>CM043319.1:40046599-40791342 GCA_023736055.1 Quercus glauca
CTGTGTAGATATTATCCGCTTTGGGTCCCATACGACTATTTGTAACGACCCCACCCCAACTGTGTAGATATTATCTGCTTTGGGTCCCATACCCCTCACGGTTTTGTTCTTCCCCAGGTTGCGCTAGGGAAAAGGCCTCTACACATTGAAGGGATGTCATTCCTTATAAACACATTCCCATGTGCTTCCCTAGGCGATGTGGGATTCCATGGAATGCAAGACCCCCCTTTTGGGTCACTACAATCCACCCCCCTTACGGGCACACGCGTCCTCGCGTGTGGGGCCCACACTTCCAGCTAGGGTATGGCTCTAATACCATCTGTAACGACCCCACCCCAACTGTGTAGATATTGTCCGCTTTGGGTCCTATACCCCTCACGGTTTTGTTCTTCCCCAGGTTGCGCTAGGGAAAAGGCCTCTGCACATTGAAGGAAGGTCATTCCTTATAAACACATTCTCATATGCTTCCCTAGGCGATGTGGGATTCCATGGAATGCAAGACCCCTCTTTTTGGGTCACTACAGGTGGATTGTAGTGACCCAAAAAGAGGGGTCTTGCATTCCATGGAATCCCACATCGCCTAGGGAAGCATATGAGAATGTGTTTATAAGGAATGACCTTCCTTCAATGTGCAGAGGCCTTTTCCCTAGCGCAACCTGGGGAAGAACAAAACCGTGAGGGGTATAGGACCCAAAGCGGACAATATCTACACAGTTGGGGTGGGGTCGTTACACATGGCTAGTACTTTCTTCTTTCTTTGTGATCTAAGAGTTCTTTCAATCTCCGAATCAAAAGGAATAATGTTTCAAGTTCTAGCACGGCGCATCCAACGTCAAAAACACACCTAGAGAAAAATAAAAAATATAAATGTAAATAAATGAAATAAAATACAATTATAAATTAAAACCAAGATTACTTTGTGTCGATATTGGCAAAAATAAGAAGATATCAATCCTCGGTAACGACGCCAAAAACTTGATCGGTGCAAAACTGCAAGTGCACAGTATCGTAGTTTTATAGTAAAGTGATGAGAAGAGTATCGTCCTCAGGGATTGGTCACTTACTTTTGACAAATACCAAAATTATGCTAATCTTGATTTAATCTAGAGAAGTCACTAAGGTTTGTGTAATTGGAATTTAAAATAAAATCAATTTAAAGAAAATGCGCAAAGGAAAAGAAAGATGTTGTTCGAAGATCAAATTATTGGGAAGAAAACTTCTAGGAAATCAATTTCACCTAATTCCTCACTATGCTTTACTCATCTAGCTAATTGAATTTAATTCTCTCTGTTTGTTAGTAATCTCCACACTCATCCAAAAGCCTCTTTCGACAGTCAATTGGAAACATTCTTGTCATCATTTTACACAAGAGTGTGCAATTTAATAAAGCAAGAAAGCATTAAGACCAACGATTTTAATACTACAAAGGTTCATACAAGTCTTTCGATCTCTATATTTGCCTATGCTGAAATATTCAAGATCTATCCTATGATTCCCTCTTTCGACGGCAAATCACAAAATCAAAATCATCCAATTAATGGCCAGTTAGTGAGAAGCAATAAACTCAGAATAAGTCAGACAAACATGAAAAGAATTAATTCAAATTAACATAAAAAAGCAAGCATAGTTCGGAACTAGATTACATCGTTTTCCTAGAATAAAGAAAATTTAGTTCATACTAAAAATTAAATTCAACATAAACGAATTCACCATAATTTTTCTGAGAAGATTTGAAAGGAAAATAAACGCTAAAAAATCTACTTCAGTGTTTCTCTGCTTCAGCATTCCTCTGTTTCAACCTTTTTCTCTTTCAGTTTCAGCGCCTCCTTCTTTTAGTTTCAGCACCTCTTTTCTTTTTTTTTCGCCTCCCTTCTTCAGTTCAAGAAAAAGCGTGTTGCACCCTAAAGCCCCAACATGTTGCTCTTTTCTTTTTTTTTTTCTTTTTTTTCAGCCCCAACGTCTTGCTCAAAAGCCCAAAACGTGTTGCTCAAAAGCCCACTCTCTTTTCAGTGTTCTGTGAGTGCATCCAAAAGCCCAAGTCAAAACCACCTTCATCAAAACCTAGAGGGACCTGCTTTTCATGCCAACTTCTAAGGCCAAAAAGAAATCAGAAATAAAATTTAAAAAAAAAAACAATAATGAAGTCTAAAATAAATAAAATTAGACTAAAATTTAAAGTTGAGAAGTGATAAATTATACTGAATTATTCAAGTCATTAATTTCCTTTAGCCTCTAAGTAATAATGACATAGCTCCGTAGGGAGGTTAACATTAAACTTAGTCTAGTGTACATCATTGCCTGAAATCTACATGAGTCATTAAGTAACTCCACGGTAGCGTGGTCGTTCTTAATGTAAAAACACATATCATCCATCATTAAGAAGTTTAATCTGTAGTACTATGAATTAAACACCCTCCGTTGGGAGCAAGGTATATTCGCCAAGGTGAGGTGCTTAATCACACTACTATAAACCAACAATGGAGGCCGTGAGATCCAACCCTTGTATCTCTCTCCCACTAGATGTTTTAAAATAAAGGTTTTTAATTAGAAAACATGCGTAATCCCATTACACATAGCCTTGCACTTTATCTATGTGAAAACACTTAGAAAAATTTAGAATTCACTGTTTTCGATCAATCGAATGTGTATCTCGATCGGTCGAAAAAATTAAAAATTCGTACTTAACAATCTACCTAGCTCGATTGGTACTTGATCGCTGCTCATCCCATAAATAATCACAATCACAGCAGTAATTAAATGGTAAAGATAAAGGGAAGAGAGATGCAAACACAAGGACAACACACGATGTGTTATCGAAGAGGAAACCGAAGCCCTCGGTGTAAAACCTCTCCGCCAACCTCCAAGCGATCAATAATCCACTAGAAAATGTAGTTGAGATACATGAATAGCAATAGACCCTCAAAGCCTAATCTACCCGATGTACCTAAGCCTTCCAAGCTTCTTTCTCCAACGAGGTTGCGCCGAACCTTTTTCTTTTCTAGCTTACCGGATACCGCTATAGCCCATAGCATCAACCAATATGAATTGGTCCCTTCCTAACTTCTTCCCACAGCACCAAATAAACCTTCTCATAGATATGGGTATGGTGAGAAAAGGATTTGGCCAAGAACCTCTCAAAGATGTATCAATGGAGAGGAAGAGAGTAGAGGAATTTGAAGTCTCATAGGTGAAGATTGTGGATGAATCAATCTTGTTTTTCTCTAGGGTTTCTCTTTCAAAATTCTCTCTGGAAGCTCTCTACATTTCGTGGGTATAAGGGTCTATATATAGTGATGTGTGTTTGGAATATGAAGAGTCAGTTTTTCCCAAATAGGGTGGTTTAGCGACTTGGCCTCGCTACTGGTCTGTGTCGCGAGTTCAAACCGCGAGCTAATGGCTTGGCCAGCCTGGGACTTTTGTCCTGTAGTGCTACAACTAGCGTGACTCTTTAGCTCCTCTGCATGCTTTGCATGTGTGCCGCAGTTGGCGGCTTGCCAGTCGCGAGTCAGCCGCGAGTCTCTACATCCTTGCACAATCTTGAGTATTTCTTCACACTCTCTCACACACTACCTTTACATGAATCCTACCTAAATACAGGGTTACTAATTGTTAAAATACAAGCAAATTTGGCACGGAATAAAGCCAACAAGATGGATGATTAAATTTAACCTTACAATCTCCCCCTTTGGCTATTTCGTGACAAAACCCTACAACAGACTCTAGACTTAACGCGTGAGTTGGGAACAGTTGAACAAAACTCACTCATACCTAACTCTAGATTCTTATAAGCTCTTGAACCATAGGAACAAGTATTTCCTGAAACACAACAACACAATAATATCATTTTATACAAAAAACTTGAAATGCATATGGGGCAAGCACAATGCGATCAAGCAAAATGGGATAAATCAATAAACCATGGCTTGACCAAACAAGCAATCACTATATAATAGTGATCACAATGCTCATTCACACAAGGAATGAACATCCGGACATGCAAGTTGATAAGCTCATTTGTAGAGTATCATTTGCATGTCTAACACTTCACCAATGCATAAAACATATATGCATCTAGGAACAAAATCCTACAAGGGCACAAGAGTGATGTACTAAAGAAAATGCATAACATTTAGCAATAAGTACTTAAGCTATAAAGCATGGGTACAAAAACCTAAAAGCTTACAAAAGCAAACGGTTACAAAAGTACCATACAAACCACATACTGAATAACATCATATGAATTAATAAACTAAAGTTTCACAAGAAAAACATATCCATGAGTTTCTTATGAATTTACCAAAACAATAACCATAAAGTATCAGACCCATAATAAAAGCATAGCATAATCCAAAACATGATACCATAACCATAAAAATAAACAAATTAAGCAATATAAACACTGTCTTTGACTGCTCCCCCTCATAATAGTACTCCCCCTCAAAAGCTGCTTCTCACAAAAGTTCTCCCCCTTTCTGACCGGAATGGCCAAATGGTTACTGCTGGGTGTTAATGCTGTCAAACTTGGCTGAAAGTATGTTGAGCTGATCCTGGATAGCTGCCATTTTGTCAGTATGCTCATTCTGGACCTCTCTGAGTCCATCAATCCTTTCCAAGATGACCTGAAATGCATCTGGAGGTACAACTGATAAGGTTGAAGCCCTGCTTCTCTTGCCTCTGCTTCTGGGTGTGGATGTCTATCCTGCAGCCTCTGCTTCAGTTTCCATTAGATCACCTTCTCCTTGGTCACCCTCCTCTTCATCACTTGGAAGACGAACTTGTATCCTTGTAATGGTTTGTTTGTTAATGGCTGAGAGTGAAGTCATGTGACTGATATCTTGAGGAATTACTACACCTTTTGCTCTGAAAATCCTCATGAGTAGGCTTGGAAAAATCAGCTTGGGCCTAGAAGTGGTTCTGGTCTCATCTACAATTGTGTCAAATATGTGTGAGCTGATATCAATAAATGTTTTCTCCTTGAGCTCCATGAGGAAGATGGCTCTAGCATGGTTAATTGTAGTCAGCTTCCTTACTGGATATAGATTGAACATCATGATGGTGGTCAGACACCTCATGTCAGCAGGCAAGGCATTAGTTTTGAGACATCTCCCCTCTTTCTGTCCACCAATGCGATTCTGGACAGTTTCTATAGATAACATCATGTCCTTGTAGTTTGTGAATTCATAATCCTCTAAACCCTCAAGCCCTAGTACTCCATCAATATCATGTGCATCTAGGGTGAACTCACGTCCTCTGATCCAGCAATTTAGCTCATCCTCTTTTATGATAGCATTTGCATAGAATTCTCTTATTAAAGGCTCACAAACTGGAGGAAGGTCACCCAACAATTTATCCCATCCTCTGCCCTCAAAACATTCTGGAATGAAAGTGTCCTTCAAATCCTCTAAATCTACAAACCTTTCCTGTATTATGGTTCCCTTCAAGAAAGAATCTTTGTATCTCTCAAAGTGTTAAACAGACCTAAACAGGTTATGGTCCATTTTCAGCCTTTTGTCAGCTTTCTTAGCAGGAGTCTTCTTCTTTGTAGGTATGGGAGTCATCTGTAAACAAGCAGAAGAGGCCGCAAGAACAAAGCACAATAGATAGAAATTCAACACATTAGAACAAAATTAGAAATACATTTAGGAACAAAGATTAATATAACTTGCTATAGAATAGAGGATTTAACACAAATGACCCAAAAACTCAATGTGATAGAGTGTACAAGCATAACAAGATCATCAAAAGACCTAATAATTAACACAAATGAAAATGTGCACCAAGCAATCTGTCAACCAAATGCAGCAAGAAACCAACTTTAACAAATTCTAAACACTTAAACATATGTCATTAAGACAATACACAATGGGTATGATATGAATATTGAATCCAGAAACAACAGAGGAACACAATATATAATAGCAAAAATGAGAAAAAACATATCACACATCAGATTGTTAAATGCAACAAAACCCATTAAAACAAACTCAACAAAATATTCTCAACCCATATCCGAAACCACTTAAAACTCAAAGCAACAACACAACTCACAGATTTCAAAAAATAACACTTAAATCATGAAATATGACGTGAGAAAGATAAAACCCATACCTTTTTTCTTGAAGATTGGAGTAGAAAAAGTGCAGAAATGTAGGATTTTTGAAGAATAACACGGTGAGTTTGAGAGAGTGAAAATGGGGAAGACAATGAACAGTCACAAAAATTCGAGGGAAAAACTGAAAAGTTTTAAAAATTGGCTTGAAAACGCAAAACACGCGTTTTTTCGCGACTGGGTTAAGCCGCGTGCAATAGTAATATGTGAAATCTTGTGAAATTCTTCTAGAGAGACACCACAAAAAATAGCATTCAAGGCTTTGTTATTAGCATTAGCCGCCGCAAGAGCTACCTTATCCTAAGTGGATTTGGCAGCCTCCAACCTAGTCCAACCAGCTTCAACTGCATCCCACATAGCATCATCAATAGAACACAAAAATGCCCTCATTCGGATCTTCCAAAAAGCATAATTATTACCGTTAAAAAATGGTGGTACATTTAGATATTAAGGCCTATCCATCTCAACAAGGGGTCAAAGATCGCATTAAGGTAATGAAACCACTAAGAGTGCACCCACTCTGATACCAATTGAATGTTCGAAAAGCGTGTAAAACATCTTTGAATGTTTAGACCCCAATTACAAAATTATCAATTCAAGCTTAATGTCAAACAATAAATGTGTGGAACATGAACATAAGCTAATAACCGAATTGATAAACAATCTAAATCATAAATAATCACAATCACAGCAGTAATTAAATGGTAAAGATAAAGGGAAGAGAGATGCAAACACAAGGACAAAACACGATGTGTTATCGAAGAGGAAATCGAAGCCCTCGGCGTAAAACCTCTCCACCGCCCTCCAAGCGGTCAATAATCCACTAGAAAATGTAGTTGGGATACATGAACAGTAATAGACCCTTCAAGCCTAATCTACCCTAAGCCCTCCAAGCTTCTTGCTCAAATGAGGTTGCGCCGAACCTTTTTCTTTTCTAGCTTTCCGCTATAGCCCATAGCATCAACCAATATGAATTGGTCCCTTCCTAACTGCTTACTAAAGCACCAAATAAATCTTCTCACAAATATGGGTATGGTGAGAAAAGGATTTGGCCGAGAACCTCTCAAGGATGTATCAATGAAGGAAAAGAGAGTAGAGGAATTTGAAGAGTCTCTTAGGTGAAGATTGTGGATAAATCAATCTTGTTTTTCTCTAGGGTTTCTCTCTCAAAATTCTCTTTGGAAGCTCTCTACATTTCGTGGGTATAAGGGTCTATATATAGTGGTGTGTGTTTGGAATGCGAAGAGTCAATTTTTCCCAAACAAGGTGATCTGGCGACTTGGCCTCGCGACTAGTCTGAGTCACGAGTTCAAGTCACGAGCTAACGGTTTGGCCAGCCTGGGACTTTTGTCCTGTAGTGTGACAGCTAGCGTGACTCTTTAGCTCCCTTGCATGCTTCGCACGTGTGCTGCAGTTGGCGGCTTGCCAGTCGCGAGTCAGCCGCAAGTCCCAGCTGCGAGTCTCTGCATCCTTGCACAATCTTGAACATTTCTTCACACTCTCTCTCACACTACCCTTACATGAATCCCACCTAAATACAGGGTTACTAATTGCTAAAATACAAGAAAATTTGGCATGAAATAAAGCCAACAAGATGGTTGATTAAATTCAACCTTACAGAACATAATAGACAGAGATTGATATCAAAAATGAATTCCATTGATGCTATAGTCTTAAAGTTCAATTTAACATACTTAATATCAAACTTAAACAACATCATAACATCAATATCAGTTTTTATAAAATTTTAATTTCAACAACCATGCAGAAAATTGAATGTATAATCTTCTAACAACATGAAATTACTATCTCTAACCAAAACTCACAAAACATGTTATACATATTCAAAATTGAAGACCGCTCTGACACCAATTGTTGGAAAAATACATGCTTGTATCGCATACAAAACATACGCAGCGAAAAATTAACGGATCTACTTCATTCGCAATTAATAACATGTACTATGTAAATTTCAGAACATAAGAACAAGAGAATGTACCTTGGTGCAATGAGATTCAATTCACTTCATTTCCACTTGTGCCCAAGAAGTGTGGTCTCTCAATCAGTTTATATGAATGTGTTCTAGGGAGAATATATGGGTGTCCAATACTCACATACAAACCATTTCATTTTCTTACAAAATTTTGTATGTTTCTCTCCTTATAACTGATTATCTAATTAGGCTAGCCTTTTGGGTCATTCCAATTGGGCTTTAGTATGTGTCTTGGAGTGGGATCAAAAATGAACAAATAAGACTCTAGCTTCAATGGGCCTTGGGCTTTTCTTTCAACTCTTAACAAGTCCAAAGTTACCATTAATTATATTTAATACCACTATATAAATATAATTTCACTATAGGCCTTATTAATAAATAATATCCCATGACTTTATTATATATACAACCCCTTCATAAAATATTCTTAGTAATACAAAATCATGAATATAGATTGCCACTTTGAAAATTACTACATCTTAATCCTTGAGTACCCAGTTTAATCCTTTATGTTATTCATCATATATTTAAGAAATCCAATTTCATAAATATATACTTTAGTAACTCCTTACTAAAGTGGTTAGGCCTAACACTTTGAATAACCAAACTCAATAAACTTATCTCAAGGGAATATTTTATATCTCCGTTAAGAGATTATGAATTCCATCTTGAGAATATATGTTCCATATCAACATATCAACTAGAAATCTCCACTTCCATGATCAAGACAAATCATCTCAGTTAATATGTTATAGTCTTCGCAGATGAAATGCTCAATTTCATCACCAACTACGAACTAAAATTCTGAGTTTATAAAGAACTTGTGATTTATATCTTCTGTGACTAAATCACATAAATCACATAATCTCCACTTCCATGATCAAGACAAATCATCTTAGTTAATATGTTATAGTCTTCGCAGATGAAATGCCCAATTTCATCACTAACTACGAACTAAAATTCTGAGTTTACAAAGAACTTGTGATTTATATCTTCTGTGACTAAATTACATAAATCACGTACAATGCATCTCATAAACTATATGATAATGTCTAAATATTCACGTTACCATTTTTTAGATAATAATATAACAGCTTAATTAATTACAACATTAAGTCATACATAATGTCATACTTAACGTCATACATAACATTATACAATAGGATTTAAGCACTAATTCTAACATATAGCCCAAGCGTAATGATTATGGAAGGTGAAGGAAAAATACTTGAAACCTTATCAGCAACATTTAGAGGATTTAACTAAAACCTTTGACAAGATTGAATACAATATCATACCTAAAGCTCAAAAACACTTTGTAGATACCTTGGCTACTTTAGCCTTAATGGTTAAAATACCTGAGAGAGTATGGACACAACCCTTAGAGATTGAACAGAGCTATGAGTTGGTACACAAGGAGGATGCAGAGTCTTTAGTTTTGGCTATATAGTGGGAAGGAATCCCTTGGTATTATGACATCATGAAATTCCTGGAATTGGGGATATATCCTAACAATGCCAATAAGAGAGAATGTAGTTCAATTAGAATGATAACAATGCAATACATCCTATTTGGAGATCAGCTCTATAGCAGGTCCTATGATGGTGTGCACCTTCGTTACCTGAAGAAAGAAGAAGCCAAAAGATTTATGGAAGAAGTCCATCAAGGGATTTTTGGTCCACACATGAATGTGAGGATGTTGAACAAGAAGATTTTAAGGATGGGATATTATTGGAACACAATGAAAACCGATTGTATCGACTTTGTGAAAAGTTGCCATGACTACCAAACACATGCAAACTTAAACCATGTGCCACCTAGTGAGCTATACAGCATGACGTCTCCATGACCTTTTCCGATATGGGGCATAGATATGATTGGAAGGATAGCCCCCAAGGCCTCAAATGGACACGAGTACATTCTAGTGGCAATTGACTATTTCACCAAGTGGGTAGAAGCAGCCTCTTACTTTGTACTAAAAGATTTATGGAAGAAGTCCATTAAGTGATTTGTGGTCCTCACATGAATTGGAGGATGTTGGCTAAGAAGATTCTAAGGATGGGATGCTATTGGAACACAATGGAAACCGATTGTGTGGACTTCGTGAAGAGCTGCCACAACTGCCAAACACATGCAAACTTGAAACATGTGCCACCTAGTGAGCTATACAGCATGACCTTTCCATGGCCTTTCCATGGCCTTTCTCGGTATGGGGCATAGATGTGATTGGAAGGATAGCCCCCAAGGCCTTAAATGGACATGAATACATCCTAGTGGCAATTGACTATTTTACCAAGTGGGTAGAGGCAGCCTCTTACTCTATACTAAAAGCCAAGCATGTAGCTTAATTCATAGAGAACAACATCATTTGTCGGTTTAGAGTACCACAAGAGATCATCTTGGATAATGATTCCCACTTTGAAGGGGAAGTTCAAAGGATCATGGAGTTGTACAACATTGAGTATCATAAGTCTTCACCATACTGCCATAGACCAATGGGGCCATAGAAGTAGCCAATAAGAATATCAAGAATATCCTAGCCAAGATGGTAGTGACATATAAGGATTCAGCCAAGAAGCTTCCATTTTCCTTATGGGGTTATCAAACTTCTATCCGTGCATCAACTGGGGCAACCCCTACTTTTTAGTATATGGGAGTGAAGCAATGCTTCTCGTTGAGGTAGAGATACAATCTTTAGGGGTGCTAGTAGAAACCAAGGTCCTAGAAGAAGAATGGATGAGGGAAAGATTTGAAAAATTGGCTTTGATAGACGAAAAGAGAATTGGAGCATAATACCATGCACAGGGTTACCATAAGAGGATTGCTAGAGCATTTAACAAGAAGGTGAAACCTAGAAACCTTAAGTAATGAGATCTAGTCCTAGAAGTACTTAGAGATGGGACTTTTGATCCAAGAGGAAGCCAAGCTGGTTGGGGCCTTTTATTATCAAGAAAATCATGCCTGGAGGTGCTATAAGAATCATGGATTTGGGTGGAAAAGAGATGCTTTACCCAATCAACCTGGCTGAAAGTATAACATTGGAAAAATAAAAAAGGTAAAGCCTACTAGGTTGAAAAACCGAAAGAATGGCCTAGGCAAAAATTATGGAAGAGAAACCTCGCTAGGTTGAAAACTCGAAAGGGGGATCTAGGCAAAAGATAGGGAAAAAAACCATGGGCATGGTGAAAATTCCCACAAGGACGTCATGGGCAAAAGTTATGTGGCAATGAACAAAAAGAAATGAAAAAGAAAGAAAAAGAGAAAAAAATAAAGACAATAAGCAAAGATAATAAAATTATTAATTCCTTTATTGCTCAAATTAAAAGATGATAAATTGTTTTCATAGGGGATTTGGAACATTCCAATCCTTTATTAAATTCAAAAGAAAATACATGAGATTCATAAAGTGCAAAAAGTAAAATTTTAGGCATATCAAGGTAGTCACTCAATCCTCTTCTTTTTGTTGGACTTCTTGTAATCCTTCTCTTCCCTGCGGACCGACCTCATGTCAGCAGCTAACCAAAATCTATATCCTGAAGTAGGATGGAGAAATTAAAGGAAACGAATGTCCTTATCAACCATCCTCTTCAACCAAGTCTTATAGATTCTACACAAGATCCTATCAGTAAATGCTAAGGTATGGAAGATGCCATCATCACTAGGAGCTCTTTGGCAATCACAAAATTGTGTTGCAATATGACATGTGGAGTAGTAAAAGCAACGGTGAAGCCCAACAAAGGAACACAATTGTCTTTGAAAACACAATTGACCAAGTCTGTAATACGCCACCATTCCACCACCCATTGGATCCCTGAAGGGGAGAGACGCTTCAAGAATTCAGTGAACTCATCAGGATCCATCTCTTTTCTCTTGAGCTTATGATCACAATAATGGTTTGGCAGATATTGACTGGGAGAAACAGTGGGAGGATGAAGCAATAGGAGCCTCTCATATAGCCATATCTGAGGGAGGGAAAAAGAGAGTGTGAGTGTTAAGTGGAAAAAGGAGAGATGAAAAGGAAAAAAAGAGAGAAATATTCAAAGATGATATAAGGAGCCTCAATGGGTTGAAAACCGAATGGCAATCCATGCAAAAAATTAGAGGGATCCCACTAGGTTGAGAACCCAGGCAAAAGTTAGGGATTACACCTGAAGGGGGAGAGGGTTCCCTGCAAAGAAACATGATTCCCCTCTATGAACAACATCTAGACCATTGAGAGTTTCGGCTAGGATGAGGCCTACGAGACTTCCCTTTTCTAGATTATTGTCTCATGCACTAAGAAGTACCTCGCAAGAAGGCATAGACAGAAGGCATTGAGATAATGAGAGTGCTGCACCCCAGCCAAAGGAACATTCCTCTAAGAAAAGTACATGAAAACCATGCAAATATTTAGCTTGTTGAGCATGTACCATCTTTAAGCCATAGCAAGAGGAATCCCCAAGAGTTGATGAGCTAGGTTAGAGAAGTCTTCATCGGTAGTGAGAAGAATAAGAGTACTAACGTCGGGTTCACCCATGATTGCACTAAATTCTTCAAGAGTAGGACATAGTTTCACACCATTGAATTGGAAAACGTGCTGAGTAAGGATCCAAAATTCAACAACAGCATTAAGAAGAGGTTCATTCACTTTGATTTGATGATAGGAAGAGATGGAAGAGAGACCAAGAGGGATAAGAGCATCCTTGAAGCTAGGACCAAGCTTCTTAATCCATGTCGAAACCTCTAAAGGAGTGAATTCTGCTATTGGGAGACCTTACTGAGTGTTTTCGGGGTTTAGAACACGTTTTATGAGGATTTGAAGGCTCCCAAAGGCTATTTTATACTTAAGAAAGGGTTTTCTAACCCACAGTATTCGTACTCAGGGTCATGCGTGCGTACGCATGATCAAAGCCTACGTGCACAGGCACACGTATGCGCTTAAAAGGAGGAAGGCAGATTCGAATTCCTTTTCCTATTTGGATTATGATTCCTCCACCAAGGTTTCTCTCACAATTCCTATGAGTTAGAGGATTATTCAAGGCACACTCAAACTCAAATTTTCAAGCACCAATGAAAAGAGAAAAGCAAGACAATATATAAAATTCCCATGAGTTGTAAATAAGTACATATCCCCAAATAAAAACGGAAATGTAAAAAGATGTTATTAAATACAACCCAATGTCTCAAATAAAAAATAAAGTGTAGAAATACATGCTAATAAAAGGAAAAAGGAAAAAGAAATATGCTACGTCTATATCTGTATGTCTGTTTGTTTGCAGGATCAACGAAAACACCTCTTCCTCGGCTGGTAGCTGGGAGTAGTCTCTGAATCGCCACCACCACCACCATCATCATCATCATCATCCAGTGGGTAAACCCTCTAGGACCATAGATCTGCCTAGAGTACTCGATCACCTCCAACTTGAGGTTCTCGATAACCAAACACTCCTCAGGCTTCTCTATAATGGGCTGAAAATTGAGAAGAAGACAGTGTTAGAACAAGTGTTGAGAGATGCAAGGAAAGAAAGGACAAGACAAGGATAGAAGAGAACTCACTGCTTGCGTACCCTTTGGAAAGGGATAACCCATGACATTTGAGTTACGTCCCACAGGACGCTCCCGAGCAAAGCAATTAAGGCCATAGGCATTGACTAACCAAGGTAGACGGGGAGGGTCAACAGGATTGCCAACAGTAAGGCTAGCCTGATATAAGCATCATACTTGAGTGTCACCATGTGCTGAAATGCAATAAAAGAGGAAGGGAAGTGAAAAGGGAAAGAATACATACCTCTGAAATGAGGGAAGGCATGAGATAAGTCTCACTAAACTCGGCATACTTCGAATCATCCATAAGCCGCTCGGCATAGGGAATGCCGCTCCTCCAAAGTTGGTACTAGGCATCAGTCATGGAAAGCGAGGCAAGCATGAACGATGGAGGATCCATCAGAACTCGCAATGCGTCCATGCCTACCAGCTGGCACCAAACCCTCTCTGCCAAGTATAGAACCCTTAAACTAGCACCCATTAGAGGCTGGGTGATCCCAAAAGTAATAAGGGTAGCCATTTCTAAAGTAGGATCCGTAACAGGAGGTGCCCCGGCCTAAGGACTCCATATGACTTGTGGCAAGACATAGAATTAGAAGAAGAACCCTAGGAAACTTGCAAAAGAAATTGATAAGAGAAAGTGGGACCTTTACTCTCCTCATCAGAAGAGAGTCCTAATCGAGGAAGAGCTCTTTAAATCCACCTTAGCCCCATGAGCAATGAGTCCATATGTTACAGCCCAGCATTGAAAAGAGGAAACACAATTTGCAAGATTCTTGTTTGCAAGAAAACTCAGTATAGTTTACAAGGTATGGATGTGAATGTAGATGCAGTTTGTGAGATAAAGACTGGATGTAGTTTACAAGAACATAAGGTACATTTTTGTTAAGCCTAGATGACATATGGATGAACACAATTGCAATAATTAGAAGTTCATGCTTATAAGGGGCCATAAAAGGAAAAGAAAAGAAAATCAACCTCAAGGAGCTTCCAAAGCCCCACTAGATGACGCAAAGTACTACGGCTAAGCATGTCTAAGGAAAAGTAAAGGTAGGCAAGGCAAGCTTGACCCTAGTTGGTCCCCCGAGCATTCTTAAAATCGCAGAAGAGGCCTAACCACCTCAAGGACACCGTCTAACCTCCATTTACAAAGAGGTACGCCCCTAGTATGTACAACAAGAATGCCCTAACCATCCAGGCACATTCCCCAGGCATTACTTGTGGAAGGGGTTTGTAATCCATCTCAATGTCAAAATAACAGATCGTATCCGTCATGTACCTCCGCCCTAACATCTCTATGCCTAGCAGCACACCCGACTCACCCTCCAAATTGATGATTGCCCCATCACACTGAAGGCCAGTCATTCAATGGAAGTTATGGGGAGTCACTGTCATCTCCTTATCTATAATGTGAAAGGTATGGGTAGAGTCCCACCACCTCTTAGCCAAAGACAGCATCAGAACAGCACTAGCATGACTTTCTAGCAGTAGGCGGATGATGGGCTCAAAGCTCGTTGCACATATGAAGGCCTTTGTGTCATTAGTAAAGGCCCTATACCATGAAGCAACACAGTTGTTGCTTTTCCTACCCGAGAATGGAGTCAAGATCTGACAAAAAAGATGAGAAGAGAACATTAGAATGATAGTCAAACGAGAAAACAAGTGAAAAAGGAGCTAAAATAGTCAAATAAAGGTTTCTGAGTGCTAACATGTGCACACAGGTCTATGTATGCGTACGCAGGGATGTTACATAAGTATGCAATTCAGGTCATGCGTCCGTGAGAGCTGAAGAACACGGACAAGTACACATGAGTACAAGCTATGTACATGGGAATCAAGTATGTGTATGCAAGCTCAATACATGCGCACGTATAAATGCAGATAGAGAGTGTGTTATTTAACATTTTAGACCACATTTTGCTCAAACTCATCCTAAACATGTTCCTACCCCTCCTAAAGTGTCAGGTTTTCATCTAAACCCATCTCACAACAAATACTAGCTAGCACGTTATGACCTTACGCTTTTTTTTTCTTTTTTTATGAGAAACAAACACACACACACACACACACAAGGGAGAGGGAAATGGGTTCTAACACAAATGCACATTATGACCTTATGTTGATGCTAGTTTTCATGAGTGTTTTTTAAACTAAATCCAATTCTCATAGAAAGCGATCCTATTGCCAACCCACATAGGCGAAATTTATCAAGGATGCTTTTGTAATTCTAACACCCCACTAATAAGAGCTACAAAATTCATTAAAGAGTTTTTAGAAAAACTTAACCTCTCACACTTTATAGGATAAATGTACTAACAACATAAGGATAGGCCCAAAACGAGTGGTCAAGCTGGGACACGAACAAACCATACAATTCCTCCCTTTTTCAACCCATGTGGCTGACACACCTTTCTTTTAAACCTATTGTTGAGCATTGCTAGCTTCACCATACACCTCACACCATGGGATCCCTAAATATGAACATATTTTTTTACTCAAAAATTAACCACATGCAACTCTGTTTGAATCAATGGAACACTGAGTTTTTTGGGCAACTAGAGTGAAAAAAAAAAAAAAAAAGGATCAGAGATAGAATCTTAGGGCCCATTTAGTAAGAGTATTGGGGCTTTGGTTTTCAAAATTAAGTGAAAACTGTGATCTAAAAAGTGTACTAAAAATAGGTCTTAAGTACTCATAATGAAAAAAAAAAAAAAGAAGTGTTTATTAGCATGTTTCTATAACATTTTTTAAAAACTAAAAACACATAATTCGATGTTTAGCATGGATATCTTTTTTTTTTTTTTTTTTTTCAAAATGTGTGTAATTTTCTGACATAAACAATATTTAATATATTAATTATATTGAAGAAAGAGAAAATTCTCCTGTGAACTCCAACTACTTCTTCTAAAGACCTCTATTTGCTCTCAACTTCCTTTTGAACTCCAACAACTTCTACAAACCTCTATTTGCTCTTAACTTTCTCTTCATTAATCACGCTCTTCTTCCCATTTGTCCCTCTACTTCAAACAAACCCAAGAACTTTCATAAACTGATCTAAAACCACAGATCGATCAACCCACAACTTCTATAAAATAAATAAAAAAATAAAATAAAAAACCACAACTGTATAACCCATATGTAAGGTAGAATTTAATTAACCATTTTGTTGGCTTTATTCCGTGCCAAATTTGCTTGTAATTCAGCATTTAGAAATCCTGTATTTAGGTAGGAATCATGTAAGGGTAGTGTGTGAGAGAGTGTAAAGAAATGTTCAAGTTTGTGCAAAGAAGCAGGGACTCAAGACTGGAACTCGCAGGTGGCTCACGACTGGCAAGCCATCAGAAGATGGTCATGTGCCAAGCATGTGGAGAAGCTGAAGCGTCATGCCAACTGTTGCACTACAGGACAAAAAGTACAGACTGGCCATTCAGTTACCTCGCGGCTGGAACTCGTGACTCAGTCAAGTCGCGAGGCCAAGCCGCTAGCCAGCTCTGTTTTGGAAAAACTGACTCTTCGCATTCCAAACACACACCACTATATATAGACCCTTTTCCCACAAAATGTAGAGAGCTTCCAGAGATAATTTTAAGAGAGAAACCCTAGAGAAAAACAAGATTAATTTATCAACAATCTTCACATAAGAGACTCTTAAAATTCCTCTACTCTCACCATCTCCATTGTTACATCCTTGAGAGGTTCTTAGTCAAATCCTTTTCTCACCATACCCATATCTGTGAAACGACTTTTTGATGCTTTAGGAAGCAGTTAGGAAGGGACCAATTCATATTGGTTGATGCTATGGGCTATAGCGAAATCCGGTAAGCTATTGGTTCGGCGTAACCTCGTTAGAGCAAGAAGCTTGGAGGGCTTAAGTACACTGGGTAGATTAGGCTTGGAGGGTCTATTGTTGTTCTTGTATCCCAACTACATTTTCTAGTGGATTATTAACCGTTTGGAGGGCGGCGGAGAGGTTTTACACTGAGGGCTTCGATTTTCTCTTCGATAACACATCGAGTTTTGTCCTTGTGTTTGCATCTCTCTTCTCTTTATCTTTGCCATTTAATTACTGCTGTGGTTGTGATTATTTATGGTTTAAATTGTTTATCAATTCTGTTTTAGCTTATGTTCATGTTCCGCACATTTATTGTTTGATAATAAGCTTGAATTGGTAATTTGTAATTTGGGGTCTAAATGTTAAAGGGTGTTTTATACATATATTGAATTTTCACCATAAATCAATACCCATGCCAGAACAGCAACAAAAAAATTGTCCCTAAATTCCGTAAATTTTAAACTCACATAAAGTTATCAAAGTTTTGCAACCTCAAACTCACAACTGTACCCACGTCAAATTTTCACAACTAAAAAAACATTGTACCCAATCATCCCAAATCATCCTCAAACCCTGAGGAGGATGAGATGTTGAGAAAATTGGTGCAGAGGCATGGTGCTCAGAACTGGTCGGTGATAAGCAAAGCGATTTTCGGTCGGTCAGGGAAGTCCTGCCGGCTGCGGAGATGTAATCAGCTATCGCCGGAGGTGGAGCACCAAGCTTTCTCGGCGGATGAGCGACGACACCACCACTACCACTATACCCACCTTTCCTCGCTCACCTTCCAACCGTTTCCTCATCAAAGCTTCCAAGTTCACCATAAACCCATCCGAGTGAATCACCCTGAGAGAGATAGATCTGAGTTTGTATTTGTGGGTAAGAGAGAGAGATGAGTTTATGATAGAGGAAGAAAGAGCCGTTGGTGTTTAGTTGTGTCAAGTCAGATGTTGGGTCCTAGAGTCTTCAAACTAATTAAAATGATGCCACTGAAAACTACTACTTAAAAACTAAAAACTAAAAACTACTCCTCAAGTGCACTCAGAATATAATGTTTAAACTCTCAAGACCGAAAATTATAATTTAAACACTTGTTACAAAATGTTGTTACCAAACAAGGTTTTTTTTTTGGGCCCTACCATTTTTAGCGCTTAAATACTAAAAACTGTGATTTAAATATTGCTACCAAATGGGTCCTTAGGGATCCAAAAGGCCTTATGTATCAAACATTTCTTGTAACACCCTGAATATTTTTTAAAGAAAATTTTCCAATGACAATTATATCTAAATTTGGGGTTTATTTAAATCAGTGTGGTTAACCATTTTATGGAGAATTTTTGAATATTTGAGCATATGATAATATTTAGTTAATTTTGAAATGGGCCAATTTATATATGGGAGAAGATTTAAGGGTAAAATTGTAAATTTGATCCCAAGATATTTTGTAACAAGTGGTCCAAAATGCTCCATCAACACAATCCCCCCCCCCCCCTCCCCTCTCATCATCATACGTAAACCCCTCTCCCTATATTACTCTATTTTCCTATCTCACCCACCCACCAAAACAAACACAGACACATACACACTTTAGCTCACTCTATTTCTCTCACTCCTTCACTGGTAAACCACTATCTCTAGCGAGTTCCATTAGAGAACCCCATATACTCCATTGTCTCAAATTTTAAAGGTAAAACTAACTATTTCGGTAACTTTTCATGTTGTGAGATTTCTTTCTAATCTAAGCTACTTGAGTGATATACGTGTGATTAAGTATATGGGTTTTTGATTTGGTGGACTTATCTGTTAAATAGTTAAAGGTTTTTACAAATGGTTATCATTTGGGGCTCCATGGTTAAAAATTTGGGTTCCTTGAACATTAGTAGGGGTTGATTTTTGAGGAAGTTTGGGGTTGATTTTTAAAAGTGTGTTTCTTTGCATTTTAAATGACTTTGGCATATGTGGGTGTGAGTGTAGTGATAACTTTGAATTTATGTAAGTGATCTGTGAGCATGTGCTTTTGCATACCAAGTGTTTGATAGGTTGTTTATATGAGATTTTGGGTTTGATTACTTATTTTTAATATGCTTTAAATCATTTGGTTTTAATGTGAATAAAGTCTCAAATAATTTGGGCTAGTTTTAACACTATAGCAATTTTCTTTGGGATTCTAAAGCTATCAGGAACAGATTTGAGTCCGCTGCAATACATGATTTTTAATAAATTATAGAAAACTCTTTTTGGGTTGAATTGTCTGTGGTACATTGTATACATATAGGGGTATGTTTCACTAAATTTTCGAATTAATCGGATAACTTTTCATGGACCAAACCATTTTTACAAAGTGGTTGGCTTGCTAGGTAGCGAATCTGAAAGTACGATGAAAACATTGAGGTTTTGTGGAATTTACTTCAAACCTTTGTTGAATGGATTGGCTTGTAAATTCATGTGTTTTCCTTGACATGTGTTTTACTTAAGTTTATTTTAATTACAATTTGGTTTAATCATTTAGTACCCAAAAGGGGAAACTCATGAGATATGCACATTTGCTTGCAGTTAAGAATTAAAATTCTTTATATTTATGTTGTGGCACTATGACTTCTAGTATGCTTGTTTGGTTCCCGTTTGGGAAAGGGGTACTTGTCTTAGGATGGTTAAGTTAGGCTTTAGTGCCATCGGTCTGATTTAGAGGATCCTTTTCTATTTTGGAGACAAATGTGATAGTAAACTTTGCGATAGGCCTTGTTATTGATAGGCTTGATCCTTGTGTTTCTAGGTTCCAAGATTCTTGGTGATGGACCTAGTGATTGGATTGATTGATTTCGTGGTGCCCGGTTGACATAAAATTGGTTGGCCTTCCATGGTAAGTGGCATCTTAATGAGATTTTTTTGAAACATTATCATATTGCAAGAAACGTTGTTTTTGGGTTAAACACATTTTGAAAATTATTTGTGGAACTATGTTTTCCTAAAAAATGTCATGTTGTTACCCTACTATATATGATTATTTATGAAAAGCGCATCATGTTTAATATTTGCATATGGGAAAATGCATGAATATTTGGCATGGAAAAGACAAGCATCTTGGAATTCCTTTGATAATGGATTTCATGGGTTTATGGTATTATTTGGAAAGACTAAAGATGTATTATCTTAACTTGTATTATTTGGGAAATTGATAGGAAATCTTATTGACAAGAAATGATTTTGAAAATTTTGGGAACTTTGTGAAATGCTTTGATATTATAAAGTTTTATGAAACTACTTGGAAATGAACAACGAGTTTCAATTTCATCTAGTTGTGAGCTTTATGTTGTTTTTACACTTGTACCATGACAGGTATGATTACCTCAGCCAGATGCCGTAGTCTTTGTGACATTTGTATCTTGGCATCCTGTCTTTGTGGTGGTTTGATGTTTTCGTGGCATAATTTGATGTCTTTGTGGCATAAATTGAATTGATGTCTCCATGGCATAAACTGATGCCTTTATGGCATAATTTGATGTCTTTGGGGCATAACCGATGTCTTCGTGGCATAACTGATGTCTTTGTGGCATACCTAACGTCTTTATGGTGGCTTTCATGTGGCCTTGGGTTGGATTTTCAGGTTTTTGAATGGTGTTTTGGTAGCTCATAGTATATAGTATGCAGTTTCATGAAATATTTTGCGAAAGCTTGGTGCCACATTTTTTTAATCATTCCTATCATTGTATTAAGAAAAATGGATTTGCATGATCCAAATGGAAATTCCCAAATAACACGTTTTGTAAAATGCTCATTATCTTGAGACTGGCATTTTCACCACCCCATTAATTATGCTACTTATTGGGCTTTAGCTCATCCCACTCTACAATAGTTTTTTAGATCAATTTGCTATACCTCGGGCATAGAGCTTGTTTTATTAGTGGTGATTGGAGTATTATGCTAATTGAGGGATTTATGCTATGATTGGTTGGTGATTCAACTTATTAAATTTATTGAGGCCATAGCTAATTATATCGGAGGTTGTGGACGTAAGAGGGGTCAAAGGAGTCGCCACCTAGTTTTTGCAATGGTCTAGGAACCATATATATAGCATCCTTTTGAGGATGAACCTTTTGATCTTACTACCAGAAATATGGGTTCAGAGTCAAGGTATGGTCTTGGAAAGGTGTTAGGCGCCCAAAACCGCCCAACCCTAAGGTTGGCTTCCCATCATTGTGTCTTATGTCTTAACCCTATTAAAGGCACACTCAACATTTGTATCTAACTCACATACACACTAACATACATCTAACAATCAATATGACATTAAACATCCCTAACCATACATCTATCATTCTCACAAACAAAGTCTACCATACATCTAACATGGCATCATTTAGCATGGCATCATATCATAGTCAAGGCAACAACATGTAACATTAAACCAAGGCAAAAACACAAACATAAGAAAAGATCCAAGCAAACATGTGATTAAGCATAACTTATCCAAACAAACATATTCATCTTTATCATCAAAGCAAGATCAAACCACAAATGCATGAACATTACAAATGCAAAACTTACCTTTACTTACCTTGCAGAAACTCAGCACCTATGGCATTAAGCATGAGCATATGAGTGCATGTTCATAGCATTGAAATCATAAAACCCTAATTCTAACATACGTGATAAAAAACAAGCAATTAAACATGTGAAACGTAAACTTTGAGAGCATAAAAACATGGGAAAAAAAAAAGCTAAATAAAACAAACATGTGACAGCAAAAGAAAAACAAATAAAATAAAATTATGTTTTCTAGGCGAGTTCATGTGCACGCATGAATAAGCCTGCACGCGCATAATCAAGCCTGCGTGTGTAGGCAAGATTATATGTGCGCAGGTTTGTGCCCAGAAAACCCTAAAAACACAACCAAGCTTAAAACACTAAATCTAACACCCTAACATGCATTTTAAACATACAAAAACATAAACCTAGGCTAGAAAAGCATATCAACATATGTTATAGTAAGGAACAAGACAAATTGCAAGATTAAAAAGCATAAAATGAAAGAAAAGAAAAACAAAGGTTTAAAACTAATACCTCAAAGAAAAGCTCTTTAAGCTTGATTTTTGACCATTCCCCTCAGTCAAATCTATTCACAAACCAATAAGAAAGTGATTAGTAATATTAAACTCAAAGATCAAGGCCATAAAAGGCCTTCATCAAAAGAAAATTGACTTGAGGATGGTTTGTGAGAAACTCTTTCTTTGATTCACTATTTCTAGTAAATCTTAGTGTTTTCCCATGGGATTTCTATGTGTTTCAAAAATATACCATGTAAGGCTACTTATAGTTTCAAAAATGAGGTTTGGAATGACTCCTAGATGATATGTGATTCGTTCTAAATCTCAACATAAATGCAAAAAACTTTCCTTGTATAGTTTCTGAAAATCGCTATGCGTGCACAAGAACGGGCTTGCATACGTATGCAGAAAGTTGCATGCATAGGTTGATTCTTACATGCGCATAGCAAGGGTTTCCTTGGCCTTATTTTTCCAAAAATAGATTTATTTGCTCATTTAAAAGTTATATTTTTCATTTTAACATTTCTCAAGTCAATTTAACTTTTGATTAGGCCTTAAACCAGCATTTGGTCTTAGAATTCAACATCATTGGGGAACGAGGCTCGAGTCGTAAAAGGTACAAAATGCGGTGTCCACAAATGCCCCTCTTTTGATTCATGATCTTTGCTAATGGAATCAAAAGAATAAGATACAAAACATTTTTTCGACGTATGGCCTAACCTATGCATAAGACACATATCACGCATACATAGGGCGGGGTGCAACTCCAAAAAGCTATGTGGGATTCGTATGTCCGAATTTCCACCTTTGTTGCTCGGGAAACGAGCAACGACAAGTTCACTATCCTAGAACCTATTTTTCCAATTGTAAGAAAAAGGCGAGTGACTCACTATCCTAGAGTCACTAAAAAGAAAAACAAAGGAGCTCTTATGAGCTCAAACAAACAAACAAGAGTGCTCTTACTAGCTTAAAAGGATATATATATATATATATATATATGTATGTATGTATCTGTGGTGTGCATCTGGGGCTCTTACCTCAAACTTCTCTAGGTGATACTTGTCTTCCATCTTTATCTCTACTTGTTCTGGTGAGGCTCTTACCTCAGCGTGACCTTGCTCTTTATCTCTATCTCTACCTCTTCTACTGCGCCTACATGTTCAATTCTTGTAGGATATGTGCGCAAATTTTGTATGATGTGCTTGCATGTTCAATTCCCGGAGGATATGTGCACATGTTCTATATTCATCCTTCCTGATTTGTATGGGGTTTCATGCCTGCATGTTCAATTCTAGGAGGATATGTGCATGAATTCTAACTTGTATCAGATCTATGCCTGTATATTCAATTCTCGTAGGATGTGATCAATTTCTGTATTCTGGCTTGCTTGACTATTTTTGGATGAAAGATCCACTGGGGATGTTGGAGGACTCAATGAGAAGTATAATTCTATTGAAAAGTGTTTTGATGATGACTCCGACCTACCACAAAGTCTCGATGGCATAAAGCCCCTTAAGGAGGGAGTAGCTTACTAGGGATTTCTGATGGCCTGTTGTTCATTAGGAAACTTCCTTCCACTGGGGAATAATTATCTTCTTCTTTCTCATGACTCACTGAAGACTAATGTTGACTCCACCTTCGAGGGGGTTTTACCAAACTCTACTGGGGAAATTTTGTTTTGTAACTCTCGAGGGAGCCATTTTTATGCCTTGAGCTCACGGGGGAGTCCGTTCATGATACTGGATTTACTTGGGGTTCAATTAATGATTTTGACTTACGGAGGAGTTTTCATGATGGTTTACGATCCACTAAGGAATGTTTGATGCCTTCGATCCGCTGGGGATATTTTTTATGGTTTCGATTGTTGGGATTTATGCCCTAGAATCCTATTGTATGATGCTATGTACTATATTATGTATGACATTATGTATGACATGATGTATGACTTAATATTGTTATTAATAAAGTTGTTTTATTATTATCTGAAACAATGGTAACATGAATATTTGGACATTATCATATAGTCTACGAGATACATAATATGTGATTTATGTGATTTAGTCATAGAAGATATAAGTCACAAGTTCTTTATAAACTCAAAATTTGGTTCATAGTCGGTGATGAAATTGGACATTTCATTTGCGAAGACTATAACATGTCAACTAAAATGATTTGTCTTGATCATGGAAGTGGTGACTTCTAGTTGATATGTTGATATATTTTAAGAGTTAAGACATATTGAACTGGACCGCTGTGAGATTTATTATTCTCCTAATGACTGTCAATTAAATAATAAATCTCACGACTTATATTTGCATGAACCCTTAATCCTGAGAGAATAATGGACCTGAACATGAAGTGTAGGTTGCTTTGATATATCAGGAGTGAGATCTAAAGTAACGGTCAAAACCTCAGTATGTTGGGCAACTACATTTAGTATTGATGGAACATATATTCTCAAGATGGAATTCATAGTCTCTTAACGGAGATACAAAATATTCCCTTGAGATAAGTTTAATGGGTTTGTTATTCAAAATGTTAGGCCTAACTACTTTAGTAAATAGTTACTAAAGTATATATTTATGAAATTGGATTTCATAAATATATGATGAATAATTTAAAGGATTAAACCGGGTACTCAAGGATTAAGATGTAGTAATTTACAAAGTAGCAGTCTATATTTATAACTTTGTATTACTACGAATATTTTAGAAGGGGTTGCATGTATAATAAAGTCTTGAGATATAATTTATAGATAAGGCCTAGGGTACAACTATATTTATATAGTGGTATTAAATATAGTTAATGGTAACTTTGGACTTGTCAAGAGTTGATAGAAAAGCCCAAGACCCATTGGAGCTAGTGTCTTATTGGTTCTTTTTGGTCCCACTCCAAGCCACATATTAGAGCCCAATTAGAAAGGCCCAAAAGACTAGCCCAATTAGATAACCAGTTATTAGAAGAAAAACATACAGAATTTGTGACATACAACAAGTTTATGAAAATACATGTATGTGAGTGTTGGACACTCTATCATTCTCTTTAAGAAATAACAGATTGAGAGACCACACATCTTGGGGTTAGTGGAATTGGAGTGAAGATTGAAAGTGTTCCTGAGAACTATTCATCTTTGGTTTTGAAATTCGCTGCACCAAGGTACACTCTCTTGTTCTATATTCTGAAACTTACATTATGCATGTTATCAATTCTGAATGAAGTAGATCCGTTTATTTTCCGCTGCGTATATGCATATTTCCAACAATTGGTATCAGAGCGGTCTTCATTTTCGAATCTGTATAATATGTTTAGTGAGTTTTAGAATTAAAGAGAACTATTTTCATAGTTGTGAAAATTCTGCAGTCATTTTTCTGCATATTATAGTTTTTGAAACTATCGTTTGATTAAAACTGATTTTGATGTTATGATGTTGTTTAAGTTTGATTTTAACCATGTAAAATTGAATTTTATCACTTTAACATCAATGAAATTCAAGTTGTAATCCTAATCTAATCGTTTTTTATCATTAAGAATGTATTTTGTTTATTGGAAATGTCAAAAACGGTTAACAGAAAAAAACGGCTGTTTCTGGGCATTTTTCGCGACTGGCGAGTGAGTCGCGAGTGAGTTGCAAGAGTTTCTATATGAACTTTGTGACTAGAGTCTCGCGACTAAGCAAGTCACCAAAACAAGTTGCCAACTCGCGAATGGGCGAGTCGCCAAAACTAGTCGCCAAAAATTCTGACACCTATTTTTTTTTTTACATGTATGCATAGCAAGGCTTTGTGTAATTAGTTTATATATGTATTAAACAATTAAAAACTTTTAATTTAAAACATCTAGTGGGAGAGAGATACAAAGGTTGCATCTCACAGCCTCCATTATCGGTTCATAGTAGTGTGAGGTAAGCACCTCGTCTTGGCGTATATGCCTCGCGATCCCAAAGGAGGGTGTTTACTTCATAGTACTACAAGATTGAACTTACTTGTTTAAAGTAGGGTGGACAAGCATCTTGTCTTGGCGTATATGCCTTGTGATCCCAAAGGAGGGTGTTTTGTTCCATGGTACTACAAGTTTAAACACTATAAAGGGAGATGAAATGTGGCTACACATGATTTTAGATAATGGTGTACACTAGACTAAGAGTAATGTTAACCTCCTAAAGGAGCTATGTCATTATTACTTAGAGGCTAAAGGTAATACGGCATATTATTAGTGTTTGATAAGAGTTATCATGATAGCACTTATAATGAGAATAGTTCTCAATCAATTAATGTGTTTATAATAAACTTGCAACCAAGGAATTATAGACATGGATTGGGTTGTCGTTGCATATATTATTTTATGGTTTTATTAAGGTTCCATATTATATGTTTATATGCTAAATTGATAATGTCCAGTTTACTTATTATATTCATGTTTATTATTTTTAGATTTGAACATGACATCATTTAGCCCACTTGTTACTATTCTTAATCAAAACAAGCTGACTGGATCCAATCATGTTGACTGGAAAAAAAATTTGGACATAGTTCTCACAGCTGAAGAGCACAAATATGTGCTTACTAAACCATGTCCTAGCTTTCCTTCATTAGATGCTCCTCTTGAGGGGAAACAACGATATAATCGTTGGTAGAAATCTAATGAAATGGCCAAGTGCTACATCCTAGCATCTATCTCAAATGTTCTACAGCATCAGATGCAAGATGTAGAACTAGCTTCGGGCATTATGCTAAGTCTGAAAGAGATGTTTGGTGAGCAAGGCCGTTCTGCAAGGCAAGAAACCATGAGACAAATTTATAATACCAAAATGTCTGATGGTAGTTCAGTAAGGGAGCATTGTCTTACAATGATCTCCAATCTGAATACATTGGAAGTTTTAGATGCCGATATTGATGGAGAATCCCAAGTGGATATGATACTCCAATCGCTACCAGAATCATTCAAGGAATTCAAACTTAACTATAACATGAACAAAAAGATTTATACCTTGTCTGAATTAATGAATGAATTGGTAGCGGCAGAAGGCATTCTTGGTACTTCCAATGTTGAAGCCAATGTTGGTAAAGCTTCTACTTCTCAACCTAAGTTGAAAGGCAAGGGTAAGAAGAAGAAGAAGAAGAAGGACTTCACCAAACAAGAGGGTAAACAAATTGCCTTAAGGGTTGCTGACAAAGGAAAGAAGCTCAAAGGAAAATGTTTTCATTGTGGTGAGAAAGGCATTGGAAGAGAAATTGTCCAATATTCAAGGCTGCCAAGAATAAAGATATGAATAATACATTCCTTCTTGAAATATGTTTGGTACAGAATCCCACGGATTCCTGGTGTGTGGATTCAGGTTGTACTAATCATAGTTGCAATTCCTTGCAGGGGTTCTAGGAGACCAGAAAGCTTAAAGAAGGAGAATTGTTTCTAACTTTGGCTGATGGGAGCAGGATTCCAGTTGTAGCTGTTGGAGTTTATAATTTATGTTTTGAGTCAAGAGTTTTAGTATTGGAAGACTGTCTATATGTACCTAATGCTCGTAGGAATTTAATTTCTGCAACTTATTTGGGTAAACATGGATATTGTGTTATCCTTAAAGACAATGTTGTAATAAAGAAGGGTAAATTGTTTATCTGTTCTGGCAATATTGTGGATGGTCTTTATATTTTAATTCCTGATAAGCATGAATTATATAATTCTGAATTAAATAATAACTCTCATGTAAAATCATTAAAGAGAAAGTTTCCTTCTACTAATGAAGCATATCCTTGGCACTTGCGTTTGGGTCATATTAATCCAAATAGAATTCAAAGACTAATCAAAGATGGACTCCTAGAGCCATTGGATTTTGATAAATTTCCAGTTTATGAATCTTGTTTGGAAGGAAAAATGACCAAACATTCTTTTAATATAAAAGGTAGAAGAGCCCAAGAGTTGCTTGAATTAGTTCATACGGATGCTTGTGGTCCTATGTCAACCCAAGCTAAAGGAGGTTATGAGTACTTCATCACTTTTACCGATGATTACTCAAGATATGGTTATGTGTACCTAATGAGACGGAAGTCCAAAACTTTTGAAAAGTTCAAAGAGTAAAGGGCTGAAGTTGAGAATCAATTAGGTAAACGCATAAAAGCCATCCGATCTGATCGTGGTGGTGAATACCTTCTTGGGGATTTCAAGGATTACTTAACTCAAAATGGGATCATATCCCAATTGACTGCACCTGGAACTCCCCAACAGAATGGTGTAGCAGAAAGAAGGAATGGGACTCTTTTGGAAATGGTTAGGTCCATGATGAGTTACTCAACTTTTCCAGTTTCTTTTTGGGGATATGCACTAAAAATTGCTATGCATATTTTGAATTTGGTTCCATCAAAATATGTTCCTAACACAGTAAGGAATTGTGGAGTAGGCGTAAGCCTAGTATGAAATATCTCCATATTTGGGGATGTCTAGCACATGTGTTGAAAATGAAGTCTGATAAGTTGGAATCTTAAACCGAAGTATGCATGTTTTTAGGGTATTCAAAAGAAACAAAGGGTTATTTATTCTATAATAATGAAGATAACAAAGTGTTTGTTAACACACATGCCAAATTTTTGGAAGATGATTATATGAATAATTTTAATCCTAGAAATAAAGTTGTTTTGGCTAAAATGAATGAACCCGTAGTTGAACAACCAATAAATGAAACTAGGGATGATGTGGTTGTATTGGATACACCACAAAATACTACTAATGAGATGTCTAGTACACAGGTGCCTCGTCGTAGTGGGAGAATTGTTTGGTCTCCTATAAGATTCATAGGTTTGGGAGAAACTTATGAAGCTATCTCAGAAGAGGTTGAATTGGATCCCTACACTTATGAAGAGGCAATGAATGAAATAGATGCACATCATTGGGTCAAAGCTATGAAATCTGAATTAGATTCCATGTATTCCAATCAAGTTTGGGATCTTGTAAAGGCGCCTAATGGCATTAAACCTGTTGGTTGCAAATGGGTTTACAAGAGGAAGAAAGGGATAGATGGAAAGGTTGAAACCTTTAAAGTAAGGCTAGTGGCGAAAGGGTATACATAAAAAGAAGGTATTGATTATGAAAAAAACCTTTTCACCAGTAGCAATGCTTAAATCTATCAGAATTCTCTTTTCCATTGTTGCTCATTATTATTATGAGATTTGGCAAATGGATGTCAAGACTGCATTTCTTAATGGCAATCTTGAAGAGGAAATCTATATGATGCAATCAGAAGGTTTCATTATTAAGAACCAAGAGCATATGGTATGCAAGTTGAAAATGTCCATTTATGGACTTAAGCAAGCATCTAGATCATGGAACATCAGATTTGATCAAGCAATCAAATCTTTTGGTTTTGAACAAAATCTTGATGAACCATGTGTGTACAAAAGACATCAAGATAAAGTAGTAATGTTCCTAGTGCTTTATGTTGATGATATTCTACTCATTAGTAATGATGTAGGGGTAATGTCATCAGTAAAGGTTTGGTTGTCAAGCCAATTTGATATGAAGGACTTGGGTGAGGCTAACTTTATTCTAGGGATCAAGCTTTGGCGAGATCGCAAGAATAAGATGTTAGGCTTATCACAAGCTGGATATATAGATAAGGTTCTAGAACGGTTTAGCATGCAAAACTCCAAGAAAGGATTACTTCTTTTCAGACATGGAGTTCCTCTGTCTGATGACCAAAGGCCTAAGACTCAAGAGGAAGTAGATACGATGAGACAAGTTCCTTATGCTTCTACAGTAGGAAGTCTCATGTATATCATGCTTTGTACTAAACCAAATATTTGTTATTCAGTTGCAATGGTCAGCCAATATCAATCAAATCCAGGACCAAAACATTGGCAAGCTGTAAAGCATATTCTCAAGTATCTACAGAGAACGAGAGATTATATGCTTGTTTACCGAAGTGAGGATTTGATACCGATTGGCTATACAGATTCAAATTTTCAATCGGATCTAGATTTCAGAAAATCCACATCAGGATGTGTTTTCACCTTGGGAGGTTGAGCCATAACTTGGAGGAGTGTTAAGCAATCTTGTATTGTGGACTCCACCATGGAAGCAGAATATGTTGCTGCTTGTGAAGCAGCAAAGGAAGCTGTATGGCTCAAGAAATTCCTTTCTGACCTTGGTGTAATGAGAATGGAACAAGTTCCCATCACATTGTTTTGTGACAATAGTGGTGCAGTTGCACAATCAAAAGATCCAAGGAATCACAAGAAAGGAAAGCACATTGAGAGAAAGTACCACATTATTAGAGATATTATTGCTCATGGAGATGTGGTGGTAGCAAAGATTGAAAGTGCAGGTAATCTAGCAGATCCCTTTACCAAAGCCTTGCCTCAAAGGACCTTCGAGTCACATTTAGAGGGAATGGGAGTTAGATTAGTGCACAATAGTCTTTAGGGTAAGTGGGAGATTGTTGGGATTTGTGCCCTAGAATCCTATTGTATGATGCTATGTACTATATTATGTATGACATGATGTATGACTTACTATTGTTATTAATAAAGTTGTTTTATTATTATCTGAAACAATGGTAACATGAATATTTGGACATTATCATATAGTCCATGAGATGCAAAGTATGTGATTTATGTAATTTAGTTATAGAAGATATAAGTCACAAAGAATCCCAAACCTTCCTTGATCAGTTGAGTCTTGAAATTGGGGAATTCAACCACCCCCTTTCCTCTCATTCCAAGACCCATAACAGGCATATACCTTATGTTCTTCATCATTGCAATCACCTCATGGCTACAATATGGGACCAAATCCGAAGTATACCTTTCATCTTTCAACCCATAATCAGCCATGTTCACAAATTCAAAGCCACTCATTTGGAGCTCACCTCCTCCTTCCTCAAGTCCATAAACTAATGCAAGGATTTCACCATCAACGAGCACTACAACAATTCCCCTTTTCTGTGGGATCTTCATCTTTTGGTGTAGAGAAGAAGGAATAACCCCAAGAGGATGAATTCAGGCCCTTCCTAAGAGAAGGTTATAGTTAGGAGTGATGTCTATGACATGGAATTATACAATTGTCTCTTTTGGGCCAATCGTGTAAGGAGCTTTGAAAATACCTATAACTTTCCTTGAAGTGTTATCATATGTCCTAATGGTCAAAGGAGAGGGTATAATGGTCTTCACGTCTAGGCCAATGGTAAGGGCAGTCCTAAAAGGGCATACATTCAATGTGGATCTATTATTAATCAACACCATAGGAACCTTAGTGCCCATGCACCCAATGGTGATTTGTAGAGGTCAAGTGTGAGTGGTTCCTTTGGGAGGAAGTTCTTCATCGAAAAAGGCAAGTAAAGAGTGGGATGGGGCCTTAACTCCCATGAGAGATAGCACTTCTTATGGTGTAGTTGCTATGGGTACCTCCTTTCCATTCAAAGCATCTAAGAGAGCACTACGATGTTAGTGAGAAGCCATAAGCAAGCCCTATACCAATACATGAGCTTTAGTTTTCTTCAATTGAGTCAAAACTCAATCTTCCTACTCTTTCTCTTCTTTCCCTTTAAGTTTCGTGGGTTTAGACCCTTCTTCTATGCCCCTACCAAGATGATCATTCTCCAAAAAGGATGGTTTATAGTGCTTCCCATTCCTAGTAATATTGGCCACATTGTCCTTTATGACTTTTTTCTTTAGCTCGATCATTCCTTTGGGAAGTATCCCCCACACAGCCACCGCATTCTTCAAGACCTCATCTTCTTCATCCCATATTCCTTGGACTTCTACGGTGTTAACTTCCATGGTCTCTATCAACTTTGAACAATCCCATTCAATCTCATCGATTTGTACCCAATTCTAATATGGAGGAGGAGCTCTATGATAATCAAGCAAAGGGTTCTTTCTAATGCTAGGCTTAGTGATGATGTTGGGATTTGAGAGGGTTTCATTGTCTATAAGGTCTTGTATCTCATGTATGAGGCGGAAGAAATTGTCGATTTTATGGCTGGATTTCTGGTGGAAGTGACAATACTCATTGAGGTTCCAGGTAGGAGGTACGGAATTAGGCATAGGTGTGGGTTCTAGAGGCTTGATGAATCCTTTGGAAGATAAATTCTCATACGCTTGGGCAAGGGTTATTCCTAGATTAGAAAATTCTCATCGGGCTCTCTTTGTGAAGCTTGGGTAGGTTAAGGTTTGTTGAGGTATGATGGCACTTACAGTTATGGGATTGGGAGCTTTAGAGGTAGTCGTTCCTCCTCCATATGCCTTATTGATTGGAGGTTTACTCTCACTCTTCTCCAATTGTCCATTGTTGACGGCATCTTCTATCCTAGTCCCACAGTCACACAACTCTCGAAAAGAACTAATAGGCGATGACAAAAGCCTACTATTATACACCGGAAGCAAATTCTTGATAATCATGTTGATTTGATCTTTCTCATTTGGCTTACTAACCATACTAGATTCCTTTCCCTTCCACCTTGTCATGTATTCGGAGAATGCTTCCCCTACTCCTTGCTTAGTGGTCTCCAAATCTCTTAAAGTTACATCAATCATAGTATTGAAGATGAATTGATCCACAAATAACTCCACTAGCTCATTCCACACCTTAGTCTTGCTAGGATACAAACTATAGTAACACCTTGATGCACTCTCATAAGTGGAAATGCATGCGAAGTTTGCTTCTCATCCAACCCTTTCATTTTAACAATGCTTAGGTACCTCCTAACATGTTACTTTGGGTCTCCATTCCATCAAATTTTCCCGCATCAGAAATCTTGAACTTTAGAGGTAGTGCAATAGGAGTTTTGGAGTTTATACCCTCATGTAATAAATACAATCATCGATCCCTTGGGCCTTGTGAAAGGCTATTGCATTTTCTCCATCTTCTCTCTCATGGCTATGGTTTCTGCCATGAGTTTTTCAAATTACTTGTTCCTTTCGTAATCAGCTTTGTCCCATTGATCCCAATCTTCCATTTCCTCCTCATCGAGAACCTCTACACGTGGTGGATTCTTCAATTTGGACTCCAATAGCTTAGTGAGATGGTTCCCCATCTTCTTGAGAGCGTCACTTTGTTCTTCCATTGCCTTGAATATCTTTTGTGCAATTTCATCACTAATTGGAGTGGCCATTGTTGCTTGAGAGGATTCCCCTTCTTAGAACACTTCTTCTTGATGCGTGTCCTCAATCTTGAAGAAACATCTTCCGTGCTTTTCTCGAATCCAAATTGGAGTGGGGACGTGTTTTCTTAACTTTAGTGGTGCAATGGTGCCTGAAAAAAAAAAAGTCCATTTTTTCTAAGTCCATGTCCCAATTAATTCTTTTTATTTTTAGGTGTCCTTAGAAAATCTTTAAGTCCATTTTAATAAAGGCCAAATTACAAAATCGCTCCATTCCCTCTCATAAACCTTGCCCCTTATTTCATTTAGGCTTTGGTCCATTTAGAACAATGCTCTCATCCTACTCTCATGGGCTTACAAAATATTCATCACCTTTGGCCTTTTCTCTTTTCATTTCATTATTATTCATTCTTTTTAAAGTAGTTCTTTAGCTAGAATATATTGTAGCCTTCCTCTCAAGGTCCATGAAGTTCTCATCATTTTGGACCTAAGCATACAATAAAAAGGCCCAAGATTAGGGAAATCAATATTGACTTTGTAGGATTTTGGATGCTAAATCCATAGCATACTTGTTATCTTAGGCCCAAAGTCCTCTTTGTCAAAAAGGTCTTTTGATTTGGGCTTGTGATAGCAATTAAGCTATGGTCTTTTGAACGTTTCAAGTTAAGATATACCATTTTTACATCTTTTATTTGTCCTTTAGAATTAGGTAAGCACAAGATATATGGTTGAACAAACAAGAGATATATAAAGGATATCCTCTTTTGATTGGATCTAGGATCTCTGTAAGTGTGAGCAGACCTTCCTAAGGCTACAGGGATAGATAAGTAGGTCACTTACAACTAGGTGGACCATGATTCCAACCGATGGCCTAAGTGGACCTTTGTGGATTGGTGGAAAATCGTTAACGTACTCAAAGTCTGTCATAGGCAATGGCACACATTGTGAGTTGGTGGGATGAACTTCGAAAGACTTAGGCCCGAATGGAGCCTTCCATCTTCCTACACATCACCAATCGAGGTTAAGGGACAAAAGAACCATGTGATGTGTGTGCGGACAAATATTGAGTAAGCTTTTATTAATGTTAAGACATAGGACACGTATGAATTAAACTCACTATCCCTAGTGGAGTTGCCACTATGGAAACAAGGGGGGGTCAAAGGAGTCACCACCTAGTTTTTGCAATGGCCTAGAAACCATATATATAGCGTTCTTTCGTGGAAGGACCTTTTGATCTTACTACTAGAGATATGGCTTCGAACTTAAGGTATAGTCTTGGGAAGGTGTTAGGCACCCAAAATCACCCAACCCTAAGGTTAGCTTCCCATCGTTGTGTCTTATGTCTTAACCCAATTAAAGGCACACTCAACATTTGTATCTAACTCACACACACGCTAACATACATCTAACAATCAACATGGCATCAAACATCCCTAACCATACATCTATCATGCTTACAAACAAAGCCTACCATACATCTAACATGGCATTATCTAGCATAGCATCATATCATATTCAAGGCAGCCACATGTTGTTAGGCTTAGTGCCCTTAAATCCTATTGTATGATGATATGTATGACATTATGTATGATTTAATGTTATGATTAATAAAGCTGTTTTATTATTATCTAAAATAATGGTAACATGAATATTTGGACATTATCATATAGTCCATTAGATGCAAGTATGTGATTTAGTCACAGAAGATATAGATCACAAGTTCTTTGTAAACTCAAAATTTTAGTTCGTAGTCGTTGATGAAATTGGGCATTTCATCTGCGAAGACTATAACATATCAACTAAGATGATTTGTCTTGATCATGGAAGTGAAGACTTCTAGTTGATATGTTGATATGTTTTAAAAGTTAAGACATATTGAACTGGACCGCTGTGAGATTTGTTATTCTTCTAACGACTGTCAAATGAATAATAAATCTCACAACTTTAATTTACATAAACTCTTAATCCTGAGACGATAGTGAACCCGATCAGAAATGTAGGTTGTTTTGATATATCAGGAATGAGATCTAATTCAACGGTCAAAACCTTAGTATATTAGACAGCCACACGTAGTGCTAAAGGAACACATATTCTCAAAATGGAATTCAAAGTCTCTTTATAGAGATATAAAATATTCTCTTGAGATAAGTTTAATGAGTTTGGTTATTCAGAGTGTTAGGCCTGACTACTTTAGTAAAGAGTTACTAAAGTTTATATTTTTTGAAATTTGATTTCATAAATATATATGAATAGCTTAAAAAATTAAATCGGGTACTCAAGAATCAAGAGGTAGTAATTTTCAAAGTGACAGTTATATATTATGACTTTGTATTACTACAAATATTTTCATGAAGGGGTTAATTGTTTAGATAATAAAGTTTTGGGATTTAATTTTATTAATAAAGCCTAAAGTGCAATCATATTTATATAGTGGTATTAAATATAATTAATAGTAACTTTGGGCTTGTCATGAGTTGATAGATAAGCCCGAAGCCCATTGGAGTTAGAGCTTTATTTGTTCCTTTGGTCCCATCCCAAGCCACACATTAAAGCCCAATTGGGCTAGCCCAAAAGACTAGCCCAATTAGATAATCAGTTGTTTATTTAATAAGAGTTATTAAATAAAGTAACTGCCTTTTGACAGTTTAAAAAAAAATGTAAATACAATAAAGGGAGAAACAAGACAGTTTTCTCAAAATATATATTCTCTCTTGAACAAGTGTACATAACTGACTGAGACCACACATCTTGGGCATCTGTGGAATTGGGGTGAAGAGTAAAGGTCATCCCAAGTTCGAAGTTCTTTTATTTTGAATTTCACTCCATCAAGGTACGCATTTCTATTCTTTATTTCTAAAATTCTAGATATTCCATGTTATCTTACATGAATGAACAAGATACTTGTGTTGATTTCGCTGTGTGTTTTGTATTAGATGCAAAACCAGTTTTTCCAACAATTGGTATCAGAACCAGGTTCAATATCATGCTTGTATAACATATGATTGAGTTTTAGAATTAAAGAAAATCGTTTTCTTGATGTTCTAGTATTCTGCCATGATTGTTTTGCATAATCTCGTTTTTTATTTTTGAACCCATATGCCATGCCATGTTTTAATATATGAGATATAAATTGGTTCACGTTAATGGCGGTGGCCTATGATTATGCTTCTTTGATACGCTGCCGTGTCATGCTTTTATATTCATGGAATTTGTATGTTATCAGGATTGACGTTTTATTTATTTATTTATTCAATCCTATATAAACATTGCAAGTCGGCACCGTCATAAAAGGATATACTGTTAATAGGTATATAGTACATTAAATATGGACCACTTCATCCTATATAAACGTTTTTCATATTGAATCCGTTTATATTTATATGTTATCAAGGATTCAAGGCCTAACTTCATGAATTGATTAATATATATATATATATATATATATATATTAATGTGCGGACGTACAAACCATGATATCAGTTCATGTTTATATATAATATATATATATATATATATATTTTTTAAGATCTAAATGATGAACGTGTATTGTTGCTTGCCTTGCATTATATATTTATAGCCAAACAGTTTATTTTATTTTTTATTTTTTTTTAAGGAAGATATAATTTATTAAGAAAAACCTGATAAATCAGTCTGTAATATAGAGTAGAATTGTGACGGAACATCCTCCATCCAAACTAGAAAATCTGGTATGCCTATTACATATCTAGCCAGACTATGTGCTAAACTATTGTCTTCCCTCTTTGTATGAGAGTAACGCAGCTCTTCGAATTGTTGGGACAAAAATTTTGCATCCTCTAATAGTAAATCGTATGGCACCAATACCTTCCCATCCTCCCTTAAAGCCGAAATGACTGCCATTGAATCTCCCTCTAACTCAGCCCGCCTCACACCTACATCAGATGCAAATGATAAAGCCCACGCCACAATCAAAGCTTTGATATCAGAAACTCCAAGCACCTGATGCACCACCTTCGAACATGAAGCAATTACTAGACCTCTGTTGCTAAACAGTTTATGTTAATGCTAGGATTAAAGTATTCCTTTAATCAAATTTATTCCTAATGAGATTAGGATTTTATTTTCAAGGATTTCTAGCATATTAGGGTTCTTGATCTTCATTTTGAAAACCTTAATGTTTGATCTATAAATCTTCATTTATAAAATCAAAAGGTGTTTTTGATAGAAAATAATAAAAACCTTTCTTTTAAAATTTCTAGTAGGAGAGAGATTCAAGGGTTGAATCTCACGGCCTCCATTGTCGGTTTATAGTAGTGTGGGATAAGCACATCGTCTTGGCGTATATGCCTCGTGATCCCAAAGGAGTGTGTTTACTTCATAGTACTACAAGATTGAACTTACCCGTTTAAAGTAGTGTGGACAAGCACCTCGTCTTGGCGTATATGCCTCGCAATCCCAAAGAAGGGTGTTTTGTTCCATGGTACTACAAGTTTAAACACTATAAAGGGAGATGAAATGTGGCTACACATGATTCTAGATAATGGTGTACACTAGACTAAGTGTAATGTTAACCTCCCAAAGGAGCTATGTCATTATTACTTAAAGGCTAAAGGTAATACGGCATATTATTAGTGTTTGATAAGAGTTATCATGATAGCACCAATAATGAGAATAGTTTTCAATCAATCACAATGTTTATAATATACTTGCTACCAAGGAATTATAGAAATGGGATTGGGTTGTCGTTGCATATTTTATATTATGGTTTTACTAAGGTTCCATACTATATGTTTATATGCTAAATAGATAATGTCTAGTTTACTTATTATATTCATGTTTGTTATTTTCAGATTTAAAATCATGGCATCATTTAGCCCACTTGTTGCTATTCTTAATCAAAACAAACTGACTGGATCTAACTATGTTGACTGGAAAAGAAATTTGGACATTGTTCTTACTACTGAAAAGCACAAATATGTGCTTACTCAACCATGTCCTAGCTTTCCATCATTAGATACTCCTCTTGAGGAAAAACAGCGATATAATCATTGGTAGAAATCTAATGAGATGACTAAGTGCTATATCCTAGCTTCTATTTCAAATGTTCTACAGCATCAAATGCAAGATGTAGAACTAGCTTCGGACATAATGCTAAGTCTGAATGAGATGTTTAGTGAGTAAGGTCGTTCTGCAAGGCAAGAAACTATGAGGTAGATTTATAATACCAAAATGGCTAAAGGTACTTCAGTGAGGGAGCATTGTCTTAGGATGATCTCTAATCTAAATACATTGAAGGTTTTAGGTGCCGACATTAATGAAGAATCCCAAGTGGATATGATACTCCAATCCCTGCCAAACTCGTTCAAAGAATTCAAACTTAATTATAATATGAACAAAAAGATTTATACTTTGTCTGAATTGATGAATGAATTGGTGGCAGCAGAAGGCATTCTTGTGAAAGCTGGCATTGATATTAATATGGTTGAAGCATCTTCTTCTAAGCCTAAGTCGAAAGGCAAGGGTGGTTGGAAGAAGAAGAAAAAGAATTTTGCCAAACCAAAGGGTAAGCAAGTTGCCTTAGGAGTTGCCAATAAGGGAAAGAAGATAGCAAAGGACTACACCAAAGGAAAATGTTTCCATTGTGGTGAGAAAGGTCATTGGAAGAAGAATTGTCCAAAATTCTTAGCTGCCAAGAACAAAGGTATGATAAGATCATTCCTTCTTGAAACTTGTTTAGTACAAAATCCCATAGATTCTTGGAGTGTGGATTCAGGATGTACTAATCATGTATGCTTGCAGTGGTTCCAAGAGACCAGAAAGTTGAATGAAAGGGAAATGTTCCTTACTTTGGCTGATGGGAGCAAACTTCCAATTGTAGCATTTGGAGTGTTTAATTTGTGCTTTGGTTCTAAGGTTTTAATATTGGAAGACTGTTTATATGTACCTAATGTTTGTAGGAATTTGATTTCTGCAACTTATTTAGGTAGACATGAATATTGTGTTTGTTGGAAAATTTGGTTTTATATCTCATACAAAACACACAGCGGAAGCAACAATCACGGATCTACTTCATTCATGAGAGATAACATGTAACCTTGAATTCTAGAACAAAGAATAGAAAGCATACCTGAATGCGGTGAAATTCAAAACCAAAACTTGAGTATTACTTTGGAAGACTTTTAATCTTCACTCCAATTCCACTTAATGCCCAAGAAGTGTGGTCTATCAAATAGTTTCCAAGGAGAGAATAAAGAATGTCCAACACTCACATACAAACCATTTCATTTCTTGTATAATATTAATGAAAAAGACTTTTCCAAGACTTATGAAATTATGTATATTTCTCTCCTTATATACAACTGATTATCTAATTGGACTAGCCTTTGGGCCATTCCAATTGGGTTCTAGTGTATGGCTTGGAGTGGGACCAAAAGGGATCAATAAGACACTAGCTCCAATGGGCCTTGGGCTTTTTTGTCAACTCTTGATAAGTCCAAAGTCACTATTAATTATATTCAATACCACTATAAGAATATAATTGCACTTTAGGCCTTATCTATAAATTATATCCCCAGACTTTATTATACATGCAACCCCTTCATTAAAATATTCGTAGTAATACACAGTCATAAATATAGACTGCCACTTTGAAGATTACTACATCTTAATCCTTGAGTACCCAGTTTAATCCTTTATGTTATTCATCATATATTTATGAAATCCAATTTCATAAATATATACTTTAGTAATTTCTTACTAAAGTTGTTGGGCCCAACACTCTGAATAACCAAACTCATTAAATTTATCTCAAGGGAATATTTTATATCTCCGTTAAGAGATTATGAATTCCATCTTGAGACTATATGTTCCATCAACACTAAATGTGGTTGCTGTTGGGATTTGTGCCCTAGAATCCTATTGTATGATGTTATGTACTATATTATGTATGACATGATGTACGACTTAATATTGTTATTAATAAAATTGTTTTATTATTATCTGAAATAATGGTAACATGAATATTTGGACATTATCATATAGTACATGAGATGCATAGTATGTGATTTATATGATTTAGTCACAGAAGATATAAGTCACAAGTTCTTTGTAAACTCAGAATTTGGTTCGTAGTCGGTGATGAAATTGGGCATTTCATCTGCGAAGACTATAACATGTCAATTAAGATGATTTGTTTTGATCATGGAAGTGGTGACTTCTAGTTGATATGTTGAAATGTTTTAAGAGTTAAGACATATTGAACAAGACCGCTGTGAGATTTATTATTCTCCTAATGACTGTCAATTGAATAATAAATCTCACGACTTATATTTGTATGAACTCTTAATCCTGAGAGAATAATGGACCTGACCATGAAGTGTAGGTTGCTTTGATATATCAGGAGTGAGATCTAAAGTAATGGTCAAAACCTTGGTATATTTTGCAACTACATTTAGTGTTGATGGAACATATATTCTCAAGATAGAATTCAAAGTCTCTTAACGGAGATACAAAATATTCCTTGAAATAAGTTTAATGGGTTTGTTATTCAAAATGTTAGGCCTAACTACTTTAGTAAATAGTTACTAAAGTATATATTTATGAAATTGGATTTCATAAATATATGATGAATAACTTAAAGGATTAAACCGGGTACTCAAGGATTAAGATGTAGTAATTTACAAAGTGGCAGTCTACATTTGTGACTTTGTATTACTACGAATATTTTATGAAGGGGTTGCATGTATAATAAAGTCTTGGGATATAATTTATAGATAAGGCCTACAGTACAACTATATTTATATAGTAGTATTAAATATAGTTAATGGTAACTTTGGACTTGTCAAGAGTTGATAGAAAAGCTCAAGGCCCATTGGAGCTAGTGTCTTATTGGTCCCTTTTGGTCCCACTCCAAGCCACATATTAGAGCCCAATTAGAAAGGCCCAAAAGCCTAGCCCAATTAGATAACCAGTTATTAGAAGAGAAACATACGGAATTTTAAATATATATCAAGTTCATGAAAATACATGTATGTGAGTGTTGGACACTCTATCATTCTCTTTAAGAAATAACAGATTGAGAGACCACACATCTTGGGCGTTAGTGGAATTTGAGTGAAGATTGAAAGTGTTCCTGAGAACTATTCATCTTCGGTTTTGAAATTCGCTGCACCAAAGTACACTCTCTTGTTCTATATTCTGAAACTTACATTATGCATGTTATCAATTCTGAATGAAGTATATCCGTTTATTTTCCACTGCGTATATGCATATTTCCAACAATTGGTATCAGAGCGGTCTTCATTTTCGAATCTGTATAATATGTTTAGTGAGTTTTAGAATTAAAGAGAACTATTTTCATAGTTGTGAAAATTATGCAGTCATTTTTCTGCATATTATAGTTTATGAAACTATTGTTTGATTAAAACTGATTTTGATGTTATGATGTTGTTTAAGTTTGATTTTAACTATGTAAAACTGAATTTTAACACTTTAACATCAATGGAATTCAAGTTTTAATCTAAATCTAATCGTTTTTTATCATTAAGAATGTATTTTGTTCATTGGAAACGTCAAAAACGGTTAACAGAAAAAACGGCTGTTTCTGGGCATTTTTCGCGACTCGCGAGTGAGTCGCAAAAGCTTCTGTATGAATTTCGCGATTGGACAAGTCGCCAAAACAAGTTGCCAACTCGTGACTAGAGTCTCGCAACTGGGCAAGTCGCCAAAACCAGTTGCCAAAAATTCTGACATCTGTTTTTTTTTTTACATGTATAAAGAGCAAGGCTATTTGTAATTAGTTCATGTATGTTTTAAACAATTAAAAAACTTTAATTTAAAACATCTAGTGGGGGAGAGATACAAGGGTTGCATCTCACGGCCTCTATTATCGGTTCATAGTAATGTGGAGAGGCACCTCATGTTGGCGTATATGCCTCGCGATCCCAAAGGAGGGTGTTTACTTCATAGTACTACAAGATTGAACTTACCTGTTTAAAGTAGTGTGGACAAGCACCTCGTCTTGGTGTATATGCCTTGCGATCCCAAAGGAGGGTGTTTTGTTCCGTGGTACTATAAGTTTAAACACTATAAAGGGAGATGAAATGTGGCTACATATGATTTTAGATAATGGTGTACACTAGACTAAGTGTAATGTTAACCTCCCAAAGGAGCTATGTCATTATTACTTAGAGGTTAAAAGTAATACGGCATATTATTAGTGTTTGATAAGAGTTATCATGATAGCACTAATAATAAGAATAGTTCTCAATCAATTAATGTGTTTATAATAAACTTGCTACCAAGGAATTATAGACATGGATTGAGTTGTCGTTGCATATATTATTTTATGGTTTTATTAAGGTTCCATATTGTATGTTTATATGCTAAATTGATAATGTCCAGTTTACTTATTATATTCATATTTATTATTTTCAGATTTGAACATGGCATCATTTAGCCCACTTGTTACAATTCTTAATCAAAACAAACTGACTGGATCCAATTATGTTGACTGGAAAAGAAATTTGGACATAGTTCTCACAGCTGAAAAGCACAAATATGTGCTTACTAAACCATGTCCTAGCTTTCCTTCATTAGATGCTCCTCTTGAGGAAAAACAGCGATATGATCGTTGGTAGAAATCTAATGAGATGGCCAAGTGCTACATCCTAGCATCTATCTCAAATGTTCTACAGCATCAAATGCAAGATGTAGAACTAGTTTCAAACATCATGCTAAGTCTGAATGAGATGTTTGGTGAGTAAGGCCGTTCTGTAAGGTAAGAGACCATGTGGCAAATTCATAATACTAAAATGGCTGAAGGTAGTTCAGTGAGGGAGCATTGTTTAACAATGATCTCCAATCTGAATACACTGGAAGTTTTAGGTGCCGATATTGATGGAGAATCCCAAGTGGATATAATACTCCAGTCGCTACCAGAATCATTCAAGGAATTCAAACTTAACTATAATATGAACAAAAAGATTTATACCTTGTCTGAATTAATGAATGAATTGGTAGCGGCAGAAGGCATTCTTGGTACTTCCAATGTTAAAGCCAATGTTGGTGAAGCTTCTACTTCTCAACCTAAGCCGAAAGGCAAGGGTAAGAAGAAGAAGAAGAAGGACTTCACCAAATAAGAGGGTAAACAAATTACCTTAGGGGTTGCTGATAAAGGAAACAAAATCAAAGGAAAGTGTTTCCATTATGGTGAGGACATTGGAAGAGAAATTATCCAAAATTCAAGGCTGCCAATAATAAGGGTATGAATAGTTCTTTCCTCCTTGAAATATGTTTGGTACAAAATCTCACAGATTCCTGGTGTATGGATTCAGGTTGTACTAATCATATCTGCAATTCTTTGCAGGGGTTCCAGGAGACCAAAAAACTTAAAGAAGGAGAATTGTTTCTTACTTTGGCTGATGGGAGCAGGATTCCGGTTGTAGCTGTTGGTGTTTATAATTTATGTTTTAAATCAAGAGTTTTAGTATTGGAAGACTGTCTATATGTACCTAATGTTCGTAGGAATTTAATTTCTGCAACTTATTTGGGTAAACGTGGATATTGTGTTATCCTTAAAAACAATGTTGTAATAAAGAAGGGTAAATTGTTTATCTGTTCTGGCAATATTGTGGATGGTTTTTATATTTTAACACCTGATAAGCATGAATTATATAATTCTGAATTAGATAATAACTCTCATGTAAAATCATTAAAGAGAAAGTTTCCTTCTACTAATGAAGCATATCTTTGGCACTTGCGTTTAGGTCATATTAATCCAAACAGAATTCAAAGACTAATCAAAGATGGACTCCTAGAGCCATTGGATTTTGATGAATTCCCAGTTTGTTAATCTTGTTTGGAAGGAAAAATGATCAAACGATCTTTTAATATAAAAGGTAGAAGAGCCCAAGAGTTGCTTGAATTAGTTCATACAGATGTTTGTGGTCCTATGTCAACCCAAGCTAAAGGAATGAGTACTTCATCACTTTTACCGATGATTACTCAAGATATGGTTATGTGTACCTAATGAGATGGAAGTCTGAAACTTTTGAAAAGTTCAAAGAGTTTAGGGCTAAAGTTGAGAATCAATTAGGTAAACGCATAAAAGCCATCCGATCTGATCGTGGTGGTGAATACCTTCTTGGGGATTTCAAGGATTACTTAACTCAAAATGGGATCATATCCCAATTGACTACACCTGGAACTCCCCAACAGAATGGTATAGCAGAAAGAAGGAATATGACTCTTTTGGAAATGGTTAGGTCCATGATGAGTTACTCAACTTTACCAGTTTCTTTTTGGGAATATGCACTAAAAGCTACAATGCATATTTTGAATTTAGTTCCATCAAAATCTGTTCATAACACACCTAAGGAATTGTGGAATGGGCGTAAGCCTAGTATGAAATATCTCCACATTTGGGGATGTCCAGCACATGTGTTGAAAAGGAAGTCTGATAAGTTGGAATCTAAAATCGAAGTATGCATGTTTTTAGGGTATTCAAAAGAAACAAAGGGTTATTTATTCTATAATCATAAAGATAACAAAGTGTTTATTAGCACACATGCCAAATTTTTGGAAGATGATTATATGAATAATTTTGATCCTAGAAGTAAAGTTGTTTTGGCTGAAATGAATGAACTTGTAGTTGAACAACCAATAGATGAAACTAGGGATGATGTGGTTGTATTGGATACACCACAAAATACTACTGATAAGATGTCTAGTACACAGGTGCCTCGTCGTAGTGGGAGAATTGTTCGGCCTCCTATAAGATTCATAGGTTTGGGAGAAACTTATGAAGCTATCTTAGAAGAGGTTGAATCGGATCCCTACACATATGATGAAGCAATGAATGATATAGATGCACATCATTAGGTCCAAGCTATGAAATCTGAATTAGATTCCATGTATTCCAATCAAGTTTAGGATCTTGTAAAGGTGCCTAACGGCATTAAACCTGTTGGTTGCAAATGGGTTTACAAGAGGAAGAGAGGGATAGATGGAAAGGTTGAAACCTTTAAAGCAAGGCTAGTAGCGAAAAGGTATACACAAAAAGAAGGTATTGATTATGAAGAAACCTTTTCACCAATAGCAATGCTTAAATCTATCAGAATTCTCTTATCCATTGCTGCTCATTATGATTATGAGATTTGGCAAATGGATGTCAAGACTGCATTTCTTAATGGCAATCTTGAAGAAAAAATCTATATGATGCAACCGGAAGGTTTCATAGCTGAGAACCAAAAGCATATGGTATGCAAATTGAAAAGGTCCATTTATGGACTTAAGCAAGCATCTAGGTCATGGAACATCAGATTTGATCAAGCAATCAAGTCATTTGGTTTTGAACAAAATATTGATGAACCATGTGTGTACAAAAGATATCGAGATAAAGTAGTAATGTTCCTAGTGCTTTATATAGATGATATTCTACTCATTGAGAATGATGTAGGTGTAATGTCATCGGTAAAGGTTTGGATGTCTAGCCAATTTGATATGAAGGACCTGGGTGAGGCTAATTTTATTCTAGGGATCAAGTTTTGGCGAGATCGCAAGAAGAAGATGTTAGACTTATCACAAGCTAGATATATAGATAAGATTCTAGAACGGTTTAGCATGCAAAACTCCAAGAAAGGATTACTTCCTTTTAGACATGGAATTCCTCTATCTGATGACCAAAGGCCTAAGACTCAAGAGGAGGTAGATATGATGAGACAAGTTCCTTAAGCTTCTGCAGTAGGAAATCTCATGTATGCCATGCTTTGTACTAGACCAGATATTTGTTATTCAGTTGGCATGGTCAGTCGATATCAATCAAATCCATGACCAAAACATTGGCAAGCTGTAAAGCATATTCTCAAGTATCTACGGAGAACGAAAGATTATATGCTTGTTTACCGAAGTGAGGATTTGATACCCATTGGCTATACAGATTCAGACTTTCAGTCGGATCTAGATTTCAGAAAATCCACATCATGATGTGTTTTCACCTTGGGAGGTGGAACCATAATTTGGAGGAGTGTCAAGCAATCTTGTATTGCGAACTCCGTCATGGAAGTAGAATATGTTGCTGCTTGTGAAGCAGCTAAGGAAGCTGTATGGCTCAAGAAATTCCTTTCTGACCTTGGTGTAATGAGAATGGAACAAGTTCCCATCACATTGTTTTGCGACAATAGTGGTGCAGTTGCACAATCAAAAGATCCAAGGAATCACAAGAAAGGAAAGCACATTGAAAGAAAATATCACATCATTTGAGACATCATTGCTCGTGGAGATGTGGTGGTAGCAAAGATTGAAAGTGCAAGTAATCTAGCAGATCCCTTTACCAAAACCTTGCCTCAAAGGACCTTTGAGTCACATTTGGAGGGAATGGGAGTTAGATTAGTGCACAATAGTCTTTAGGGCAATTGGGAGATTGTTGGGATTTGTGCCCTAGAATCCTATTGTATGATGCTATGTACTATATTATGTATGATATTATGTATGACATGATGTATGACTTAATATTGTTATTAATAAAATTGTTTTATTATTATCTGAAATAATGGTAACATGAATATTTGGACATTATCATATAGTACATGAGATGCATAGTATGTAATTTATGTGATATAGTCACAAAAGATATAAGTCACAAGTTCTTTATAAACTCAGAATTTGGTTCGTAGTCGGTGATGAAATTGGGCATTTCATCTGCGAAGACTATAACATGTCAATTAAGATGATTTTTCTTGATCATGGAAGTGGTGACTTCTAGTTGATATGTTGATATGTTTTAAGAGTTAAGACATATTGAACTAGACCGCTGTGAGATTTATTATTCTCCTAATGACTGTCAATTGAATAATAAATCTCACGACTTATATTTGCATGAACTCTTAATCCTGAAAAAATAATGGACCTGACCATGAAGTGTAGGTTGCTTTGATATACCAAGAGTGAGATCTAAAGTAACAGTCAAAATCTCAATATGTTGGGCAACTACATTTAGTGTAGATGGAACATATATTCTCAAGATGGAATTCATAGTCTCTTAATGGATATACAAAATATTCTCTTGAGATAAGTTTAATGGGTTTGTTATTCAGAATGTTAAGCCTAACTACTTTAGTAAATAGTTACTAAAGTATATATTTATGAAATTGGATTTCATAAATATATAATGAATAACTTAAAGGATTAAACCGGGTACTCAAGGATTAAGATGTAGTAATTTACAAAGTAGCAGTCTACATTTATGACTTTGTATTATTACAAATATTTTATGAAGGGCTTGCATGTATAATAAAGTTTTGGGATATAATTTATAGATAAGGCCTAGAGTACAACTATATTTATATAGTGATATTAAATATAGTTAATGGTAGCTTTGGACTTGTCAAAAGTTGACAGAAAAGCCCAAGGCCCATTGGAGCTAGTGTCTTATTGGTCCCTTTTGGTCCCACTCCGAGCCACATATTAGAGCCCAATTGGAAAGGCCCAAAAGCCTAGCCCAATTAGATAACCAGTTATTAGAAGAGAAACATACAGAATTTTAAATATACATCAAGTTCATGAAAATACATGTATGTGAGTGTTGGACACTCTATCATTCTCTTTAAGAAATAACTGATTGAGAGACCACACATCTTGGGCGTTAGTGGAATTGGAGTGAAGATTGAAAGTGTTTTTGAGAACTTTTCATCTTTAGTTTTGAAATTCGCTGCACCAAGGTACACTCTCTTGTTCTATATTCTGAAACTTACATTATGCATGTTATCAATTCTGAGTGAAGTAGATCCGTTTATTTTCCACTGCGTATATGCATATTTCCAACAGTTGCCCAACATACTGAGGTTTTGACCGTAACTTATAAATCTCACTCCTGATATATTAAAGCAACCTACATCTCATGATCAGGTTCATTATTCTCTTAGGATTTAGAGTTGATATAAATAGAAGTCGTGATATTTATTATTTATTTGACAGCCGTTAGGAGAATAATAAATTTCACTGCAGTCCAGTTCAATATGTCTTAACTCTTAAAATATATCAACATATCAACATATCCACTTCCATTATCAAGACAAATCATTTTAGTTGATATATTATAGTCTTCGCAGATGAAATGCCAAATTTCATCACCGACTACGAATTAAAATTCTGAGTTTATAAAGAATTTGCGATTTATATCTTTTGTGACTAAATCACATAAATCACATACTATGCATCTCATGGACTAAGATAATGTCACATTAGTTCATAAATAGATAGTCTCATATAATTAAACAATTTAATTATTTATGACATACCAATAAATTATATTTTTAAGGCACAATCCCCAACAATCTTCCACTTGCCCTTAAAGAAAATTTACCATATATCCGACACTTATCTCCCTTAGGAGTAATTCATAATCACTCTAAGGCAAGGCTTTGAAACAAGTTTCAACCAGACTTATTGCATAAAGTATCTTTTCTACTACTATTTCTCAAGTACTCATATCTCTCTAATGAGATAATATTTACGCTTAATATGTATCTTCATCACCTAGGATGAACACATATCTTGAAGTCCAACTTCATGAATCATAATCAAACTACAATTCAGTATTTGTACATCCAATAAACATCAAAATTTCACTTTTGTAGACAAGCATATAATCCCTTATTATCCTAAGATATTTGAGTATATGCTTTACTCCCACTAAATTAAGTGATCTTTGATTCAATTGATATTTGCTTACCATGCCCACCGTAAAATAGATATTTAGCTTAGTATATAGCATAACATAAAGACTTCCTTTTGATTTGGTATTAGGAACCGTCTTAATATGCTCTTCCTTTTATTTGTCTTAGGACTATAGTCCTTTATAAAGGAACTTCAAACTTAAAAGGAAAGAATCATTTCTTGAAGTAATACATGCTATACTTGGCTAGAATCAAATCTATTTAAATGGTTTAAGATAGACCCAACATCCTAATTTATGAATTATAACAAAGTTTAATTCTTAGGATGTGACTAGGCATTCCTAAGTACTTTATATCAAATTGGACTAGACAACAAAAACTCTATATCATTCTAAATGATTAGAATATCATTAACATACATTAAGAAATTTATTATTCTATATGACTTTTACACACGTAAGGCTTTTAAATACTTGATCAAAATCAAATAACTTGATTGCTTGATCAAAGATGATATTTTATGATTTAGATGCTTGTTTTAGTCCATCAATGGACTTTAAGCAACTTGCATACTAAACACTGTTGGTTCTTTACTATGAACAAGTCTAGTTACATTATATAGATGTCTTCCTCAAGATTGCTACTGAAAGAAGTTTTTTTGATATCCATTACCATATTTCATCCAAATGAAATATAATGGATGAGAAAATCTAGATAAATCCAAACTTGACTATTGGTAAAAAGATCTTTTCACAATCGAACCATTTCTTTCTGAATAAATCTTTTTGCCATTAGTTTTGACTTTGAAGGTTTGCACCTTCAAATCTATCAATCACATTTACTTGTAGACCTATTTGAAATCAATTGGCTTAATGCCATTAGGCGCCTCTACAAGTTCTAGACTTTAAATAGAATCTAATTCTATTCACATAACCTTGATCCAGTAATCCATATTTATATCATCTATTGCCTTTACGTAGGACCGAGGATCAAATTCATATCCTTGTGGAATAACTACAAAAATTTATTCCAAAAGTATAAATTTATTTGGTAATCCTCCCACTACGATATTGTACCAGTGTAATAGTTATCTACAGAATAATGTCTTATGATGTATCTAATACAACCATCTCTTTTCTAAATATATTTTATAGCTGTCTTATAACAAATTTTGAAAATTTTCTTCTAGAACAATCTATGATTTGCTTTAAGATTATTCACATAGTCATCATCAAGATATTTGCAAACATCTTGTCTTCTATATGACTACCAAAACAATCTTTTGCAATTCCTTTTGGATACCCAACATAAACATACATTTTTCTACTTTTTAATTTCAACTTGTTAGACTTCCTTTCTAGCACAAGTGTTGGACATCTCCAAAAATGGAAGTATCATATACTAGGTTTTCACCCAATCCACGATTTGACAAATGTCCTAAAAACAAATTTTTGAAATCAATTTTAGAAAATGTATAATAATTATTAGAGTATATCTCCAAAAGAAATAAACAAATAGAAATATTTATCACGTACTTTACTATTTCTAAAAGAGTCTTATTCCTCCTGCATGTATGCATTGACTTAAAGAAGTCATTAACACTATATTCCTTTACAATAAAGAAGCCCTAGATCATATTATCCTCTATGTAAGGTTGAAATTAATCAACCATCTTGTTGGCTTTATTCCGTGCCAATTTGCTTGTAATTCAGCATTTAGTAACCCTGTATTTAGATGGGAAACTTGTAAGGGTAGTGAGTGAGAGAGTGTGAAGAAATGCTCAAGAGTGTGCAAAGAAACAGAGTCTCGCGACTGGATCTTGCGGGTGAGTCGTGGCTTGCAAGTCGCCGAATGTCTGCACACGTGCCAAGCATGTCAGAAGCTGAAGAGTCGCGCCAGCTGTTGCACTACAAGAAAAAAGTCCCAGGCTAGCCAGGCCGTTAGCTCGCAGCTTGAACTCGCGACTAAACCCAGTCGCGAGGTCAAGTCGGCAAAATGCCCTGTTTGGGAAAATCTGACGTTTCACATTCCTTTCTCATTCCAGTATAAATACCCCTCATTCCCACGATATTGAGAGAGCTTCTAGAGAGAATTTTGTGAGAGAAATCCTAGAGAAAAACAAGATTGCCTCATCCCTAATCTTTACCGTAGAGACTCTACAAATTCCTCTTCTCTTTTCCTCTCCATTGTTATACACTTGAGAGGCTTTTAACCAAATCCTTATCTCACCACACCCACGTCTGTGAGAAAGTTTATTTGGTGCTGTTGGGAAGCAGTTAGGAAGGAACTAATCTACATTGGTTGATGCTATGGTCTAGTAGCGGAATCTGGTAAGCTAAAGAAGAAATAGGTTCGGCGTAACCTCATTGGAGCAAGAAACTTGGAAGGCTTAGGTACTTGGGTAGATTAGGCTTGGAGGGTTTTCTACTGTTCATGTATCCCAACTATATTCTTTAGTGGATTATTTGACCGCTTGGAGGGCGGCGGAGAGGTTTTACGCCGAGGGCTTCAGTTTCCTCTTCGATAACACATCGTGTGTTGTCCGAGTGTTTGCATCTTCTTTCCTTTATCTTTGCCTTATATTTACTGCTGTGAATGTGTTTATATTTGGCTTAGATTGTTTATCAATTCTGTTATAAGTTTGTTATCATGTTCTGCACATTAACTGTTTGATATAAAACTTGAATTGGTAATTTTGTAATTGGGGTCTAAACGTTGAAGGGTGTTTCATACCCATATTGAACTTTCACTCTAAATAGAATTCATAGATGGGAATGTAACAAAATAATTGTTCTAAAAGCCCATCTTTCACCAATCTTGAATAACACTTAGATTAATAAGATCATACATAAGTGCCAAAACATACAATACAAAAGGATGAAAACTTTCTCTTTAAAAAATAAAACATGTAAGTTTCCATTTAGAAAATAATCATGAACAAAGTTTAGCATTACCAAAATCAGAAACACTTTCCTTTTGGTTATACTTTTGAGTCTAATTTCCTTTTGGCAACTACCAGGGCAACTAGCTTGTCCAACTGTTTGGTATTATAATTCCTCTTCTTACCACCCTTGCCTTTCGGGTCAGGCTAAGAATTCAAATTAAATCATATTGATCCTAGCCTTAGCTTTTCGGATGTCTTCTATTGCGTAGAACTCACTCATCAATTTATATAATATAAAAAGAATTTATTTTCAAAACAATCTGAATTGATTAAATGAGTCTAACAAGGACTTGTGGATCATATCCACATGAGATTAACATTTAATCTCTACATCTCAGAATTCCAATTCATTTTAAAAATAAAACATTTTCATAAAATGACATATAATTGGAACTCCTTAAGTTTTTCTTAGCACTCAATATGATTCATACCAAACATCTCATTTAGACTTGATATAGAGCCTAAGTCTAATACTAACTCTTGCATCTTATACTATAGCACGATTTAGATAAAAGCCAAGGATCATTTTAGCATGTTAATGGAAACTATGATCATATCATAAGCTATCTTCCATCAACACATCATGCATAGGAAATTATGACAATGCTAAATCAAAAACATATTTATGTATTTCAGCTCCTTTAAGCACCATGTCCAAAATTATTTCTTAGTTAATGTGATTCTATTAAAATAGTAGCTAGAGGACAAAATTTATGACAATTTTATTTTGAGACTATGAACATAATTACAGGGACATTATATTTTGCATCCATAACCATATAATATGGAACCCGAAAAACAACTATACTAGGTGCAACGACAACCCAATCCATGTCTATAATTCATTGGTAGCAAGTTTATTATAAACACATTAATTAGTTGAGAACTATTCTCATTATTAATACTATCATGGTAACTCTTACCAAACAAAAATAATTTGCCGCTTTACCTTCAACCTCTAAGTAATAATGACATAGCTCTTTTGGAATGTTAACATTACACTTAATTTAGTGTACACCATTATCTAGAATCATGTGTAGCCACTTTTCATTTCCCTTTATAGTGTTTAAACTTGTAGTACCATGAAACAAAACACCTTTCTTTGGGATCGCGAGGCATATATGCCAAGATGAGGTGCTTGTTCACACTACTTTAAATAGGTAAGTTCAATTTTGGAGCACTATGAAATAAACACCCTCTTTTGAGATCACGAGGCATATACGCCAAAACGAGGTGCTTACCCACACTACTGTGAACCGATAATGGAGGTTATGAGATCCAACCTTTGTATCTCTCTCCCACTAGAAATTTTAAAACAAGTGGATTGTCTTGAAATCATTGTGATCTAATCACAATTTTAACACTACACATTAAATGTGTTTAATTATTTGAAATCAATGTGATGTAACTAAGTCACGTCACTATAGTGTAAAGAACATTCGCGCTATCACAAAGAAGTTTAACCATGTAATCTGTGAATTAAATACCCTCCGCATGGAATGCAAGACTCAAAGTCAAGACCAGGTATCTATTCACATTACAATAAACTTAACAAAAGGGTTATTTTAGCACTCCCACTCATTATTTGGGTTTTTCTTTAAATAATTGTGATCCCATCACAACTAATAACCTTACACTTATTAAAGACTCTAATCTTATTAGAATCACTAACTAAAATAGAAGTCCTAAACTATTAGGATTCCTTAAACACTAATAAATCAAAAATTAGTTATATAGAACTCTATCCTTAATTTACTAGATAAAGTCTTCTAATCTCATTAGAAACTATATACCTTCTAATTAAGCTTTAATCTCGTTAAAAACCTCTAATTAAGATAAATTAAGAACTTTCAATCATACAACAATTCCAATCTCATTAGAATGTTTATTAAAAGACAAGTCCCAAACTATTTAGGACTAAGAGTTCTATTTAACTAAAATATTTGATCTCATTAGGTCTTTTAGTTAGAACCATGTGTAATCTAATCACACATAACCATGCTCTTTAAAAAACTTGAAAACACTTAGAAAAATTCAAAATTCTCAGACTCGACAACTTCCCGACAGCTGGTCGATCGATTAAGATACAATCTTTCTGTCTCGACAGCTACCTGATAGCTTGTCAATCGATCGAGAAAAGTTCTGTAAGCTCGATAGATGATCGATAGCTTCTCGATTGATTGAGCTTCTGAATCTCCAGGCTCGATCGATGCTCAATAACTTCTCGATCGATCGAGCTTTGCGAAATTCAAATTTTCCAGAATTTTTAAAGACATTTTTCAACCGTATTTTATGAACAAAAAACCATCATTTAAACATGATAGACTGAAAATGATATCAAAACTAAATTCCATTGATGCTATAGCCTTAAACTTCAATTTAACATTCTTAAATTCAAATTTAAACAACATCATAACATCAATATTAGTTTTTATCAAATCATAGTTTCAATAACAATGCAGAAAATTAAATACATAATCTTCTAACAACATGAAACTATTATCTCTAATATAACATCACACTTATATTAATATATGTAATCATGAACTGATATCACAACACCAATGGTTTATATATCCAGACATGAATCTATACATATATTCATTTAATCCAATGATGTCATACACACAATTCTGCAGAAACTTTAAATCACCAAGAAAACGATTTTTCTTTAATTCTAAAACTTAATCACATGTTATACAAGCATAATATTGAAGACCGCTCTGATACCATTTGTTGGAAAATCTGGTTTTGTATCTCACACAAAACATATAGCGGAAGTAATAATCACGGATCTATTTCATTCATAAGAGATAACATGTAACCTTGAATTCTAGAACAAAGAATAGAAAATGTACCTTAATGCGATGAAATTCAAAACCAAAACTTGAGAATTACTTCGGAAGACTTTTAATCTTCACTCCAATTCAACTTAATGCCCAAGAAGTGTGATCTCTCAAACAGTTTCCAAGGAGAGAATAAAGAATGTTCAACATTCACTTACAAACCATTTCATTTTTTGTATAATATTAATGAAAAAAACTTCTCTAAGACTTATGAAATTCTGTATGTTTCTCTCCTTATATATAATTGATTATCTAATTGGACTAGCCTTTTGGACCATTCCAATTGGGCCCTAGTGTGTGGCTTGGAGTTGGACCAAAAGGGACCAATAAGACACTAGCTTCAATAGGCCTTGGGCTTTTCTGTCAACTCTTGACAAGTCGAAAGTCACCATTAATTATATTCAATACCACAATAAGAATATAATTGTACTCTAGGCCTTATCTATAAATTATATTCCAAGATTTTATTATACATGCAACCCCTTCATTAAAATATTCGTAGTAATACAAAGTCATGAATATAGACTGCCACTTTGAAGATTACTACATCTTAATCCTTGAGTACCTGGTTTAATCATTTATGTTATTCATCATATATTTATGAAATCCAATTTTATAAGTATATACTTTAGTAACTTCTTACTAAAGTGGCTGAGCCCAACACTCTGAATAACCAAACCCATTAAACTTATCTCTGAGAAATATTTTATATCTCCGTTAAGAGATTATGAATTCCATCTTGAGAATATATGTTCCATCAACACTAAATGTAGTTGCCCAACATACTGAAATTTTGACCGTAACTTATAGATCTCACTCCTGATATATCAAAGCAACCTACATCTCATGATCAGGTTCATTATTCTCTTAGGATTTAAAGTTGATATAAATAGAAATCGTGAGATTTATTATTCATTTGACAATCATTAGGAGAATAATAAATCTCACGGTGGTCTAGTTCAATATGTCTTAACTCTTAAAACATATCAACATATCAACTAGAAGTCTCCACTTCCATGATCAAAACAAATCATCTTAGTTGATATGTTATAGTCTTCGCAGATGAAATGCCTAATTTCATCACCAACTACGAACTAAAATTCTGAGTTTACAAAGAACTTGCGATTTATATCTTCTGTGACTAAATCACATAAATCACATACTATGCATCTCATGAACTAAGATAATGTCCCATTAGTTCATAAATAGATAGTCTCATATAATTAAACAATTTAATTATTTATGACATGCCAATAAATTGGATTTTTAGGGCACAAACCCCAACAGTATTATCTTGAAAGATAATGTTGTAATAAAGAAGGATAAAGTGTTTATCTGTTCTGACACTATTATTGATGGTCTTTATATTTTAACTCCTGATAAGCATGAATTGTATAATTCTTAAATAGATGGTAATTCACATGTAAAATCATTAAAGAGAAAGTTTCCTTCTACTAGTGTTGCATATCTTTGGCATTTGCGTTTGGGTCATATTAACCCAAATAGGATTCAAAGACTGGTGAAAGAAGTTTTTGTAGAAAAATTGGATTTTGATGAATTCCTAGTTTGTGAATCTTATTTGGAAGGTAAAATGACAAAAAGACTTTTCAAAACAAAAGGGCGTAGAGCCAATGAACTGCTAGAGCTAGTACATACGGATGTATGTGGTCCTATGTCAACCCAAGCAAAAGGAGGTTATGAGTACTTCATCATTTTTTCTGATGATAACTCAAGACATGGTTATGTGTACCTAATGAGATGGAAGTCAAAGCCTTTGATAAGCTTAAAAAGTTTAGGGCTGAAGTTGAAAATTAATTAGGTAAACACATAAAGGCCATTCGATTTGATCGAGGTGGCAAATACCTTCTTAGGGATTTCAAGGATTACTTAATTCGAAATGGGATTGTATCCCAATTAACTGCACCTAGAACTCCCTAACAGAATGGTGTAGCAGAAAGAAAGAATAGGACTCTTTTAAAAATGGTTTGGTCTATGATGAGTTACTCAACTTTACCAGTTTCTTTTTGGGGATATGCACTAAAAAATGCAATGCATATTTTGAGTTTAGTTCCATCAAAATTTGTTCCCAACACACCTAAGGAATTGTGGAGTGGGCGCAAGCCTAGTATGAGATGCCTCCACATTTGGAGATGTCCAACACATGAAAAGGAAGTCTAATAAGTTTGAAGCAAAAATAGAAGTATGCATGTTTTTTGGGTATTTAAAGGAAACTAAGGGTTATTTATTTTATATTCATATAGATAACAAAGTGTTTGTTAGCACCAATGCCATGTTTTTGGAGGATGATTATGTGAATAATTTTAGTCCTAGAAGTAAAGTTGTCTTAGCTGAAATAGATGAACTTGTGAAACTAGGGATGATATGGTTGTATTTGTTGGGATTTGTGCCCTAGAATCCTATTGTATGATGTTATGTATTATATTATGTATGATATTATGTATGACATGATGTATGATTTAATATTGTAATTAATAAAATTGTTTTATTATTATCTGAAATAATGGTAACATGAATATTTGGACATTATCATATAGTCCATGAGATGCATAGTATGTGATTTATGTGAAAAGTCACAGAAGATGTAAATCACAAATTCTTTGTAAACTCAGAATATTAGTTTGTAGTCGGTGATGAAATTAGGCATTTCATCTGCGAAGACTATAACATATCAACTAAGATGATTTGTCTTGATCATGGAAGTGGAGACTTCTAGTTGATATGTTGATATGTTTTAAAAGTTAAAACATATTGAACTGGACCGCTGTGAGATTTATTATTCTCCTAACGACTATCAAATGAATAATAAATCTCACAACTTATATTTACATGAGCTCTTAATCCTGAGAGAATAATGGACCTGATCATAAAGTGTAGGTTGCTTTGATATATCAGGAGTGAAATCTAAAGTAATGGTCAAAATTTCAGTATGTTAGGCAGCCACATTTAGTGTTGATGGAACATATATTTCCAAGATGGAATTCATAATCTTTTAACGGAGATACAAAATATTCCCTTGAGATAAGTTTAATGAGTTGTTATTCAGAAAGTTAGGCCTAACTACTTTGATAAATGTTAGGACATATGTGTTTACGTGTTAGGAACATATGTCATATTTTATGTAAATTGGCTAATCCTTTGACAAAACGCACTCTACTTGCACTCTACTTGTAATTGGGTAGTTCTAGGTGTTTTTAATACTTCAAGAAACTATGTTTCAAGATCAAGTGTTGAAGTCATCAAGTCTGTTCAAGAAAAAGCAAGTTGAAGTGCAGAATTTTTAAAGCTCGACACCTGCTCGACACCTACCTCGACACCTGCTAGCTGTCGAGACTTAAAAAGTCAGAATTACAATCTGATTTTCTTGGGATCCGTGAATATGTTTTTGGGCCTTCTTTTCTTCTAACCCTAAACATATTTAAGGAGTGTTTTAAGAGCCGTCAACATAGACACAAGTTGCATAAGCATTGAGCAATCCTTGTTCAAGCAAATTGTGCTCTGAGACGAAGTTCTTAACCTAGATCATCTTCTTCAAGAAGTTGCTGTGTATTGTGCACCTTAGGGTTTTGTGACCAAGCATCTTCCTGATCTTCATGCATAGGATGATCTGAAGAACTCTGCAGCCAACCTCTCATTCTAAAGTTGGTGATTGAAGTCGCGTACTGGGATCCGCGCATCTGGTTAGTCACGTACTTGGGAGTCGTGCATCAAAAGTGGGAACTGTCGCTACAGATCAAGTCCAATTGGGTATTGGGGTAAGGGTTCAACTGTAGGTTGGTAAGGTACTTGGGATTCCTTATTTGTAACCGCTTGATTTGATAATAGTGGAGTTTCGGGAGTGGTGACCTGAAATCACCCGGTGGGGTTTTTGCCGTTAGGGTTTTTCCCCATTCGTGAACAAATCACCGTGTCATTTATTTTCCGCTGCATATTTAGTTATTCGGTGATTTGTTTGTGCTGCCACGTATTTGCATGTTAAATTGATTAATTAATAACTTGGTTAAATTAATTAATTAGTTTAAATCACAAGGGGTCATTCAATTTGTGGCCTATCAAGTGGTATCAGAGCAGGCACACTCTGATTAGGTTTTAATCTTTGCTGTGTGATCCATTGACCCCTGTTGTCATGGAAACTCTTGATTGTTTTGATTTGCATGATCTTGTGTTGAATGATGATGATGATATTCAAGATGCCTATTGCATGCTTTATAATTTTTGTATGAAATCTCTTGAATGTTCTACAAAATTAAAAGCAAAATTTAAAAAGGTCAAGCTTGAAAAAGATGATTTGATTGCAAAATTAGATGAAGCCAATAATTTGAATGAGAATTTTAAAAATCAAATTTCATCTCAGGTGGACAAAATTAAAAGTTTGGAAGAGCAACTAGTTGAATCTAAAACTGAAGTTGAAAAATTAACTAGTGCCAAACTTGTTGTTGAGCCTAACTCAAAAGAAAAAGATTTTTATATTCCCCCATTTAAAAGGAATAATGAAGAGTTGAAGGCTAATATTGCTAGGATAGACAAAGGTAAAAATTCTGATGTTAACGCTGAAGTTTCTAAACCTATGTCTAAAACTCCTCCTAGGTTGAATAAAAATTCTGAATTTGTCCCCACTTGTCATCATTGTCATATTGTTGGTCATATTAGGCCAAATTGTCCTAAATTAAGGTCTTTGTCAACCTCTAAGGGTAGACCTCCTTCTAGGAAGCATGGTAGTTTGAAAACTACTCATGTTTGTCACCATTGTGGTGCTTCCGGTCACACTCGTCCTAATTGTTTCAATTTGTTTCCTCATAAACGAGTGTCCAATAGGTCTCATCCTTTGTCTAAAGGCTCTGTACCTATTCTTGGTGAGTTATTAAAAGCTTTGAGCTTTTTGACTCAATTTCAGGGGAATTCTAATTCCTCTATGTCCTTTAGTAGTCATACTAGGACACGTGCCTTTTCATCTTCACGGCCAAAGACTCGTGCTGTGTGGGTGATAAAGGATTCTAAGACTTAATTGTCTTTTCTGTTTGTCCTCTGCTTTAATTCTTTCTATCTAAAGTAGGACACTTTTTGCTTGATTTCTTATCTGCTTTTGGAATCATGCTTTCATGCATCTGCATTTTTCTATCATGCCTTCTTGCATATGCATTGTTTTTGCTTTGTTTAACATGTTTTTGTGTGTTTTCTTTCATTTTTGTTTATTTTGTTTTTCATATAAAATTAAAAAAAAAATTGAAAAATCAGAAAATACAAAAACAGTGTGTGTTTTGTGTACTTTTGTACTTGTGTACCTTAGATGGCCAATGAAACAAAGTTTTCTAAATTTTGTATCTCTTGTAGCTTAGATGAGCATCTTTATGCACAACTAAGCAAGTGAGCTTTGTGGCTCGTGTTTGTGATGAGTAAGATTAGGTTATTTCTTAGACTTAACACTCATATCACTCTTTTTGACGGGTAGGACTAGAAAATCCTAAGAGAAAGGCATAAATAACCATCTCACCACTGTTGCCCGCCAATCATTAATGACATCTGTATGCTTCGGCATAGTAAAAGTGTGATGTCAATGACATTTGTGTGCTTAGGCATAGCAAAATTGAAATGTCAAAATATCAATGGGTATTTCTTTTCTTTCTCAATAAGCCCATGTATGATATGCTTTAAAAAGAAAATATGCAAAGAAATAAAAAGCAAAAAGATTAAAAATGCTTTAAAATGGTTGCAAGCGTGTATTCTAGGAGATGTGGGAGTTATAGGATGTACCTCAAAGGTGATAGTCCCCATCAAACAGTTATGATTGTGTGTGAGTTAAAGTTATTTGCTCATATCTCAGATCGTCATAACATGTATACACTTATGCAATCTTGCGATGTTTTTCACACACAACACGCAATATTCTTTGCTACTTTTGATACATGTGCAGGTACAATGTGATTTGGCCATCACAAAGGTTTTACATGTGCTTTTGTATGCTCACTAAACTGTCATGACTTATTTTTGAAATATAAAATTTGTTAGACTTGTTTAGTGTGTGTGTGTGTTCTCGGGAGATCCATGTGCTTAAATTTTCACTGAGAAATGATTTTTGAGAGAATTATATGTTGTTTGGATCATGGTTGAGGTGCATGTCTTGATTGCATTCATGTCTGTGTTTTTCACTTCTCGAAAAACTGCATTTCAAAGCTGGCTCGACACCTTCTCGATACCTCCTCGATACCTGGTCAGCTGTCGAGCCTCTAAAGCTTTTTCTTATCGCAATCTCGACACTTCCTCGATACCTGGTCGATCGATCGATATTCTCTCTGTCTGGTCGATACCTTCTCGACACCTCTTCGATCGATCGAGCTTCTGATGATGGTTGAGCTGTTTGGTACCTCGATACCTCCTCGATACCTCAGCTGTCGAAGGCATATTCTCTCGATACCTTCCTCGACAGCATCTCGATACCTCTCGACACCTCTGCTGTCGAGATTTACTGGAGGTCCTATAAAAGCTTCGATCGCGATTCTCTTCTCATTTCTCGATCTCTCTTCGATCTGTCCGAGGCGGTTCGTCTTCCAGGAGTAGTTTTCTTCTATCCAATCTTCATCCAACTTGATTTTTCAGCCTTTCTCGCTTCAAATCACTTGGTATGATCTTGTTTTCCTTTGTTTTTCATGCATATCATGTTTTAAAACTTAGGTTTTGGGTTGTTCTTTGAAAACTTTGGGTTTTTCAAAATCATTGAGTTTCTATTGAAATTTTGGGTTGGTTTTTCAATAAAAAGTATTTAGAATGTCATGCATTGCATTCCATGTGCATTAGAATGATATTTTCATGCATTTAGTTGTGTGATTCTTGAATGTGTGCTGCTAGGATTGGATTGGGCTGAGCCCATGATGTTTTTATTGTTTAGCATGTCACATGATCATGCATTCCCATGCATACGTCCATTTTGTTCAATATATTGTCATATTTGAACTGTTTGGGACTTTTCTGATTGTCTCCCTCTCTATTTTTTTTCTTTTTCTTTTACGTTAGTTGCATCTATGGCACCTAAACGTAAATCTACTCCGGCTCGGAACCCTCTGCGTTCTGGAGCTTCTTCCTCTTCTGATCCTGCTCCTCATAACCTTCGGTTCCGTGATGGAGATGCCTACAAGGCATTTACTGAGAACTTCTCTAAACGAGGTGTTCATTCGGAACGCCACGTTGTTCTGGCGGACTTCGCCGACACTGACCTTCCCTCTGTCATTCATAGTAGGGGATGGGAGTCACTGTGTGACGTCCCGGTCACTTGTCCTCTCGTGCTGATTCAGGAGTTTTACTCCAACATGCACGGGATTGATCGTTCAGTACCTCTCTTTTTCACTCGCGTTCGAGGTACGCGCATTGCTGTCACACCGCAGCTGGTTGCGGATGTGCTTCATGTTCCTAGGATAGAGTTTCCTGACTATCCTACCTGTGAGCGACTGAGGACTGTGTCCAGGGATGAGCTCATTTCTGCTTTCTGTGAGCGCCCTTCTGAGTGGGGTGAGCATATGTACACATCATGTAGACCTTTTGCTAAAGGTCCTAGATTCCTTAACATGGTGATGACATTTGTACTTCATCCTCTCTCCCATTATAACTCTATCACAGAGCCTCGTGCTCGTTTCTTGCTTTCTCTACTTGAGCATCTCACTATAGATTTTCCCTCTCATTTTATTTTCTCTATCATAGATGTTCATTTAGATGCGGCGTCCCGTGATAAGCTCATCTTTCCTTCCGCTATCACGAGGATACTACGCCATTTTTCCATCCCTTTCCCTGTCTCCGATCACTTCACACACATCTCTGCCATAGATGCCGCTACCGTAAAACGTAGCCAGGCACAGTTCAGAGCGAGACAGCCGGATTCCACTCCGCCCTCCCGTTCGGCTCCATCCAGATCTGCTCCATCTACATCGACTCCTCTTCCTTCCTCCAGCGATGTATCCCTTGGAGATATTATGGCGCAGCTGCAGCGCATGGATGCTCGCCTTGATACACTCACTACTGAGTTGTATCAGGTGAACGTTCGTGTTGGTCGTATTGCACGACGGCAGGCGACCATGGGTGGTTTTGCATCTGAGGCTTCTCCACCACCTCCTCCAGTTGCTTCCGAGTCTGATGCTGAGGATGAGGATGATGATGATGATAGTGATGACGATGATGCTTCAGACGATGATGATGGAGATGCTAGCTCTACTGATGAGATGTCTACATGACACTCTACCCTTTGTCACTCGTGACAAAAAGGGGGAGTAGTTTTGGTTTTATGAGAGTAGTCATCTTAGGGGGAGAGTTAGTATAGGACATTTTTGATAGGGGGAGTGTTCATACTTTTTGAGGGATGTAGTGAGGCTTTAGATGTATCTTTTCTTTTCTTTCTTTAGATACATTGGTCTTGTATATCAGTTTACATACATTGTACTTATCTTTCTATATATGTGGATGTATGTTTTTCTTTCACCTATCTTTTCATGTGTTATTTCTTTTCTTTCTTTATACACATGTTCTTTATATTTGTATGCAATCTAGTTAATTCTGTTTCACACAAGATGCCTTGATGAGTTTTGTTTATAAGTGTTTCAGAAATACAGGTTGTCAAAGTCTACTTGCCATAAACTCTCTTTTTGCAAAGTTCTTCAAGAGTTTGTGTTAGGATAGATTTTATTGTATGTAACAAGTGAATATGAGTTGAGTGATTTATGACTTCTCTCATATGTTCATTTATTGGTTGTGGTTTTGTCACGGATTGCCAAAGGGGGAGATTGTTAGGACATATGTGTTTACGTGTTAGGAACATATGTCATATTTTATGTAAATTGGCTAATCCTTTGACAAAACGCACTCTACTTGCACTCTACTTGTAATTGGGTAGTTCTAGGTGTTTTTAATACTTCAAGAAACTATGTTTCAAGATCAAGTGTTGAAGTCATCAAGTCTGTCCAAGAAAAAGCAAGTTGAAGTGCAGAATTTTTAAAGCTCGACACCTGCTCGACACCTACCTCGACACCTGCTAGCTATTGAGACTTAAAAAGTCAGAATTACAATCTGATTTTCTTGGGATCCGTGAATATGTTTTTGGGCCTTCTTTTCTTCTAACCCTAAACATATTTAAGGAGTGTTTTAAGAGCCGTCAACATAGACACAAGTTGCATAAGCATTGAGCAATCCTTGTTCAAGCAAATTGTGCTCTGAGACGAAGTTCTTAACCTAGATCATCTTCTTCAAGAAGTTGCTGTGTATTGTGCACCTTAGGGTTTTGTGACCAAGCATCTTCCTGATCTTCATGCATAGGATGATCTGAAGAACTCTGCAGCCAACCTCTCATTCTAAAGTTGGTGATTGAAGTCGCGTACTGGGATCCGCACATCTGGTTAGTCACGTACTTGGGAGCCGTGCATCAAAAGTGGGAACTGTCGCTACAGATCAAGTCCAATTGGGTATTGGGGTAAGGGTTCAACTGTAGGTTGGTAAGGTACTTGGGATTCCTTATTTGTAACCGCTTGATTTGAGAGCCGTCAACATAGACACAAGTTGCATAAGCATTGAGCAATCCTTGTTCAAGCAAATTGTGCTCTGAGACGAAGTTCTTAACCTAGATCATCTTCTTCAAGAAGTTGCTGTGTATTGTGCACCTTAGGGTTTTGTGACCAAGCATCTTCCTGATCTTCATGCATAGGATGATCTGAAGAACTCTGCAGCCAACCTCTCATTCTAAAGTTGGTGATTGAAGTCGCGTACTGGGATCCGCGCATCTGGTTAGTCACGTACTTGGGAGCCGTGCATCAAAAGTGGGAACTGTCGCTACAGATCAAGTCCAATTGGGTATTGGGGTAAGGGTTCAACTGTAGGTTGGTAAGGTACTTGGGATTCCTTATTTGTAACCGCTTGATTTGATAATAGTGGAGTTTCGGGAGTGGTGACCTGAAATCACCCGGTGGGGTTTTTGCCGTTAGGGTTTTTCCCCATTCGTGAACAAATCACCGTGTCATTTATTTTCCGCTGCATATTTAGTTATTCGGTGATTTGTTTGTGCTGCCACGTATTTGCATGTTAAATTGATTAATTAATAACTTGGTTAAATTAATTAATTAGTTTAAATCACAAGGGGTCATTCAATTTGTGGCCTATCAATAAATAGTTACTAAAATATATATTTATGAAATTAGATTTCATAAATATATAATTAATAACGTAAAGGATTAAACCGGGTACTCAAGGATTAAGATGTAGTAATTCACAAAGTAATAGTCTTCATTCATGACTTTGTGTTACTACGAATATTTTATGAAGGGATTGCATGTACAATAAAGTCTTGGGATATAATTTATTAATAAGGCCTAGAGTGCAATTATATTTATATAGTGGTATTAAATATAATTAATGGTAACTTTGGACTTGTCAAGAGTTAACAGAAAAGTCTAAGGCCCATTGGAACTAGTGTCTTATTTGTTCCCTTTTGGTCCCACTCCAAGCCACATATTAAAGCCCAATTGGAAATGTCCAAAAGACTGGCCTAATTAGATAATCAGTTATAGGAGAGAAACATACAGAATTTTGTAACAATCACAAGTGCATGAAACATTTTGTATATGAGTGTTAGACACTCTCATTCTCTCTAGAACATACACATATAACTGATTGAGAGACCACACATCTTAGGCGTTAGTGGAATTAGAGTGAAAATTGAAAGTGTTCTCGAGAACTTCTGATCTTTGTTTTGAAATTCACCACACCAAGGTACTCTCTTGTTCTATATTCTGAAACTTACATAGTGCATGTTATCAATTGTGAATGAAGTAGATCCGTTAATTTTTCGCTGCGCACATTTGAATTTCCAATAGTATTAGATTCACCACAAGACACTACTCATGAGATGACTAGTACATTAGAACCTCATCGTAGTGGGAGGAGTATTAGGCCACCTGTAAGATTTACACTTTAGGGAGAAACTTTTGAAGCTATCTCTGAAGGGCCTTAATTTGATCCTTACACTTATGAAGAGGTAATGAAAGATATAAATGCACATCATTGGGTCAAAGCTATGAAATCTGAATTTGATTCTATGTATTCCAATCAAGTTTGGGATCTTATAGAGGCGCCTATTGGCATTAAACCTATTGTTGCAAATGGGTCTACAAGAGGAAGAGAAGGGTAGATGAAAAGGTTGAAACCTTTAAGGCAAGACTAGTGGTGAAAGGATATACACAAAAAGAAAGCATTGATTATGAAGAAATGTTTTCACCAATAGCCATGCTTAAATCTATCAGAATTCTCTTATCTATTGCTGCTCATTTTAATTATAAAATTTGGCAAATGAATGTCAAGACTGCTTTTCTAAATGGAAATCATGAAGAATAAATTTATATGAAGCAACCAGAAGGATTCATAGCAAGGAACCAAGAGCATATGGTATGCAAATTGAAAATGTCCATTTATGGACTTAAACAAGCATCTAGGTCATGGAACATCAGGTTTGATCAAGCAATCAAATCATTTGGTTTTGAACAAAATCTTGATGAACCATGTGTGTACAAGAGACATCAAGACAAAGTAGTAATTTTCCTAGTGCTTTATGTTGATGACATCCTACTCATTGGAAATGATATAAGGGTAATGTCACCGATAAAGATTTGGTTGTCAAGCCAATTTAATATGAAGGACTTAGGTGAAGCTAACTTTATTCTAGGGATTAAGCTTTAGTGAGATCGCAAGAATAAGATGTTAGGCTTATCTCAAGTTGGATATATAGATAAGATTCTAGTAAGGTTTAGCATGCGAAACTGTTAGGATTAATGCCTTTAAATCCTATTGTATGATGCTATGTATGACACTATGTATGACTTAATGTTGTGATTAATAAAGTTGTTTTATTATTATCTGAAATAATGGTAACAAGAATATTTGGACATTATCATATAGTCCATGAGATACATAGTATGTGATTTATGTGATTTAGTCACAGAAGATATAAGTCACAAGTTCTTTGTAAATTTAAAATTTTAATTCGTAGTCAGTGATGAAATTGGGCATTTTATCGGTGAAGACTATAACATATTAACTGAGATGATTTGTCTTGATCATGGAAGTGGTGACTTCTAGTTGGTATGTTGATATGTTTTAAGAGTTAAGACATATTAAACTGGACCGCTGTGAGATTTGTTATTCTCCTAACGACTGTCAATTGAATAATAAATCTCACGACTTATATTTGCATGAACTCTTAATCCTGAGAGAATAATGGATCTGATCATGAAATGTAGGTTGCTTTGATATATTAGGAGTGAGATCTAAAGTAACGGTTAAAACCTCAGTATGTTGGGCAATCACATTTAATGTTGATGGAACATATATTTTCAAGATGGAATTCATAGTCTCTTAATGGAGATATAAAATATTCCCTTGAGATAAGTTTAATGGGTTTGGTTATTCAAAGTGTTAGGCCTAACCACTTTAGTAAGGAGTTACTAAAGTATATATTTATGAAATTAGATTTCATAAATATATGATGAATAACTTAAAAGGATTAAACCGGGTACTCAAAGATTAAGATGTAGTAATCTACAAAGTGGCAATCTACATTCATGACTTTGTGTTACTACGAATATTTTATGAAAGGGTTGCATGTATAATAAAGTCTTGGGATATAATTTATTAATAAGGCCTAGAGTGCAATTATATTTATATAGTGGTATTAAATATAATTAATGGTAACTTTGGACTTATCAAGAGTTGATAGAAAAGTCCGAGGCCCATTGGAGCTAGTGTCTTATTGGTCCCTTTTGGTCCCACTCCAAGCCACACACTAAAGCCCAATTGGAAAGGCCCAATAGGCCAGCCCAATTAGATAATCAGTTAGTTATAAAAGGGAGAGACATACAGAATTTTTTATAAGAAAAAAGAGAGACACCATTGTGAAATGGTGTGTATGTGTGAGTGAAGCCACTCGTTATTCTCCCTTAAAAACTGATTGAGAGACCACACTTCTCGGGCGTAAAGTGGAATTTGAGTGAAAATTAAAAGTGTTCCCAAGTACTTCTAATCTTTTGTTTTGAATTTTACTACACTAAGGTACGCAATTTTATTCTTAAATTCTGAAATTTACATAATGCAAGTTATCAATCATGAATGAAATAGATTCATGTTTGTTGCTTCCGCTGTGTGTTTTGTATGATATACAAAACCAGATTTTTCCAACAATTGGTATCGGAGCCAAGTTTTCATATCATGATTGTATAGCATGTGATTGAATTTTAGAATCAAAGAATATCATTTTCTATGTGTTATGGGATTCTTGAATCTGCCGTGATTGTTCTATATAATCACGTTTATAGGATTTTTGATTTCATAATTTATTTTTGGAGATTGACTTTGCGTTGATGTGAAGTGAATTCCTTTTAAAATGGAATTCCATCTTCAAAAGCATTTATGTTGGCCCACGGTTGTTTTTTGTTGTCTTAAAGGATTCATTTGAATCTTTGCTATATAACAATGATTGAAGACCATTCGGTTATATAGATTGAAGTTTCTATAGACTTCTAGAATGATGTTGTTAGATAACCGTTCATGATGATAACCATTGTATTGCATTGGTTTGTTCGAAGTGGCCTATAACTATTAAGTAATGGTGCCGTGTCTTAATAGTGATTGCCAAGCATATATGTTTTTGAAATTCAATAACTGCCATGTGCGTGAACCAAGTTATTGCACCGCTTGGACTTTGTTTTGCATTGCTTGGCTATAACAAGGCAATTAACATTATGGTGTGTTAATTGTCATATATTATAAGCATGAAAACTACTTTCCTTGGAAGTATTGAATTCGTATATTATATATATGGTGTGACAATTGTCTTGAGATATATATTTATATGGGTTCATATGCATTCAAATTTTTACATGTTTTGGATGTTTTGGATCCGTATATTAATGTGTGTTTCATAAGTTGTAATTTATGTGGAAATGCACGGAGATATATATGCTATCATATTAATGCTATGATTAAATTATTCATTTAATGAAATTTATTCCTAATGAGATTAGGATTATGTTTTCAAGGGTTTCTAGCATTATTATGGTTCTTGATCTTAAAAATCTTTAATTTAAAATATCTAGTGGGAGAGAGATACAAGGGTTGCATCTCACGGCCTCTATTATCAGTTTATAGTAGTGTGGGTAAGCATCTCGTCTTGGCGTATATGACTTGCGATCCCAAAGGAAGGTGTTTACTTCAAGTACTACAAGATTGAACTAACCTGTTTAAAGTAGTGTGGACAAGCACCTCGTCTTGGCGTATATGCCTCGCGATCCCAAAGGAAGGTGTTTTGTTCCATGGTACTACAAGTCTAAACATTATAAGGGAGATGAAATGTGGCTACACATGATTCTAGATAATGGTGTACACTAGACTAAGTGTAATGTTAACCTCCCAAAGGAGCTATGTCATTATTACTTAGAGGCTAAAGCTAATACGGCATATTATTAGTGTATGATAAGAGTTATCATGATAGCACTAATAATGAGAATAGTTCTCAATCAATTAATGTGTTTATAATAAACTTGCTACCAAGGAATTATAGACATGGATTGGTTTGTCGTTGCATATATTATTTTATGGTTTTATAAGGTTCCATATTATATGATTATATGCTAAATTGATAGTGTCTAGTTTACTTATTATATTCATGTTTGCTATTTTCAGATTTAAAATCATGGCATCATTTAGCCCACTTGTTGCTATACTTAATCAAAACAAACTAATTGGATCCAACTATGTTGACTGGAAAAGAAACTTGGACATTGTTCTTCCTGCTGAAGAGTACAAATATGTGCTTACTCAACCATGTCCTAGCTTTCCATCATTAGGTGCTCCTCTTGAGGAAAAACTGCGATATGATCGTTGGCAGAAATCTAATGAGATGGCTAAGTGCTATATCCTAGCATCTATTTCAAATGTTCTACTTGTAGAACTAGCTTCGGATATTATACTAAGTCTGAAGGAGATGTTTGGTGAGCAAGGCCGTTCTGCAAGGCAAGAAATTATGAGGCAGAATTATAATACCAAAATAGCTGAAGGTAGTTCAGTAAAGGAGCATTGTCTTAGGATGATCTCTAATCTGAATACATTGGAAGTTTTAGGTGCTGATATTGATGGAGAATCCCAAGTGGATATGATACTCCAGTCACTACCAGAATTATTCAAGGAATTCAAACTTAACTATAATATGAACAAAAAGATTTATACATTGTCTGAATTGATGAATGAGTTGGTAGCGGCGGAAGGTATCCTTGGTACTTCTAGTGTTGAAGCCAATGTTGGTGAAGTTTCTACTTCTCAACCTAAGTCGAAAGGCAAGGGTAAGAAGAAAAAGAAGAAGAAGAACTTCACTAAGAAAGATGGTAAACAAGTTGCCTTAGGAGTTGCCAACAAAGAAAAGAAAACCAAAGGAAAATATTTCCATTTTGGTGAGAAAGGACATTGGAAGAGGAATTGTCTAATATTTAAGGCTGCCAAGAATAAAGGTATGAAAAGTACATTCCTTCTTGAAACATGTTTAGTACAGAATCCCACAGATTCCTGGTGTGTGGATTCAGGTTGTACTAATCATAGTTGCAATTCCTTGTAGGGGTTCTAGGAGACCAGAATGCTTAAAGAAGGAGAGTTGTTTCTAACTTTGGCTGATGGGAGCAGGATTCCAGTTGTAGCTGTTGGAGTTTATAATTTATGTTTTGAGTCAAGAGTTTTAGTATTGGAAGATTGTCTATATGTACCTAATGTTCGTAGGAATTTAATTTCTGCAACTTATGTGGGTAAACATGGATATTGTGTTATCCTTAAAGACAATGTTGTAATAAAGAAGGGTAAATTGTTTATCTGTTCTGGCAATATTGTGGATGATCTTTATATTTTAACTCCTGATAACCATGAATTATATAATTCTGAATTAGATCATAACTCTCATGTAAAATCATTAAAGAGAAAGTTTCCTTCTACTAATGAAGCATATCTTTGGCACTTACGTTTGGGTTATATTAATCCAAATAGAATTCAAAGACTAATCAAAGATGGACTTTTAGAGTCATTGGACTTTGATGAATTTCCAGTTTGTGAATCTTGTTTGGAAGGCAAAATGACCAAACGACCTTTTAATGCAAAAGGTAGAAGAGCCCAAGAGTTGCTTGAATTAGTTCATATAGATGTATGTGGTCCTATGTCAACCCAAGCAAAAGGAAGTTATGAGTACTTCATCACTTTTACTGATGATTACTCAAGATATGGTTATGTATACCTAATGAAACGGAAGTCCGAAACCTTTGAAAAGTTCAAAGAGTTTAGGACTGAAGTTGAGAATCAATTAGGTAAACACATAAAAGCCATCCGATCTGATCGTGGTGGTGAATACCTTCTTGGGAATTTCAAGGATTTCTTAACTCAAAATGGGATCATATCCCAATTGACTGCACCAGGAACTCCCCAACAGAATGGTGTAGCAGAAAGAAGGAATAGGACTCTTTTGGAAATGGTTAGGTCCATGATGAGTTACTCAACTTTACCAGTTTCTTTTTGGGGATATGCACTAAAAACTGCAATGCATATTTTGAATTTAGTTCCATCAAAATCTGTTCCTAACACACCTAAGGAATTGTGGAGTGGACGTAAGCCTAGTATGAAATATCTCCACATTTGGGGATGTCCAGCACATGTGTTGAAAAGGAAGTCTGATAAATTGGAAGTTAAAACTGAAGTATGCATATTTTTAGGGTATTCAAAGGAAACAAAGGGTTATTTATTCTATAATCATAAAGATAACAAAGTGTTTGTTAGCACACATGCCAAATTTTTGGAAGATGATTATATGAATAATTTTGATCCTAGAAATAAAGTTGTTTTGGCTGAAATGAATAAACCTGTAAATGAACAACCAATGGATGAAACTAGAGATGATGTGGCTGTATTAGATACACCACAAGATATTACTCATGAGATGACTAGTACACAGGTGCCTTGTCGTAGTGGGAGAATTATTCGGCCTCCCATAAGATTCATAGGTTTGGAAGAAACTTATGATGCTATCTCAGAAGAGGCTGAATCGGATCCCTACACTTATGAAGAGGCAATGAATGATATAGATGCACATCATTGGGTCAAAGCTATGAAATCTGAATTAGATTCTATGTATTCCAACCAAGTTTGGGATCTTGTAAAGGCGCCTAACGGCATTAAACCTGTTGGTTGCAAATGGGTTTACAAGAAAAAGAGAGGGATAGATGGAAAGGTTGAAACCTTTAAAGCAAGACTAGTGGCGAAAGGGTATACACAAAAAGAAGGTATTGACTATGATGAAACTTTTTTGCCAGTAGCCATACTTAAATCTATCAGAATTCTCTTATCCATTACTGCTCATTATGATTATGAGATTTGACAAATGGATGTCAAGACTGCATTTCTTAATGGCAATCTTGAAGAAGAAATCTACATGATGCAACCGGAAGGTTTCATAGCAAAGAACCAAGAGCATATGGTATGCAAGTTGAAAAGTGTTAGGACATATGTGTTCACATGTTAAGAACATATGTCATATTTTATGTAAATTGGCTAATCCTTTGACAAAACGCACTCTACTTGTAATTGGGTAGTTCTAGGTGTTTTTAATACTTCAAGAAACAAGGTTTCAAGATCAAGTGTTGAAGTCATCAAGTCTGTCCAAGAAAAAGCAAGCTGAAGTGCACAGTTTTTAATGCTCGACACCTGCTCGACACCTACCTCGACACCTGCTATCTGTCGAGAATTAAAAAGTCAGATTTCTGTTCTGATTTTCTTGGGATCCGTGAATGTGTTTTTGGGCCTTCTTTTCTTCTAACCCTAAACATATTTAAGGAGTGTTTTAAGAGCCGTCAACATAGACACAAGTTGCATAAGCATTGAGCAATCCTTGTTCAAGCAAATTGTGATCTAAGACGAAGTTCTTGACCTAGTTCATCTTCTTCAAGAAGTTGCTGTGTATTTTGCACCATAGGGTTTTGTGACCAAGCATCTTCCTGATCTTCATTGCATAGGATGATCTGAAGAACTTTGTAGCCAACCTCTCTTCCTAAAGTTGGTGTTTGAAGTCACGTACTGGGATCCGCGCATCTGGTTAGTCACGTACTTAGGAGTCGTGCATCAAAAGGGGGAACTGTCACTACAGATCAAGTCCAATTGGGTATTGGGGTAAGGGTTCAACTGTAGGTTGGTAAGGTACTTGGGATTCCTTATTTGTAACCGCTTGATTTGATAATAGTGGAGTGTCGGGAGTGGTGACCTGAAAATCACCCGGTGGTGTTTTTGCCGTTAAGGTTTTCCCCATTCGTGAACAAATCACTGAGTTATTTATTTTTCCGCTGCATATTTAGTTTTGGTGATTTGTTTGTGCTGCCACGCGTTTGCATGATAAATTGATCAATTAATAACTTGGCTAAATTAATTAATTAGTTTAAATCACAAAGGGTCATTCAATTTGTGGCCTATCAAGTGGTATCAGAGCAGGCACACTCTGATTAGGTTTAATCTTTGCTGTGTTTGATCCATTGACCCCTGTTTGTCATGGATAGAGGACAATCTCTTATTATACCTCCTTTATTTGATGGGACTAACTATGCCTACTGGAAAGTACGCATGAGAGCTTTTTTGCAGTCCTTAGATGAGAGGGTGTGGCAAGCTGTTAAGATTGGCTGGACCAAGCCAATAGAAGTTTCGACCGATTGGGATGAAGCCAAGATTAAGGCGACAAACTTCAACAGCAGAGCGTTGAATGCCTTATTTAGCGCAGTCACCAATGAGGAGTTCAAGAAGATATCCTCAACAGAAACTGCTAAGGAGGCGTGGACCATCCTCCAGACAACCTATGAAGGAACAAAGGCTGTCAAAGATTCAAAGTTACAGAGGCTCACTACTAGCTTTGAAGAAATTAAGATGGAGGAGGATGAGTCGTTCGATGAGTTCTATGCCAAGCTTAAAGACATAGTGAACTCAGCCTTCAATCTTGGGGAAACTATCCCTGAACCCAAGGTTGTAAGGAAGGTGCTCAGATCTCTACCTGAGAGATTTTATGCCAAGATTACGGCAATAGAAGAATCAAAGGACATTGATAATATTCCTTTGACTGAGTTGGTTGGGAACTTGTAGACCTACGAGCTAGGGTTATCAAGAATAGGCAAGTCTAGCAAGGGTAAGAGCATGGCCCTGAAGGTGAAGAGCAGTGATACAAATGAGTCTTCTGACGATGAAGATTCCAAGATGAAGTCCTACATTACAAGGCAGTTCAAGAAGTTTATGAAGAATGCCAATGGGAGGAGCTTCGACAAGGACTGAAGGCAATCCAGTTCTTCACAATTCAAGAGCCAAGATAAAGGAAGGAAGGATGCCAAGGATGGCGGTCAGTACACTGTTCCGGCAAGACCAAAGTGTTTTGGGTGTCATGGTTTTGGACACATGAAGAATGAGTGTCCTACATATCTAAAGAGCATTGGAAAGAGCAAGGCTCTTGCTGCAACCCTAAGTGACACTGAGCCTGAAGATGATTCCGACAATAAGAATGACGGAATTCTAAATGCCTTCACTGCCTCAGTCAATTCTACTGAAAGGATTATTGAGGAAGAAGAAAAAGAAGAACTGGTAGACACTGAATGTGAGAAGATGGATGACAAAGATGATATCCATTCAGCCTATGAGAAGCTTTACAAGCTCTCTGAAAAACATGAGAAGTTATACAGGCTGGCCACCAAGAAGCTCAGTGATGTGGAACTTGATAGAGAAGAATTGTCCACAAAGTTTGATGAGGCGAATCAAACTATTGGTGCACTGAGGTTTGAAAACAACTTCCTGGCTGAGAAGACCAAGAAGCTTGAAGCAGAGCTGTTTCAAGTCAGAGCTCAACTGGAGAGGACTTCAAGTGCAAAACTTGATAAGATGCTCAGCAACCAGAAATCTGCTTCAGATCGAACAGGCTTTAAGGTATGGTCTTTCTTTCTCTAACTCTGCTTCTACTAGTTCTACTGTTTTTGTTCCTTCTGCTAATACTGTTAAAATTGAGAACATTGATGTTAAAACTGAATTATCTAGTGAGAACATAGACAAAGAAAAATCCATTTTAGGAGCACCCCCTAAGTTAGATAAAAAAGATGCTAAAATCCCTAGGGATAAGAAGGCTAACTCTCAAAAGCCTAAACAAAAGAAGCAGCATACTCGACCTAATTGCTACAAGTGGCTAGCCACCCAACAGAGCAACAGTATGACAGCATCTGGAAGCCAAAATCAACTTCAATCCTCTCTTGCTCCTCTTGGAGATCTTCTGAAAGCCATCATGTTCCTTTCGAACTTGAACGGTTTAAATTCTTCCCCCTCACCGCCAGTTCAAGGATTCAATCAAAGGAAAGGTTCTTCCAAGGTGTGGAAGAAAAAGGACTCAAAGTGATTTCATCACTTTCTTTTCCCTTCTTGTTTTTCTTGTGTGTTGCATTGCTTGGGTGTTTTGCATTTTTATTGAGTTAGTCTAGTTTTATGCATTGATTTGCTTTGTTAACATGTTTTTGTGTGTTTACTTTCAGTTTTGTTTATTTTTGTTTTGATATAAAATAAAAAAAAATTGAAAAATTAAAAAAAAAAAATACAAAAACAGTGTGTGTTTTGTGTACTTTGGTACTTGTGTACCTTAGATGGCCAATGAAACAAAGTTTTCTAAACTTTGTATCTCTTGTAGCTTAGATGAGCATCCCTATGCACAACTAAGTAAGTAAGCTTTGTGGCTCGTGTTTGTGATGTGTAAGATTAGGTTAATTCTTTAAACTTAACACTCATATCACTCTTTTTGACGGGTAAGACTAGAAAATTCTAAGAGAAAGGCATAAATAACCATCTCACCACTGTTGCCCGCCAATCATTAATGACATCTGTATGCTTCGGCATAGCAAAAGTGTGATGTCAATGACATTTGTGTGCTTAGGCATAGCAAAATTGAAATGTCAAATATCAATGGGTATTTCTTTTCTTTCTCATAAGCCCATGCATGATATGTTTAAAAAGAAAATATGCAAAGAAATAAAAAAGCAAAAAGATTAAAAATGCTTTAAAAATGGTTGCAAGCGTGTATTCTAGGAGATGTGGGAGTTATAGGATGTACCTCGAAGGTGATAGTCCCCATCAAATAGTTATGATTGTGTGTGAATTAAAGTTATTTTCTCATATCTCAGATCGTCATAACATGTATGCACATATGCAATCTTGCGATGTTTTTCACACACAACACGCAATATTCTTTGCTACTTTTGATACATGTGCAGGTACAATATGATTTGGCCATCACAAGGGTTTTACATGTGCTTTTGTATGCTCACTAAACTGTCATGACTTATTTTTGAAATATAAAATTGGTTAGACTTGTTTAATGTGTGTGTGTGTTTTTGGGAGATCCATGTGCTTAAATTTTCATTGAGAGATGATTTTGAGAGCTTTTTATGTTGATTGGATCTTGGTTGAGGTGTTTGTCTAGATTGCATTCATGTCTGTGTTTTTCTCTTCTCGAAAAACTCTTTTCTCTGCTGTCTCGACACCTCCTCGATACCTCCTCGATACCTGATCATCTGTCGAGATTCTCAAGCTTTTTCTTATCGCAATCTCGACACATCCTCGACACCTGGTGGATCGATCGAGATCTTCTCTATCTCCTCGATACCTTCTCGACACCTAGTCGATCGATCGAGCTTCAGGTATCAGTTCAGCTGTTCTTACCTCGATACCTCCTCGACACCTTCAGCTGTCGAAGGCCAATTTCTTGACACCTTCCTCGACAGCATCCTCGATACCTCTCAACACCTCAGCTGTCGAGATTTACTGAGGTGCCTATTTAAGGATCTGTCGCGATTTCTCTCTCATTTCTCGATCTCTCTTCGATCTGTCCGAGGCTGTTCATCTTCCCAAACCATTTTTCTTCACTTAAATCTCCATCCCACGTGATTTTCGGCCTTCCTTGCTTCAAATCAAGTGGTATGATCTTCTTTTCCATTCCTTTTTCATGCATTTCATGTTTTTGAAACTTAGGTTTTAAAGTTCTTGAAAATTTTGGGGTTTTTCAAAATTGATGAGTTTTTCTTGAAATTTTGGGTTGGTTTTTCACTCAAATGATTTTAAAATGTCATACATTGCATTCCATATGCATTAGAATGATATTTTCATGCATATTAGATGTGTGTTTCTTGTATGTGTGATGCTAGGTTTGGATTGGGTTGAGCCCATGATGCTTTTTATGTTTGCATGTCACATGACCATGCATTCCCATGCATACGTACATTTTGTTCAAGTTATTATATTATTTGAACTGTTTGGGACTTTTCTGATTGTCTCCCTCTCTATCTCTTTTCTCATTCTTTTACGTTAGTAGTGTCTATGGCACCCAAACGTAAATCTACTCCTGCTCGGAACCCTCTGCGTTCTGGAGCTTCCTCTTCTTTTGATAATGCTCCTTTTAACCTTCGGTTCCGTGATGGAGATGCCCAAAAGGCATTTACTGAGAACTTTTCTAGACGAGGTGTTCATTCGGAACGCCAAGTCGTTTTGGCGGACTTCGCCGACACTGAACTTCCCTCTGTCATCCACAGTAGGGGATGGGAGTCACTGTGTGACGTCCCGGTCACTTGTCCTCTCGTACTGATTCAGGAGTTTTACTCCAACATGTACAGGATTGATCGTTCAGTACCTTTCTTTCATACCCGCGTTCGAGGTACGCGCATTGCTGTCACACCGCAGTTGGTTGCGGATATGCTTAGAGTCCCTACGATAGAGTTTCCTGACTATCCTACATGTGAGCGACTGAGGACTGTGTCCAAGGATGAGCTCATTTCTGCTTTTTGTGAGCGCCCTTCTGAGTGGGGTGAGCATCAGTACACATCATGTAGACCTTTTGCTAAAGGTCCTAGGTTCCTAAACATGGTGATGACTTTTGTACTTCATCCTCTCTCTCACTATAACTCTATCACAGAGCCTCGTGCTCGTTTCTTGCTATCTCTACTTGAGCATCTTACGATATATTTTCCTTCTCACTTCATTTTCTCTATCATAGATGTTCATTTAGATGCGGCGTCCCATGATAAGCTCATCTTTCCTTCCGCTATCACGAGGATACTACGCTATTTTTCCATCCCTTTCCCTGTGTCCGACCACTTCACACGCATATCTGCCATAGATGCCGCTACCGTAAAACGTAGTAAGGCTCAGTTTAGGTCGCGACAGCCGGATTCCACTCCGCCCTCCCGTTCGGCTCCATCCAGATCTACTCCATCTACATCGACTCCTCTTCCTTCTTCAGGCGATGTATCTCTTGGAGATATCATGGCGCAGCTGCAGCACATGGATGCTCGCCTTGATACACTCACCACTGAGTTGTATCAGGTGAATGTTCGTGTTGGTCATATTGTGCGACGGCAGGCGACCATGGGTGGTTTTGCTTCTGAGGCTTCTCCTCCACCACCTCCTCCAGTTGCTTCAGATTCTGATGCTGAGGATGATGATGATGATGGTGATGACGATGACGATGATGCTTCGGATGATGATGATGGAGATGCTAGCTCTACTAATGAGATGTATACATGACACTCTACCCTTTGTCACTCGTGACAAAAAGGGGGAGTAGTTTTGGACTATGAGAGTAGTCATCTTAGGGGGAGAGTTAGTATAGGACATTTTTGATAAGGGGAGTGTTCATATTTTTTTGAGGGATGTAGTAAGGCTTTGATGTATCTTTTCTTTTCTAGTCTTTATAGATACATTGATCTTGTATATGAGGTCTTGTGACCAGTTTTACATACATTGTACTTATCTTTCTATATATGTGGATGTATGTTTTTCTTTCACCTATCTCTTCGTGTGTTGTTTCTTTTCTATCTTTAGACACATGTTCTTTATACTTGTATGCAATCTAATTAATTCTGTTTCACACAAGATGCCTTGATGAGTTTTGTTTAATAGTGTTTCAGAAATACAGGTTGTCAAAGTCTACTTGTCATAAACTCTCTTCTTGCAAAGTTTTTCAAGAGTTTGTGTTAGGATAGATTTTATTGTATTCAACAAGTGAATATGAGTTGAGTGATTTATGACTTCTTTCATATGTTCATTTGTTTGTTGTGGTTTTGTCACGGATTGCCAAAGGGGGAGATTGTTAGGACATATGTGTTCACATGTTAAGAACATATGTCATATTTTATGTAAATTGGCTAATCCTTTGACAAAACGCACTCTACTTGTAATTGGGTAGTTCTAGGTGTTTTTAATACTTCAAGAAACAAGGTTTCAAGATCAAGTGTTGAAGTCATCAAGTCTGTCCAAGAAAAAGCAAGCTGAAGTGCACAGTTTTTAATGCTCGACACCTGCTCGACACCTACCTCGACACCTGCTATCTGTCGAGAATTAAAAAGTCAGATTTCTGTTCTGATTTTCTTGGGATCCATGAATGTGTTTTTGGGCCTTCTTTTCTTCTAACCCTAAACATATTTAAGGAGTGTTTTAAGAGCCGTCAACATAGACACAAGTTGCATAAGCATTGAGCAATCCTTGTTCAAGCAAATTGTGATCTAAGACGAAGTTCTTGACCTAGTTCATCTTCTTCAAGAAGTTGCTGTGTATTTTACACCATAGGGTTTTTTGACCAAGCATCTTCCTGATCTTCATTGCATAGGATGATCTGAAGAACTTTGTAGCCAACCTCTCTTCCTAAAGTTGGTGTTTGAAGTCGCGTACTGGGATCCGCGTATCTGGTTAGTCACGTACTTGGGAGCCGTGCATCAAAAGGGGGAACTATCACTACAGACAAGTCCAATTGGGTATTGGGGTAAGGGTTCAACTGTAGGTTGGTAAGGTACTTGGGATTCCTTATTTATAACCGCTTGATTTGATAATAGTGGAGTTTCGGGAGTGGTGACCTGAAAATCACCCGGTGGGGTTTTTGCCGTTAAGGTTTTCCCCATTCGTGAACAAATCACTGAGTTATTTATTTTTCCGCTGCATATTTAGTTTTGGTGATTTGTTTGTGCTGCCATGCGTTTGCATGATAAATTGATTAATTAATAACTTGGCTAAATTAATTAATTAATTTAAATCACAAGGGGTCATTCAATTTGTGGCCTATCAAAAAGGTCGATTTATGGACTTAAGTAAGCATCTAGGTCATGGAACATTAGATTTGATCAAGCAATCAAGTCATTTGGTTTTGAACAAAATCTTGATGAACCATGTGTGTACAAAAGACATCGAGATAAAGTAGTAATGTTCCTAGTGCTTTATGTTGATGATTTTCTACTCATTGAAAATGATGTAGGTGTAATGTCATTAGTAAAAGTTTGGTTGTCAAGCCAATTTGATATGAAGGACTTAGGTGAAGCTAACTTTATTCTAGGGATCAAGCTTTGGTGAGATCACAAGAATAAAATGTTAGGGTTATCACAAACTGGATATATAGATAAGGTTCTAGAACAGTTTAACATGCAAAACTCCAAGAAGGGATTGCTTCCTTTCAGACATGAAGTTCCTCTATCTGATGACCAAAGGCCTAAGACTCAAGAGGAAGAAAATATGATGAGACAAGTTCCTTATGCTTCTACAATAGAAAGTCTTATGTATGCCATGCTTTGTACTAGACCAGATATCTGTTATTCAGTTGGCATGGTCAGCCGATATCAATCAAATCCAGGACCAAAACATTGGCAAGCTGTAAAGCATATTCTCAAGTATCTACGAAGAACGAAAAATTATATGCTTGTTTACCGAAGTGAGGATTTGATACCCATTGGCTATACAGATTCAGACTTTCAATCGGATCTAGATTTCAGAAAATCCACATCAGGATGTGTTTTCACCTTGGGAGGTGGAGCCATAACTTGGAGGAGTGTCAAACAATCTTGTATTGCGGACTCCACCATGGAAGCAGAATACGTTGCTGCTTGTGAAGCAGCAAATGAAGCTGTATGGTTCAAGAAATTCCTTTCTGACCTTGGTGTAATGAGAATGGAACAAGTTCCCATCACATTGTTTTGCAACAATAGTGGTGCAGTTGCACAATCAAAAGATCCAAGGAACCACAAGAAAGGAAAGCACATCGAGAGAAAGTATCACATCATTAGAGATATTATTGCTCGTGGAGATGTGGTGGTAGCAAAGATTGAAAGTGCAAATAATCTAGCAGATCCCTTTACCAAAGTCTTGCCTCAAAGGACCTTCGAGTCACATTTAGATGGAATGGGAGTTAGATTAGTGCACAATAGTCTTTAGGGCAAGTGGGAGATTGTTAGGATTAATGCCCTTAAATTCTATTGTATGATGCTATGTATGACATTATGTATGACTTAATGTTATGATTAATAAAGTTGTTTTGTTATTATCTGAAATAATGGTAACAAGAATATTTAGACATTATCACATAGTCCATGAGATGCATAGTATGTGATTTATGTGATTTAATCACAGAAGATATAAGTCACAAGTTCTTTGTAAACTTAGAATTTTAGTTCGTAGTCAGTGATGAAATTGGGCATTTCATCTGCGAAGACTATAACGTATTAACTAAGATGATTTGTCTTAATCATGGAAGTGGTGACTTCTAGTTGATATGTTGATATGTTTTAAGAGTTAAGACATATTGAACTGGACCGCTGTGAGATTTATTATTCTCCTAACGACTGTCAATTGAATAATAAATCTCACGACTTATATTTGCATGAACTCTTAATCCTGAGAGAATAATGGACCTGATCATGAAATGTAGGTTGCTTTGATATATCAGGAGTGAGATCTAAAGTAACGGTCAAAACCTCAGTATGTTGTGCAACCACATTTAATGTTAATGGAACATATATTTTCAAGATGGAATTCATAGTCTCTTAATGGAGATATAAAATATTCCCTTGAGATAAGTTTAATGGGTTTGGTTATTCAGAGTGTTAGGCCTAACCACTTTAGTAAGGAGTTACTAAAGTATATATTTATGAAATTGGATTTCATAAATATGTGATGAATAACTTAAAAGGATTAAACCGGGTACTCAAGAATTAAGATGTAGTAATCTACAAAGTGGCAGTCTACATTCATGACTTTGTGTTACTACGAATATTTTATGAAGGGGTTGCATGTATAATAAAGTCTTGGGATATAATTTATTAATAAGGTCTAGAGTGCAATTATATTTATATAGTGGTATTAAATATAATTAATGGTAACTTTGGACTTGTCAAGAGTTGACAGAAAAACCCAAGGCCCATTGGAGCTAGTGTCTTATTGGTCCCTTTTGGTCCCACTCCAAGCCACACACTAAAACCCAATTGGAAAGGCCCAATAGGCCAGCCCAATTAGATAATCAGTTAGTTATAAAAGGGAGAGACATACAGAATTTTTTATAAGAAAAAAGAGAGACACCATTGTGAAATGGTGTGTATATGTGAGTGAAGCCACTCGTTATTCTTTCTTAGAAACTGATTGAGAGACCACACTTCTCGGGCGTAAAGTGGAATTGGAGTGAAGATTAAAAGTGTTTCCAAGTACTTCTAATCTTTTGTTTTGAATTTCACTACACCAAGGTACGCAATCTTATTCTTAAATTCTGAAATTTACATAATGCAAGTTATCAATCATGAATGAAATAGATCCATGTTTGTTACTTCCGCTGTGTGTTTTGTATGAGATACAAAACCAGATTTTTCCAACAACTCCAAGAAAGGATTACTTCCTTTCACGCATAGAGTTCCTCTGTCTGATGACCAAAAGCCTAAGACTTCTGAAGAGGAAAAGATGATGAGACAAATTCCTTATGCTTCAGCAGTGGGAAGTCTCATGTATGTCATGCTATGTACTAGGCCAAATATCTGTTATTCAGTTGGCATGGTCAGTCGATATCAATCAAATCCATGACCAAAACATTAGGAGGCTGTAAAGCATATTCTCAAGTAACTAAGGAGAATGAAGGATTATATGCTTGTTTACCATTGTGAGGATTTGATGCCTATTGGTTACACAGATTCTGATTTTCAGTTAGATCTTGATTTCAGAAAGTCCACTTCAGGTTATGTGTTCACCTTGGGAGGTGGAGCCATTAGTTGGAGGAGTGTTAAACAATCTTGTATTGTTGACTCCACCATGGAAGTTGAATATGTTGCTACTTGTGAAGCAGCAAACGAAACTGTTTGGTTCAAGAAATTTCCTTTCTGGTCTTGGTGTTATGAGAATGGAACAAGTTCCAATCACATTGTTTTGTGACAATAGTGGAGTAGTTGCACAATCTAAGGATCCAAGAAATCACAAGAAAGGAAAGCACATGGAAAGAAAGTATCATATTATTCGAGACATTGTGACTTGAGGAGATGTGGTAGTAGCAAAGATTGATGGTTCAAATAATCTGGCAGATCCATTTACGAAAGTGTTGCCCCAGAAGACTTTTGAGTCACATCTAGAGGGAATGGGAGTTAGATTGGTACACAATAGTCTTTAAGGGTGAGTGGGAGATTGTTAGGATTAGTGCCCTTAAATCCTATTGTTTGATGCTATGTATGACATTATGTATGATTTAATGTTATGATTAATAAAGTTGTTTTATTATTATCTAAAATAATGGTAACATGAATATTTGGACATTATCATATAGGCCATGAGATGCATAATATGTGATTTATGTGATTTAGTCATAGAAGATATAGATCACAAGTTCTTTGTAAACTCAGAATTTTAGTTCGTAGTCGGTGGTGAAATTGGGCATTTCATCTGCGAAGACTATAACATATCAACTAAGATGATTTGTCTTGATCATGGAAGTGGAGACTTCTAATTGATATGTTGATATGTTTTAAGAGTTAAGACATATTGAACTTGACCGTTGTGAGATTTATTATTCTCCTAATGACTATCAAATAAATAATAAATCTCACGACTTTAATTTACATAAACTCTCAATCCTGAGAGGATAGTGAACCCGATCAGAAATGTTGTTTGTTTTGATATATCAAGAGTGAGATCTAATTTAACGATCAAAACCTCAGTATGTTGGACAGCTATACGTAGTGCTAAAGAAACACATATTCTCAAGATGGAATTCAAAGTCTCTTTATAGAGATACAAAATATTCCCTTAAGATGAGTTTAATGAGTTTAGTTATTCAAAGTGTTAGGCCTGACTACTTTAGTAAAGAATTACTAAAGTTTATATTTTTTTTAAATTTGATTTTATAAATATATATGAATAGCTTAAAGGATTAAACCGGGTACTCAAGGATCAAGAGGTATTAATTTTCAAAGTGGTAGTTATATATTATGACTTTGTATTATGACGAATATTTTCATGAAGGGGTTAATTGTTTAGATAATAAAGTTTTGGTATTTAATTTTTTAATAAAGCCTGGAGTGCAATCATATTTATATAGTGGTATTAAATATAATTAATAGTAACTTTTGGCTTGTTATGAGTTGACAAATAAGCCTGAAGCCCATTGGAGTTAAAACTTTATTTGTCCCTTTGGTCCCATCCAAGCCACACACTAAAACCCAATTGGGTTGACCCAAAAGGCTAGTCCAATTAGATAATCAGTTGTTTATTTAATAAGAGTTATTAAATAAAGTAACTGCCTTTTGAGAGTTTAAAAAAAATGTACATACAATAAAAGGAGAAACAAGACAGTTTTCTTAAAATATATATTCTCTCTTGAACAAGTGCGTACATAACTGATTGAGAGACCACACATCTTAGGCATCTGCGGAATTGGGGTGAAGAGTAAAGGCTATCCTAAGTTTGAAGTTCTTTTGTTTTGAATTTCACTCCATAAAGGCACACCTTTCTATTCTTTGATTCTAAAATTCTAGATATTCCATGTTATCTTACATGAATGAACAAGATACTTATGTTGCTTCCACTGTGTGTTTTATATGAGATGCAAAACCAGTTTTTCCAACACATATAACATTAAACCAAGGCAAAAACACAAACATAAGAAAAGATCCAAGCAAACATGTGATTAAGCATAACTCATCCTGATACTGCATAGAATCAGTAGGTCGATTGTTCCAGGCTTTAGTGAAACGATGATTTGCTTGGAAAACCTGAAAGGAAGAACACACTATCAAAAGGTGATCAGGCTGGACCGGCCAAATGCCCTCCGATGATTAAATTAGTCTTTCTCTGAAAAATAGAGTTCCAATTTTTGAGGAGTCAATTTCAGAAAAAGAACTTACCTTGGTTTGATGTAGGCGAGTCCTTATATAGAGGGCCTTGGAGCAGTTATTCACTTGGTAACTTTCTTGAAATTTGTGGGAACTAGTAAGTTCAAACATAACCTCCACAATGGTTATAGGAGTTATAACCTCTAATCTTATCCACTACTACTATTATTGGAAGTTAGGTATTTATGAGGAAGTCACGGTGATAAATAAGGGCTTTGTTCTCATTCCAAAGCACCGTGTGGTTTGAATCTTCAACATATGTGGGTAAAATCCCTTATTGAGAAATTTCCAAGTGTTACGTGATCGTCCATAGGAATTTTCCCTATGGACGACCTCTTCGAAGTCATGGCCCTTGGCACCTGGACGACCACTATAGACGAGCTAGAGATAATTTTTCTATTTCATCATCAGTTGCCCCCTTGTCCAAGGGTCGTCTAGAATACTGTGGAAATTTAACGCGTGCTTTTATGATTTTGATCATACTTAAATTTTTTTAAATTGGTCCACGTGTCGTGATCTTGTTGCGTTGATTCCTTTTTTCAAAGAAACTACCACTTGTCGTGATTTTGTTGGTTAGCTCGCTACGTCGATTCCATTTTTCGAAGAAGCTGCCATGTGTCACTTCCTAGATGGTTCGTGTCACTTTCTGACCCTACTTTTGGGCCCTAGAAATAGGTACATTCTCTCTCTTACCCTTCACCTTTCTCATAATTTCTCTTCTGCCATCTCGTCCAAGAGCCTCATCTAGTCCTCGTCCTAGTTTCATCAGGTATTTCCTCTCATCTTTAGGCTTTTGTCTTTATCTTTCTTCCAATTAGTTATGTCTTCGTCTAGTAGTAGTCTGGAGAGGGCGATAGATGAGTACCAGGATGTCTCTTCTGGGAATGGAGGTAGTTATGAGAGTGATAAGGGTCGCACAAGCAGTAATGGTAGCTCCTCGAACGAGCATTATTCGTCTAGGGTTCCTGGTATTCCTTTAGAGGAATTCCAAGAGATGCAATGTAAGATGGCTTCTGGAGCTGGGACTAGCTCGTCCAGAGAGCCACCTAACCCCTCTCAAGACGAAGAGGAGGAAGAGGAGAATGTGATTTATAGTTGTGCCCCTGAAGTAACGTCCACTTTAGATGCACTTAAATTAAAAATCCTTGTAGATAGATACCAGATCCCTAAGGAATTTAAGCCTCGTCTACCCGAAGAAGGAGAATTGTGTTGTTCTCCTTCTTTTGGCTTAGGGGTATATACTTCTTACCTTTTAGCTGGTCTTAGGTTTCCCTTAAATTCGTTTTGTAGAGGTTTTCTCCATAGTTTGGGTATTGGACCTAACCAACTCAACCCCAATGGTTGGAGGACAATAGTTGCCATGCAAGTGCTATGGCATGAGATGCTGGAAGGGGACCGTCCAATCACAGTGGATGAGTTCCTCTACTGTTACAAGCCCTCAGAGATTAAAAAAAAAATCCTCTGGTTTTTACCAGTTCTCGTCTAGGGTCCCTCACTTTAGTTTAATAAAGGGCCAAAGCTCGTCTGATAGGCTTTAGAAAACCGAATTTTTTATTATTTCTGGAAATTGGGCTGGGGACCCAGTTGATGTGAATAATGCCCCGTTCCCTCCTTTTACCAGCCCTCTAGGTCGCCTTCATCCTGAAGGAATGTCTTCTTTCCATTCCATTTCTTTTCTTTTTATTATTTTATTTCCTAACTTTCAGGCGTTTAACCTTTTTTCACTTATTGATGCAGCTATTGCTCATCCACATTTGGACAAGTTTTACTTGGATCGCATTGACCAGGTTCGTGCCTTCCCTAGGAGATCCCTCTACAGTCTAGTGACTCTTGGTCGTCTAACTGCTTGGGGACTCGGCCTAGTACCCACTACTAAAAACCTTGGTCATGAAGAAACTACTCATCAAAGTAAGTATCGTCTATCCTTTTTTTTTTTAACTTTATTTTCTTCGTCGCAGGAATGGCTACCATGAAAAAGAATAAGGAAATGACCATTACAAGTGGTGATGAAGACACTATTGCACCCTCAGTCGTCCAGAAGCCTGCCGCCCAAACAAGGAAGAGAAAGCCCAAGTCCATATCTAGTTCAGTGGACCTTGATGACCTTCCAAGTCGTTGAGGTCCTAAGAAGAAAAAATCTAGCAAGGCCTCTCTTCCCAAGGTCCTAAAATTTACTCCGATGGTAGACCTGGACGACCCTGTGATCAATGTGGTGCCCGTCCAAACAGTTCCACCTATCCAGACTGATCCTCCCCCTCCAACTAAAGCTCCTCGCAAGGCTCATCCCTCAGAGCCGTCTGAATGTCCTCCCAACTTGGTGCTGGACAAGAGTTATGAGTGGAAGATGTTCAAGGGAACAATCACTGACAATGAAGTAAATTCATGTTATAATATGTCAGTGAAAGACTTTGAACGTTCTGCCATTCATGACCTCTTTAAGGTATATAAATTTCATTCATCTTTGTTCTGTTTTCTTCAAGTTTTAAACAAAATTTATAACTTTCCTTCGTCCATTCACAGGCCATGTCAAAGTTTTACACAGCATCCTACTAGGCCAAAGAGCTTTGTGCATTTGTGCAAAAGCTAAGACGGCTAAGGAGAAGGCCAAAGAGCTAAACAAAGAAGTTTTATTGAAAAAGGGGGAGGTGATTAGACTGACTGAAGATCTCAATCATTAGCAAGGAATAGAGATGAAGCTAAAGAACGAGGTTGAGGAACTTAAAGCGGATGCTATTGAAAAAGAGACTTACATTGCCCATCTGGAGGGACAAGTCTCAAAGTTCACCTCGTCCTTGGAGGGGGTCCGTGAAAAAGCAGTTGCAACTTTTGAGAAGTCTGGCGAGTACAAGAATCATCTAGACAGTCATTATGCAGCTGGCTATGAGGCCTTTCGTGCTGATGCCAAAGAGGCTTTCCCTGACTTGGACTTCGATGCCTTTAAGATTCCCCTCGCCACTAAGAGTTCCTTGCTTGCGATGAGTTCTAAGGAGGTCAATGTGGTGGACGATGCTAATAACGAAGTGACCCAAGATGATCCAAAGTCTGGAGACAATGCTCCTAGTGGTCTATCCAAGTGAATTCACTTTTTCCTTAGAAAATTTATTATTTAATCTTGTTGGAAATGCGCATTGCTTTAGGCTTTACTTATTTCTTTTTGAATTTATCTAAGTACAATCCTCTCGTCCAAATTTATGGACGAGCTTTATGCATAATCACTCTTATTGGCATTACTTCTAAGGGTTTTTGGATGGTGGTCGTCTACCCTTCTTTGAATGAATGAATGTATGATTTTCATTTTCATCATTATTGTGTTTGAATATGCCATAAGTTTTATGAACGAATTTTATTTATATCGTCCATGCTATTTTTGTGATAGGGGTTCGCCCACTTACGGTGACACTATCTTGTCTTAAGCATGTGGATGAATCTTTACTTACATCGTCCAGAACAAAATAAACCCTTCATGCTTAGCCTTTGCCCTTTATAGGTGCGGCTCGTCCATGAATGGCATTTCTTTTTACCAGCTTCATTCGTTCAAACTTAGGACGATCATTTATTCTTCTTTGGTAAAAGATGTTCCCAGCCATTGCTCATCCGTGAATCGGATTATTTGGCTGGCTAGATTCATCCATGGGCTTGAGATACTTTTGTATGCACATTTTCTTCGTCCATTGGTTAGACGAATTTACCTTGGTTTTTACCTTGTCTTGTGCTTAGATGAATATACCTTAGGTTTATTTTCCCTCGCTTTATCCTTTGTTCAAGGAAAGCTTATAGACGATATATCCCTGCGTCCAAGGATTTTGTTTGTTCTTCTCCTTGCCTTTTGGTAGATTATTTTCAATGAAATCACAAAAATGGAGGATTCCCATATCATCACATGTATTTGAAAACACATCATTATATATATTTGAAAATCCAAACTGTACGTAAACATTCATCCAAAGGCTTGGCACATGCTTAAAAGCTAGTGCCTTACGGAATTTAAAATATTTATACAACACAACTTTGTCCATGAATAGCACAAAAGTCAGAAACTAATGCACTTTTTAGGGGATTATTAAAACACTTAAAACATACAGTAGTAGTAGTAAACATAAACAAACACAAGAAAATAAATTACTTCACCCGTCCATAGCGTTCATCCATGGTCATCTTTGTCCATGGTCACCCTTTATTGATGGTACTTCCTTAGGTACTTAACATTCCAAGGGTGTTCTAGCCTCTGTCCATCCAAGGCTTCCAGGTAGTAGAATCCTTGCCTCTTGCAGTTGATAACCTTATAAGGTCCTTCCCAATTTGGCCTTAGCTTCCCATGGGCCAGGTTTCTTCTGGCCAAGGAAACCTTTTTTAGGATGAGATCCCCAATGTTGAAGCGCCTGGGTTTCACCATGGCATCATAGTGCTTTACCATAAGATTTTTGTACCTTGTTGTTCTCTGCTCCGCGTTCATCCTCACCTCGTCTATAAGATCGAGGTTAAGATGAAGCTATTTTTTGTTTTCTTCATCTTGATACTTCATCACCCTGTGGCTGGCCATGTGCACTTCTGCAGGTATGACTGCCTCACTTACATAAGCTAGTTTAAAAGGAGTTTCCCCTGTGGGGGTCCTCACTGTTGTTTTGTAAGCCCACAAAACACCTAGTAATTCATTTGTCCATACTCTCTTTGCCCCTTCAAGCTTAGTCTTAATGATTTTTAATAAGAATCGATTTGCTACTTCTGCCTATCCGTTGGCTTGAGGGTGGAAGGGTGAGGAGTAGTGATTCTTGATTCCCAGTTGCCCACAAATGTCCCTGAAAGGTGTGTTGTTAAACTGTCATCCATTGTCAGATATGAGTACCCTAGGTATCCCAAACCTGCATACAATGCTTTTCCAGACGAAGTTCTTAACATTCTGTTGTGTAATTTTTGCCAAGGGTTTAACTTCCACCCACTTAGTGAAATAATCTATTCCTACCACCAAAAACTTCATTTGTCTAGTCTTAGTTAGAAAGGGGCTAAAAATATCCAATCCCCATTGTGGAAAAAGCCATGGGGCCATCATTGGGGTAAGGTACTCTGACGGCTATCTAAGGACGTTACTGAATTGTTGGCATTGACTGCAGACCTTCACATATGCTTTAGCATCAGCTTGGATGGTTGGCTAGTAATATCCTACACGGACGATCTTGTGGATGAGTGATCTAGCTCCTGAATGGTTACCATATGCTCCTTCATGAACTGCTCTCAACACATAATTCGCCTTGTCTGGAGCTAAACATCTTAGATAAGGCTGAGCAAAACCTCTTTTGTATAGTACCTCGTCCATGAGGACGTATCTCGCTGATTTGACCCTAAGTTTTCTGGCCTTGTCTTTCCTTTTTGGAAGCGTTTCATCCTTCAGGTATGATACTATTGGGGTCATCCAATTTTCTTCACTTCTTATCTGTAGTACTTCTGGAAGATCTATGCTAGGCATATATTGAATTTCGTCAAACTCGTCCACTGCTTCATTCGCTGAGGCTTCCTTCATCAATGTGTCTGCTTCCATGTTCTCTTCCCTTGGGATTTGAATGAAATCGAATTCCTTAAACTTCTTCACAAGGCGTATCACCTTATTTAGACATTTCTTCATTCGTTCTTCCTTGGCTTCATATGTTCCAATTACTTGGCCTATGATTAACTAAAATTCTCCCAGAACGGGTATTGACTCTGCTTCCACGAACCTAGCTACTTCCAGTCCTTTAAAAGGGGCTTCATACTCAACTTCATTGTTGGTTGTTTGATATTACAAACGAACCTTATGCTTCAATTTATCTCCCTTCGGGGATTGTAAAACAACTCCTATTCCTCCTGCTTGTTGTGTAGACGAACCGTCAACATGGACAACCCATTTTTTATTGCCTTCCATTCCGTTTAAGTTTTCATAACTTGGAGTGAATTCCGCAATGAAATCTGCTAGAGCTTAAGCTTTTATTGCATTCCTTGGTTGGTACCTGACGTCAAACTCACTGAGCTCAACTACCCATTGGATCAATCGTCCTGTGGCTTCTAACTTGTTCATTGCTTTCTTGAGTGGATGGTCCGTCATGACATTGATGACATGGGCTTGGAAGTAATGCCTCAACTTTCTGGAAGCTGTTACTAGTGCAAAAGCCAATTTTTCCATCAACGGATATCGTCCTTCCGCTCCCCTAAGTGCTCGACTTGTATAATACACAGACTTCTGCACCTTCCCTTCTTCTCTAATCAATGCTGAACTTACGGCATGTAGAGATACCGCCAAGTATAAATAAAATTCTTCTCTTAGCACAGATGGGCTTAACAATGGAGCCGTGGTGAGATAGTTTTTAAGATCCTGAAAGGCCTTTTGACACTCGTCCGTCCACTTGAACGCTTTCCTGACAACTTTAAAGAAAGGTAAACACTTATCTGTGGCTTTTCAAACAAACATGTTCAAAGTTGCAACTAATCCAGTGAGGCATTGGACTTCCTTGATATTCTTTGGTGGTTCCATGTTCAATATGGGTTGGATCTTATCTGGATTCGCTTCAATCCCCCTTTGTGAAACCATGAATCCAAGAAACTTTCCTGATGACACCCCGAATGCACACTTACTTGGATTCAGCTTCATTTTGTATCGTCTAAGCGTCTTAAAGGTCTCTTGGAGGTCTTCCAGATGTCTTTCTTCATCCAAGCTATTTACAAGTATGTCGTCCACATACACTTCTACATTCCGTCCTATCTGTGGACGGAACATATGATTAACCAACCTTTGATAAGTTGCCCCGGCGTTCTTCAAACCAAAAGGCATTACGTTATAGCAAAATAAACCCTGACTAGTAATGAAGGATGTCTTTTCTTGGTCTACCTCATCCATTTTTATCTGATTATACCCCGAGAAAGCGTCCATGAAGCTTAGCAACTGATGGCCGGCTGTGGAATCCACCAACTGATCAATGCATGGTAAAGGATAACTATCCTTAGGGCAAGCTTTGTTCAAGTCAGTGAAGTCAATGCACATCCTCCATTTACCATTTGCCTTATTGACCATCATTACATTGGCTAACCAATCCGGGTAATAAACCTCTAGAATAAATTGTGTTGTGGTTAACTTCTGGATCTCTTCCTTGATAGCATTGTCTCGCTCAAGAGCAAACACCTTCTTCTTCTGACGAACAGGCTTGGAAGAGGGGTATACATTCAATCGTTGAGTAATTACACTTGGGTCAATTCCTATCATATCTTCATGACTCCATGCAAAAACATCGGTACTTTTCCTCAGAAACTAGACGAGGTCTTGCTTCGTCTTTTCCTTCATGCTTGTTCTAATTATGGTGAATTTTTCAGGATTATCTTCTTGCAAAAGAACGTCTTCCAGTACCTCAGTGGGCTTTGCAACAACCCCTCTCTCCTCAATATTCATTGTCTGCACATGCTCGTCCATAGCCAACATTGCTAAGTAACATTCTCTAGCTGCCAACTAATCTCTTTGTGCTTGTCCTATCCCGTACTCCATAGGAAATTTGACTGATAGATGGTAGGTAGATGTTACTACCTTTCAATTGTTTAAGGTTGGCCTTCCAATGATGGCATTGTATGAGGACGAACTATCCACCACAAGGAAATTCACTTCCTTAGTTACCTGTTGTGGGTATGATCCCACCACTACAGGCAATGTAATGGTGCCCACAAGCTGCAATTTCATCCCTCTAAATCCTATCAATGGTGAACATACTGGACAAAGTTGATCTCGTCCCAGCCTCATCTGCTGGAAGGCGAGGTAATACAATATATTTGTTGAACTTCCATTATCCACCAAAACTCTCCTGGTTGTGTAATCCGCAATAAGTAAGGTTATGACAATTGCATCATCATGTGGATGATGGATTCTTTCAGCTTCCTCGTCCGTGAACGAAATGGTTGGCTCGTCTGTCCCCCTCGTCCTTGGTGACCGTCCAGAGAGTTGGACGTTTTGTATAACTTTGAGATACGTCTTCTTTGATTTGGAAGACTGCCCTATTGAAGTCCCTCCTATGATAACTCTTATTTCTCCAAGTGGGGGCCGTGATGATTCTTCCATCTTTCCCTTTAACTTCTCATCTTTATGATCCCTTCCTACTAAATGCCTCAACTTTCCTTGCCTAATAAAATTCTGTATCTGCCACTTCAAGTCATAACACTCGTCTGTGTCGTGCCCATGATTTTTATGGAAGCGACAGTATTTATTCTTATTGCGCTTGTCAGGGTCTCCCTTCATTTTCTCTAGCCACTTCAATGAAGGATCATCTTTGATTTGCATAAGTACTTGATCAAGTGGAGCGTTCAAGGGCATGTAGTTCTGACTTCTTCCTGAGGACGAGCCCGTCTTCCTATTATCTCGATCCTTCTTCTCTCCTGTCCGAGTTCTCTTTGGACGAGGACCCTGTTCAGTATGACGAGAGGGATCTAATTCCATACGTTCTGCTTTCTTCCTCTTCTTGGCTATGAATGCAAATTCCGCATTCATGAAATTCTGAGCTGAATGGACGAGTTCGGCCATGGTTTGAGGCTCTTGCTCGTATAGCATATGGATGAATAAATCTAAATTAACTCCATTATGGAAGGCAGCCAATAACAGCTTGTCGTCCATCTCGTCTACCGTGAGGGCTTCTCTGTTGTAGCGAGTAATGAAGGACCGCAAGCTTTCATTTTCTCCTTGCTCTATAGTTAACAGGCTAGACGAGGAGTGCTTGTGTCTTTGTCCTCCGATAAAATTGTTGACAAATAGTTTACTCAATTCTTCAAAAGAACCCACCATGTTGGGAGGTGTTTTACTTAACCACACTCGTGCTGGTCCTTTAAGGGTTGTAGGTAAGGCCCTACACATGATTTCGTTTGGAACCTCCTGAAGATGCATTGTAGTCTTGAAAGTTGCAATATGATCACATGGGTCACGTGTTCCATCATATGAGTTCAGGAAAGGCATTTTGAACTTAGGAGGCAAGGGGTGACTATAGATGGAAGCCGTGAAAGGGGTGTCTATTCGATGAACTAAGTCATCTACAAGGTTCGCCCTTCTCATGTTCTCCCTCATTTCGTCCATAGCCTTCCTCATCTGATCCATCTTTCTTTCCAAATGTGGCACCCTCCGTAAAGCGGTACCTCTTAATTGATTCTCAGGCTTGGCATTCTTTCCTCTGTCTTCTTGACCTTGGGCTTGCTCTTCTGCATATCTTTTATGACGTTGCCTTCTTAGATCAATCTCCCTAGTCAACTCTTGGTTCTGACGGGTTAACTCTGCCATGGCAGCTGCCATGGATTGTATGTGTTGGATGGAAAATGGTTGTGTGACCAGTGCTGACTGTCGATCACGGTTGGGATTACTGGAAGCATCCCTACTCTCTTTGTGGCCTGGGCTTGTTGCACTTGATCTTGTCCGAACCATTCAGCCTTTTGTCTAAGAAAGATGAATTTCCCTAACACAAATATCTTTTCCACAGACGGCACCAACTGATACTGCATAGAATCAGTAGGCTGAATGTTCCAGGCTTCAGTGAAACAATAATTCGCTTGGAAAACCTGAAAGGAAGAACACACTATCAAAAGGCGACCAAGCTGGACCGGCCAAATGCCCTCCAATGATTAAATTAGTCTTTCTCTGAAAAATAGAGTTCCAATTTTTGAGGAGTGAATTTTAGAAAAAGAACTTACCTTGGTTTGATGTAGGCGAGTCCTTATATAAAAGGCCTTGGAGCAGTTATTCACTTGGTAACCTTCCCGAAATTTGTGGGAACTAGTAAGTTCAAACATAACCTCCACAACAGTTATAGGAGTTATAACCTCTAATCTTATCCACTACTACTATTATTGGAAGTTAGGTATTTATGAGGAAGTCACGGCGATAAATAAGGGCTTTGTTCTTATTCCAAAGCACCGTGTGGTCTGAATCTTCAACATATGTGAGTAAAATCCCTTATTGAGAAATTCCCAAGTGTTATGTGATCATCCATAGGAATTTTCCCTATAGACAACCTTTTCGAATTCATGGCCTTGGCACCTGAACAACCACTATGGATGAGCTAGAGATAATTTTCTGTTTTATCATCACATCCAAACAAGCATATTCATCTTTATCATCAAAGCAAGATCAAACCCACAAATGCATGAACATTACAAATGCATTACTTACCTTTACTTACCCTACAACAACTCAACACCTATGGCATTATGCATGAGTATGTGAATGGATGTTCATAGCATTGAAACTATTAGGGACATATTTTATGTAATTGGCTAATCCTTTGAGAAAATGCACTTTACTTGTAATTGGTTAGATCTTGGTTGGCTTTAAGACTTCATGAAACATGTTGTTCAAGTCAAGCATTAAACCCATGAAGATCTAACCAAGAAACAAGTGAAGAAGAGCTGTTCATTAAAGCTCGACAGATACCTCGACAGAAACAATATCTATCGAGATTTAAGAACAAAGCTCGACAGAAGCTCGAAAGAAGCTGAATCTGTCGAGATCTACAAAATCAGAATTTCCAGATTTGATTTTTGGGCCATGCTTTAATATTTGTATAGGGTTTCTTTTTTCACTACTCTTGACATATATAAGGATTATTTTAAAGGCTGTCACAGACCTTTTTTGAGTGACCGAATGCAAAAAGTGCCCTAGTTCATTATTTTCTTTAAAGAAGCTACTGAGTCTTTGCACCATAGGGTTTTGTAACCAAGGAGCTTCTTGATCTTCATTGTTGATGAACTGAAGAACTTTGCAGTCAAGGTTGATCAAGAGGAGCTTTCTACCAAGGTTGATGAAGACAATCAAACCATTGGAGCTTTGCGATTTGAGAACAACTCCCTTGTTGAAAGGACAAAGAAGCTTGCGGCGGAGCTATTTCAGGTCAGAGCTCAATTGGAGAGGACTTCTAGTGCAAAACTTGATGAGATGCTGAGTTTTCAGAAAGCTGCTTCTGACAAAACCGGTTTGGGGTATGATTACTCTTCTCCTAATATTGCCTCCTCTAGTACAATTGTGTTTGTCTCACCTGCTGATAATGTTAATTCTGAGAACAGTGAATCTAAAACTGAAACAGCTATTGAGAATATAGATAAATGCAAATCTATTCTAGGAGCACCCCTAACGTTGAAAAGAAAGAGACTAGAAACCCTAGGACTAAGAAGGAAAACAACAAAAAGTCTCAACAAAAGAAGTCGCATTTCTGTCATCATTGCGGAGCTTCAGGGCATACACGTCCAAATTGCTATAAGTGGTTAGCCACTCAACAAAGCAATAGTATGCTCTCGTCAGGAAACCAGAATCAGTTTCTATCCTCTCTTGCTCATTTGGGAGATCTTCTCAAGACCCTCATATTCCTTTCAAACTTGAACAGTTTCAATTCTTCCCCCTCACCTCTAGATCAAAGGTTCACACAAAGGAAAGGTTCTTCCAAGGTGTGGAAGGACAAAAACTCAAAGTGATTTAGTCACTTTTTCTCTCTCTCCCTTTATGTTCATGCATAACTTGTTTGTTTTACTTTCTAGTTGTTTTTTAGTCAGTCTAGTCTTTATGCTTTGTGTGTTTCTTTCTTTCATGTTTTTGTTTTGTTTGTTTTCAGTTTTGTTTTATTTTTTTTTTACATTAAAAAAATTGAAAAAAAAAAAAAAAACAAACAAACAATAAATAAACAGTGTGTTTTTGTGTATATTGGTACTTGTGTACCTTGGACGGCCATTGAAACAGAGTTTTCTAAACTTTGTATCTCTTGTAGCTTAAATAAGCATCTTAATCCACAACTAAGCAAGTGAGCTTTGTGGCTTGTGTTTGTGATGAGTATGATTAAGTAATCTTTTATACTTAACACTCATATCACTCTTTTTGATGGAAAGAACTAGAAAATCCTAAGACAAAAGCATAAATAACCATCTCACCATTAAAGCCCGCCAATCATGTATTACATCTGTATGCTCCGGCATAGCAAAATTGTGATGTTTTTGGCTTACATAATCGGTATTTCTTCTCTCTCTTATATGCCTATGCATGATATGTTCAAAAAGAAAATATGTAAAGAAAAACAAAAGTAAAAAGAATCAAAATGCTTTTAAAAATTATTGTAAGCGTGTTTCTAGGAGATGTGGGAGTTATAGGATGTACCTCGACGGTGATAGTCCCCATCAAGCAGTTATGATTGTGTTTGAGTGTAAGTATTTTCTCTAGTCTCAAATCTTCATAATATGAGACACTTATGCACTCTTACTATGTTTTCACCCACAACACGCATACTATTTGCTACTTTTAATATATGTGTAGGTACAATGTGATTTGGCCATTACAAGGAATACATGTGTTAATATATACTTGCTAAACTGTCTTAACTCGTTTTTGAAATATAAAATCGGTTAGACTTGTTTAGTGTGTGTGTGTGTGTGTGTGTTTTGGATCTAAGGATGCTTTGTTTTTATGTTGAGAAATGTTTTGAGAGCTTAACAAGTTGAGTGGATCTTTGTTTGAGTAGCTTGCTTGTTGCATTCATCTTTGTGTTTTTCCTCCTTGAAAAACTCCTTTTCTTCAAGCTCGACAGCTTCTCAATAGATCCTCGACAGATTCTCTTTCTATCTAGCCTTCTTTCTCTTTTCTCGATAGATCTCAATAGATTCTCGATCCATCAAGATTTTTGGGTTTCTTCTCGATAGATTCTCGATAGCTTCTTCGATCCATCGAGCCAAATTTCTAAGCATTCTGTCTGCTTGATAGCTTCTCGACAGATTCTCGATCCATCGAGGTTAGTTTTGCCATTGACAGATCCTCGACAGCACCTCGACAAATTCATTTCTATCAAGATTTAGTGCTCAATGGATTGAGGATCCATCAAGCTGTGTTTTCTATATATAGCTGAGGCGCGATCCGGTTTTCACTTCTTCACTTCTCTTTCGACCTAAACCTCTTTCTCACTCTCAAATCACTCCACCCACTCAAGTTTCGACTTTGTTCAAGCCTCAATCTCTTGGTAAGACCTCTCAATCCCTCTTTTTCATGAATTCATGCATTTTTAGAACTAGGTTTTTGGTTTTTGAAAATTTTTGGGATTTTTAAGATTTTTGTGAAATTTTTGGGTTGGGTTGTGTTGATTTTGTGTTATATGCTCATGCATTGCATTCTCATTGCATTATAATAATATTTCATGCATTTTAAATGTGTGATTGATTATTGTTGATTGTGTGCTGGTAGGTTTGGATTGGGTTTTGCCCATGATGTTGTTAATTTTTGCACGTCACATGTTCATGCATACGTTTTTTTTCCATATTCTGAGTTGTGTTCTGTTCTGTTATGTTCTCTCTCTCTCTCTCTCTCTCTCTCTCTCTCTCTCTCTCTCTCTCTCTCTCTCCCTTAGATAGACTGCGCTATGGCACCTAAACCACGTAAATCCACTCCGGCTCGGAACCCTCTTCGTGGTTTCGGGTCATCCTCTTCTAATCCTCATATTCCATCTCATATCTGGTTCCGTGATGAGAAGGCCAAGACAAACTTCTCTGAGAACTTTCAGGACTGTGGTGTTCATCTAGAACGCCAATTCATCCTGCCTGATTTCTCTGACACTACTCTACCCAAAGTCATTCGGACTTGGGGATAGGAGTCCCTCTATGGGAAGCCCAAGAGGTGTCCAGTCGTGTTCATTCAGGAGTTTTACTCCAACATGCACGCCATCGATACCTCTGTGCCTTAGTTTGCTACGACATTCAGAGGTACACGTATCGTAGTTACTCCGAATCTTATATCTGAGGTACTACATGTTCCTAGGGTAGTGCATCCTGACAACCCTAATTGTGAGCATCTCAGGACAGTGTCTAGAGACGAGCTTATCTCTCACTTTTATGAGAAACCTTTTCTTTGGGGTGGTTTTCTAAACGCCCCTTGCTCGGGCTTTGCAAAAAGTCTGAGATTTTTGAACATGGTGATGACCTTCACTTTCACTCCGCGGTTTCAGTATAACTCCATCACTGAGCCTCGTGCTCATTTTCTTCTTTCCTTGATGAAGGATGTTTCTATTCACTTTCCCTCTCGCTTTATCACATTTATTATAGATGTGTATCAGGATACCACTACCCGTGATAAACTCATCTTTACTTTGGCTATCACGCGGATCCTTCGGCACTTCTCCATTCCTATTCCTCTCTTTCCTCTTTTCACCATCATGGGTGCCATCAGCGCCGGTTCTGTTTGGCGAAGCGAGGCCCAGCTTCGAACGAAGCAGCCACAAATGGAGACAAATGATCCTGCAGCTTTTACTGTTCCGCCTTTTTCTTCGGCTCCTTCCACCTCTGCTCCTTCTTCCTCGACAGCTGGTGTGACTCTTGATGCTATCATGGCATAGCTTTAGAGGATGGATGCTCGTCTCGACTATCTCATAAATGAGATGTCTCAAATGAACACCTGAGTCGGTCACATTACCCGCAGGCAGGCTTGCATGGCTATTTTTGCACCTTTTCCCTCTCCTTCTCCAGTGACTTGCCCTTTTTCATTCCTGACAAAAAGGGAGAGTAGTTTTGGTTTTAAGAGTAGTCTTGTACTTAGAGGGAGAGTTAGTATAGGACATTTTTTATAGGGTGGAGTGTATGTAGATTCTGAGGGATGTAGTGAGGTTTATATGTACTTTTCTCTCTTTTTAGTTACATTAGCCTCTTGTATACCGGTCTTGTGACCATTTATGACATACATTGTACTTTATGTTCATATATATGATGATGATGTATGTTTTTCTTCACCTATCTCTACATGTGTTGTTTCTTTTCTCTCTTTATACACATGTTTCTTTATGTATGCAATCTTTATTTCTGTTTCACACATGATGCCTTGAAGAGTCTTGTTTAAGTGTTTCAGAAAGACAGGTTGTGAAAGTCTATCATGCCATGAACTCTCTTCTTGCAAAGTTTTTCAAGAGTTTGTAGTAGGGATAGATTTCCTTTGTAATACAACAAGTAGTTATGAGTTTAGTGATTTAAGACTTCTCTCATGATTATTTGTTTGTTGTGGTTTTGTCACGGATTGCCAAAGGGGGAGATTGTTAAGGACATATTTTATGTAATTAGCTAATCCTTTGACAAAATGTACTTTACTTGTAATTTGGTAGATTTAGATTGGGTTTAAGACTTTAAGAAACATGTTGTTCAAGTCGTGTTAAAGCCATGAAGATCTGAACAAGAAACAAGTGAAGAAGAGTTGTTCATTAAAGCTCGACAGATACTTCGACCAAAACAGTATCTATCGAGATTTAAGAACAAAGCTTGGCAGAAGCTGAATCTGTCGAGATCTACGAAATCAAAATTTCTAGATATGATTTTTAGGCCATGCTGAAATATTTGTATAGAGTTTCTTTTCTCACAACCCTAGACATATGTAAGGATTATTGTAAAGGCCGTCACAGACTTTTTTTGAGTGACCAAATGCAAAAAGTGCCCTAGTTAATTATTCTCTCTGAAGAAGCTACTGCGTCTTTGTGCCATAGGGTTTTGTAACCAAGGTGTTTCCTAATCTTCATTGTTGATGAACTGAAGAACTTTGCATGCAACATCTTCTTCAAGTTGCTGGTGTTAGTCACGTATTGGGATCCGTTCATTATTGGTTAGTCACATACTGGGATTCGTGCATTGAACGGAGAGATTGCCACTACAATACAAGTCCAATTGGGTATTGAGGTAAGAGTTCAACTGTAGGTTGGTATTTTGAGATAGGCCAAGGGGTTTGGTAAGATTTCTTCTACTTGTAACTACTTATGATTGATAATAGTGGATTCTCGAGAATGGTGACCTTAAATTCACCTAATGGGGTTTTGCCTCGGTGGTTTTCCCCATTCGTTAACAAATCACTTGTGTCAAATTTAATTTCCACTACATTTAGTTATTTGGTGATTTGTTTGTGCTACTACGCTATTGCATGTAATTTGACTGATTAATTAACTTGGGTAATTAATTAATTTGCAAGAGGTCAATTCATTTTAACCCAACAGAAACCATAAAACCCTAATTCTAACATACATGTGATAACAAACAAGCAATTAAACATGTGAAACATAAACTTTGAGAGCATAAAACCATGGAAAAAGAAGCTCAACAAAACAAACATGTGAAATCAGAAGCAAAACAAATAAAATAAAATTAGGGTTTTAGGGCAAGTTTATGCACACGCATGAACAAGCTTGCGTGTGCATAATCAAGCCTATGTGCGAAGATTTGTGCCCAGAAAACCCTAAAAACACATCCAAGCTTAAAACACTAAATCTAACACCCTAACATGCATTTTAAACATACAAAAACGTAAACCTTGGCTACAAAAGCATACAACACATGTTATAGTAAGATACAAGACATATAGCAAGATTAAAAAGTAGAAAATCAAAGAAAAGAAAAAGAAAGGTTTAAAACAAATACCTTAACAAAAAGCTCTTCAAGCTTGATTTTTGACCGTTCCCCTCAGTCAAATCTATTTACAAACCAATAAGAAAGTGATTAGTAATATTAAACTCAAAGATCAAGGCCAGAAAATGCTCTAATCAAAAGAAAATTGACTTAATGATGTTTTGTGAAAAACTTCCTCTTTGATTCACTATTTCTACTGAATCTTAGTGTTTTCCAATGGCATTTCTATGTGTTTCAAAAATATACCATTTAAGGCCACTTATAGTGTGAAAAAAGGGGTTTGGAATGATTCCTAAATGACAAGGGATTCGTCCCAAACCTCAACATAAATGCAAAAAACTTGCCTTGTATAGTTTCTGGAAATTGCTATGCGTGCACAAGATCGGGCTTGCGTATGCATGCAGAAAGTTATGTGCACAGGCTAATTCTTGCGTGTACATAGTGAGGGTTTCCTTGGCCTTATTTTTCCAAAAATATATTTATTTGCTCATTTAAAAGTTATATTTTTCATTTTAACATTTCACAAGTCAATTTAACTTCTAATTGGGCCTTAAACCAACCTTGGGTTTTAAACTTCTGCATCATTAATGGGGGCCCGAGTTGTAAGGGGTACAAAATGCGATGTCTACAGAGATTGGGCATTTGGAGTTTTGGAATTTCATGTATATTTGGAGACATGATTTTTAATTTGTGTTTTTTGTAAATGTCACATAGAGATCTAACTTATATTGTAGAGAGTTCACAATGTTTATTTATCTTTATTAAAAAAAGAAAAATCCCCTACAATTCATTTTAATGGTTCTTTTCTTATGCTTTGGACACAATTGGGTTTGGGGCGTCATATTCTTGGTTCTTGGTCAAATTAAAGCAAGACTTAATTCAAAAATATAACATGCTTCTATATCAAGAACATCTTTTGTGGAAATGAAAACAAGAATGCTTTGACTCATGTATAAGGATGTTAATACAAAGTTTTTTCATCTTCAAATCAAAGTCCGTCCATAAGGCCAGACATCATATAGCTAATCTTAAGGATGATTATGGTGAATGGTTAAAGGGTACATACAAAATCACGTGACCAATCATTTTCATACCTTATTTCAAACAAATAGGTTGCCAACCAAGTTACCAACTCCCACAGAGGCCTTTCATGCACAGGATTTTAACTCGAGTCTCTTTCAAAATACCCTTACCCTTCTCCTTCAATTGATGAAATTCGCGTCACTCTCTTGAGTATACATCTTCACAAATCTCCTGGTCCGAATGGGTTGCAAGCCTAATTTTTCGAACAATTATGGGAGACTGGGTGTATATGATGCAAAATTTATTCAAACTATTTTTATCACAGCCCGAGTCCCCAAAGATCTAACTGCTACTAAACTGGCTCTTATCCCTAAGGTTTTTGCTCTAGAAATGGTCCATCAATTGCTACCTATTAGTCTTTGCAACACATTGTATAAACTCCTCTCAAAATTAATTATGTTAAGACTAAAAAAATTCCTTCCCTTACTTGTGCACCCAGCTCAATTGGGTTTCATTCTAGTGATGGAATTAAATATGTACGCAGCGGAAAAGTAAGTTTTGAACGGATCTACTTCATTCGACATTGTTAACATGCATAAAGTAAATTTCAGAATTTGAGAACAAGAGATCGTACCTTGAAGCGGTGAATTCCAAAACCGAAGATTGAAGTACTTGGGAATACTCTTAATCTTCACTCCAATTCCACTAACGCCCAAGATGTGTGGTCTCTCAAATTGGTAACAAAGGGATAACTAGTGAGTACCAAAAACTCACTTCCACACCACTACAATGGTGATTTTCTTACCAATTATTTTCTATACGTTTTTCCCTTTGTGTCTAACCAATATATCTAATTGGGCTGGCCTTTTGGGCCTTACCAATTGGGCTTAAGTGTGTGGCTTGGAGTGGGACCAAAAGGGACCAATAAGACACTAGCTCCAATGGGCCTTAGACTTTTCTGTCAACTCTTGACAAGTCCAAAGTTACCATTAACTATATTTAATACCACTACATAAATATAGTTGCACTCTAGGTCTTATCTATATATTATATCCCAAGACTTTATTATACATGCAAGCCCTTCATAAAATATTCGTAGTAACACAAAGTCAATAATATAGACTGCCACTTTGTAAATTACTACATCTTGATCCTTGAGTACCCGGTTTAATCCTTTAATGTTATTCATTATATATTTATGAAATCCAATTCCATAAATATATACTTTAGTCTTACTAAAGTGGTTAGGCCTAACTCTCTGAATAACAAACTCATTAAACTTATCTCAAGGGAATACTTTATATCTCCATTAAGAGACTATGAATTCCATCTTGGGAATACATGTTCCATCAACACTTAATCTGGCTGCCCAACATACTGAGGTTTTGACCATTACTATAGATCTCACTCCTGATATATCAAAGCAACCTACACCTCATGATCAGGTTCATTATTCTCTCAGGATTAAGAGTTCATGCAAATACAAGTCATGAGATTTATTATTCATTTGACAGTCCTTAGGCAAATAATAAATCTCATGGTGGTCCAGTTCAATATGTCTTAACTCTTAAAACATATTAACACATCAACTAGAAGTCACCACTTTCATGATCAAGACAAATCATCGTAGTTGATATGTTATAGTCTTCGCAGATGAAATGCCCAATTTCATCACCGACTACGAACTATAATTCTGAGTTTACAAAGAACTTGTGATTTATATCTTCTGTGACTCTTCACATAAATCACATACTATGCATCTCATGGACTATATGATAATGTCCGAATATTCATGTTACCATTATTTCAGATAATAATAAAACAAATTTATTAAACACAATATTAAGTCATACATAATGTCAAACACAATGTCACATTTAATATTATACATAGCATCATTCAATAGGATTTAAGGGCACTAATCCTAACATCTAGGGAGGTAAGTAATAGACAACTATATAATTGCAAGATATGACTCACTTAATACATAGGAAAAAGGTACAAAGGGCCTCATGGCCGCCAAAACAGACCTAGAAAAGGCATATGATCATCTTAAGTGGTCTTTCATATGTTATACTCTTCAATTCTTTCATTTTCCCTAGCAAATAATTGATCTCATCATGGCATGGTTAGAAATATCCTTGTAGACTCCTCATTTTGTACCCATTAATAAACTTTCGTCCCCAACTCCAATAATGAGTTTGACATACGTTAATCAGGGGTAATTGAAGAGTTCACAATAATTTGGAGGTAATCACAACTCAAAAGTGCTCCAAATTGTTTTGAAAATGATGTTGAAAAATGACCTTTGCTTATTGTTTTGACTATAACCTTTGATTCACAAAGAATGTTTGCATGAGGTTTTACCATTGGAATGTAGACATTCTGGGCTTCAATTTGAACAAAAATTTTACCTAAATTGGATTTAAAATTAGTGAGTTATTTCCATTTGAAGTCAGACCATTAGTGATGTCAGGAATTAGGGTTTCAGCAAGCATGTACATGCACCTTCAAGGGTGAGCATGCACCTTAATGACCCTGCACAAGCACCCTCAATTCCAAAAATCTAGATTTTCATATTTAGGACCCCAAAACTTCAATTTTTAGGTTGGGGCATCCCCTAAACCTTTAGGAACATCCAAAAGCCTATAAAAAGCCTCGAGAATCCTAGTTTACTTATATAAATACTCATCTTATGTCTCAAATTTAAACCCTGGCTAGAGAGAGTCTATTTTAGCCTCCATGTTTTATAAAACCATAGTTCATCTTTTCTAAGCACACACAACAACACACTTACTTGTATTTTAATCTTTACAAACCCCTCTCTAGTAGTTTTCAGGGCAAAAACTAATTTTCTAAATTGTTTTCTAAAACATTTTCAAAATCTTTGTTGTTGAGTTATGATTATCTTATTTTTATTATTTTCATTGTTATCCTTGTAATCTCAATCTAATCTTAGTACTGTAGGCACAAAGGGGCCAGTTAAAAGCTTCAAAGCATTGATCCACTAGCAAGGTGAGCCTTCTTTCTATGGTTTCTCACTTTGCTAGATAAGATTCACATGCTTTTTGTTTGATATTAGTTTAATTTTTATGTTTGTTTCATTTGATGTTTATGACTCTTTTGATATGTTTTAATATGATCTTAAGTTGTTTATAATCTATTCTTGTTGTTCTGGTGTTATTATTTTAGTTTGATGTTAGTTTGACATGTTTTTTGCTTTTGATGTTAGTTTAGTATTTTATTTGTTTTGTTTCATGGTTAACTATTTATGATAATATTTTGTGTTATTTGGTTTATTTTAGTTTAGTATTTAGGGTTTCTAACAAGCTTCTTTATTTTCACATGTCATATCTTTGGTTGCAGTAAATTCGCAAAATGTAAGTTTTCCAATTTTCCATGCTAAGGATGCGTGCGCATGGTCGAGTATGAGCGCGCATGGTCCAGCTTTCCATGTTTAATTTAGTCAATATTTTAACATGTTAGGTTTAGTTTGATATCTTTCTTTACATGTTTGATTTAATTGTTAACTTCCCATGTTTAACAAAATCTGTTTGATTCGTGTCTAATGTGTTTCCTTTTTTGTTGTTATGTGATCTTTAACTTGTTTTGTGGTTATTTTTTTTAATGAAATGTTGTGTAATTAGGGTTAGGGATTACGACTCTTTTAATAATCTCTTTAATTGAATATGACATATCAACACATAATGGAGGCCGGCCCAAGCACCTTCATAAGCCATACCCTAATTCCGAACCCAATATCTGTTATGTAGACCTATGTAAAAGGTTTGTGGATATCGTATTTTCTCTACTCTCGATTTGCGTGCTGGACTCCAAAAATTCCAAAAATATCACCTTTTCACCAGGGGACTGTAGGAACATCTATATTATCATGTTTCAACCCGTTCGGGCATCGGAACCCTCAAAGTGCCATTTAGGTCAAAACGACCAAAATGCTCCTGGTCAACTCAAGCTTGACTGAAGGTCAAAATTGGTCAAAACCACACCAAAACAATATTTTTCATGTTTTTACATCAAATTTGAGGTTATTCGAGATTTTTGTCAACTTTGACCAAGTTTGACCTGAAGTTTACTCTTGGCAATGACTGAAAACCTAATTTTGATCCGATCAATAGAACAAGTTGGAACCAATACCATTTCAAAGTATATTTAATTCCCTTTCCAATGACTACTCATGAATCAATATCAGAGTTAAAATGGTTGAGATATCTTGAAAATCGTGCTGCATCAGCTCACTTCTCGAGGTCATAACTTTTGATCCGACCGTCTGATGTTTACAATGTCAAGTGTTCTAGAAACTAGACATCCATATCTTTCCAATGCCATTGGAATCAACTCAATTAGAGTTTGGAACAAATGAGCGACTGAAGTTGGAACTGAAATGCTGGAGTAAAAGATGAAATTGTTGGCATTAGTATGACACCCAGCATGCATTTCTCTCTCTATTTTCTCATAAATTCTCTCCCAATCACACAAAAATAAACCTTTGATTCTCCCATCTTTTACACATCAAGAGGTAGTATTCTAACTCTCTTTTTCTCCCTCAGTCTTTTGGCTTTAGTTTTGAGATGAGAGGGTATAGGTGTAGCTTTTTAGCTACAATCTGCACCCATTTATTTTTAGCTCTTTATTTCTTTCCAAGCATGTTTTATTGCTTTCTAAGCATTTCCTATTAGTTTGATGTTGTTGGCCTAGCCTTCTCAAGCTAGGATGTGTTTAAGTACCTCGTTTATGCTCTTTGTCATGTTTATGTGCTTTAATGCCTTATCGCTATAAATGCTTTGTTCTTGCCCTTTTTCTTGTGTTTTGCCTTTGGGTAGGGTGTAGATCTAGATCTAGATCTAGTGGTCTAGGCCTACATCCATACACCTAAATACAGTAAAGGGTTCGGATTAGTTCCATTTTGCATGTTTATGCTTTGTTTGCCCTTTTACATGTTTTTGTGTGTTCCTTTTGTTAGATCTATCTTATGATGCCATGTTTGGATGTTTTATGCTTAGATCCTTGCTTTCATGTTTTTACCTTTAGATCCATGCTTGCATGCTTAGATCCAGGTTCTTGCATCCTTGCTATGCTCCATATGCTTTGTTTCCTTTTTAGTAAGTGTTTGTTGGCCTTTTGTGCCTCTTTGTTTTTTTTGGTTGCATTCTTCCCCTTTTGTGGCTTCTTTGGGTGCAACCATGTAGGTGAGATGACATCTTGGTGATGTAGGCATACTTGTCTCTTGCCTCTTATGGGTTCAAGTGCCCGCAACGAGTGGTTTCCTTGTGGGAAGTATGTCTTGGCCTAAGATGGACTGGGCGGAAGGTATAAATGGAGTCACCACCTAGATTAGGTCTAGGAACCATATGTATAGCGCCCTTGTGGAAGGACTGATCTTTACCAGAGAACGTGTCTGGAGTTTAGGTATGGGGATGGGAAGGTGTTAGGCATCCAATCCCACCTGACCTGTAAGTTGGCCTTTACTCATTGTGTTCTAAATCCTAGTCCCATCAAAGGGTCTTCTAACATGTTATTCTAAACTAACACACACTCTAATCATGCATTTAAGGCAAACAACATGGCATATCATCCCCAAACCCTATCATTCATCTATCATGGCATTCAAACATGTTATCCAAGGGTAGCAAGCATATCACAAGGCAGCAATAAAGATAAGGCAATAGCATTAAGAATATTCATCATGTTTCATCAACCAAGAAGATTCATCATGCTCATCAACTATATCATATTCATCAAACCCATAAAACAAGTATGTTCATGTGATTATGTATGATTTGTCTTAATTACCTTACTGCATTACAACACCTATACATTAATGTATATTCGTGTGATTATGCATGTTTATGTTGCTCATCCAAAACAAGTAAACCCTAATCATTCATCTAATAAACAAATCAGAAGGAACATGTTATATCACTGATCTAAAAACTTAAATATGTAAACTAGACTAAACAGAAACAAAACATGTTAATGAAAATTGAATAAAACAAGCATGAAATTGAAGGAATCTAAATCTTAGTTTCTGGTCACGAGCATGTGTGCGAATGCACTGGGTATGCATACACATCCCACGTGCATGTGTACGCATGCTACGAGTATGTGTAGGCATGAATGATGCACGTGCATGCATACATGCCTAGAAACACAAACCCAGAAAAACACAGAATAGGTAATCAAAACAGGATATCTAGCAACCTATAATGCTTATTGTGAGAGATTGAGAAAAATAGGGTGCTCTCAGAAAAGGGTGTAGGCATCGGCACCTTCCCTTTTCAGGATAATATGGAGTCACCACTTATTTTATAAGTAAAATAAGAAAACTCTACAAACTACAATATATCTTGAATAGCATTTTTATTGACTGGAAACAATTACATCTTGGTAGAAAGAACTTCACATTACTTTGATTCCCAGGTACAAGCTAATAAAAAAAGGAAAAATACAAAGATTTGTTTCCTAGTTATATTCTACCCAATATAAAATTAGACACTAAATCTATCAACCTAAAATTCTAAGGTTCGGGGGCTAGGTTACAAGATGGGAAGGTGTTAGGCACCCACCCTGCCCAAACAGAGTCTAGTCTTCTAGACTTTAAATGACCATTAAATACGCATATACATAATGTTAAATGATGTGCAACAAATGCCATGTTAAATCCTAGACCTAGGGTTAAACTTCTATTTAAGAACCTTAGATCTGCCATTTTATTTTATGTGAAAAAAAGTTTAATGAGAATACTTGGTGAAAAATTTAAATCTGAGTTTTTTTTGTGAAAGAAAGAGAGTGAATTTTTAATAAAATTCAGATCTGGTTCGAATTCTTTAAATGCGAGAGAAAAATAGATTTTTATTTTGAAAACACCAATTTTTTTATGAAAAATGCATATTTGGTTTTTACTTAAAAAAAAGGGTCATATTTTTATTTGGAAAAAATGCAAATCGGATTTTTTATCAAAAACAAACCAGATTTTTGTAAATAAAATACAAATAAGATTTTTGTAAACAAAATACAAATCAGATTTTTATAAACAAAATACAGATTAGATTTTTTAAATAAAATACAGATTAGATTTTATAAATAAAATACAAATCAAATTTTTATAAACAAAATACAAATAAGATTTTATAAATATTATACAAATCTGGTTTCAGTTTGAAAAACATAGAGAAAAATGCAAATTTGATTTTGGTTTTGAAAAAACATAGAGAAAAATTGCAGATCAACATCTCAAGAAGAAATTCACCCTTGATTTAGGCATGTTCATCAACTAATCATGTGAAATTTTTGAAAGCAAGAAGAAAGCATGCAATAACATATGACAGATATGGTTATCTAAACACAAGAAACAACATCACATTCATGGAAAATAAAGCATAGATGAAAGCATGTTCTTGGAATTAAAATATATCATGTTATGGAAGCAAATTTAGAATCATACCTACATGAACGTATTCCACAAGCAGAGAACTATCATAGAGATCAAAGAGAATGAATTTCTAAAAATTTAAGTGGAGCCTCTTAACAAAAAGAAATTCCTAAAGCAAAGCTTCCAGAATTTCTTAACGTAAGGGAAGAGAGGTGTTAGAAAAAAAGGGTCCTAATTTCTTATTTTAGATCCCTATTTATAGAGGTTTGGTGCTTAAAAAATAAGCTGGATTGGATTAGATATGAATTAGGCCGAATTCTTATCCCTAAAAATTCGAAATGGATGTGTTTTATCTTGATCAGAACGTTTCCAGGCTTGGCCTCGAAGTTGTGCCAATCAACACTAGAGAAGTGCCGATCGGCACTAGCCATGTGTCGAGCCCAATTCACAACTTTGGTTCGATCTGGACTCTTTTTTTAGGGATTTTCTAAGTCAGGAATTGCACCTAGACATATTTTTAACTCGTATTCCAAAATAAATCCCTTTTATTTTGATAATCAGGTCCTTAAAACAAAAATTATCTAATAGATAAATATTCTAAAAAGACTTAATTGTCAACAATTCCCTTGTTATCTAATTATCCATTTTACTCCTATGCAACCAGGCTTATTTCTAATAAAAATCAACAACTAATCACACAATTATTTAATTAATTTTAATTGTTTAACCAATCAGAATTAATTTCAATTAACCACACGTGATCGGCTTCACCCCCATACAATACATGCCGACCGTGAAAGCTTGATCTTGTGATATCTTTCAATCTAATGATCAAATTTGGGAATCGGGCATACTGTCACGATCGTTAGAATTTCAAGATCATTTTTATGATACGTAATGAATAATTTATTACATATAATGCAACTATGATTTTTGGGTATTTGAAATGGTCATTTCAGTCATCTTCCAAAATTAAATTATGGGTGCAAAATCGAGTGTCTACACTTATAATATAGAGACTAAACAACCTAAACTAAAGACAGAGATATTAAAGCAATAAAATACAAAAGAAAATGAACAAACAAACAAAAAGTGAAGAGACAAAGTTTGAACCTTTACCTCAACGCTATAACTCTTTAGAGCTTTGATTTGACAGTTCCCCCTAGTCAATCTAATCAAGAACAAAACCAAGAAGGTTAGAAAGCTGAAAACTCAAAGGCCAAGACCAAAATAGGTCCTACCCAAGTAAACTTTACCTTGAGGATGTTTTAATATAAAAAAAATCCCTCTTAGATTCGCTATTTTCTAATGAATTCGGAGTCTATAGGTAAAAGAGCCTTTAGGGCCTTTTTATAGTGATTATAAAGGGGTGTAGGGCAGCTCCCAGATGATGTGAGATTCACTCAACACAAGTTTATGTCCAAAAACTTCCCTTATAGGTATTCTGGAACCCTACATGCGCATGCATACTTAAAGGCATGCGTGCGCATACGTGCGTGTGCATACGCATGCTTAGGGTTTTCCCTGCACATTTTATTTACCAAAATCATCCTTCAAGTCAAAGTTTACAAGATTGGGCCCCAAATCAACCTTGAGCCTTTGAGTGATGTCATCATTGAGGAACAGGGGCTGTTGTAAGGGGTACAAAATGAGTTGTCTATAGTTGACCCTCTTTTGATTCATGAGCTTCATTAATGGAATCAAAAGAAAAAGAGAAAAAACATTTTGTTTCAACATATGGCTTGAGCCCAACCCACACATATGGTGAACAGCATTCATACATAGGGCGGGGTGCAACTCCGAAGAGTTGCGTGGGATTCGTATGTTCGAAGGCCCATAGGTGTTACTCAGGAAACAAGCAATGACAGGTTCACTATCCAAGAACTTAGTTTGCCAATTGTCAAGCAAAAGGTGAGTGACTTACTATTTTAGAGTCACTAAAAAGAAAAACAAATATGGCCAATGACCTCAAACATCAAACAAGCAAATAAGGTGCTCTTACGAGCTAAAAGGATAGATATCTGTGGTGTCCATCTGTGGCTCTTGCCTTAAATTTCTCTGGGTCGCTTTTGCCTCTGGATGGCTTCTGCCTTTGGGTTGTTCATGCCTCTGACTTAATCTCTTCTGCTCTGGGTGGCTCATGCCCCTTGTAGATACTGTATTTTGTCCTCCTTCAATTTGCATGTCAGACCCTAAAAATTCCAAAAATATTCAAGTTTTCACCAGGGGACTGCAGGAACATCTAGATTGACATGGTACAACCCATTCAGGCATTGGAGCACTCAAAGTGCCATTTTAGGTCAAAATAACCAAAATGCCCCTAGTCAGCCCAGGGTTGACCGAAGGTCAAAATTGGTCAAAACCACCCCAAAACAACTCTTTCCATGTTTTTACATCAAACTCAAGGTTATCGAACTTTTTTGTCAACTTTGACCAAGTTTGACCCGAGGTTCACTCTCGAGAGCGACCCAAAAACCAAATTTTGATCCGACTCTCAAAATGCATTGGAACTAATGTCATTAAAAAGATTATGGATTTCCCTTTCCAATGACTGCTCATGGGTCCAAAATCAGAGTTAAAAAGGTTGAGATATCATCGAAATAGTGCCAAGCGCGTCAACTCGCTTCTCGAGGCCATAACGTTTAATCTGACTGTTGGAATTTCAATTTATTTAGTGTTGTGGAAACTAGACATTGGGGAGCTTCGGGAAGTGTTGGGGAGATCTTGTTGGGGAGATAAACACCTTGGAGAGTTTCCTTGAGTAATTAATATAACATATAGAGACACACTTTAACCCAAAAGGCCTAAGCCCAATGGGTGTGTGCTCAATTATGTTATATTAACTACTCATTCTTCTTATCTTTATTCAATGTGGGACTTCACTCACACGTGTAACCCAACATTCTCCCCCTCACGTGTGAGTCTGCCTCTCTATGGGCTTCAAGACCTCTCTGTGGGTCATGAACAAGTCCTACTTACTCCCCCTTGACTAATGGGCTTTTCACTTCATCAACGCGTCATCCACGGGTCTCTCGTACGCCATCCATGGGAACCACGTGCCAACCCCGCACGCACATCCATGGGAACTCCGCACATCCATATCCATAGGAACCTCGCATCACACCATTATTTAACACCATTAGCAATATTCCAGGATCTTTGTATGTGGGCCATTTAGGGTTTCTCTATCCCCACTGGGTAGGGACCATGAACATCTCACCACCTTCGCTGCACACCAACATGAGCTCTGATACCACTTGTTGGGGAGATAAACACCTTGGGGAGCTTCCTTAAGTAATTAATATAATATATAGAGACACACTTTAACCTAAAAGGCCTAAGCCCAATGGGTATGTGCTCAATTATGTTATATTAACTACTCATTCTTCTTATCTTTATTCAATGTGGGACTTCACTCACATGTGTAACCCAACATGAAGGCCTTCAAATATGCGATCGAAGTCAGAATCGAAAAGCTAGAGAAAAAGACGAAATTGCTAATGTCAGCATACCCAACCCGGCGCACCCTAAAAGGCCGTCGGGCCTCGAGAAACTTGTCGAGCTCTTATTTAACCCCCCCAACGCCCCAGATATCAGGAAAAAATGATTTTTAGGCATTTTGGAGCATTTTTTGAGCAGTTTCTCTCTCTCTCTCTCTCTAAATTCTCTCCAAAAACACACACACAAAAACCTTAGATTTCTTGCTTTTCTCCAACAATCAAGAGATAGAGTTCTTGCAATCATCTTCCTCTCATTGGTTTTAGAACCTTGGATTTGAGGTTTGGAGGTGTAGATGTAGCTTTTTAGCTACTATCTACATCCATTTAAGTTCTTGCTTTGTCTTGCTTCTAGCATGTTTTATAGCTTTTCTAGCATATCTACTTGCTTTCTAACACTTTTTATTACTTTGATGTCGTTGGCCTTGCCTTCTTGGGCTAGAATATTTCTAAATACCTTATTTTGCTTAGATCTGCATGTTTAGGTGCTTTTTGGATTGGTTCCTTTATGCGTGTTTATGCTTTGTATGCCTTTTTCCATGCTTTTTTGCTTTAGATTCATGCTTGTTTGCTTAGATCTAGGCTCTTTGCCTTGTTCTTGTTTGCCTTCCCTTTGTGGGTTTGTTGCTTGTTGGTCTTTGGGGCCATCTGCTTGTTTGGTTACATCCGTCCCCTTTGGTGGCTCGCTTGGATACAACCATGTGTGAGGACACATCTTCATGATGTTTGGCTTGCAGCCGCTTGCCTTCCTCTCATTTGCTTAGCTTTGCATGTTAGGATTTCTCTTGTTAGCCTCTTCATGTGCCTTATAACATGTTTATTCTTCCCCTTTGTGTGATAACTGCTTTGCTTCCTTTGTGCTCACTTTGCTTCCTTTGTGCCATGTTGTTTGTCGTTCTTTGCTTTGTTTGCATCCTTGCATCTTTGCCAATATGTTCATGCATGTGTCTTTGTGTGCTTGTTTGTGTCATCAAGCTTAGTTCCTACATATAACCTCGAGCGGGTTCATACCCGTCTTTTGTACACAAGATCTAGAGTCCCTTTTGGGAACTTTGCTTAATGGCACACGTGTGTCTTCCAAACTCCAATATAATGGAACTATAGACCTCAATCCAAACCCACATTTGTCCTTCTAGGACACCCTCTCTTGCTTGTTTGTTTGATAACTTGCTTGTTTGCCCCTTTGTGTGCTATAACATGCTTGTTTGCCCGTTGTGTGCTATCCTTTGTTTGTTTGCCCCTTTATGTGCTATCTTTTGTTTGTTTGCCCTTTGTGCGCTGTCTTTGTCTCTTTGTCTTTTCTTTGGCTTGTCTACTGGCTTTGTTTTTCTTTTGTTGTTGCATGTACACGCTTAGAGCGAGGGCGCAACTTTTGAAGTGCAAGCTAAAAAGGACAATAATGCAAGCAAGAAGATGCAAGCCCAAAGAGGGCAATGTTCAATAGATTAGGAGGTTTAGCCTCCCCGAGTGGTTTTCTCTTTCTCTCTTTTAGCCCTTTTCTTTAGAACCATGTAATAGGGTTTCTTTCTTTGTACCTTGCTTAGGCCATGTTCTTTGGGTATGACAATGTCTGCTTTACTTTCTCTGCTCTGTGTGCTTGCATTATGCATGATGTATGTGTATATATATATATGCCTACTTATGGATGGTTGTGCACTTTGTATGATGGACTCTCATGGTTAAGAGAGTGGCCCTCTTGTGATCATGGGTGCTCTTGATCTTGTAGTGTGGATATGCGCTCAAGGCGACTGTTGTAGGTGCATATTCATGCTACGTTGCGTGCATGATCATCATGGTGTGTTTGTCTCGATCCATGTCAACTAGTGACATTGGATTCCCCATGTATGTGATACACATCAACATGATTGATGCACGCCATATACACAGGCGTTGCAAGGTGCCTAACACTTTCCTTGCACATAACTAGACTTCCGAATTCAAGAATTAAGATCTTTTACCCGTCTGTGTTAGATTAGGAAAAACGACATTTTTCTTAGACTAGGATTGGTAATAAAATCAATTAGAGTTAGGTGTCCAATCACACCTTAGAAAAAACCCAATGATTGGTGGCGACCTCACTAACTTTTGGTAATAATAGGTTAAAATTTACTCATTTCAAGTCACACACTAGAGGTCTATCCTTTTTCATAGCACTCGAGCTCTGAGCCACAATTTAGGCACGTGAGCGTCGCCCCAATGGGTGGTTGACCACTGCAAGGCATCAGCAAATTGGCAACTCCACTGGGGATACTTAGAGAGTTTAGCCTTTAGAGCTTTTGATAAAATTTTAATCTATGGACAATGGCTTTAAAAATTATTGAAATTGGCATTAGCCTTCGGGGCTTCTTTTGGAAAAATGTTTTTACTATATTTTTAGTAAACTATTTTCAAAAAACAAATAAAAATATTTTTAATATTTTTCAAAAATGTTTTTAAATGGTTTTTCAAAACCGACTTTGAGGTATTTTCAAACATTCCAAAGAAAAAAAATTAAAACAGACAATCAACTAAGAAACATGTCAAAGAAAATTTCAACTAAATATCTAAGCATGGCAAACATGAATTAAGAACAAGGCACAATAAAAATCAAAACATATTAACTGCATTCATGCAACAAACAATCACAACATATTAACAAATGGAAAAGAAAAGAAAAAAAAAACAGAGAAGAATATAACTAAATACCTCTTGCATAAGCGTGCTCTTCAGTAGAAGAATATTTTAGAAATCAAAGAAGTTTTCACCCATTTGAGGTCTAAAATATTTTACTTACAAAAAAGAAGTTCTTAGAGTAAAAGCCTCCAGAACATCTTTAACATAAAGGGGGCAAAGAAGTCAAAAAAGAAGGGCCAGAAAAGGGGTCCCTGAATGTTGGGAGGCCTCCCCTATTTATAGAGGTGTTAGCTGCTTAGAAAATAAGCTAGGTTTGCTTAAAAATTAAGTCCAATTAGCTTAAAAAATAAGCAAAAAACGTATGGAGAAAATCCTAAAAAAAAAGAGATTTGGATAAGAGTAAGCTGATTTTTCATATCAGAATAGGCTTCAGTATTTTGATCATATCTTTTTACTCAAAATTCAGATTAAGCTGAAATTTTGACAGCTGAAGCGAAATTAGATTATTTACAACTTTACCAGAAATAGCCTAGTTTGAAGTTTGAGTTCTACTATGCCAAAAGTGCCTTGGAACATGAATCTGAAATTTGCTACTTGATTAGCAAGTTTTTGAAGTGTTTTCCAACTCTAAAATTGTATTTGGACGAATTTTTTTTATTATTTTCATAATAAACCTCATTCCAAAGTGATAATTAAGATTTTGAAATAATTATTTTGAATATAATTATCCTAAAAGCCTAAGTATCTACAATCTTTAAATGTTATCAACTTATTTGTTTTAATCTCATGCAACAAATCTCACTTTAAGAAATATACTTAACCAATCACAAAAATTTATTTAATTAATTTTAATCATTAATCAATCAAAATTAATTTCAATTAATCACACGGGATCGACTTCACCCCATACAATGCATGTAGACCATGAAACTTGATCTCGTGATATCTTCCAATCCGATGGTCTGATTTGGGAATCAGATATACCTTCGCGACTGTTAGAATCTCAAGATCATTTTATGATATGCAATGAATGAATTAATGCATATAATGCAACTATGATTTTTCGGGTATATGAATGGTCATTCTAGCCATCTTCCAAGATTAATTTATGGTTGCAAAATCGAATGTCCACACTCAGTTTCTCTGCCGTTGATTTTGACTTTGAGAAGTGGTTGAAATTCAGTTTGATTTTTGGGTCAATTTGAAATGTTGGGTTTGGATAATCAGCAAGATATGGAGATACGATGGCTGCTTGATTTTTGGGTTTCATTTGTGGGAGGTGATTTGGTCGGAGTCATGCCCATGGATGACAACGGCAGTATTCGGTGAGAGGTGGATCTAAAAAAGATTGGCCGGTGGCTATTTGGTGAAGAAGATCTCTTTCTATTTTTTCTTTAAAGAACACTTATCTAATCTTAATCTAATAGATTATTATTTTTATTCATTAATGAGTAATGCTACAAACACAAACTATTTTACAACATTTTTTCAAAATGTTGATGTGGCCAACCTCTTATTGGTTTTCATCTAGGCTCACCATTAATATTACTTTTTCATTTATCAATAATCATTCACCACATCAGTAATTTGTAAAATCTTTTGTAAAATAGTTTGTATCTCTAGCATTATTCTTCATTAATTAAATTTTTATATTCTCATGAAAGAGGAAAAAAAAATTCTCCTTCCATTGGCTCCTTCTTTTCCAACTGGTTCTTCTTCTTTAGCTGCAACTCCATACCATTGTATAGATTGTAAAAAAATTCCTATCTAAAATAATTTCAGAGCATCTAAGACCATTTTCCCAAAGCCTTTCGAATCGATCTGGAAGTCTTGGAGCTCCGATTTCATCGAGTTGTCCTAGTTCCAACGGTAGATTAAGAAGGTTTTCATAGATGTGGAGGTGCGTGCTGATGGTTCGACTTACTGAGACTCTGTGCATGTGGCTGGATTTGGCCTGATCGTCTTCTCTATAAATTTTTTTTCTTTGTTCAAATTTTTAGCTTTGTTGTTCTGATTCAATTGGTTTTATGAGAATAAGATTGTGTTATGTTTTGATTGAAAAGAGGAAGAGAGAGATTTTTGCCTTCAAATTTTTTCCTGGTATAAAAAATCCTTTGATTTTGATCTTATGATGGAACGCGTGACCCGTGTGACCACATTGCAACCTTCAAGACCACAATGCACCTTCAAGGAGTTCCAGATGAGATAATGTGTAGGGCCTTCCCAACCACCCTTAAGGGGCCAGCATGAGTATGGTTTAGCAAGATACCACCGAACAATGTTGGTTCTTTTAAGGAATTGAGTAAGTTGTTCGTCAACAACTTTACTGGAGGACAAAGGCATAAATGCTTCTCATCCAGCCTACTAACTATAAAGCAAGGAGATAATGAGAGCTTGCGGTCCTTCATCACTTGCTTCAACAGGGAGGCCTTGATAGTAAACGAGATGGATGATAAGTTGCTATTAGTAGCCTTCCACAATGGAGTTAGTTCAGACCTATTCATTCATAATCTTTATGATCAATAACCTCAGACCATGGCTGAACTCGTCCATTCAGCCCAAAGCTTCATGAATGCAGAAGATGCGATTATTGCTAAAAAGAGGAAGAGAGCAGAACGAATGGAAACAGATCTCCCACGTCATCCTGAACAAGGCTCTCGTTCAAAGAAGGCCCGAACAGGAGAAAAGAAGGATAGAGACAACAGGAAGACAGTTTCATCTTCAGGAAGAAGTCAGCATTACACTCCCTTGAATGTTCTACTTGATCAAGTGCTTATGCAAATCAAGGATGATCCATCCTTAAAGTGGCCAGAGAAGATGAAGGGAGACCTCAATAAGCGCAATAAGAATAAGTATTGCCGCTTCCATAAAGATCACGGGCATAATACGGACGAGTGGTATGACTTAAAGCAGCAGATAGAGAATCTCATCAGGTAGGAAAAGTTGAGAAATTTTTTTGGACGAGATCATAAGGACGAGAAGTTGAAAGGAAGGGTAGAAGAGCCATCGCGGCCCCCACTTGGAGAAATAAGAGTTATTGTAGGAGGAACTTCAGCAAGGCAATTTTCTAAGTCAAGGAAGACCTACTTAAAGGTGGTGTAGAACGTCCAACTCTTTGGACGACCACCAAGGATGAGGGGGGGCAGACGAGCATGGCATTACTTTTACAGACGAAGACACTAGAAGAGTCCATTATCCACATGATGATGTGATCGTCATAACTTTTCTCATTGCAGATTACACAACTAGAAGGGTGTTGATAGATAACGGGAGTTCAGCAGATATCCTATATTATCCCGCCTTCCAACGGATAAGACTTGGACGAGACCAACTTCATCCAGTGAATTCACCTTTAATAGGATTTGGAGGAATGAAGGTACAATTAGTGAGCACTATTACTCTATCTATAGTGGTAGGAGAGTATCCACAGCAGATGGCCAAAGAAGTAAATTTCCTCATTGTAGATTGTTTATCTTCCTATAATGCCATAATTGGAAGACCAACTTTAAACAGTTGGAAGGTAGTAACATCTACCTGCCACCTATCTGTTAAGTTTCCAACAGATTATGGAATAGGGCAAGTACAAGGAGATCAGTTAGCCGCTAGAGAATGCTACTTAGCCATGTTGGCTATGGATGAGCATGTGCAGATGATGAATATAGAGGAAAGAAGGGTTGTTGCAGAGCCCACTGAAGTACTGGAAGACATCCCTTTGGAAGAGGGTAATCTTGAGAAGTTTGCCAGAATTGGAACAAGTATGGAGGAGGAGACGAAGCAGAACCTCATCTAGTTTTTAAGAAAGAGCATTGAAATTTTCACATGGAGTCATGAAGACATGCCAAGAATTAACCCAAGTGTCATTACTCATCGTTTGAATGTGTATCCATTTTCCAAGCCTATTCGTCAAAAGAAGAGAGTTTTTGCTCTTGAGCGAGATAAAGCTATCAAGGAAGAGGTCCAGAAGTTAAACACAGTAGAATTTATTTGGGAAGTCTATTATCCGGATTGGTTAGACAATATGATGATGGTCAAGAAGGCTAATGGCAAGTGAAGGATGTGTGTAGACTTCACTGATTTAAACAAGGCTTGCCCCAATGATAGTTATCCATTGCCACGTATTAACCAGTTGGTAGACTCAAGGTCATCAATTGATAAGGTTCATGGACTCCTTCTCAGGTTATAACCAGCTAAAAATGGACGAGGAAGATCAAGAGAAGACATCCTTCATTACCAGTCAAGGTGTATTTTGTTGTAAAGTGATGCCCTTAGATTTGAAGAATGCGGGGGCAACTTATCAGAAGTTGGTTAATCATACGTTTCGTCCACAGATAGGACGGAATGTAGAAGTTTATGTAGATGACATGCTAGTGAAGAGCTTCAACGAGAAGAAACATCTGGACGACCTATAAGAGACCTTTAACACACTTAGACGATACAACATGAATCTGAATCCAAGTAAGTGTGCCTTCGGGGTTTCGTTAGGGAAGTGCCTAGGATTCATGGTTTCACAAAGGGGAATTGAAGCGAATCCTAATAAAATACAAGCAATATTAACATGGAACATCTAAAGAATGTCAAGGAAGTCTAGTCCTTCACTAGATGAGTTGCAGCTCTAAATAGGTTTGTTTCAAAAGTTACAGATAAATGTTTGTCTTTTTTCAAAGTTCAGGATCTTAAAGTCTATCATACCATGGCTCCCCTACTAAGTCCATTCATACCAAGTGAAGAGTTGTATTTATACTTAGCAGTATCCTCACGTGTAGTAAGTTCAACATTAATTAGGAAAGAAGGGAAAGTGCAGAAGCCTGTGTATTATACAAGCCGAGTGCTAAGGGGGGTAGAAGGATGATATCCAATGATTAAAAAGTTGGCATTTGCACTAATAAAGGCTTCCAGGAAACTAAGGCATTACTTCCAGGCACATGTCATCAATGTAATGACAGATTATTCACTCAAGAAGGCGATGAACAAGTTGGAAGTCGCAGGATGATTGATCCAATGGGCTATAGAGCTAAGTGAATTTGATATCAGGTATCAGCTTAGGAATGCAATAAAGGCTCAAGCTCTAGCAAATTTCATTGCAAAATTCACTCCAAATCAGGGTGATCTAGATGGGGTAGAAAAGGCTAAGGCATAGGTCGTCTATGTAGATGGGTTTTTTACACTATATGCGGGAGGAATAGAAGTTGTCTTAAAATCCCCAAAAGTAGACAAGTTGAAGTATGCAGCTCATCTACAGTACTAAACAACCAACAATGAAGTTGAGTATGAAGCTCTTCTTAAAAGGCTGGAATTTGCTAAGTCTTTAGGGGCAAAGTCAATAGTCATCCAAGGAGACTCTCAGCTAATCATGGGCTGAATGAATGAAACATGTGAAGTGAAAGAAGAACGGAGGAAGAAATATCTTAATAAGATGAGACGACTTGTTAAGAAATTTAAAGAAGCCAGTTTTATTCAAGTCCCAAAGGAAGAAAACATGGAAGTAGATGCCTTAGCAAAAGTAGCGTCAGTAGAAGGATCGGTGGACGAGTTTGATGAAGTCCAATACATGCATAGCATAGATCTTCCAGAGGTACAATAGATAGAAGGTGAAGAAAATTGGATGACGCCAATAGTGGCTTACCTAAAGGATGGAAGGCTTCTAGAAGAAAGAGACAAGACCAGAAAGTTAAGGATCAGATTAGCTAAGTATGTCCTTATAGACGAAGTGATATACAAAAGAGGCTTCTCTCAGCCTTACTTAAGGAGTTTAGCTCTAGACGAAGCAAATTACGTATTGAGAGAAGTTCATGAAGGAGCATGTGGCAACCATTCAGGAGCTAGAGCACTCGTTCACAAGGTCGTTTGTGCAGGTTATTACTGGTCAACCATTCAAGCAGATGCTAAGGCTTATGTGAAGGTGTGTGATCAATGACAACGATTCAGTAATGTCCCTAAACAACCATCAGAGTACCCTACCCCGATGATGGCCCCATGGCCCTTTGCGTAATGAGGATTGGACATTTTGGGTCCTTTTCTAATTGGAACCACGTAAATGAAGTTTTTGGTGGTGGGAATCGATTACTTTACTAAGTGGGTGGAAGCTGAACCCTTAGCAAAGATCACATAGCAGAATGTCAAAAATTTTGTTTGGAAGAGCATTGTATGCCAGTTTGGGGTATTTAGAGTCCTAGTGTCAAACAATGGACGACAGTTCGATAACACACTCTTCAGAGATTTTTGCGAGCAACTTGAAATTAAGAATCATTATTCCTCACCCTCCCACCTACAAGCAAATGGACAAGCAGAAGTTGCAAACCGATCTTTGTTGAAAATCATCAAGACTCGACTTGAGGGGGCAAAGGCAGTATGGCCAAACAAGCTACCCGGTGTTCTATGGGCTTACAGGACAACTATGAGGACTCCCATAGGAGAAACTCCTTTCAAACTAGCCTATGGAAGTAAAGCAGTCATACCTGCAGAAGTGCACAAGGCTAACCACAAGGTGATGAGGTATTAGGATGAGGAGAATGAAGAACAACTTCATTTTAACCTCGATTTAATAGACGAGGTAAGTATGGATGCGGAACACAAAACATCAAGGTATAAAAATCTTATGGCTAGACAATATGATGCAATGGTAAAACTCAGGCGCTTCAGCATTGGGGACCTCGTCCTAAAAAGGGTCTCCTTGACAACCAGAAACCTAGCCCATGAAAAGTTTAGGCCTAATTGGGAAGGACCTTACAGGGTTATCAACTACAAAAGGCATGGATCATACTACTTGGAAGACCTAGATGGACAGAAGCTAGTGCACCCTTGGAATATTGAGCATCTAAGAAGATACTATCAATGAAGGGTCAGCCTGGACGAACATCATCATGGATGAGTATTATCATGGGTGAAGTTGAAGTTATGTATTGCTTTCCTCATATTTATTTATGTTTATTAATAGTACTACATGTTTTTAATATTTTAATTCCCTAAAAGTGCATTAGTTTCCAACTTTTGCACTCTCTATGGACGAATTTGTGATAGATGAAGTCATGAACTTAGTATGTCTGTTTATACATAAGTATTTTTAATTCCCTGAAGGCATTAACTTATAAGCATGTGCCATGCTTGCGAACGATGTTTATGTTGTATATATATAGTTTGGATTCCCAATGTATATAATGTTGTGTGAATTCTTAATTCACATGTTATTTTTATTCAAACTAATCCACAAGAAGGCTAAAAGCCCAAGACGAGTAAAATCTATGGACGCAAGGATGTAACGTTTAGAAGCTTTCCTTAAACTTAGGATGAAGCAAAAGAAAATAAACCAAGCTATATTCGTCTAATCAATGGACAAGGTAAAACCTAAGGTATATTCGTCTAATCAATAGGAAAAACGTGCACGTAAAAATACCCAAAAATCCATGAATGAATTTAACCAGCCAAATAGTCTAATCTTTGGAAGAGTTAAATGCTGGAAACATCTTGCCTAAAGATGAATAAAGGAGCCTTCATGAGTGGACGGAGCACACTTAAAACCATAGAGATAACATGGATGATGTAAACAAAGAAATTCGTTCATACAGAAAGTAGATAACGTGTTCAAAATTAAATGACGAATGAAAATAGAAGTAGACATTCATTCATAAAATTTAAAGAAGGGTAGACGACCACCATCCAAAAATCCTTAAGTTATCCAAAGCCAATAAAGGCAATTGTATTTGTTGCTCGTCAATAAACTTGAACGAGAGAATTGTACTTAAATGAATTTTAAAAGGTAAAGCCCAAAACAACGGGCACTTTCAAACAAGCAAACATAAATAATTTTTTCTAAAAAAGAAAATAAATTACTAGGATAAACCATTAGGAGCATTACTCCCAGACTTTGGGTCGTCCTTGTTGGCATCAGTGGTGTCTTGGGCAGATTCAGTTGAAGTATCGTCCATCACGTTGATGTCTTCAGAGCTCGTCAGAAGCAGGGAACTACCTGTGGCAGTGGGGATCTTGAAGGAGTCAAAGTCCATCTCAAGGTAGGCCTTCTTGGCGTCAAAACGGAAGTCCTCATAGCCAGCAGCGTAATGATGATCTAGACGATTCTTGAACTCGTTAGATTTCATGAAGGCTGCAACGGCTTCCTTCTGAGCCTTCTCCATGGACGAAGTGAACTCTTGAACCTTTACCTCAAGGTGAGTGATACGGGCCTCCTTCTCAATGGAGTTTGCCTTGAGCTCCTCCATTTCATTCTTTAGCTTCTGCTCAATTCCTTGTAGACGAGAGAGCTCATTAGTCAGCCTAATTGCTTCCCCCTTCTTCAAGATGACCTCGTTAGTCAGCTTCTTACTCTTCTCCTTGGCAGTCTTAGCCTCATTACAAAGCTCCTTAGCTTGAGTAGATGCAGTGTAAAACTTCGACATGGCCTGAAAAATAGATGGAGAAAGGAGAGTTAGAAATTTTCTTTAAATTTCTTAGAAAATAAAATAGAGATAATGAAAAACTACTTACCTTGAAAAGGTCATGGATGGCAGAACGCTCAGAGTCCTTCGCAGACATGTTGTAGCAAGCATTTACCTCATGTTCGGTGGCGAGTCCTTTGAACAACCTCTAAGCATAACCCTCGTCCAACACCAAGTTAGGAGGACGCTTGGTTGGCTCTGAAGGATGAGTCCTATGAGGAGCTTTAGCTGCAGGAAAAGGAAGATTCTCAGGCTGGACGGATGGAGTGGTTTGGACGGGTACCAAGTTCACTGCCGAGTTGTCCAGGTCTACTGTCGTAAGAGGGAATTTTGGAACCTTGGGAGGAGAAGTCTTGCCAGACTTTTGCGTCTTAGGACCTCGACTAGTTGGAAGCTTACCAAGGTCCATAAAACTAGATATGCCCTTTCTTTTTCCAGCCTGGACGACAAGTTTCTGGACGACTAAAGGGGTAACATCGTCTTGGACCTGGACGTCTTCTTCACCCTCAATGCCACTAGCAACGTCTTTCCCTTTATTTTCTTTCATAGTAGCTAACCTATGATGGAGAAGACATAGAGTTAGTGACATAAAATATATATGTATATATATATATATGTATATGTATATGTATGATATTGAATGAAAACAAAGCTTACTTTGATGAGTGGTCTCCTTGTGTGCAAGATTCTCTGCAGTAGGCTGAGGGCCAAGTCCCTAAACAGCTAGACGACTAAGAGTCACCAAGTTGTGGAAGGACCTCTCAGGGAAGGCATAAGCTCTATCAATACGCTCCAAATAAAAACTGTCCAAATGTGGACGAGTGACAGCTACATAAACACGAGAATGGAGTTAGACAAGGAAAAGATAAAACAAAGTAGATAAGCAAAGGAAGAAGAACATACCCTTAGGACGAAGACGACCTAAAAGGCTGGTAAAAGAAAGGAAGGGGGTACTATTTACATCAACTGGGTCCCCAGCCCAATTTCCAAAAATAATAAAGATTTCTTTTTTCCAAAGCCTATTAGAAGAATTATGACCCCTAATCAAGCTAAATTGAGAGCCTTTAGATGAGCACTGGTAAAAACCAGCAGATTGTTTAATTTCTAAGGGCTTATATAGCAGTAAAGGAACTTATCCACTGTGGTTGGACAGTTCCCCTCAAGCGCCTCATGCCATAACACTTGTATGACAACTTTTGTCCTCCATCCATTAGGATTGAGCTGGTTTGGTCCAATACCTAACCTATGGAATAGACTTCTACAAAAAGAATTTAAAGGAAACCTAAGACCTGCTAAGAGATAAGAAGTATATACACCTAAGCCTGAAAAAGGAGAACAGCACCATTCCCCCCTTTCAGGTAGACGAGGCCTAAACTCTATAGGAATCTGATATCTGTCTACAAGAGTGTTTAACTTACCCGCGTCTAAAGTAAACGCCACCTCAGGGGCACAACTATAAATTATATTTTCTTCCTCCTCTTTGTCTTGAGAAAGGCTAGGTGACCTACTCCTTCTGGACGAGCTAGTCTCTGCCCTAGGAGCTATCCTAGAATTCCTTTAAGGGAAAACCAAGAACCCCAAATGAATAATGCTCGTCTAGGGAACTACTATCACTACTACTACTAAAACTACCCTTACTACTACTCTCATAGCTACCACCACTTCTAGAGGACTCGTCTTGGTACTTGTCTATCTCTCTCTCAGTACTACCATTAAACGCAGACATGATTAGAAGAATGAACAAGACGAAAACCTAAGGATGAAGAGAAGGAAGTACCTGACGAGACTAGAGATGAGGACTAGACGAGGCTCTTGGATGAGATGGCAAAAAGGAAATTATTAGAATAATAAAGGGTAAGAAAGAGAATGTACGTATTTATAGGGCCCAGAGGTGGGTCAACGAAGCAATAAGCACCAACCTGAAGTTGACACGTGGCATTTTTTTGAAAAATAAATTGACGCGAATAGCCAACCAATGAGATTTTGACACGTGGCATAATCTAAAACAAATAATTCAACCAGGCAAGGACGACACGTGGCATATCTGTTGACCATTAAAATGTTGACTCGTGTCAAGAATAAACAGTCATATCATAGTGTTTAGGACAACCCTTGGACAAATGGGGCAATTGATGGTGAACCAAAAATTGGCCCATCTCCAGTTCGACCATAGTGTCATCCAAGTCCAAAAAGGTGGTCCAGCATAAAAAGGTCGTCCAAACTAAAGAAGGTCGTCCAATATGGAAACATTTGGATGACCCCTCAACATTTAGAAAATCTTCAAAATGAATTTATGCACAAAAACTTGTAATTCGAACCATATTCTATTATTTTGAAGTATGAGCAATATCCTTGTTCATCGCTTTAACTTCCCACTAAGTTCTTAACTTCTAATGGCAGTTGTAGAAGATAAGATTAAATCTTCTAACTTCTATAGTGGTTGTAGAAGTTAAGTCTGAATCTTCTAACTTCCATACACGTTAAGCAAGTTACCAAACAAGTAACCACTCCAAAGCTCACTATATAAGGACTTATTCACATCAAATGAAGGTAAGTTCTACTACTCCTAAAGTTGGAATTCTTGAGTTCTAAAGGGATAACTAACTTAAGCATCGGAGGGTTCTTGGCCGATTCACCCCGTCACCTTTTATTTTGTGTTATTTCTTTTCAGGTCTTCCAAGCAATCATTAGTCCATTAAAGCCCGGAGCATTCAGTCTATTGATTTTCTGTACATCATCAAGTAACTTATTTGAAAACTAGCAATTTAATTTTTGAAGTAATATTCCAAGTGAATTTGCATCCAAGTGAATTTGTAAAGTAATATTCCAAGTGTTATGTATGAGAGGAGATTATTTCAATAGCTAAGTCATTAAAGTAATATTCCAAGTGAATTTGCATCCAAAACGCATTTGCATCCAAGTGAATTTTTAAAGTAATATTCCAAGTGTTATGTATAAGAGGAGATTATTTCAATAGCTAAGTCAATATATGTGATACTATTTTGCAAATGAAATTGTATTGAATACAAAATTTTATCAATGAAATATTAATTTGTTCGGCACAACTATGCAAAGTAAATATTGATAATGAATTGTATCAAGATTGCATGGGTTAAAGACTTAAAGTACAAATAAATTTTACTAATGCACCAAAAAAGTGCATCAATTAAAATTGTGGGTCAGAAAGCCCCGCGTCGTATGTTGGGCCAGAAGCCCAATCCAGACAAGGCTCTCTGTCCAAAGAGGATAAAACACCAGTGTTTTGCCATCCTGGTAAGAGTACAGCCCATGAGGGACAAACGGTCCGTCCGAAGACAACCTTTTCGGGCCGAAGAGACCTTCTCCAACGGGCCTGCCCAGAACTTGACCAAGGAGCTATGCTGGAGATCTTCCTACGGAAGCTAAGCCCCGAGCATGCCTAATTGCGGAGCAATCATCAAATATCCTGCCAATAAAGCTGCCACCGCCACATTTAATGCACTGCAGCAACTTTCCTGGCCGCATTTATGTGGAGAAGACACCTGAACAGTGAATCTTCACCTACCACCACTCACTGCAGGTTAAAGCAAACGGCTGATGTGACCGGTACTCAAGTAAGCGCCTAGATGGAGGGCAAGTGTGCGGTGGAGATGAGAGGAGAGTGTATATATAAAGGAAGCAGGTCTCACAGAGAGGAGGGAGAGAAAAATTGTATTCATTAAGTCTCCAAATATAAAAGCTCTTCGGACTGAAGAAATTGCTTTCAAACACTAGTTTAAATCCTTTTTACTTTGGTCAGCCTCCATGAACCGTCGCTAAATCCAGACCCAGCACAGTTGCTTAACCCATACTCTACAAATTTATTGTTGGGCACTTGTTGGGCTCACAACCCAGAGAGTTGATACCGGGCCCAACAAAAATAGTCCCTACAATTGGCGCCGTCTGTGGGAAGCAGCTCGAGCAAAGGTGGAAGCAACACCTCAAAAGATGGCTGAACCAAGGCAACGGCCGGCGGAGTCCAGGTCAAACCAGCACACCGACCCTTTTATTCATCTGGAGCGGAGGCGCGATCGCGAAGGTAGTCTACACACCACGCGCGTGGGCCAAAACCAGTTACAGGGAGAGAGCCACATGTCCCATGCAGAGGAAAACCAAGCCATGCAGTTGGAGATTCAAAGGCTGAAAAAAGAGTTGCGCCATGCAAAGAGGAAGCGCACTTCCTCATACTCAGATGATGATTCCGAAGACGAGCGGGACGAGGATTACAGGCGGAGATCTCGAACACCGATCAGTGAGCCTTTTCCCTATAAGGAAGCACGCAATCACGAGAAGAACCCTCAGGGCTCTCCTCCGAGGGGCGCAGGGAACGATGCCATGAGCAAAGCTCTGGCTCAGGTCTCCAGGTCTCCCTTTGCACGTAATATCGAGGGCGCCAGACTTCCCAGGCGTTTCCACCAACCTACATTCACTATCTACAATGGCCGGACCGACCCGGTGGAACATGTAAGTCATTTCAACCAGCGGATGGCAGTCCACTCCAGGGACGAAGCCCTGATGTGCAAAGTTTTCCCCTCCAGCTTGGGGCCAATAGCCATGAGGTGGTTTGACAACTTGAAAGCAAACACTATTAGTTCTTTCCAAGAGCTGACCCAGGCTTTTGGGTCCCGTTTCGTTACGTGCCGAAGGGTTCCTCAGTCCGTGGCCTCTCTTTTGTCCGTCTACATGAAAGGGGGTGAGACCCTGAAGTCGTATTCGGATAGATTTTGGGAAACATACAACGAGGTAGGAGAAGACTGTGAATTGATGGCTATCGAATCTTTCAAACTAGGCCTCCCCACTGAACATCTCTTAAGAACGTCGTTGACGCGCAAGCCTGCTATCAGTATACGTCAATTGATGGATAGAATCGATAAGTACAAAAGGGTTGAGGAGGATCAGCAGCAAAGCAAGGGAAAGGAGAAGGTTATCCCTCAGGAAGGGAGGGATTTCAGGTCGGACAGGCAGAACCACAACAGGCCAAGGAAGGACTGGGCTGGACAAAGCATTACGAACCACCAGAGGGTCAATGCGGTTTTTCGTGAACCAGTGCACCAGGTCCTGGATAAAATAAAGAACGAGCCGTTCTTTAAGAGGCCGAACAAGATGGTGGGGAACCCTGAGAGGCGCAATCATAATCTGTACTGCCAGTATCACCTTGACCACGGGCACACTACTGAGGAGTGCAGGAGCCTGTGGGACCACCTGGATCAGCTGGTCGGCGAGGGCAGACTGAAACACCTCCTACACCACTCGTATGGTAAAGGAGATCAAGCAAGCGCAGGTCCCAGGGGGAGCAACTTTGCGAAGCCTCCCTTAGGGACAATCAATGTCGTATTTGCCGCGCCAGGGAGGACGGGGTCCCGCCCGTCCAGAGTACTGTCAGTTGCTCGGACACCTTCGGAATGTGTAGGCAGAGAGCCGAAGAAACAAAGAGCGGATGTTCCAGTTCTGGGATTTTCGGAGGACGACAAAAAAGGGACTATCCAGCCGCATGATGATGCCCTGGTAGTAACTCTCAGAATCGGGGGGTACGACGTGAAGAGGGTAATGGTAGATCAGGGCAGCGCCGCGGAGATCATGTACCCAGACCTATACAAGGGGCTGAACTTGTCCCCCGAAGACTTGACTCCATACAGTTCCCCTTTGGTCAGTTTTGACGGCGAAGTGATCATTCCGAAGGGCCAGATCAGACTGCCTGTGCAAACCGGTCCAGAAATAGTTGAAGTCGACTTTATAGTGGTGGATGCCTATTCACCCTACACCGCTATAGTAGGCAGACCTTGGCTTCATACTCTCGGGGCAGTGTCCTCCACACTGCACCAAAAGATTAAATATCCGTCCGAAGGAGAAGTCGAGGAGATCCTAGGGGATCAGGCCATGTCAAGGCGATGTCTAGTGGCAGCCATACAGCACGAACGACATGCTGAACCCTCAAGCTGTAATAAGGGGAGTTTATAGCAATTAAAACCTTCGGCGCCGGACGCCGAGGCCTCGACCGAAGAGGCAGTGTGCGAAAACTTAACGAGGGTGGTTGTTGGTGACGATCCAGAGAAGTTTTTTCAAGTTGGATCCATGCTTCCCCCTCAGGAAAGGGAGGAGTTGGTAGAGTTCCTCAGGGCCAACGTCGACGTATTTGCCTGGGACCCCGCGGATGCCCCAGGAGTAAGTCCAGAATTCATCTGCCACCACCTAAACGTTAATCCCACCATCATCCCTAAAAAACAGCCACTCCGACGACCGTCGAGAGAACACGCTGACGTGGTCAGGGATGAAGTGATGAAACTTAAGCAGGCAGGAGCCATTAAAGAGATCTTCTACCCCGAATGGCTGGCTAACACGGTGGTAGTGAAAAAGAAAAGTGGGAAATGGCGGGTGTGTGTGGACTTCACCGACCTTAATAGAGCTTGTCCGAAGGATCCGTTTCCAATGCCGAAGATAGACCAATTGGTCGACGCCACTGTCGGGCATCCTCGGATGAGTTTCTTAGACGCCTTTCAAGGTTACCATCAGATACCCCTGGCTCTCGCCGACCAGGAGAAAACATCTTTTGTAACTCCTGTGGGAAATTACCACTACAAGGTAATGCCGTTCGGCCTAAAGAACGCAGGAGCTACCTATCAGAGGATGATGACAAGGATGTTTGAGCCACAGCTGGGCAAAAGCATGGAGGTTTATATCGACGACATGGTGGTTAAAAGCAAGATTGTTGCCGAGCACATTGGGGATCTCAGTAATATATTCGAAATTCTGAGGGGACACAGATTGCGGTTGAATGCCTCTAAATGTTCCTTCGGTGTTGGGTCAGGCAAATTCCTGGGGTATATGGTCACACACAGGGGAATCGAGGTTAACCCCGATCAGATAAAGGCCATCAACGACTTGCGAGCTCCTCGGAATCCCAAGGAGATTCAGAAGCTGACTGGGATGACTGCTGCCCTTAATCGGTTCATTTCCAGATCAGCGGACAGGTGTAGGCCTTTCTTTTCGTTAATCAATAAGTGGAAGGATTTTGAATGGACACAGGAATGCGCTATTGCCTTCCAGCAACTTAAGGATTACCTGGCTAAGCCCCCCATCATGTCCAGTCCCCAGCCGGACGAAGTCTTGTTTGCTTACATTGCCGTGGCTCCAAATGCTGTAAGCTTGGTGCTGATCCGAACGGACTGTGGAGTGCAAAAGCCAGTTTACTACGTGAGCAAGTCGCTACAAGAGGCTGAAATCCGCTATTTGCCATTGGAGAAAGCCATTCTGGCCATTGTGCTGGGTACTAAGAAGTTGCCCCATTATTTTCAAGCTCACACCGTTATAGTTCTTACTCAGCTCCCAATCAGAGCCGTACTCCGAAGCGCAGACTACACTGGTAGAATTGCTAAATGGGGAACGATGCTAGGGGCTTTTGACATCAAGTACATGCCGCGCACATCAGTGAAGGGCCAGGTCCTTGCGGACCTGGTCGCCGAGTTCACAGAACCACATTTAGAGGAAGCAGCACAAACTCTAGGCGCGGTAGGAAGACAAGTCAGCACGATTGCGTCACAAAGCGCATTGCCCTGGAAAGTGTATGTAGACGGCGCATCGAATCAGAGGGGCTCAGGCGTAGGGCTAGTGTTGATATCCCCCGAGAGAATCATCATTGAAAAAGCCTTAAGGCTAGACTTCTCAGCAACGAATAACGAGGCAGAGTATGAGGCTCTACTGATGGGGATGAAGATGGTACGAAGGATGGGAGGAATATCCGTCGAGATGTCCTCAGACTCAAGGTTGGTCGTCGGCCAGGTGCTGGGAGAGTTTGAAGCGAAAGATGAGAGGATGCAGGGATATCTAAACCTGGTCAAGTCCCTACAGTCGGAGTTTGAATGCTTTACCCTACGGCACATCCCAAGGAGTAGCAACACGCATGCTGACTCCTTAGCTACGCTCGCCACCTCTTCGGCGCAGGAATTACCAAGGGTTATTCTGATTGAGGACGTGCAGAGACCCACGGAGTTAAGAAAGGAGCCATCCCAAGTTCACAGCTTCGGAACCAACCCATGCTGGATGGACCCCATCATCAGGTTCTTGAGGGACGATGTGTTGCCCGAAGAAAGAGTGGAAGCAGACAAAATACGGAGAAAAGCCACAAGGTTCTGGCTGTCCGAAGACCATAAACTGTACAAACGCTCCCATTCTGGCCCATACCTGTTGTGCATGGCCCCCGAGGCGGCTGAATCGATGCTAGAAGAGCTGCATGAAGGAATCTGTGGGAGCCATACTGGGGGGAGATCTTTAGCTCACCGAGCCCTTACCCAAGGCTACTGGTGGCCAAATATGCAAAGAGAGGCGCATGAGTACGCCAAAAAGTGTGACCAATGCCAACGCTTCGCGCCGAGCATACATCAACCTGGTGGAACCCTTAATCCGCTATCCAGCCCGTGGCCTTTTGCTCAGTGGGGGCTGGACATCGTTGGCCCTTTCCCTAAGGCAACAGGAAACAGGAAGTTCTTGCTGGTCGGAACAGACTACTTCACCAAGTGGGTAGAAGCTGAGCCTCTAGCAAATATCAGGGACGTAGACGTGAAGAAGTTCGTTTGGAAAAACATCGTCACCAGATTTGGAGTTCCACACACCCTCATCTCGGATAACGGGCTTCAATTCGATAGCAAAGCTTTTAGAAGCTATTGCAGCGAGCTGGGAATCACAAATAGATACTCCACCCCCGCCTATCCCCAAGGGAATGGGCAGGCCGAAGCCACCAATAAAGTCATAGTTGACGGGCTAAAGAAGAGGCTAGACGATGCGAAGGGTAGGTGGGTAGAAGAACTACCCCACGTGTTGTGGGCATATAGAACCACGCCTCGCAGGTCCACCGGTGAAACCCCTTTTTCAATGACCTATGGGGCTGAAGCCGTTATACCTCTCGAGACTGGGTTCCCAACGCACAGGATTAGCTCTTTTGACCCAACCAACAACGACAGGCTGCTAGAAAAGAGTCTGGATCTGATTGAAGAACGAAGGGAAAGCGCGATGGTCCGATTGGCACACTACCAGCAGAAACTCAGACAGGGCTACGACATCAATGTAAGGTTGAGACCCCTCGAGCCTGGCGATCTTGTCCTAAGGAAGGTGGTAGGGAATGCAAAGAATCCAGCATGGGGAAAATTGGGTCCGAACTGGGAAGGCCCGTATCGTATCACTTCGAGGGCCGGCATTGGAGCATACTTCCTGGAAGACCTGGATAATCACGTAGTGCCCCGGCCATGGAATGTAAATAACCTCAAAAGGTACTACTATTAAAAGATCTCTTCTTTCAGTCATGATTGTTCTGTTGTTATACCAGTGTTTCTCAAGTGTTTAAACTTAAATCCAAGCATGCCTGTAGTTCTCGGACCAGATGACTTGGGTTAGTTAACACTCCTTGACGATCTCTTTCTAGTGTTTAAACTTAAATCCAAGCATGCCTGTAGTCCTCGGACCAGATGACTTGGGTTAGTTAACACTCCTTGACGATCTCTTTCTAGTGTTTAAACTTAAATCCAAGCATGCCTGTAGTCCTCGGACCAGATGACTTGGGTTAGTTAACACTCCCTTACGATCTCTTTCAAAGTGTTTAAACTTAAATTCAATCATGCCTGTAGTCCTCGGACCAGATGATTTGGGTTAGTTAACACTCCATTACGATTTTTCTCAAGTGTTTAAACTTAAATCCAATCATGCCTGTAGTCCTCGGACCAGATGACTTGGGTTAGTTAACACTCCTTGACGATCTCTTTCTAGTGTTTAAACTTAAATCCAAGCATGCCTGTAGTCCTCGGACCAGATGATTTGGGTTAGTTAACACTCCCTTACGATCTCTTTCAAAGTGTTTAAACTTAAATTCAATCATGCCTGCGATCCTCGGACCAGATGACTTGGATTAGTTTACATTCCGTTCACAGGCGTTTAAATTTAAGCCGAATTACTTTAACTTTTATTACTTTGAAACCCTGTTTAGCAGCGCTTGAATGATCACTCTGTTTTTAGTTATTAATCTATCATTGTTAACCATGATGACAACTTAACAAACACCGCAGAATTAACAAAGAGCAAAAAAGAGTCTATTCCATTACTTAAAAAGATAATTTAGTTACAAAAGGTACGACAAAAGGTCCTAGCCGTTACATAAATTAAGCATCCTGAATTTTGTCTTGAGGCACCAGATCATTCTTTGGCAAATCACCCACATCTCCGGCCAGAAGAGGGGCCTGACTCGTTTCGGCTGGTGCTGGAGGATTCTGATCCGCTATGGGTGCCTCCGAGGTTTCAGGCGCATCACATAGGTCAGGATCATAATAGATGCTGTCAGGCTGCCGTAAGGCCGATTCCGCAGGGACTCCAGCTGCATCGAGGCACTTGTTCCATGTAATGGCACAGTAGTCCCTGCAGACCTGGGCGAACTCCTCGGTCAGCCTTGCTTGGGTCTCCTCCACACCCAGCAGATGGGCAGCTTTCTTCTCGGCCTCAACTGCCTCCTTGGCCAATTGCGCATCTTCCTTGGCCAACTTAGCAGCGTCCCTGGCCATTTGCAGCTCAAGCCGAAGCTCTTTTACCAACGCCCTCTCCGTCTCCAAATTAATTTCAGTAGTATACAGCTTCTGACGTTGGTCTTCGGCTTGCTTCTCTGCGTTCTTAAGGCCCGCATCTGCGTTTCTTCTGGCCTTTACCTCCTCCTTCAGCTGATCGGAGAGGCGGGCGCTTTCATCCTTGGCCTTGCCGAGTGCTTTTTCAGCGTCCTCCCTGGACCGGATCTCAGCTCGCACGTCAACCTCCTTCTTCTGAACCCACTCTTCAGCCACATAGATTTGCTGGGCAATCTGCATGGCAACCAGAGAATGTTTCGCAAAATACGAATACACAAGGGCTATGAAAGAGCTGCAAAAGGGCACCAGTTGTCTTACCATGCCTAAATCTCGTTTAAGGGACAGGAAGAGCTCTTTTTCATTGAAACGCCGATAGGACTCCATGTCCTTCGGAAGAAGAAGGGGCTGCTCTAGCGCTTCAGCTATGTATCCGGCCTTTCCTCCAGCATAGTTTCTGAGGGAGGCGTCGAGAGGGATGGCTGCGCCATCCAGAGTAAGCTTCGGGGACCAGTCATTGGTCCCTCGCCGCACTTCGGCAGTCAAATGTTCCTCCCTGTTCTCAGTAGAAGAAGCCCGTTTGTTCCTGGAATCATGGGTCTTCTTCTGCTGCTTAGGTCCCTTCGGAGGAACCACTTCCCCCTCCTCGATGTCAGTCACATCTGTCAATACCCTCTTTTTCTTCAGATCAGGCATCGGTTTCAAACCTGGATCTTTTGGGGCCGGAGGAGGGGGAGGCGGTGGTGGGAGATTGGCCGTGGGCTGGGATGTGCCAGTACCCTTGGCCGCGGTCGTTGCGTTTCTCCTGTTCTTCATTAGCTGGCCTAGGGGCAGCATGTCTTCCTCCTCGGAGTCTTCCGGCAAAGCTAAAGTCAGAACTGGGGCAGCTGACTGCCTGTCAGGGGCTTCTTCGGAAGATAAGATCTGAACTTCCCCCGAGCCTTCCTCCTCGAACTTGAACTGATCGATCTGTTCGTCAAGCGAAGGAGTAGAAGAAGCGACTCTTTCCTCGGCTACTGTTTGCAATGGCACTTGTTGAATGGGTTGAACTAGTGGTGGAATGCCCTGCGGATTGGGATGTGGCACCGGGGCGAGATCAAAAGGGGCCAAGAAGGTCTTCCGTGCCACGTCAATCCGGTTTAGGCGGCGATCCCCAAGTGTTATGGCGTTGCCTCTCGGCTGGGGTTCTGACTTCGGGGTATAGCCGAGAATGAGGGGGACGAACCTCAGCTGTCCGTCTTCGCTCACAAAGATCTCCGACTGAAGAAGGTAGTTTAAGGCCGCAGTGTTGGTAAGACTCAGCCGAGGAGTTACGTGCCTCTTGTCTGCAAACATGGCGATAAGACTGTTAGAAGGTTGCAACTCGACGAAAGGAAGTCTTAATAGTAGGAAGCAAGAAGGTTAGAAAGCTCAAGGGGAAATGTCCCACCTGGCGTCCCTGGCGTGGTTGGGCAATGAATCCCATCGTGCCAGGCACCCGAGACGATCAGATAATCGTCCTTCATCCCTTTGTTGGACTTGGGAAGACCGGAGAAGAGTCTGACAACATCGGATCGGGACCTTAAATAATATCCCGCCCCTTCTTTGGTACGACATTCGTACATGTGTACCACGTCGTGCCAGGTTAATCCCAAGCCTAAGTGGCGGTTTAGGTCATCAACTGCACCTAAGACTCTAAAGGTGTTGGGGGCACACTGGTCAGGACTAAGCCTATGGGCAGTAAGGAAGCTTCTGGTGACTGGACCCATGGGAATGGTCATTCCCCCCTCGAGGAAGGCGATGATGGGGATAATGACTTCGCCCTCCTCTCGGTTCAATAGCAATCCCGCCATGGAGCAATACCTCAGGCCTACTTCCTGAGGAATGCGATAGGTCTCCCTAAACCTCTCCATCTGGGAAGGGCTGTTCACTAGGTACTCGAATCTACCCATTGATGACAAGGTTAAGGTGAGGGAAATGCGGAACGGTGACTGGGAAAATTTGCAAACGGCCGAAGAGGCAGCCTGAATAGATTTTAAAATCTCAAAGAAAGGAACTTACGTCGGACTGAATCAGAGAACGTCTTCTGGCCTTGTGGGGAGATTGCAGCAGATTCTGGAAGGAGTTGAAGCGGATGACAGGAAGATTTCTGAAATTCTGGTCGCTTGAGTCGCCTGGGGGTTCTGAAGTTTGCAAAGTGAGGAAATAACCTCCCCCGGGACTTTATATAGTGGCAGAAAAAGTGTTAGAACTTACCCCGCCCAAAAATTTCGAGGAGAATCTCGTCCGTTGATTCGAAATGGACCGCTAGATTTCAGGGACAAGACGCCGCCTGGAGTAATTAATGACGCCTCGGAAACGGCGCGACAGCAGCGGTTATAAAGAAGGCGCCCAAACTCACGCGCGCACACGCGCGGAGTCAAAGTCCTGTGCCCACATTTGTCAAGAGGTCGAAACCCCACTTTTTTCTCTTCGGATGCGAGGTAAAAAGTGAAATTTCGAGGGGCTATTGTGGGTCAGAAAGCCCCGCGTCGTATGTTGGGCCAGAAGCCCAATCCAGACAAGGCTCTCTGTCCAAAGAGGATAAAACACCAGTGTTTTGCCATCCTGGTAAGAGTACAGCCCATGAGGGACAAACGGTCCGTCCGAAGACAACCTTTTCGGGCCGAAGAGACCTTCTCCAACGGGCCTGCCCAGAACTTGACCAAGGAGCTATGCTGGAGATCTTCCTACGGAAGCTAAGCCCCGAGCATGCCTAATTGCGGAGCAATCATCAAATATCCTGCCAATAAAGCTGCCACCGCCACATTTAATGCACTGCAGCAACTTTCCTGGCCGCATTTATGTGGAGAAGACACCTGAACAGTGAATCTTCACCTACCACCACTCACTGCAGGTTAAAGCAAACGGCTGATGTGACCGGTACTCAAGTAAGCGCCTAGATGGAGGGCAAGTGTGCGGTGGAGATGAGAGGAGAGTGTATATATAAAGGAAGCAGGTCTCACAGAGAGGAGGGAGAGAAAAATTGTATTCATTAAGTCTCCAAATATAAAAGCTCTTCGGACTGAAGAAATTGCTTTCAAACACTAGTTTAAATCCTTTTTACTTTGGTCAGCCTCCATGAACCGTCGCTAAATCCAGACCCAGCACAGTTGCTTAACCCATACTCTACAAATTTATTGTTGGGCACTTGTTGGGCTCACAACCCAGAGAGTTGATACCGGGCCCAACAAAAATAGTCCCTACAAAAATTAATTAAGAAAACTAGCCTATGAGCGCTCTTCTATTTTTTAGATAAAATTTAATAATTTGCATAAATTATAATTTAGAATTGCTACATTTTTCAATCACAAAAATACCTAAGGGCGAGATGAGTATTATGCGTTTATAGGTGAAATAATTTTTTCATCACACCCCTAGGTATGTTTGTGATTAAAAAAATGTAGTAATTCTAAATTATAATTGATACAAATTATTAAATTTTATTATTTAACATTGTTTGGAAAAAAAGAAAAAAAGAAACACAATATACCTTTAGCATAGGTTAGTTAGAGCATTCTCATCAAAGGTGCTAAAAATGCTAAATGTTATTTTTTAGCATTTTTAACACCTCAAATCATAAAAACACACTCACAATAAAGATGCTAAATGCTAAATATTTTAGCATTCAGCTACAGTGGAGTCTTATCTTTGACACCCCACTGTAGCAAGATGCTAGAATTTTTTATTATTATTTTTCTTTTTCTCTCTCTCACTCTCTCTCGTGTGCCGTGCCTCTCCACTACTTTCCCTTCTCTCTCTCTCTCTATGCCTCTCAGTCTTTCTCCTTCTCTATGCCTCTCTCCACTGTTGGGTTGTTGGTGTTGATTTGGTTGTTGTTGTCCTCAGGAGAAAAGCCGACCTTTCCGCCCTTAAGGTCAGTGATATTGACAAAGCCGAGGGAGCCAGAGGGGAGCTAGTGGCCTAGAACATGGTGGCGGCCAAGGCGGTGCCATTGGTGATCTAGTAGAGCTTTTTGGCGCCAAAATAGTCGAGGAGGACGTGGAGGGAGAGGATGTTTTTGATGGTGTAGATGGAAGGGTGGGTGGAGAGGAGGTCGAACATGGCAGCGTTGTCGACGGCGCAGACGGTTATGGTCTCACCGGCGAGGTGAGTTAGGGAGAGGTAGTGGTTGAGGTCGGCAGTGCTGGGTTGAGAAAGAGAGAGATAGAGGAGAGAGAAAGACACTGCAAAGAAGAAGAATAAAAAACAATAAATAAAGAATATTTAAATGAAGTGTTAAAAATTATAGAAGTTTTAATTTAAGAGATATTGTAAAGTGATGTGTTATATGTCATAAAATTGGTTATTGAGATGCTAAATGCTAAGGGAGTGTTTGATAGAGTAGTTTGAGTAATGTTATTTGTAGTTTTTTGTAGGGGTGTCAATTCGGGTCAGCGTGTCGGGTTCGTGTCGTGTCGAGGTAGGGGCATTCGACTAAATGGCTCAACCCTAACCCGACCCATTTAATAATCGTGTCATGATCCTTCAACCCTAACCTGACCTGTTAATAAGGCGGGTTGACCTGACCCAACCCATTTGACACGCTTAATAAATGAGTCGTGTTGGGTTAACATAAATGTAACATAACTCATTTCAACCTGCATAATATTAAATGTAACATCCATCTCGAAATAATTTTTTTTACATCCCAAAAAGCAGTTCATACACTTCAAGTCTTCAACCCACATTCAAAATAATATAATTCAACAAAAATATAACATTCATCTAGAAATAAGTTCTTTACACTCCAAAAGAAGTGCATACACTTTAACCCAAATTCAAAATAACAAAGTTTCACAAAAATAAAATAACATAGTTCAACAAAAATATAATATTCTTGGAACTAGCCAAATGCTAAGTATCAATATTAAAAAAATTTGAGTAAACAGTAGACTAATCCTGATTATGACCACGATTATCATCCATAGATTCTTTGTTAATGTCCAAATTCATAACATCTTCCACAAGCTCATCCAATTTTATTTGTGTAAGTTCTATGCAAAAAAAGAAAAGAAAAAGTATTAGTAGTTCTAAAGTCTGTAAAGTTTCAATTTCCAATTATATCTATTGTAAATTTTTATAATTACTTACTTTTCTTTTTAAATTTAAAATATATATTGGATATAAAAAGTATTTGACAAATTTAAATTAAAATAAATATTTATTTGTTATATGAGTTAAACGGGTTGTGTTAAGTAGGTCATTTTGGGTTGACACAAATAAATTGGCGTGTCAAACGTGTCTATTGCGGGTTACGCGGGTTGACCTGTTTATAACATATTTCTTATCGTGTCGTGTTCGGGTCAACCCGTTTATGACCCAAACCCATTAAGGCCTAACCCTAACCCGAAAAAACCCGTGTTGGGTTCGTGTCGTGTTCGCGGGTTGGGTCGAACATTGACACCCCTAGTTTTTTTAAATATGTGCGGGTGAAAAAGTGTATGAAAATTGTGTAATATTATTTAAAGTTAAAAATGTGAGAATGAGATGGGTACCAAACATGCCGTAAATATTTTTGCACCTTTGGTGGGAATCTCTTACCAGTAAAAATATATAAAATGGACGCTTTGAATCGAAGTGAAGAAGACGTGGAACAGGCAGTCAGTCAGTAGCGCTCTCTCTGAGTCTCTGAGTTTGGAGAAGCCTTACCAATCATCATCGGTCACCATGGACGACTTCTTCATGAATCTAATTTGCCCTAATTCTCCATCCGTATGCTTTTTCTCTCTCTGTCTAATTTCTGATTTCTCATCATCCTTTCTCTTTCGTGATTTGGAATTTCGTACACTCGATTTCTTTTCTCCTTTTCCTTTCTTTTGCTCTGCTTTGTTTGGTTTTCGGGAAATAAATAGACCGTCACAATTCCCTATAATTAAGCCTCGTCAAAAAGTAGCATTTAAAATAAGCTGAAACAAACGCAGAAAAACTTTCTTTTCTTTTAATTCATTTTGTTAAATTTTCTGTTTTTTTGTCTTTTGTTGCTTAAAGGACTTGGGGATGGAGTTCTACTTCTTCAGAGTTTTGATTTTTAAATTCAGTATGTGAAATTTGAGCACCACTGATGCTAAATCAATTTTGTTGGCTTAAGCATTTTGCATAAAAAAATTAATTGAAATTTTGAATTGTAAATATAAGAGATTGATTTTGATTCTGATCATTTAATCTTTGAATTTTCCTTTTTAATTTTCAGGTATGGGATGGAAATCGATTATCCGAGTGTTTCAACAACATATATCCTTCTTATAGCTATTTCATTGGTTTAGTCATTATTGTTTAGTTGATTTATTGTTTATTTTTTAATACAGAAACACACAGTTATTGTTTCAACGAATCTAAAATTGCTTTTCCTTAATGATTTATACGGTTTTAGGTTTCGGGGTGAATGCCATAACTCTTGTTATGATTTCTATAATTGGAATTACTCACAGGAGTCCCCCAAGAAGCCGGAGGGTAGGTTCTAAGTTATATTTTTGGTTGCTTAGAGCGCAAACAAAACCATAATCTATGTAGAGTTGAAGTTTCCTAGTTTTTTATTTTATTTTTTGTTTTTGTTTTTGTTCCTTTATCTCATTTAGGCTCTGATTAGTTGTGTTGAGAATGTGAGAGAAAGGAAAGATATATGGAAAGTTCAATTATTGTCACACCGGTTATATTCTCTCGATTTTACTCCTTTGCTTGAGATCTCATTGGTTACTTTGTTAAGTTTTTATTGGGAATTTCTTTGCATAAACACTCTCACATACACACACAAGATAAGAGAGACTAGAAACACTTATTCTATTTGTCCCAGTTAATCTTTTCTTCCCTAGGAATTTGCATTCATATTGACACACATTTCTTATTTTTAAGCCATGTAAATATCGATAATTTCCATCTCTTTCCTCCCTTAACAATGTTGTCATCTTCTAGCTACTTTTCTCAAATTTTAGTGTCAGATTGATAAATTCTATCTTAATCTTAGAATTAGTGTTTTTGTTTATTGTTTGTTTTACTTGTTAGAAGCATACAATTAATAAGTTTGATGTAACTAGTATAAAAATGCATAAAATAAAACTTCTTTATTATACTTTTATTTACTCTAGAAGAACTCATTATATATATACTATTATGTAACCCCAAAGGGTTGGCTTAGTGGTTCCTAAGGCCTCATAATATTCATGAGATCCTGGGTTTGAAACCTTTTGTCAGCATCTTGGGGCCACCCCCATTGGATTCTTCTCTGTAATAACCCGGTGTGTGTAGGATGGGGGGATTGCACATGCCTAAGAGAATAGTCAGATACTATTGTGCATTCTAAGAAGCTGTATATGTCTTAACTAGGGCCTTGTTGCTTCTACTACCTAGTCTTTGTAGTATTTTCGGCTATTGTCTCGTCTTAGTATCTTAAAAGGGTTTGTTTGCAATATGCCAATATGTGACCTATGCTGAAGTATATATTAACTATCAAGTTTCTTTGTGAGTTGTGCAGCATTTATCCTTTTGTTTTTTTAGTTGATTCTAATTTATAGTTGGAAGTCAGGGGGCTCCGTTATGTTTGTGTATTTTTTCTTTTAATTTCATTTTGTGTGTTTGGTATACTGATGCCTATGGAAGATTACTCAGATAAACATGCTAGAAAGGTTGTTCTTGCATTTCCTTCCTGCCTTTGGAGCATGCTTGTCTTTTTTGGACGTGGTTTTAATTTTAATTAAAGCACTTCATGGAGACTTCATTGTTCATCATGAGTGGTTTTTCAAATGTTCTCAGTTTGCAGTTTGGGTAAGATTTTCTAACTTCTAGCTGTTGGGTACATTTTATTTATTTATTTATATTTTAAATTTTGTTAAATATTAGCTTATAAAAGATTTCTTTGTCTTGTTTTTACAAATATGTAGACATCTATCTTACTGTTCTCAAAGTCTTCCAACTATCATTACATATTTTGCAACTTGATCCTATGTTTCTGGTGGATTGTGAAACCAATATTGGGCGTCATTTATCTCCTAGCAACGTTATCTTCATTGGGGGTATTATTTCTCTCTCAGAAGTTCTTCTTGCCTTCTATTGTCTGCATGGCTTTTTTTGTTGGTAAATTTTCCATTTCTGGTTATAAAATGCCTATTCCTATTTTAGATATGTGTGCATATTGTATATCCTTCTCATTGCTTAATGTAGATAATCCATAGTTTCATACCTTGATCTTCTCATATAAATATATACACTAAATTATCTGCTGTGGTGAAGAAGGTTATAATTTTTTTAAATCTTCAAACTCCTGGGATGGTTTCATTGTAGTATTTTGCATCATTGTTCTTTACTTCTCATACACACACAAACAAATGAAAAGAGGTGTCTTTATGACCAGCTGTGGGATGTTGTCAACTAGAAATTATCTCTTAATATTACTCAAAAGGGCACAACCCATGAAAGACCATGAACCTATAAGAAATCTGAAAATGAAATAGATGAATAGGGGCTTGGTGAGATAGACATTTAGCTGAAAAATGGTCTAAAAAAGAGTAGCTTTAGTGTGTGCATAGATAGCTAAATACGCTCCAATGTGTGATAGCTCCGCTCCTCCAAACTAGAGACTCTACATAAGCTTAATAGAACAATTCTTAAAAACTGAAACACTATATTGCTTCCAAAATCTCCTGTTCTAATTAGCTAACATATTTATAACTGATCTTGCATTACCTAACTGATGCCAAATAAGGTGATGCCATTGAAGAATCGTGGCCTGTCTTCCTCCTTCACCTTCAAGGTCCCAAACTGATATATTTACTTGTATAACATGGCAATTGTGGACGTATATGTAATTTCAGCTCCAACAAAGGGTTCAAATATTGGCCTTTTTTGACTCCTTCCATCTTTGTACCGTTGGATTGGCAAAGACATGTTAGGCTTACTTGTGTCTATCACCCGCCAATCCTCAATTCCAATATGTTCAACTCAAAGACCTTTCCCAATTTCCCTATACAACAATCTAAGCTTCTTTCCTTTTCTTTTTAAAACCCAATCTCAAATTTGTAGAAAACCTTCAAGATTCCTAGTAGTATTTTTAAAGAAGAACAATGGTTGTGCCAAGATTCCAAGTAGGAAAGTAAAAAAAAAAAAGGAAATTTGGTTTAACAAGTAATGGTGGTGATTTGTTTGGGGGAATATCAACAACAAGAAGAAGAAGAAGAAGCCACAGTTCCAAAACTCTGAGTAGTTATGGATTCTTAATGTATTAATCTAGGTTGGCCATGTGTATTTTTTTGGGCCATTCTAGCCTATCCAAGATCATACTCTCTATAACTTTCTTAATTGACATGCCATTTTTTACTGCTTCTATTTTTATCATTTAGATTTGCCTCTACCATTCTCTTTTTTTTTTTTTGATAAGTAACGTAAGAAATTTTATTAAAAAAACCAACCACAAAACAAAACTAGGGGCTCCATAAAAATGATAAGACAAAACTAGGAGCTCCTCCACATTCCATCTCTTGAGATCAACCTTCAGAGCCTTCAATTTATTTGCTAAAACAAAACTAGGAGATCCATAAAAATGATAAGACTCCCACCAGGAACGGTTCCTTTCTACAAAACCCTCATCCTTTAATCACATATTCTCAAATCTAAAAGGCCTCATTCCTCTATGAAAATTGCCTCCCTCTAGAATAATTGGAAAATAGTCCGATAACAACCTAGACAACCACTTTTGACAAATAGAAGGAAACTTAACCTCCCAAGTTGGTGTCACAAGAAATCTATCCAACCTCGACCTTGAAACTTCACGAGAATTTGACCAAGTGAAACTCCTCCCTTCTAATGGTAGATCAATCAACCCGTGTTCAGAGATAAAATCATAGAACTGATGCATAGCCTGAGTAAAAAAAATAGAGCTTAAATGTTCAGAGGGAAATCACACAACGTTAAAATCTCCTCCTACACACCAAGGTACATTCCACCAACTACACAAACCAGATAGCTCCTCCCATAACAACCTTCTGTCCCTGTCAGAATTGGGCCCATAAACTCCAGTAAGTGCCCATTCAAATTAATCAGCCACATTTTTAAACCTACAAGAAACCGAAAAATGACCCACTACTTCCTCCACAATCTCCACCACCCTTCTGTACCACATCACAAGTACTCCTCTAGAAGCATCCACAAAACCGAAATACACCCAATCCACATGCTGACCACCCCATAGACTACAAATAATTCCTCGAGTTATAAGCTCCAATATAGTTTCTTGGAGATAGACAATATTTGCCTTCCAATGCCTAATCAAATTTCTAACTTGGAGCCTTTTTTCCTGTTCATTCAAGCCCCTAACATTCCATGAAAGAATTTTCAGATGCATTGATGTACCACAATAGCCTGATCCCTACTAATCCGTCTTCCTCTATCTGAGTCAGTTTCACCACTCTAGGTACTTGCCAAATTTTTAAGTTCCCGGTGACCCTTCTGCCCCACCTTGACCATTTTCTTTTGTGCACCTTCTTCCTGCAACTTCTTTTTTCTCCTATCTTCTAGAGCTAAGAACAAACCTGTAACCTACTCCTCAAAGCCCTCCAATGAAGTCCCCACAGATTTCTTGAAAGCTTTGATCCTATTGATCACCCAAAGAGATAATTGGTTGCTATCAATTTTTTCCGAACTCCCAACCTCCATTGGGTTCCTCTCAGACACCTCCATAGGCTTACTCTCAAACTCCATAGGATTTTCAGTTGCCAATGGAGCCACATTCGAAGGGCAAAATACCCTCATCAGATTTCCATACCTCACACTCCAAACCCATATCAGCAGAAGCAAAATCCACTGCACCATCACACTCATCGGCCCAACTAATAATCTGCCCACCACCAAGACAAAAATCTGTACCTGGAACATTTCCACCCTCTGAGCTTGAGTAATCCGGCAATGTCTCTGGAGACCTGTATAGAGAAAGTGGAATTGCTATTTGCCTCCCATCACAAAGCTGAAGCACCCAATCTTTAGAATTTCCCCATATTTTTCCCAAATCACCAACAAAATCCCTAATTGATGGGCATTGGTTATGTAACCCATCATCGGAAACATGGTCAAGCGGCTCCGAACTTCGAGTTGATGTTACCGAAACAACCTCACCCTCCTCTAAATCTGACCCCGACAATATTGTATGGTGCGAAGAGTGTAAAGAAGCTACATCCTTCACAAACGGACCATAAGAAATCGGAACAGCCTTGCTAACACTTGCCTGAAGCAGACCTGAAGAAGAATCACCAACAATTGGAGAGACCAGAGCCAAAACTTTAGTTACAAGTTGCGTTGGAGCGATACTTGAGACACATGACTGGGTTGAACTTTTTGGGGACACGCCTCTGGTCTTTTATCAGAGTTTAGTTGCTGGGTTTTGGGCTTAAAGGCAGGCCCATTCTGTTTCACACCACTAGGCTTCCAAACAGCCAGATTGGGCTTTGGCCCAATGTCTTTAGGCAGTGGAGACAATTTGGACTTTAGCCCATTGTCTTTAGGCAGTACCGTAATAGCTGGCTTTGTCCCAGTAAGCTTAATAGAGTTTGAATCCACCTCACCAACTTTAGAAGAAATCACACCCCAATTGCCTTCCTCCCACGCTCAACACGCTAATAAATATCCAAAGTCAGCGTATCTTTGATACCACTACTCACAATACCACTAATGACAGACGTAACATCTGCCCCAAATTGAGCCTTCACCTTCTCAGAATTGCCTTCAAAGGGCGCATGATCACCGGAAATCGTATTGTTTGAAATTTCCGAGATTTTCTCCTTTCCTTTATTTCCTATCCCACCACCTTTCTTCCATGGTTTCTCCATTGCCACCATGACTGCCTTGGAGATGCCTTTTTGGTTACCGAGGATGCCTTGTCGAACAGGAACTATCGTCTTTCTCATATGAATTCCAAAGCCTCTCCAACCACTTTAACAATATTCCTATTTATAAAAAATATTCTAGGACCATTTGACATAATCATGTGGCTAGTTTACCATCAAGTGCATGCTACATGGCATTTTTTTGGGGTAGGGTTAACAGAAGTGGAAGGAATTAGGGATGTCAATTAAAGCCGCCCTACCTTGACTTGATCTATTGTCTAGAAGGAATGGGGTGAAATTTTTACCTTGAACTACGGGGTGGGGTGGGGACAGATTTTGCTTGCCTCATCGCACCCATACTTTTTTTAAGAGCTACGTTTGATTAGATGGTTAGCTTGAGTGGTCATTCTTCTCTAATTTGCGTGAGTTACTTCTTTGTTTAGTTTTGATAATATTTCCTAGGTTTATCTCATGTATACTTCCCGTGTACTCGGGTTGCACCCTTACTTACCACTTCTTTAACAATATTATTACTAAAATTATTCTCACACCATCATACATAATCATGTGGCTAGTTTTACTATGATGTTCATGCCATGTGGCATTTAATTGGGATAGGGTTAACTAAAGTGGAAGGAATTAGTGATAATAGTTTCACCCGCTACAATTTAAAAAAAAAAAAAAAACCAGTTTCACCCACCCTGCCTTGACCTAATTTGTCTCAAAGAGGGAACGGGGTTGGATGGGGTGAAATTTTTGCCTCAATCTACCAAGTGGGGGGGTAGGAATAGATTATACTGATCCCGTCTCACCCTTCCAACTTGATTTGTCTTGCGCAAAATTTTTCCATCTCGAAGAGGGAATGGAGTTGGGATGAGATGAAATTCCCTCCCTCCTAGAATCTAGGATGCACGGACGCAGATATGAACATAGGTGCAGGTACGGGTACAATATGGTGACACGAGCAATTTTTGAAAAATTATAACATGATACGGCAAATAGGACACTGTTACAACACGGGTATGAAACCCTAAATGAAGTGTGTGTGCATCCTTTTCTAAATCTGATGGGTGGGGTAGGGACTGATTTTGCTGGCCCTTATTATATATACTAAATAATCTTATATATATATTAGTGTTTTTAATTTGTTAATATATTAATTTCTAAATTATGTGTGGGCCGGGGTGGTGCAGGATAGGGTGAGGCCGGGGTGGGGATGGGGCAAGGTAGCTCTTTTGCGGGACAGGGTTGGGGCACTCATGATCCGTCCTCGTCTCATCTTGTTGCCATCCCTCGAAGGAATGATTACATTGATAACAAGTAGAAATATCATGGATCAAATTGAAATTTTAGGAGTTGCAACTCACCCAAACATAGAGGGACCAAGCATTTATACCCTAGAAAGAAGATAGAAAAGGATCAATAAATTGCAATAACGTTTAGAGCATCCAACCCATTGCTATAATGTTTATTCTTTAGAGCATCCAACCCAAAAGCTTAAGCTAGTAGGTTGAGAGGCCAAAATAGTACATGAATCCCTCATGAGGTTCTAAAACCAATTGATGTGAGTTTTCTTAACAATAACATGGGAATTGAGAAACAATGCTACCAATTTTCTCAATATTAAAAGCAACTCTTTTGAGGGACGTATTAAAATGGATGTGTCTGGAAGATGGTGACTAAGTTAATAACAAATTAATGTGGCTCCATCTAAATCAACATTGATGGATTTCACTAGTTTATCGTTACATATGTTTACATCTTTGCACCATCTACTCTCAACCTTATGGAAGCATTTGTTTTTAGGATTTTGTTTTAACTGTTGTTTCTGGTGCCCATGACAAAGAAAAACTAAGAAACTTTTTCTTTGTAATTTAAGGCTCAAAATTCTTTTTGGAGCTATTCTTTGATGAAAAGCTTTCCTTGCATGTTCTAGCAACAAACATTTAATGTTTAAACTTTTAAGGTCTTATTGTAATAACAAACTTATATACAATCTTGGAGTATTTGAAAGATGATACCTTTTACCCAAAAGCCATTTATGTTGTGATTGAAATCATTCATCTTAACGCCCCTTTGAAGTCTTTTCAACTCCTTGAAATTATTTGCTTAGGTATTGTAAAACTATTTGACATCTGAATCTTTCTGGTTGATGGAATCACAATTCATTACAAGTTTCATTTGACAGATTTTGAGATGTCTTAAAGAGAGCTGTGTTGTTTTGTTGGATATCATGTTTGGCTTATCCATTAACATTATCAGGATAAAGCGGACATCTTCCAGAAGCAGGTATATCTGTTTAATCATTCTCTTCTTGTCTCCCTTTTTTGTGGATCATAATCACATCTAGAACATTATCTTGTAGAATTCAGGTGGCACCATGGGCCATCTTTGGAGAAAAAAACTTTTTTTTTTTTTTTTTGCTGGCAGGGAAAAAACCTTATATATGTGGATAGTTTTTGTAAAAGACCCAGTTATGAATGAAAGCAAGATTATGACTTAGAACAGCATTAAATAAGTGGATTATACAATTCTCTTTCCAATATGAAGAGTTTGGTTTCCACTTGCTTTCTATCCAACCCCAAAAAGGGATAGAAAAACAGTTTTTTCTAGAGATTATTTCTCTCTCCTCATAATTAGTATCACTTGGCTGGATGGTGAGGTCAGCAGCCTCGACCCCCACAATCCCCTTGGTTGGGGGCGGGCGTGTGCTTTCATTCTGCAGTTTTTAAGCATGTTACAGCTCAATTGATGTCATCTGAATTTTCTTGTGTGCTTGCCCACACTACTCAACTTTTGCTCTATTTTTTTTTTTTTTTTTGGATAAGTACTTTTCCACTAGTAACATGTCAGATTACCAATTTTGGCATATAATTTTGTCATGGGCTGTGATTGCAATGCAATGTGTAATTATCAAGGGTATATTGTTTTGTCCTAACTATCGTTCAGAATTGTTGATGAAAATTATTAAATGATGTGTAAGATGTATGTTTATGCATTGTCCATGGGGAATTGTAGATATTCATAGAAAATAGAGGCTTACCGTGTGCTGAGTCTTTTGGTGAATATCCTAATTTATAGGCTATAGCCTCTGCTCTTCCAAAATTTTAGTTGGATTAGAGAGAAGTTTGAAGACCTTTAAGGGATTTGTTTCAATAAAAAATGTAGATTTCGAACTACCACATGACATAGTTGTTAAAACATGAATCTTATTGTGAATTGGTTTTTGATTTTTCTGAATCGTGTTTAGTATCATATTATGTATCATAAGATACACAAACACCTAATAAAATTAATTAAATATATATATATATATTCATTATAAATTTGAAATATATTCAAATTAGGACTAACTTAATCATCACTTATGTAATAATATAACAACTCTAACCAAATAATTCAAATTAACACATGTTTATAACATACACATTTAAATTGATTAAAATCTCAAAAGTGATAATATATAACATATGAGCCAAAATAATACTTCATCATATTCATCATTTTGCCTAATAAACTCCATTTAAGTCAATGCTATCACCATGTTCATCAACTTGCAAAATTATTTCTTTATTGACATTTTCTTTTTCATCATCAACATTTAGTAACTCTTATAGTTCTTTTTTATTTTAATGATTTTTCTTTATATTTCTTCTTCGCATTCTAGCTTCTTATAGGCTTGTAACAATAATATCAAAAATAAAAATAATTGTATTCTCATTTAATTCCTTATTCATTGTGTGTGTGTATATATTTTGCAAATATGAAAGTAGTGTCAAGTGTGTAATCCAAATTTTGTAGGAGAAAGAGAAAAAGGGGAAAACAAACTCATGAACATGTTATTTTATTAGGTTCAATCAAGTAGTCCTATAACTTTGTGATAAAAACAAGTCTAATAACTTGTTGGACTCAAATAAAAAAAAAAAATTTAACAAAAAAGTCATTTTAAACCCACATTTTTATGTATCGTACGATACGTATAATTTTACGATATGATATGCACTCATGTATCGTACGATTCACGAGCACTTATGATACGAAGCTTTTTGTTCACGATACGATACATATTGTATGATATGTATCTGATGAGGACAAGAAAGAGCTCAAGGAAAAAGAAGATTAAATATACAAAGATTTAAGAATTGTGGTCTAGTTTTGATGTTGGACCTTCTTAGCACCTTTGATAGGTCATTTTAGTTATTAGTATTGAGTTTTTTAGGTTGAGAAGCTGCTGGATCTGGATTTAATTAAGTTCTATGAGAATAAGGGCAATTTGGTAATTTCTAGAAATCTGGAATGGGCTGTCCTTGGCTGTACCAAAGGCCCAAGAGTCTTATTTTATGTTTAGAGTCCTTTTCCTATTTGGTTTAGGAGTTATTAAGTTTTTTATTTAATTGTTGTTAGTATTCCTATTCATTCTAGGAATAGGTTATTTAGAGTCCAAGTCCTACTAGGAAATGGATAACTATAGCCTCTATATAAAGGCTCTTTTGTGGTCATGTTATTTCAAAATATAGTGATTGATTAATAAAATTCAGCAGCTTATTTTAAGCTTTGTTTGTGTGATGCAAACTTCTTCTAGGTGTGATGCCAAGGAACCCTAGGTGTGATGCTTAGGAAGATCTAGGTGTGACTGCCTAGTGTTTTATTTGTGTTATTTCTGTTTATCCCCTGTTTCAGCCCCAAAACAGCCAATAATATTCATTCTTTTCTAATCTAAACTCTTAAACATCAATCCTTATTCAAGAATTCTTCAAGAAATCTAGTATGGTGCTGAATTTCTTAAAGATCCTGCATCTATATCGCATATCGTTCGATACTAACAACTATGCCACTCGGCGAAATCTACCATTTAGTGATTTATAGAAGTTTATTAACCGTGTGTTTTCTCTCTCTCTCATTGAGCTCCACATTTTTACACTAAAATGCATTAGGCGTTGCCTGTCACTTTCTATTCCTTGTCTTATTTGTTTTAAGTTCAAGAATATATATGTGTGTATCAGTTTTCCAATTCTTGCGTGTATAATTGGTAATGTTATTACAGCAAGCATCATTTACCCATTGGACTATCAATTTGTAGTTTAAGCATATAGATTTAACACTTGATCCTTATTGTTTCCATGTTTTTGACATCCATTGACAACACTATCTCTTACCCAAATTATAGTTCAATAGAAGAGTCACTTCTTTCCACTGACAAGGACCTAGAGGAAGGTTGTCATAGGGATTCTGTAAGTATTTTGCCATCTTCATATTTTATCTCTGAGAGATTTCTTTTTATTTTTGTTTACATTATTTAATTGCTTATATTCTTAGTCTTTTTTGAGTATATTTGGTGATAATTTTCCACCAAGGTAAGAAGCGATCTGTACTTATTAATTGGGAATGAACATTTTGAAAGATACTTCTATGTACGCCCAGTCCTGAAGTTTTAATTTCAATTTTTTACCTTTTAAACTTAATATCTGGGCATGGGTTATCAAAGAATATCGTCTTAGGATGAAAATGTGTTTCCCTGCAAACATTTTTTCAAAATGGATATGGATGTCTATTGGAAAATAACTAGCCAACACTTCAAGAAGCACACTAAGGCATATGGGAGAACTTTGACTGTAATCCTTCAGGAAATTCATGGGAAACTTGTTTTTAACAATTTTATGATGTTGCATATTTATGTTGCCTTTTAAGGCTTTTCTTAAACATTTTTTAACAAGTTCGTTTTGTGTTGCCTACACATATCTTCCTAACTTTTTATATGTTTCCTTCATTGTTATTAATTCCATTCCATTCTGGCCGGAATGGCCGGAAAATTTTGTACTGGCATACAAACTGGAACAATAGTCCCCCTGTTCCACCTCAGATTAAATTTCAGCCTGTTCCGGTGAGTTTTGGGTGTTCGGGGCTGTTTCGGTCAATTTCGGCGGTAAGTAGAAGGAGAGCTGGTCAGTTCTCCATTGTTCTTCAAAGTTTTGAGAGACATAGGACTTTGAATTTGAAAGAGTTAAGAGAGAGAGGCAGAGATGTGTGGAATGGGTAGTGGGGTAGGTAGGGTAATAAATGGGGGAAGATATTTAGACAAATTTATTGTTTTCTTATTCAACAATTTATTACTTCAAGAGCTTTTATCTATTTTTTTAATTATATTATTGAGATGTGTATTGCACAAATGGTAGGTAGCTTATGTTTCACACAAGCTCAATGATGAATGTAGTGGGTTATTTAGGAAAAAAAAATAAGAAAAAAGAGAGAAGAACAATCTCAATAATATGCTTTATGCTATTTAGTTGTTTAGCTTTATCTTGACATTTAAAAAAAACAACTAATATGATGATTCTGATCAGTTAATTAAGCATTTTTTTAATATTTATTTCATTAACTTGTATTATTATTTAACTAAAAAAATAAATAAATATGTAATACATTTTTTTTTGATGTTAAGACTTAAGACTAAATTATTTGATATTTAGTTGTGGACAAAGTTTAGCTACAAAATTAGTTGTAACTTTAGGCTACAACTTTACTCAATATCTTTTTATTAGAAGTAAATTTTGACAATTCACTATTGGATTACATCTTCTTCTAATATCCTCTATGTTTGAAAAATTTCAAGAAAATTAGATCAATTGCTATGTTATCAATAAATTTTTTAAATTGCAAGTTTCTGCAATTTAAAATTATGCAGAAAATATAAGCTTATAGATTATATAGTAAATAATATCTGATTGACACAAAATTTGACATGTGTATTAATAGCGTAAAGAACATGTAATTCAATGGTTAAATTTTCAAAATATATAGTAATATTTATTTTATTGAGTGAGTTTGTTGCCTTAAACTACAACTAATTTTGTAGCTAAACTTTGTCTTTTAGTTATTTACTTCTTTGAACTGATAATTTTATGTTGTATAGGAATATATATATTTATTTATTTTAGGCAACCTGAAACATCTTGAAACGGTATGCCGAAATAGGCTGGTACCGAAATATTCCATTTCACTTGATAAACCGAAACGGGTCCGGAATGGTATTCATAACATTGGTTTCCTTAACCTTTTTTTGGTTACTTTAGTTTACTTTGGGGTGAGGGTAGTATTGCATTTGGCTGCTTTTTTTTTTTTTTTTTTTTCCTATTTGCTTGCATTATGCAAGTACGAATGACTAGACGTGTACTTTTATAAAACGACAAAGATTCTTGATTAAAGCAATTTCCAAAGAATTATCTTAGTTCATTTTTACTTCTCTCTTCTAGTTTTTTTAAAATAGAAAATTTGTGCTATTGTTAATGAAATATGACTCTGAAAGTTCAAGGTTCTATCCCATTCTGTTCTGTTTATAATTTGGTAGTACTCTATCTAATTTCATTATGAGAAAATGCAGCTAAGAATCCTGGTATTTAATCCCAACCAGATTTGCATGACTTTTTAATTATCAGAAGGTAACAAATAGTTAGGACACGTCGCTTACATTTATGCCTCATCCAAGCATACTGGGTTTGACGAACATTGATAGCCAGAAGTCCAGCTTGTGGAAGAGCTCTGTAATAAGCTTCTTTTGTCCTACAAGTTCAATTTGTGAAATGCTTTCATGTTTCTTCAATGCTCCACAACTTTCATATAGTTTATAAACTGATAAACTGTTACAATGATGTCACCCACAATTCCAGTTAACTGCTTTTTTATTTTATTTTTTAATGAAGCGTACAATGTCAATCTTTACCTTTCAGAGGAATCATTTATTATGGAAAGTACAATTTCTGTCTTATGCAATTATTGCGCATAAGTCAGAAATTAAGGCTTACAGTCCAAAATGATAAGTCTCCTTTCGGATGCTGTTTATTATTAATTTTTTCTTTCCATTTCTCAAAGTTGACCAGTTCATACTAATTGTTTATGTTTAATTTGATTGTGAAAGGGAAATTCGCAGAGCTATTGGGATCTTATGACATTCAAATCTATCACTTCTGTGATGAATCATGGTGTGACAAAGCAGCTTGACTTTGAAGATTTGCTTCGTCTACCTGCTGATATGGATCCACTTTCCTGTCATAATAGATTGTTAAGCTGTTGGCAAGATCAGCAGATTAAAAATTGCTCTAATCCTTCATTTTTTAGAGCAATCTGTTATGCATATGGGTGGCCGTATGTTCGCTTAGGATTATTAAAGGTATTCATTTATCTGAGGGCAAGTTTTCTTATCATTTGCTGAAACTTACAAGAATATGAAATTAAAGAGTTTATAGATATTTTAATTTCTATTTTGATCCTGCTCCTTATTCCTGTTGTGTTTTTCTTTGCGATGTTAGAGACGAAAACATAGTAGCATATAGTTTTGTTCTTTCTGGTTCGTTTATTTGTTCAATTATTATTCTTCGACAGATTTCAATTTAATAATAATGTAATTGTATTGAAATATTGCAAGGTGCTTAATGATTGTATTGGTTTTGCGGGACCATTGCTTCTCAATAAGCTGATTCGATTTCTTCAACAAGGTTTCGCTGCAAATGGTCACTTTTTTTAGCTGTGATTTTCCTGATGTAATTTTTGATAAGTAAATATTTCATTAATAGAAGCCCAAAAAGGTAACCAGTTGTTGAAAAAGTGGTTATAATGGGTTCCACTGCATCGTTGCATGATTTTTTTTTCCCTTGTTTTTCTAGAAATTTTCTTTGCAATTTTGGGAGAAACTTAATTTCGTTTGTTGTTATGCTGTATGCTTTAATTGTATTGTTATCTATTCCACCCAACTGCATCTCATATCTAAGTCACACTTCCACATGAAAATCATTAAAATGTCAAAATTGTGTATTTTCTGAGATTCCACTTGCGAAGTGATTCAATCTGAGTGAAAATTAATTTTATCTGGAGTGAAACTTAATTTCATTTGTAATTTGGAGTGAAGCTTAATTTCATTTGTTACCACTATCTGTAAACACTTTATTGATATTGTTATCTGTTCCACCCAACTGCATCTTATATCTAAATCACACTTCAGTCATTGAATATCTAAGAATTGTAGTTTTTCTATCATAATCCAGTTCTTCAAAATCTTTTGATTAGCTGTACAGATTCTGCTTGCAAAGTAATTTAATCCGAGTGAATTTCACTTCCAAATGCCCACTTGTCTGTTGGAGGGTGATTCACTTCATAAACTAAGGAATGAGGTTACTGATTATGAACCATCACTAAGAAAAGGGCAAGGGCTTTAACATAAGCAGTTTGGTTTGCAACTGGTTCTGCTGATTCATTGGTTAGCAATGCTGTTATTGCATATTTTACAAAATGGAAAAAGAAGTTTTCAAAGAACTCTTGCATCCCTTAGGCACTTAGTGTTTCACTAATATTTCTTAGTAATCATTTTTGATGAGGTTACTTATTGTGATGGATTTTATTAACACTTTCTTATATCAGGTTCTGGGCATTTAGATGGCTATGTTCTTGCAATGTCCTTGGGGCTGACATCTGTCCTTAAGTAACTCTCTCTTGGACTTCTACTGATGGTTTTAGAAATTTTCCTTTCGTTTTCCCTTTTCTTGTGCCTACATTTCCTAGTAGTGATTTCCAGTCTTAATTATTAATGTTAATTGTACTATCAATTTAGAAGAGAGACTAATTCTGTCCTACAATAAATTTTTAGGAAAAGAAAAATGTATTTATTACAATTATGGCCAAGTAATAATTCTGAAGTCAAATTCAGTTGAAATGGTAATATTAACATCCATAGGGGACCTGGACCTGGTAATAATTACCTTTACAGGAAGTGCTTAACGATTGACAATTTACGAAAAAGGAGAGTTTGGATATTGGATTGGTGCTACATGTGCAAGTGTAATGGTGAATCGGTTGATCATCTTTTTCTTCATTGTCCGGTTGCAAGGGATATGTGGGCTATGGTGTTTGGATTGTTTGGAGTGAGTTGGGTTATGCCGCAGTCTGTAGTGGGGCTTTTAGCATGTTGGCAAGGCAGATTTGATTGTCATCGAAATGGGTATATATGGTTGATTGTTCCCCACTGCTTATTATGGTGCCTTTGGAGAGAGAGAAATAGTAGGTGCTTTGAAGATAAGGAGAAATCAATTTCAGACTTGAAGCTATTTTTCTTTAGAACTTTAATGGATTGGTTGGCTGCATTGCAGAACCAATCATTTTCATCTTTTCTTGATTTCCTAGATTCTTGTAATTTTTGTTCTTGATTGTTTGACCCCTTGTACACTCCCTGTGTACTAGGGTGCTTCCCTTTTTGATATCAATAAACTTATTACTTATCAAAAATAATTACCTTTACAGGACACCTTTGACGTAGTACAAGGGGGAAGAACAAAAATCTGACTTAGAACTCTTGGGGCAGTTCTGGTAACACTTCTGTTTTGAGGGTTTAGGGTTAGGTTTTGGTGAGAAATAGGCTTGAAAATAAGAGGGATAATAGGGATTCCAAAGGGGACAAGGATTAGTAGGGTTTGAGAATGAAACAAAGGAGAACAATCAAGGTTTGGTTGGCTGTGAACAGTACTGTGAATAGTAACTGTGAACAGTACTGTGAATAGTAACTGTGAACAGTAAATAAAAGATAAATTCCTAAAAATCACTCCTAGGGTTCCTTGGAGTCACACCCAGGAGTAGTCTGCATCACACAAACCATAACAAGCTTATAGCTCTAAAATCTGAAAATATTTTTAATCACCACCTCAATAGAAAATACTACACCTCTTTAAATAGAAGACTAAAACTAATCCTAGTAGAACTAGAACTTCTTAAAACCCTAATAAGACTTGGACTTGGACTCCTTGGGCTTTAATACTATATCCAAATTAAATAACTAAACTTAAATAAAACCCAATGGACTATAAGCACAGCCCATTCCAGAATATTAAGAAATTATAAAATTGCCCTTGATACATAAAATCAAATAAAATATAATAAATTTGTCTTCTCACTGCCTCCTACATCAGCCTTGCTCTTTTTTTTTTGGATTGATTCCGGAGTACTGAATATCAGTGTGTGATCTAGCCTTTATTATCTTTATTCTTGGCAGTCATATTAGCTATGTTACATTTAGACAATATTTTAATGCATTATGATTCTTCTCTGCACAACACCAACAATGTGAGAAATATTATATTGTTTTCCTTTGAAATCTCTTTTAATGACTCGCACGTTGTTTCTTTTACCTTTACAATCATATATTTCATTTAGGGAAAAACATAGGTACAGTTCTTTAGGTACTTTAGGTTCTCCAATTGAAATCAACCACATGGTTGTATTGACCAATGCTGTAAAAATAGTATTTTACCCTTTTCAAGGACAATTAAATTCGAGCATGTGATTTATTGGTTAATGCAACCACATGGTTGAATTGAATCAGGGAACTTAAGGTACAACACATAATGAACTGTACCTAAGTTTGACCATTTCATGTATATTGCAAAACCTTCTCGTTAACTTAGGAAGTGTGTAGGGTTAAAAATTAATTACTCTATCACAACACATGTTATTTATATAATGTCTTCTAATACATTACGACTAGTTTCCCCACACATATATATTACTCATAACACTCCCTATCAAGTTGGCACATATTCATATAATCCCAGTGATGCAGATTGGATGAGTGAGAAGAAAATAGTTTAAGATTTTATGTTGTTTTCTCTTTCATAGTGGAATTAGGATTTATTTGCTTTTTCAGTTAAAAAAAATAGATTAACAATTTTAGCTCCTATAGAAACATATGGGGTAGCAATAACACCACGTTCTAGTCTTTCTTGAACAAGATGACAGTCCACCTTTAATTTAACTAACTTACATATGTTTTCTCCTTTTAGTTACTAATAGTAATATCTGTTGAATGCTTGTCTCAATTGTGCAGATCCTTTTTTGATACGCAATACTCTTTCCACCTTTCCAAGCTGAAGCTAAAGCTACGGTCTGGCATTATGACTGTCATCTACCGGAAGGTATGTCACGAAGTTATGGAAGATTAATATGCTACAACTTTGCAAATTCACCTATTCAAGAATTATTTTATTGGGTCCTTATGTGAAGTCCTATTGAGGTGAATGTCATGTCATTCTAATTGTCTGAGTCTTTTAAGGTTAAAACGGTTTTTGATTTAGGTTTTTATTTTATTAATTATGGTCAATTTTATATTCAGGGGCAAATCTGTAATTTTTGCAATTCCTGAGAATTAAGGGTATTTTGGTAATTTAGTTGAGTCTAGGATATTCTAGGGTATTCTAAGTATCTTAGGTTTATTTTCTTTGGGTCCAAGTTAAGTATTTATTTGTAGTCCTATTAGTAGTAGGAATCTTATTACTACTAGTCCAAGTAAGAGTCTTTATATGTATTGTGCTCAATGTATTCAATGGAAGTAGAATGAGTTGATTAGTAAAATTTAATGTTTTCAGCAATAGGCATGTTGGCCTTTGTTGGTTCTTTCTCCTTCTCTCTTCTCTTTCTATTCTTCTGTTGTCGTGTACTGTTCACACAGCCCCTAAACAGCCATTATTTTTCTCTAATTCTTCTTCATTCCTAACCCTAAACTTACCACAACAAAACATAGACAAATCCCTAATTTGTCCTACATCAGTATGTCTTCTTTATGTTCCCTTCAAAGTTTGTAAACATCAATTTATACAACTTAAACATCAATTTGTAAACATCTATGGAGAAGGTGTGCGCATGTTGTCACTGTTGATGTCTTAAACAGATTTTTTTGGTGTGTGGATAATTTTTTTCAATTATTCCCATCTCTCCCTCTTCTTCCTAGCTATTGATATAGGTCCTTAGTTTGGTTGGAAAAAACTCACATAATTGATTTATTTGAAGTTTTATACTCTTTGACAGTGTCTACACATCAACCTAGCAGAGCGATCAAAATTTTCTGAGGGGGAAATTCAGACTTTCATGTCCATAGATGCGGATAGAACTGTCAACCTGTGTAACAGTTTCCATGATTTCTGGAGGTGATGGCTTTTGATCACTATTTAAAGTAATATTTCTGGTCTGTCTGTCTGTCTCTTTTTACAGTGAAATATTTAAGTAGAATTAGGTGATGATGGTGACTAGACACTATATCAGAGAGTGTTAGAACAACCCATTGTTTTGGCCGTTTAAATAAGTCAATGTAGCACATATCCATATGAAAGTTTTGTTTTATATATTTCTTTTTATTTCTTGTTTTGTCATTATATGAATTCTTTTTTGATCTGTCAAGGCTGCTTGTGATCCCATTTTCTCTCTGTTTATGATAATTCTGATTGTAAAGTCAAAGGTTGAACTAGTAGTATTAACTATTAATATGTGAATAGTTTTTTCATGGCTGTACTTTTGTCTATTGTTTAGAATTTGAGTTATGAATACTCCACCCCCACCCCCACAAAAAAAAAAAAAAAGAATCTGATTTATGAGCAAATTTATGCCATGATCTTTTGTTAGTTTTTTGAAACACTAGTTTCATGACTGTTTCAGCTTGCCTTTGCAAATTGGAGTGGCTTTGTATCTTTTGTATGTGCAAGTCAAATTTGCTTTTGTCTCTGGAATTGCAATAACCATCTTGTTGATACCAGGTATTTATATGCAATGTCTCATTTCTTTTAGTTATTGTTTTGATTGATATGTTGAACTCGTATCCAATGGATTTTGAATTCATGATCTCACCCTCCAACCACACCTGTGAGAGGAGGAAATGCCATTTGAGCTAGGGCTCCTTGGTTTAATTATCTTCATATTGTAAACAAACCATGCTCGACGTTGCACATTTCATATTGTTGTAGCTTTTTTTTTTAAAGAAAATAAATTTTATTTTATATTTGAATTTTTTTCATGTGCAGTGAATAAATGGATATCTAAATTAATTTTGAGTGCTACTGAAAAAATGATGAAGCAAAAGGATGAGAGGTAGATATATCTTTTTTCTCACTCTAAAGCATTAGTGCACTACTGAAGTTTGCAATAAAATAAATAATTATGTTTGTGTATGACAGATACTACAGATAGGTTGTATGCATGATGGAAAAATTGAATTAATACTACACAATTCGTGAATTTGAGTCTGTGTCAAACTGGTTAGATGATGTGAATGTGGTACACTTTTAGGGGGCGTTATCGCCTTAATTATGCCTTTCCTAACTTGTTTTTATTTACTATCTCCCTTATTCTTTAACTGAATTATATACTGTTTACTGTTAGCAGTAGTGGTTCTGAGGTTATTTTATAATTGGCTTGTTATTTTTGAATTAGCTTAAGGGTATTCTTGTAATTGTTCCATATCACTCTAATATAAATATATGCTATAGTGAATGGACTAAATGATTAAACCCTAAATGTATGTTATAATCTTTCTCCTCGTTTAGTCTTCTCTTTGTTTTCATCTAACCCAATCTTTCAAAGTTTGAATCTCAACTCATACATTAGTCATTTATTTTGGTTCTTAATTTTTTTTTTTTAGGCTTTGAATTGTTTGGAAAATCTTTCTTTTGATAAGTAACTTTGAATTTTATATGAAATGGATTATCATTTTTATCCAACTACAATAGTTTCCACTTTGAAGTATATCTTGCTCTATCAGGGACTTGAAACTTCTACTTTTTTTTTTTGGTTTCTATAAATTTTTGTTTGGTGGGTGAAAAGAGATTTTCCTCATCACATGTGCATGTTAGATGACAAAGAAGTGTAAGAACAAAGAAAGTGCAGTTATTCAATCAATTTCTGCTTTGCAATAATGTGTAGATTTTGAAATTACTTGCCTTACGGGGCATCCTGAATACCCTATGGATTCAAGAAGAAGTTGTGAGGTTTAAAGTTGCTTCATGGGATTTGAATTGAGATGGATAAGGGGAAGGCCTGCTTTTTATCTTCTCAGTCAGTCTGTTTTTGCTGGATGGTGGGTATTAAATTCTTTTTAAATATCTTCTTCTATTGAAGATAGTCATTATATTTTCAATTTTGGAATCCAATTCTAGAAAAAAATGGAAAGGAGACTTTTTGGGTGGAAACGTTTATACTTGTCTAATGGAGTAGATTTACTTTGTTAAAGAGTACTCTCTTGAGCCTTCCTACCTATTATTTATCCTTGTCCACTATCCCTCATGCTATGGTAGCTAGATTAGAAAGGATTCAAAGGATTTTCCTTTGGGGGACTTCTGGGGAGGTATTTAAATATCCTTTAGTCACGTGGGATAAGGTTTGTTTATAGATGGAGGTAGGTGGTTTGGGGATTTAGTTTGGTTGCTTAACCAAGCCTTGCTTGGAAAGTGGTTATGGCGTTTCGGGAAGGAAGTTAACAGGTTATGGCGTTAGGTTATAGCAACCAAATATGAAGGGGCTAGTACAGGATGGTGTACTAGTGATGTTTGAGGGACTCATGGTTGAGGGATGTGGCAGAATATTAGGGCAAGTGCTAAGGTTTTCTTTGGATAGGTGGAGTATGTTGTGGGGGAGGGTCATCGTATCCCTTTTTGGCATGGTCCTGGGAGTGAGCCTATTCCTCTTAAGGATCTCTATCCTGATCTATTTGCTTGCTCTGTGTCTAAGGACGCTTGGATTTTTGAATTGGTTATTTCTGCTTCAGAAGGGGTAGGAACTGGAATTTACAATTTTGCCGAGCTTTTCATGACTGGGAGTTGGAGGGAGTATGTTCTTTTTTTGAGCATCTTTACTCCAATACGCCAAAGGGTGATGGAGATGATATTGACTTGGAAGTTGACTTGGTCTGGCGTTTTGATGTTCGCTCTTAATATAATATTTTCTTTCTGTTACTCCTGAGTTTTGATTCCTTCCCTTGGAAGAGCATTTTGGCTATAAAGGTACTTAAAAGGGTGTCTTTCTTTTTATGGACAGTAGTTTGGGGTAGAATTCTTACTATTGATAATCTTGTGAAAAGAGGTCTATCCCTAGTTAATTGGTGTTGCTTGTGTTGTTGTGATGGGGAAACCTGGCTTTTAACCCTCACATGTGAAATATGTATATATATATATATATATATTAACGGAATACATTGATTTACTATATTGCCCCTAACTTATACCCGTAATAGTCCCCCTCAAGCTAGAGAGTATATATCATGCAATCCTAGCTTGTTACATAATAAATTCAAACGAATTTTACATAAAGCTTTGGTAAACATATCAACAATTTGGACTCTTGTAGTAACATATGGAATAGAAATTAAACCATCTTCTACTTTCTCTTGAGTAATATGCTTGGTTCTCTCATGGAACAAAGGATTAGAGGCAATATGAATTGCTGCTTGATTATCACAATGCATAGTCATAGGCATCTTCGCAACTAATTTTAATTCCTCAGGTAAATGCTTAATCGACATAAGCTCGCATGATGTGTGTACCGTGGCTCTATACGCAACCTTTGCATTGGATTTGGCTACAATAGTTTGCCTCTTACTTTTCCAAGTAATTAGGTTTCCTCCTAGAAAAAGTGCAATATCCAATAGTGGATTTTATATCTGATTGTGATCCTTCCCAATCAACATTAGTAAAGGCTTCTACCTGTAGGTGACCATTTGCTTTATACAAAAGACCCATAGCTTGAATGTGGTTTAAGATACCTCGCAATCCAAATAACTGACTCCCAATGTGGAAGGTGATGATCTTTCATATGACGGCTCAAAATACTAATTGCAAATGATATATCTAGGCGAGTAATTGTGAGATCATTTAGCTTACCAACTAGGCGACGATATCTCTCAAGATTAGATAATAGCTCCCCTTGTACTTCGTACAATTTGACATTAGGATCCATAAGGGTCTTCATGGGTTTAGATCCTAACAAGCCAGTTTCTTCTAAAGTGTTTAACACATACTTTTTATGTGATAAACTGATGCCTACTTTAGATCGTGCTTCCTCAATATCCAATAAATAACAAAGTTTGCCCAGATCCTTAGTTCAAAAGGAGTTTTGAAGGTATCTCTTTAAATCATCAGTACGCTTCTTGTAATAACCAGTGATTATAATATCATTAACATACACTATTAATAAAATATTCCTTGTAGAGGTATAAGAAAACACAGGGTGATTAGATTGGCAATGTCGAAGAAGGGGGATTTTGACATCCGCTCTTTCTACAATAAGGTTCGTTGTCCTTTACCTATTATCTTTTCTTGGAAAGGTATTTGGAAGGTTAAGGCTCCTCCACGCGTCTCTTTCTTTGTTTGGATGGTTACTTGGGAGAAGATTCTTACAGGGGACATTTTGAGTCGTAGAGGAGTTGTTTTTGTTGACTGGTGCATTATGTGCCATTGTAACGGGGAGACGGTGAATCATTCGCTACTCCATTGTGAAAAAACTTTTTAGCTGTGGAGCTTGGTTTTTAGATCTTTTGGGATCTCTTGGGTTCTGCCAAGATCGGTTGCAGATACGCTTTTTGGTTGGTGGAATTGGTTTGGAAAGCACTCTTCTAGCATTTGGAATTTAGCTCATTTGTGCCTAATGTGGTGTATCTAGAGGGAGCGGAGTTGGCGAACCTTTGAGGGTACGGACAAATCCGATGACCAGTTGCTCGCTTTCTTTAGTGGTTCCCTCTTTGATTGGTCTAGGGCTTGGGGAATCACCTCTAGTGACTCTCTCCCTTTGTTCCTTAATTCTCTGCTCTGTACTTAGTTCTTTGTTGGTTTATGTTTGTTTTGTTGTCTTTTCTTTTTGTTTGTTTCCTTCTCTGTACTCCTTGCTCTACCTTATGTTTTTCATGAGGTAGCTCTTCGAATATACATCTTTTTACTTATAAAAAAAAAAAACTTTAACTCTGCTTCATTTTGCCAAACCAAGCTCTAGGAGATTGCTTAAGACCATAGATTGCCTTATGCAACCTACACACCTTTCCAGACTTCCCTTAAGCAACAAACCTGGGTGGTTGCTTCATATACACCTCTTCCTTCAAATCTCCGTTCAAGAAGAAATTTTTAATGTGTAATTGGTGCTATAGTGAAGGGGTTTGGTGAGGATAAGATGTGTTGAAAGCTTGATAGAGAGAAGGGTTTCATGGTTACGGATTATTAGAGTATTTTAGTGGGCTCTAATGACTATTGTTTTCCTTGGAAAAGTATTTGGAAGCAGAAGATTCCTTCTCGAGTAGCTTTCTTTGTTTGGACTGTTGCGTTAGGGAAATGCTTAACGATTGAAAATTTATGAAAAAGGAAGGTTTGGATATTAGATTGGTGCTACATGTGCAACTGTAATGGTGAATCAGTTGGCCATCTCTTTCTTCATTGTCCAGTTGTTATGTACTTCACAATATACACCAAATGACAACCAACAGTAGTTTTCCTTAGAGGACAAGTAACTAAAGACCAAGTAGCATTTTGAGATAGGGTAGACATTTCTACTTCCATTGTAGACTTCCAATCATGGATGGACACAGCCTCTTGGACAAACTTAGGAATAACAGCAAAATTCAAGGACAAGGTAAAAGCATTGATAGATGAAGATAAATGGTAATAAGAGACAAACAGAGAGATAAAATGAGAGGTACAAGTACGCTTACCTTTGCGCAAAGAAATTGGAAGAGAGTTAGGGTTAGGAGGTGGATCACTACGCGGGGAAGAAGTGATTGTTTATTAGAGGGATTGTTTATTAGACCCCAGATATCATAATGAACTAAATGAAAAGCACTACTAACACAACTCTCACGCCTAGAGACAAATGGCACCCTATGATGCTTACTTAATTGACATGCTTCACATTGTAAAGATTCAAGTTGATGACATGATGGGATTAACAATTTCAAATTATGGAGAGGGATGACCAAGGAGAAAATAATGCTGAAGAGGTGAGATAGACAAGTAAGAAGCCAAAACACTGGAAGAACCACGCTTATCCATGTAGTAGATACCATCAGCTTCATGCCCACCACCTAGAATCTTCCCCGTCTTGAGATCCTGAAAGATAAATGAGTGGATAAAAAAATGGTAGCGCAATTCAAAAGTTTAGTAAGCTTACTAATTGACAAAAGATTAAAAGGAAAGTCAGGAATATATAAGACAGAAGAGAGAGAGATTAGGATTAAGATCGGCAGTGCCCTAACCTGAAACTTTAGTGGTTGAGCCATCTGCCAAAGTAACATTGGGAAGACTGCTATAGTGCTCAAGGTCAGAGAGTAAACCTGAGGTACTAGTTAAATGATCAGTAGCACCTGAGTCAATGACCCAAGCTTCCTGTGTTGCATGACAAGTAGTGGAAGTACCTTTTTTGAGCCAAAGTAGCTGTAGAGCCAAACCTAACAAAATTAGAATGCATAGACAGGCGGCGATTGTACTCTTTCTAATGGGGACTACTTTTGATGTTGGTGGAAGTGACTGTGAAGTTGGTTCTTCCACCTTAAAACTAGGTTGATAAGCTGAGGGTTTACCATACAACTCCCAATAGAAGTCTGCCGTATGATTCTTACCATAACAATAGGTGCACTTACGAATGCCGATCCCCTTGGTCATAACCTCCATGACCTCGGCCTTCTCGACCACCTCTGCACTCCCTATAGAAGTGGCAAAAGCAGATTTATCACTAGAAGGTAATGCATCAGTACTAGAGGAAGGGAATGTAGTAGTACTAGAGTTAGATAATGTGGCCTGTCTAAGTCTATCAAAAACTTCACTCAATGAAGGGAGGTCTTTACTAGCCAAAATTTGTGATTTCACTAGTTCCAAAATTTTAGGTAAGCTAGAGAGGAAGTGAGCAACATGCATATAATCTTGCTGTTTCTTCGTTGTTTTAATATCTGAGGAGATGGGTTGATAAATATTGAATTCTTCACATATACCCTAACTTGTTATAATAGTCCTCCAAAGACAAATCATTGAGAGTCAGGGAAGGGAGAAATAAGCTTCATGAAGTTCATAAATTCGTTAACACCAAAGTAAAGTTCCTTGGCTTGTTCCTAAACAAGTTTAGCCGTTGGTAAGAAAACCAAACTACAACAGATCTTAGACTCCATGCAATTCCACAAGCAACTCCTAATTTGTGCATCTTTGGCTCTCCAATCAGCATATTTAGAGTTGTAGATATGGGGGGTTCACTAATTATGTAATCAAACTTCTTTCTACCAAGAAGAAACACTTCAACTGCCTGGGCCCTTTGAGCATAATTACTTCCGTTTTTCTGAATGGAAGTAATAGATAAACATGTCTGGAGGCAAGAAATAATTAGTGGGTTGAATACTATCTTTGGTCTCCATAGCAGCCATTGATTAACAAACTCACAATAAACCAATAAGCTAGTGGACCCATGGAAAGTAACTAAGCAGAGCGTCAACTACAACTAAACAAATGCAACCCCCAAAAAAAATTCCAACACTAAGCAAGTCCAATAGCCATTCATAGCCACTCCAATAAATCCAAAGAATAATGCTCTAGTAACACAAACAACATCAGGTTCCAGAACAAAATAACCAAATCAACAAAGAAAAGGGTTCTGACAAGGATTACCCAAATTGAGAATCAAGTCATATCAGACCAAAGACAATGAGTTGAACCATAGAAGAGCATATCGGTACCCAAGGAAGGAAATCCGGCGCCGGCGCGAAAATCAGAGCTACGGTTGGTGCTAAAAGGTGTGTTAATGGGTCGCTGGAAGAAGATGACTAGAACCATGATGCGGTTTGGCAACGATAGAAAAGTGTTTGCGAGACCCACGAAGCAGTCGCTAGAGTTAGTTGATGATTCCAGCCAGCGTTTTTTGTGGTCATTGGAGTTAGGGTGAGGGATCGGCAATGAAGATTTTGATCTCTGGTGGCAGAAGGTTTTTGGTTGTGGTTGTTGGGGTGAGTGGCAGAGGGTAGCTAGGCTAAACCACTCTTTGAGACCATGTTGTGGAAAGAAACATGTATTAGGTTTCTTAGGCTTTTAACCCTCACATGTGAAATATTATATGGTAAGTATGCTCATGCTTTATGGTGTGAAGTCTTTCTCATGTTTGGGATCCAATGGGTTATGCCAAAGATGGTTGCCTCACTTTTTTTTGGATGTAGGAATTGTTTGGGGAAACATTCTTCAAATATTTGGAATATGGTTAATCTGGAGGGAACATAATAGCCGTACTTTTGAAAACACTTAGAGACTTGTAGATCTTTTGAAGTCTCTACCATTTGGGATTTTGTTTCAGTGGTCTAGAATTTGGGGTTTCACACAATGTATTTCCATTTATGATTTTCTACATTATGTCAATATCTCTGCTTGAGTTACTTGTATTTGTTTTAAGCACAGAGTGTTCATTATCATTTTGAACACGATGTACTTTTTATGCAATAAAACTTTGATTATCTATAAAAAAATGTATTATTAATGGTGGTTACCCATTTTAAATCTCATCTTACTTTCAGTAATCAAACATTCCTTTTTTCCTTTACCGTTTATAGTATCTCTAAATTTATGACATGGTATGGAAGCAGGTTAATATACAGCTGGATTGATTATTTAATTGTATATTTTTAATGAGGAAAGGCCAGCATGTGATTTTTTCTAGCAAAACCTGGTGTCGTTGTTCTTGCCCTGTGTTAGAGTTACTTTTAGTTTTGTTTTATATTAGCATGTTAATATAAAACAATAACTAGGAGTAACTCTAACATGCTGCAACATTATAGTTTTTTGATGTGAGATGCTCAAACAGATAACTATCTTAATTTAGTTTATTTAATTTTGGAAGTCAATTTTATTTTTATCGGTGAATTAGATTTTTGTTAGGTATTATTTAGATTATTAGCATTTTATTTAATTTTCTAGAGTCACAGTTACTTTTTTAATTCAGTAATTGAGATTTCCCAAGTCGTTTAGAATTAGGTTTGCTAAGACAATTAGAATTAGGATTTCTCAATAAAAAAAAAAAAAGAATTATAGTTTAGTAGCATATAGGCACAATGATGTACTCCTATGGAGACACATTATTTTGATGATAAATAAAATTTCTCTTGATAAAATTGTCCCAATGATCTGGTGCTGACTCTAGCCAATCCTAGGTGTTAAATCCTAGGTTACCTATCCTTTACTCTCCTATTCTTCAATTTTATTGTTACATTGTCTTTGTTTGCCTGTATCATTTTCTTTCTCCAGTGGTTTAAGGAATGCCCAAAATCTTATATGCTTTTATGCTGAAAATCAAAGGAAGGTTGGTGCTTGCATATTTGTTAAGAGATATTTTAATTCTTTATTTGGGACATGGAATTCTATAGCTTCATTTGGGCTGTCAGGCTCAAGTAGCTGGATGAATTGGAAATATCCATGACAACATCGACAAGTACATTCATAGTAGCATTAGTAATTGCAATTATAGAATATAATATTATATGTTTTAGAGTGTAGTTTATGATTTAAAATATTTTACATTTCAAATAATTGTGATCCTCAATAGGATAAGAAGGACGGATGAACTTTTGACATATATTCGGACTTTGAAGATGTACGGCTGGGAGCTTCTTTTTTCTAGCTGGTTGATGGAGACAAGATCTTCAGAAGTGACACACTTAAGTGTATGACTGTAGTCACATTCTTTGAGTACCTGAAATTTATGCTACTAATTAGACAACTTCCATTTTCCAATGCCCAAACAAAATCTGAATTGTATTAATTTGATCCATTTTTATTAGACTCGGAAGTACTTGGATGCGTGGTGTGTATTTTTTTGGGCAGCAACACCCGCTCTTTTCTCGCTGTTCACATTTGGACTCTTTGCACTCATGGGACATCAACTTGATGCTGCAACGGTATGCTGCTTACTATTTCTCCTGCACATCTGATCTCTCAGTGACAGTATTGTTTCTTCCTTTCCATTTTCGTTATCATTATTTATATATTTTTTTTGTGTGAACCTTTATGAATATGGTTATTATAAATGGAGTTTCTTTCTAAAAACCCTTACTTGCAGGTCTTCACTTGTCTTGCTCTGTTTAACACCTTGATATCCCCCCTAAATTCGTTCCCATGGGTCATTAATGGACTCATTGATGTGAGTTTTCCACATGCCGTCAGTTTTCAAAATGGACCCTTTTATGGTCAGAAATTATTGATTGAGCCTCTTTACTTTATGCCAGGCCGTTATATCTACCAGAAGGTTGAGCAGATTTCTCTCTTGTTCTGAGCACAAATGCGAAGTCGAACTGACGGCTGATTCTTCTTCACTAGGTTTATCGAATGAACAGTCTGCAGCCATCTTTAAAGATATGTCTATAGTTATCCATGATGCATGTTGTGCTTGGTCATGCAGTAATGAGAAAGAATGGAATATGGTGTTGAATCACGTGACTCTAGAACTCCCAAAGGGTTCCTTTGTTGCAGTAATTGGAGAGGTCAGACATCCCTTGAGTTTTTCAAATTTTAAAAACTTTTTTTTTGTTGATAAGTTTCAAAATTCTGTTTGTCCATCATTACTGCATATCTATCTACTCTTAAATATTTGTTAACGTAGTGCACTGAAGAATTTTAGTTATGTGCTTAAAAAGTGGACAATAATTTTCATAATTCATTGGTTACCTAACGTAGTACAAATTGGAGAATCTGTCTACATGTTCTTGTGGTGGGTAATGGTTTTGGAGGATTTGTTGATCTAGGGTTTAGAACCATTTTTAAATAAGGGTTTTGTAGGGAAGAGAAATGTTTTGATTTAGGGATGAAAAGAGGTAAGAATAAACACAAATCAAATTTCTTCACAATCTGTGAACCATGCACGTTACCAGTACCGTAGGGAGAAGAGGAAAAGAGATTGAAGCACTAGTTGATATTAACGGATGTAAGATATCTAGTTTATCTATAAAATATTTGGGGGAAAATTACAAGTCCAAGTCTATTTAGAATCCGATTTTAGAAAAGATAGAAAGGAGATTAAGGGGTTGAAAGAGGAGTTCTCAGGGAGAAGAAAAGATGGGAAGGAGATTAACGGGATGCAAGAGGATCTCTCAGAGAGGGCGAGTCACTTTGATCAAGAGTACTCTTTCTAGTTTACCAACATATTTCTTTCTAGTCACTTTTGCATGCACATCGCTTTGAAAAATTGAAAATTGACTCTTTATGGAGTGGTTTAGTTGATGCTTTTAAATTCCATTTGGTCAGTTGGAAGACAATTTATGAATCAATTCCACAGGGAGGTTTGGGTATTCAAAGTAGGATAAAGTTTCTCTACATCCTAGATAGGAGGAACTCTCTCCAAACTACTACGTGTCAACTCTAGAGAGTGGCAAGTATCCTGGTCCCGTTGAAGCTCAACTTAAAAAATAATGCCATAAACCTAGGTTTGACTGATTTGTAGAAAGAGAGAAAAAAGTGGCCGATCATCTGGGGTTAATGGGGTTATTTATTGAATTTGAGCTTTAGCTGGGTCAGGACACTTGTCACTCAATGGTGTTGACACATAGTAGTTTGGAGGTAGTTCCTCCGATTTAGGTTGTAGAGAAACTTTATCCTTCAAAGTATTGCACTGTTCAATCAAGATTTGTTAGGAAAATGGTTTTGGCGCTATGTAATAGAAAAAGATGCTCTATGGTGCACGTTGATTGATTTGAAATATGGAAGTGTTTGGGATGGGTGGACCTCAGGGGTTCTAAATGAATCACATGTCATCGTGTGGAAACACATTAGATGTGGGTGGAATACTATTCAAGCTTTCTTACTTTTGAGATTGGTGCGGTGTAATTCTTATGGACGCATTTCCAAGCTTTTTTGGCATAGCTTGAGCTAAAGAAGCTTCCATGGCAGATTACACATGCAACCACATTTCAAGTGTTCATTGCGATGTGATGTTCATTAGATCATGCCATGATTGGGAATTGGGAATTCTGCAATCTATTTTTTGCTCATCTATATTCCGCAGATATTAAAAAGAACAGCAACTATCGCATGGTGTCGACATAAGATATAAAGAGCCTACCATCTATTGTGCCTAAATATCTAAGCCCAATCTCTTATTAATTAGGATTTTATTTTATTCAAAATTTTTTTATTTTCTTTTCCTTCTTTTCTTGCAAGAAAAGTTTTGTAACTCTATTTAAGAAGCCCTGGTTTTAATTTTGTAAGATAGTTGAAATGTGGTATGGAGACTGATGTTTTATGGAGGAGAGTTATAGAGGCAAAATATGAGAACATTTGGGGTGGTTGGTGTACGAAAAAGGTGACTAGTCCTTATGGGGTCAGCTTGTGGAGATACATTAGAAGTGGCTGGTTGAACTTCTCTAAATTCCTTGTTTATGATGTGGGGGATGAGACTAGAGTGAAATTTTGGAAGCATGTGTGGTGTGGAGATTGTACTCTCCAAGAGGCCTTTCCGGAGCTTTATTGCCTTAGTAGGTCTAAGGATTCCTCAGTGGCTGAAGTTATGGGTTGGTCTGCGGGGAGGTTTCACTGGAATGTGCAATTTCGTCATCTACCACAAGATTAGGAAGAAGAAGCCTTTGACCGGTTCATGGGGTTGGTCTATTCTTCGACAGTGCGGGGGTTTGGCCCAGATAAGGTTTGTTGGAAGCTTGCAAGGAATAGAGGTTTTGAGGTTAGAGGTTATTATAGCTCCTCCTACCCTCCTACTCTTGTTTCCTTTCCTTGGAGAATGATATGGCAATCGAAGGCTCCTCCAAGGGTGGCTTTCTTTTCTTGGTCTTCTTCCTTAGGTAAGATTTTAACAACAGACAACCTTCGTAAAAGACAGGTGATAGTGCTTGACTGGTGTTATATGTGTAAGAGGTGTGGGGAGTCGGTAGATCATCTTCTACTTCATTGCTTCATAGCTTGGGAGTTGTGGTCTTTGGTATTTTGTTTGTTTGGTATTCAATGGGTTATGCTTAATACTGTTCTTGAGTTGTTTAAGGCTTGGCAAGGAAAGTTTGCGCGATATCGTCACATTGACGTTTGGAAATTAGTGCCTCATTGCTTGATTCGGTGCATTTGGCGTGAAAGGAATGCTAGGAGCTTTGAGAGTTGTGAACGTTCTTTGCTGGAGATTAAGTCTTTTTTCTTAAACACTCTTTGAATGGAGTGTGGTCTTTTCACATTTTTCTTGTTCTTCTTTTCCTATTTTTCTTGATCGTTGTTCTTTTGTTTCCTAATTTGTGCCCCCATAGTACATCCCCAATGTACTCGGTTTGGCAATCTTTGGCATCATGTGAGGTGTGGGGGTTGTACTCTCTAGGAGGCATTTCCAAAACTCTATAACGTTAGTTGTAATAAGGAGTCTTCTATTGAGGATGTTATGCACTTTCCTAATCATAGGCTTTAGTGGGATCTTCAAATTTCTAGGGCTCCCCAAGATTGGGAAATAGAACACTTCTACACCTTTCTAGATTTTATCAATTCTATGCCTTTTAATGGTGAAGGCAAGGACAAACTATGTTGGAAACCAGCAGGGAATAAGAATTTTAAAGTAAGTGAGTTCTATCTCTCCCTTTCCTCTACTCCTATAACCTCTTTCCCTTGGAAATTTGTGTAGCGTTCAAAGATTCCTCCTAGGGTTGCTTTCTTCTATTGGACTGCCGCTTTAGGTAAGATTTTGACTTTTGAGAACTTATGGTATAAGGGTGTTGCAGTTATAGATTGGTACTATATGTGTAAAAATAGTAGGGAATCAGTGAATCGTCTTTTTCTTCATTGTCCTATTGCTTATGAGGACTCTTTTTGGTCTCCTTTAGGTTGCCGCATAGTGTTATTGATTTATTTTCGAGTTGGCAAGGTTACTTTGGCGGGCATTGGAGCATTGATTTATGGAGGGCTATCCCTCATTGTGTCCTATGGTGTATTTAGCAAGAATGGAACTCAAGATGTTTTGAAGGGAAGGAACGGTCTATTTCAGATCTTAAATATCTCCTTTTTCACACCGTGCTGGAGTGGAATTCGTCCTTTAGTCTTTTTCCTTGCTCTAATTTTTTAGAAATGCTTGATCTTTGTAATTTAAATGTTTGATGTATTGTTTTCATGTACACCCTCGGTGTACCTGGTTTCTCTTTTAATACAATTCCGATTATTTATCCAAAAAAAGAAAAAGAAAAAAAAAAGAATCTATAATCTCTTTCTATAGAGACACGAAATATACCCTTGTGATAAGTTTATTGGGAACTGGTTATTCAAGTTTGGCCACTTTAGTAAAGAGTTACTAAAATTTATATATAATGAAAGTAGATTTCATAAAATATATGAATAACTAAAAGATTAAACTGGGGACTCAAGGAATAAAATAGTTATTTACAAAGTGACAGTTTATTATGACTTTATTCACTATGGATGTTTCATAGAGTGGTCAAATGATACTATATTAGAGTTTTAGTATATAATTTATTAATAAGACCTAGAGTGCAATTATATTTCCATAGTGGTACTTGTTATATAATTAATGGTAACTTTGAACTTGTCAAGAGTTAATGGAAGCCCAAAGCTCATTGGAACTAGAGCCTTATTTATTCATTTGGGCCCATCCCAAGCCACACACTAAAGTCCAATTGGGCTGGCCTAAAAAGGCAAACTCAATTAGATAATCAATTGTATATTTAATAAGAGTTATTAAATAAAATAACTACCTAAGTAGTTAAAATGTACATACGATTAAAAGAAGAGAAAATAACTTTCTCTGTAATATCTCTCAAGTACACTTTTCCAAAAAGGAAAATAAATGTACATAAGAATTGATTAAGAGACCACACATCTTGGGCATCATGTGGAATTGGGAAGAAGATTGAATGTCTTTTCAAGATACTATCTACTTCTTGTTTTTTATTTTCACTACATCAAGGTACACTTTCTATTCTTTGTTCTAGAATTCAAAGTTGTATGTTATATTTCATGAATAAAGTAGATCCTTGATTTGCTTCCGTTGCTTGTTTTGTATGAGGTACAAAACTATGTTTTCCAACAGTGATGACTCAAAACAAGCTTAGGGGCCGACTCCTAGGTTCTATCATTTATTTTCTTCTTGTTTATTTTTTCCTTTTAAATTGTTCTAGTTTGTCTTGTGTCATTGTCACCGTGCACTACAACTTTTATAAAGTTATTTCTCCTAAGACTCTCATTCATTTTTGTGGAAAAGTATTTGGAAGGTGAAGGTTCCCACCGAGGTAGCTTTTTTTTTTTTTTTTTTGCGTGTACAGCTGTTAGGGTGAAAATTCTAATCATGGATAATCTTCGCAAGGGATGATTTTGTTTGGTAGACTAGTGTTGTATATGCACATAGTGTAGAGAGTCTATTGACTATGAGTTACTCTATTGATTCTAAATGATTCTTTTATTCCTAATTTGGGATTAATGGTACTTTATCATGGTATTGAAGTATTTAGTTCAGAATTTGAACCTTATCTCCACTCTATCCGTCGTTTAAAAGTTAAAAACTTCATGTGTTGGGCTCCGCTTATTGAGGGAGAGTTTGGGCACACACGTGAGGCTTGGTATTAGAATAATGGTTAAATTTTTAAAATCAATTTGTTCTAATAGCTTAAAATTTTGGGTTAAGTTGTAGTTTATCCTTTTGCATAAATTGTCACCATAATTTTCAATCCCATTGTTAAATTTTGTTATAATGGTCTGTAAATATTCTGCATTTTCTTTCAATTGTTTGCAAGGAAAATCCTCTTTTTCTAGGTTGTGACAGATTATTTAGATATCTAAGTACAATAAATATGGATTTAAAAATACTACTTTCAGGCAATTGGTGCAGGTCTTTTAGTCCCTGGGTGTTGCCAATCATCTGGAAAACTTTCATACTACTTGTCTGAAATTTCTTAGCCAACAACTCCAGTGCAACGTATGGAATATTAAAATGATAGTATTAGCAATAGCTTTTATATTGGTAAAACTTAGGTATGGTACCTTATGTGCAATAAATTAGATTCCTAATTAAATTTAAACACTTGGATGGATTGAATTTAATTATCCTTGGAAAGACAACATTATTTGTGTTTTATTGGTCAATCCATTCTAGCGTTTGAATTTAATTGGGAAACCTAATGTACTGTACCTAAGGTACTTTATCTAAGTTTTACTCCTTTTATATTATGTGAATGTGTATAATATACAAATGACACTAAGATTAGCATTCTGATAAGTATAAATATCGTCCATTGTGAAGAATTTTAAGTTGAGATTTACTGCATTACCTTCACCCAGTGAATTGCTTGTACTCAGATTGGTTCAGGTAAATCGTCATTGTTAAATTCAATTTTGGGAGAAATGCACGTTCTACATGGATTAATACATTCAAGTGGATCTATAGCATATGTACCACAGGTTCAAAGCTTCTCTTTGTATTGGTTTGGCATGTCTAAAGCTGAATCAATGTTTCTTACATTGGCATTTGCTGTTTAAAACTGTAGGTACCATGGATTCTCTCTGGAACGGTACGTGATAATATCTTGTTTGGAAAAAATTATGATCCCAGAAGGTGTAATTCTATCAACTATAAAAAATTTCCGCTTTTCCTGATACATTAATTACAATTTTTTTCCCCCTAAAAATATTTTGCTGATTCTATGATCAATAAAAGTCTTCTCATTTACAAATCTTATTTTCATGTCTTTGACAATCAGAAACCCTGAAATTGTATTTATCCATGCTGACAATTGTGGATATATGTGCTTCTCTCTCCTTGAGCAGATACTCAGATACTTTACAGGCATGTGCACTGGATGTTGATATTTCGTTAATGATTGGAGGAGACATGGCTTATATTGGAGAAAAAGGAGTGAACATATCAGGTGGACAGAGAGCTCGTCTTGCTTTGGCGAGGTTATAGCATCTTCAATTTCCACTGTGGCTAGCTCCCAATTCTTATGATTTCTTTTTACCTTTCAAATTTCTTATGGGATTCTTGTCAAAATATTTCTTGGAAATTTGTGCTGTGAACAGGGCTATTTATCATGGCTCCGATATTTTTATGCTTGATGATGTCCTCAGTGCTGTCGACGCTCAGGTTGCTCAGTGGATTTTATATAATGCCATTCTGGGTCCTCTTATGAAGCAATGCACTCGTGTACTTTGTACCCATAATGTGCAGGTGACTCCCTTGAAGTTCATATGGCTTTCTCATGATATCTACATGAGTTTGGATTTCATTAAGTTGATATTTTAGCCACTGGATCAGCCAATCAGGGGACTATTTTCCATGAAAGAAATTTCTCATATTGTCTTAGAACATATTGTTTATATACATATTGTTTTACTTTATAACAATGATATTAACTCATGGAAAATTTATTTGTTAAGTTGCAACTGATTGAAGGGAGTGATTATGTGTTCAAGGCAATAATATAGATATAATTAACTGACGTAGGATGAATTGGAGAATTTGTCTACATGTGCTTGTGGTAGGTTAAAAGATGGTTTGCTAAGTTATTTGATGCCTACTTGGCAGAAGAAAGTATGTAGGTGGTTTTAGGGTTTCAATAGGCAAAAGAAAGGCTTGATTTGGGATTTTAAGGAGGAAGAAAATGATAGAAGTTTATGGTGTTTAGGGGTTGTATGAAGAACACCACAAGAAAGAGAAGAGAAAGAACCAGCATGCTTCAACACTCAAAATACTCCATATGTTTTTTTTTTTGTTAATGAATATTAATATGTTTATTAATCTACTGCATCTTTTCTTTGATTGCATTGAGCACAAACACATAAAGGACACTATTTACACCAGTGGTATCAGGACTCCTAGTTTTATTAGTAAATGATAAACCTAATAAAAACTATTTTGGACGCAAAGAAAATAAAGTCCAACATACTTAGGATTGCCGAGAAAATTCTGGACTCAACTAAACTATCAAAATACCCTTAATTCTCAGGATAAATAACAAATTTTCCCCTGAATATAAAATTGACCATAACTTGTTAAAGGAATACTCAAATAAAAAATTGTATTAACTCTAGGACATACATAACTAGAACTTTAAAACCACAACTTACTTCAATTGGACTTCACACGTGGACCTCATAATATAACTCTTGAATAAACAAATTTGTGAAGTAGTAACAGATTAATCTTTGATGACTGCATCACTAACCTAATTGAACGATAGTCTTAGCAATTCATTGTCCAATAATTTTAATGAATTTGTAAGAGTGAATAAGATACAAAGGTTACAAATGATATTTCCAATGAACTTTTAAATTTTGTTCAAGTTACACTGAAGTTAAAAGACTCTAGTGTACTATTAAAACTCTTACTGGTCCATGCTAGTTGAGATGCTGTACTTGCGAGACATAGACACTTTTGGTGTGTGTCAAACAAGTGTCTAGATGGTGAGAAATTTTGGCATCTGATAGCTGTTTGACTTGGACATAGCTTATTTGCATTATGTGTTCATGATATTGTTATTGATCAATGTTTTCCAAGTATTTTCTGGTTTATGGTAGTCATTGTAACGCAATGCATGACTTGACACAGCATTGCAAATGGTCATAGCAAAACAGTTTAAGAATTTAGTTAACATTTTTCTTGTGGATGAGTTTGATTTGTGTTTCTGCATTTGACAGGCAATATCTTCTGCTGATTTGGTTGTTTTGATGGAAAAAGGGCATGTGAAGTGGGTGGGAAGTTCAGCTGATTTGTCAGTTTCTTCATATTCAGCATTCTCTCCACTAAATGAATTTGATGCATCTTTGCACATTCAAAGACAAGAATGCAGCATGGCTGCTAATACTGAAGGCAAACAATCTCTCCTAGAAAAAAGCACTACTCATGTTTCAGAGGAAGCAGAAGAGATCATTGAAGTTGAGCTACGAAAAGAGGGCAAAGTTGAACTTACTGTATACAAGTAAAAACATTTCTTGTTAAATATTGTACTGCATATAGGAGACAACAATTGAAAGTGCAGTTTTTAGCTAGGATGCAGAGACACTGCATTTGGGGTTTTGTACTCGTGTCGTATCCGTGTTGTAATAGTGTCTTATCTGCCGTATCATGTTATAATTTTTTAGAAATTGCCTATGTCGCCGTATTGTACCCATACCTGTAGTTGTGTTCATGTCCGTGTCTGTGCATCCTAGGTTTTTTGGGCTTTTCTCTTGATAAAGTTCTCTCACTGAACACTTTATAAGTAAACATACAATAAGTGTATTATTTTTTTGCAGAAATTATGCAGCATTTTCTGGTTGGAGTATCACAGTTGTGATATGCTTGTCGGCAATTTTAATGCAAGCTTCTCGTAATGGAAATGATCTGTGGCTGTCATATTGGGTTGATACAACAGGAAGCAGTCAGACAGAATACTCCATCTCCTTTTATCTGGTATTCAGCTTCCCCACTTTTCCTTATAATTGCAAGCTGTCTGGCTTTCTATGTGGTTGTTTAGATTTAAAAAAAAAAAAAAAAAATTCTTCAGGGAAATTGTTGAAATTATTAATGAAGCTAAGTTTAATTTTACATGTAAATATCAGAACTAAAACTTGAAAAGAGTTCAGGTAGAGAACTTAAAAGTAATAAATTGGACAGATTTTCTAGGAATTCATTCAAAGTAAAAGTGTATTATCTAGTGGAATATGCTAAGCTGGGTCAAGAGAGCCTCAAACTATAGTGCTTTGGCTTGTAGCAAATAGGAACTTAGACCTTAATTTGAGAAATTTATGTAATTATATGTCCTTTTTCACTAGTTCAGCTGCACCCACGGGGTGGAACTTGGAAGGGACAATGAAATTGGTTATGTTATAATCTGGATACTTTTAGTCAATATATGTACATTGCAACATAACATCTCTGCTTTCTGTTCAATATAATATATTGTTTTTGAAAATAACATTTAAGCAAGAATTCTGGGGAACTTGTGATTGGGAATATTTGTTTTCCTGTTGTAATTGACTTATCAATTGACTGTGCAGGTTATACTTTTCATCTTTTGTATCATAAACTCCTTTCTAACGTTGGCGAGGGCATTCTCATTTGCATTTGGGGGCTTACGAGCTGCTGTTAAGGTGCATAATACACTGCTTCATAAGCTTGTCAGTGCACCTGTCCAATTTTTTGATCAGACCCCAGCTGGAAGGATATTAAACAGGTTAGAATAAACTACAGTGAAGGTGCATATTATTGTGCTTTATAAGCTTGTAAATGCACTTGTTCAATTCATTGATCAGACATCAGCTGGAAGGATACTAAACAGGTCAGAACAAAATTCAGTTAAGACAAAATTCAGTTAAGGCGCATAATACACTGCTTTAGAGCATTAGCATCCGGAAGTCTAAAAGAAAAGGAATTTTACATTCTAAAAATCTATTTTATCTATTTTTACATACTATTTCACAACTCACCCAACATCCCATTTCTTATTTATCACATCTATTCATTTATTTACTAATTTCACTCTCTTTCTCTCTGTCTCTTTTCCTCTCCATCATACTCTATCTCCTTCTTTCTCTTTGTTTAAAAGCTCACCAGTCACCACAACCGGGAAAAAAAAAAGAAAAAAACAGCTACCACCACAACTCGCCAGCCACTAAGCATAGATCCAACCCACCAGCCACTACAACTCTTACTTTTCATGTAAAAAAATAACCACATTCTATTTAAAAAAAAAAAAAAAATACCATATCAAAAACCACCGATAGAGGGAGACTGAGTTAAGGGGAGAGAATAAAAAGGCATTATAGGAAGAGAGAGATTCAATATAATAAGCAATTTTATTTTTTACAAACACAGCTACAGTAACTTCTAAATTTAACTTATTTGGGGTTTTACACACCCCAATGCTAATGCTAAATGACTTTTTTTTCTTCCCTTTCTTATATTTGTAGGTTGTCTTCAGATCTTTATACAATTGATGACTCTCTTCCGTTTATTCTCAACATTCTCCTAGCCAACTTTATTGGCTTACTGGGAATTGCTATAGTTTTGTCCTGTGTACAGGTACCTATCTAATTTGTTCACTTGCTTTTATGCTCTTCCGAAAATCTATATTTCACTGTCTTCAGGATTGAAATGGTGTTCAATGGGTTTTATGTATATATGTAGGTCTTCTTCTTGCTTTTGCTGTTGCCATTTTGGTACATCTACAGCAAGCTTCAGGTACTTCTCGATATTATTATGTAGAATTATGAATTTTTATATTGTAGTGTACATCTTGCACCCTCATTATTCGTTTCTTAAATTTTACGGAAAATTGTATAATTACCCCAATAGTTTGGGAGTGGTTTCAAATTAAACCCTAAATTTAAAAATGTTTCAATTAAAACCATAGATTATTTTTAGAGTCATTGTTAACCCTGGTAAAAAAAAAAAAAAAGGTCGTTGTTAACTAAAAGTAATGAAAAATGAAGTAGATTGCACTTGAGACTTAGAAGACCTGTCATGAAAATAAAATGGTATTTTACTGTTAAAAATAAATAAATAAATAAAACAAACAAATCATGTCTTCTTCATTAAATTGCATTTATCTATTAGGATTTTAAGTTATTTTGTAAGCTTTTTTGGTACCAAAATACTAAGAGCCCGTTTGGTTGGCCTGTTTCCATGACTCAATTTTCTGTTTCCATAACTCGATTCTCAAAACTGGTGGGACCCATAGCAAATACTTGTTTGGCTGCATTATTTTTTGTTTCCATAACTCTGTTTTCATTTCTCAATTCTTAACTTTTTGAGTTATGAGTTGTGGAAACTGAAAACAACCAAAAGTTGTTTTCAGTTTTCAATTTTCAGTTTTCAATGGCAATCTTGTAAATATAATGCAAAACCCGGTTCCACCGTCTGACTTTTACTCCCTTTTATCTTCTTTTATCTTTTTTTATTTTCTTTTCCTTTTCTCTTTCACGGGTCTGGACACTGCTCCTCTTCTTCTTCTTCTTCTTCTTCTTCTCACTTTCTGAGTTTAGTTCTTTTTTTTTTTTTTTCTTCTTTTCTTTTCCATTCTCCTTTTCTTTTTTTTTTTCTTTTCTTCTCTTTTCACTTTCTGGGTTTGGTTCTTTTTTTTTTTTTTCTTCTTTTCTTTTCTATTCTCCTTTCTTTTCTTTTTTCTTTTCTTTTCTTTTCACGTTAGTTTTTGGGTTTGGTTTCTGGGCTTGGGTTCTTCTTCTTTTTTTCTTTTTTTTTTTCCTTTTCACTGGGTTTCCATTCTTTTTTTTTTTTCTTCTTCTTCTTTCACTGGGTTCGGTCTTCAGTTCTTCCTTTTTTTTTTTTGTTTTTTTTTTTTTTTCACTGGGTTCGGGTTTCTGGGTTTCTTTCTTTTTTTTTTTTTTTGGTTCTTCATCACAAAATTTTTTGGTCTGAAGCTGCACTCCATGACCGGGTAAGGATGGAAACTGAAATTTGGATTTGGGTTTCAAAATACCCACATGAATGGGTTTCAAAAAAATTGAGGAGGGGAAATGAGAATAGAAAAAATGGTGGGCCCACAAAACAGTTTTTTTCTGACCAAATGACAGGTATGGGACCCATAAATAGTGTGAAAAATATTGAGTGATGAAAATTGAGTGATGGTGCCAACGGGTGCGGTATTTAGAGTGATGAGTGATGGGTGATGAGTGATGAGTGATGGAAATTGAGTGAGCAAAAAAAGTCATCCAAACAGGCTCTAAATGTCATGGATGATTTTTTTTTTTTAATACAAATCATGTTTCAATTTACTTTTTGTGTATAATATCTCACTAAGGGGGCAAATTGTAATGATTTAGAAAGTTCACAGCTTTAAGTGAGACTTTTTGAAGTCTAGGCAAAAATGCCTTTTTGGTCCCCACTTTTTTTTTTTTAATTTTTAATTTTTAATTTTTTTATTTTTTAAGATGCGGTCCCTAAAATTAAAAAAAAAAAAAAAATCACTCTCATTTTAGTCCCAATTGTCATCTCACTAACGGAAATTGCCTACGTGGCAGACGGAGTGTACTGTTGACACATTAAATGCTAATGTGACCATTAAAATAATAATAAAATTTTTTATTTGGTATAATTAAAAAAAATTAAAAACAAAGAACTTCTAATTTATCAATTTTAATTTAAATTGAAAAAAATAAAAACAATATATATATATATATATATATATCTCTCCTAGCTCATGAAGAACATGAACTTGGCTCATCACCAAATCATGCATACCCAGCCAGCCAACCCACTCATGATCATACTTAGCAAATTCTAACACAATCAACAACGAAGCCTCCAATAAATCAAACCCATAAACCTAGCAACCAAACCAATCTTCAGCAAACCCATAAACTTGGAAAATGGTGTGCATGGGTTGGGTTAAGGGGTTTTTTCAACCCAACCCAACTCATGTGGACCGGGTTGGACAGTTTTTTTTTTTTTTTAATTACTATTATTTTTATTAAATTGAGCATTAGAAATTTAGAATAACACTCTTACAAATAAGAGTAAATTTATAACGAAATAATCCTTAGCATTATACCAAACCAACACAAACTATGTGAGTAGAACTTAGGGTTTGAGTTTTATTTAGGAGAAGGGGAAAAAAAGTAAATAAAAAAATTGTTTAGAATATTTTTAAATATATTTCTTAAATTTTGAATATATATTAAATATAGGTGGGTCGGATCGGGTTAGGCGGATTTGTAAATTTTATGACCTGAACCCAACCCAACCCAACCCAACCCATTGTAAAAAAAAAAAACTTACAACCAAACCCATCCCACCAACCCCTACAAATTGACCCTACCTAGTGGGTTGGACTGGATCGGGTTGGTTTTGGCGGGTTAGTTGCACGCTCTTACTGGCAATTTTCTTGGGAAACAAACACACAAAAAACCCAGAAAATTCAGCTTAAAAACAACATTATAGGCAAAATCATAAATCCCAAAGCCCCCATTTTCTCAAACCCAAGAAAAATCATTTCTTAAATTTATACATTAAAAAAAAAAAGCGGATAAAAAACAAATTCCAGCCTTTGTTTGGTTGCCAAGAAAATGAAAGAAAAAAAAATTTAGACAGCACCATTCAAGTCTATTCCATCTAAACCCAAGTCCAATCAAATTCAAATAAAAAAATTATCTAAACCCACTCGGTTACATACACATCTACATATGGTTACATACACATCTACATATACAGAACACGCGACACAGATCTGCATACCAAGAAATCAACATATGCCAACCAAAATTAAACCCATAAATTAGAACCCAAGCCGATCCACCGCCACACAAACAGCCACACCAGATTTGTGGTGGCCTTTCCTCCTCTCTTTGCGGCCGCCACACTTTCTTCTTGCTCGCGCCCACCTAGGGTTTGGGTTTGAGAGGGCAAGGTAGAGAAGGTGAGATTGGGCTTAGTGAGATAGGAAAAGAGAGTGCTGAGAATGGGAGTTTAAGTCGAGTGGGTTCAATTTTTTGGGTTTGTATGGGTTTATTTTTGTGTTTGTTTTTTGAGAAAAAAGAAAAAAGAAAAAAGAAAAAGCCAAATAAAAGAAATTCTCTTATTGTGTTTGTGTTTAAATCTGGGTTTGTGTTCTTATGTATTCTTATTTTTTTTTTTTTAATTTTTAATTCCTTAATTTTGTTAAAATTGAGAATTTTTTTAAAAAAAATTATATGCTGTCCTGGATGCTTAAATAATTTTTTTTAATATTATATTAATAGCCACTTCAGCATTTAGTGTGTCCAAGTGCACTTCGTTTGCCACGTAGGCAATTTTGTTAGTGAGATTATGGTAGGGACTAAAATGTGAACGATTTTTTGATTTTAGGGACTGCATCCAGGTAAAAAAAAAAGTGTGGACCAAAATGGAAATCGGCCCAAAATGTAGGCTGATTTGAAACTAAGTTTAAATTTGAAACTATCCACTATCCAGCAGGAATTATGCAATTTACTCAAATTTTTATAAAATTGTGTAGTGTACATTGCCTCCACAGAATCTGAAATTTTGAATGTTTGATAAACATTTAAAGGTTTTCACATGGTATCCAACAAGTTTTATATATTTGTCATTTTAATCCTGTGAGTTTATTATTATTATTTTTTATTTTTAAACCCACAACCTTACCCATGACCTTGCTGCTACAAGAGGAGGTGTCATTTGAGGTAGAGTTTGTTGGCTTAATCACTTGTGATCTTTTTATCACCAAGTATTACTTATGAGGATTTGGTGGGGAACCCCAACAACAGGACTAGGAGAAAAAAAGAATAAAAGATTATTTACATCAGTGATTGTAAATTCTTACAAGCTTTGTAGGGAATATCTATTTGGGACTACGTAGGATAAATGATAAAAACGTTGAAACCAACATGTTTTCTAACGGGCATAGAAGTATCATATAGCCCACTAATATTAATAGATGTTGCACTTCACTGTGTAATTCTGATTTACTAGAAGGTTTTCAATATACGAGATTATGACTATAGGTGATGCGTTCTAATGTTGCTTTCTTACGTAAGCGCACTGGTTGCTGCTGCAAAGTCGTGTTATTGAGAATGAGAATTAGATGTAGCATATTTGAATACATAGGAATTGATATATCAGTGGCTGGAATATTGATCTACTTGTATAGCTTGTTAAATTTAAACAATAGGACAAGAATTGTATGTTTCGTGATGGTTGAATTTTATGATATTATTATTGGCCATACATATCAAAAAACGACATTAGCATTGGCCATCCGGTACAACGAAAGATTAAAACTTGACTAATGAGTTGTCTGCTTAGTGGAAATTCTTCAGTTCTTCTACAGGTCAACATCACGAGAACTGCGGAGGCTGGACAGTGTTTCTCGTTCTCCTATATATGCATCCTTCACAGAGACACTCGATGGGTCATCAACTATAAGGGCATTCAAGTCAGAGGTAGATATTTATATATTTTTTTCAAATTGTATATCTAATGACATCGTGTAGTGAACAGTCACTAGGACAGAAAAATAATTAGGGGAGAGAGAGAGAGAATACTGAAAGGGGAGAAAAAAAATTGGAAAAAAGTTTTATGACTTAATTGTTTTGTCCCTTAATTGAATCACTGTATGCTAACAATTATAAAAATGCCAAGAGTACTAAATGGTTTTTTTATTCCTTTTTTCTTATTCTTCTTAGTAAAGCAGATAATGGCCCTGTATTTTATTAATTTATTATGCAAATCTTGTTTTCAAATTTATTCATATGGATCATTGATGAGTGATTCTTTATGATGATCACAATTGATTGAATTTCAAAACCGATCAATGCTGGTTTTTGGACAGGACTTTTTCTTGGCCACATTCACTCGGCATGTATTGATGTATCAGCAAACTTCATACTCAGAATTAACCGCAAGTTTGTGGCTTTCCCTGCGCCTTCAGGTATATCATAAGATTTTGAAATGAATTCATTTATTTTTTTTTATATAAATAACGTAATTTATTGAAGAAAAAAAAAAAGCAATGTATACAGGACGCATACTAGAGGCCAACATAATCATGGTGTAGAGTACAATGATCAATGAAATCTACAAGAGAAGAAAAAGAATAAAAACCCAATGAATGCAGCCAAGAAAATAGAGAAGTAAGAAAATTTATACGGTTATTGTAAAGAAATAAATTTCTCTTTCATTCTTAGGATACGTAAAGAAATAATAAAAAACTAAATGCAAAATGAATAGTGTTAGTGTAAATTTATACGGTTATTGTAGCAACTAAGTATTTTTACACAACTTTACATTATACAAGCAGATGCGAGTGCTCTTATTACGGCTAATTCCAAACAATTCGGGATAGGACTCCTTAAGAATCGTATCTCCACACCACAAATACCACAAATCATATTTCAGAATTTCACTCTAGAACCATCCATTACTTGAAATTGAAGGTGCTTGGTGCAAGTCTCCCACCCGACCTATATTTTTCCACATGCTAACTCCATAAGGGCTTGAAACCATTTTGGAACACCCCCCTTCCCTCCAACCAATACCATATTTTGCCTCAATCACCCTTTGCCAAAACCCAATCACCCTACGCCAAAATATATCTCTCCCTACCGTATCTTCACAACCATTTCCCAATCAAGGCTTGATTGAATTTTTTCAACTTCCTTATGCCCACTGAAGAGGAGAATAAATATGAGACCATCTCAATAGGGATTTTGGAGTCTTCACCTAACCCACTCCATAAAAAATTTGTTGTAATTTTTCAATATGGTTAGCCACATCAATAGGAATAGGAAATAAAGACAGAAAGTAAGTAGGAAAACTAGAAAGAGTGCTCTTAATTAACATAACTTTACCTTTCTTAGATAAATACAAATGCTTCCACCTTGCCAATCTCTTTTCCATCCTATTAATAATAGGATTCCATATTGTCTTCTCTTTGCATTTGACACCCAAAGGAAAACCCAAATACTTCATCGGAAGTATCACATGTTTGCCATCTAGAATGACCACCAACTCCTACAAGTTAGTTACATTTGCCATAGGAAGTAGTTCTGACTTGCTCAAATTAATCTTCAATCCAGATACAGTAGTAAACCATGCAAGAATAGTCCTCAACTGGGCAATATGATGCATGTCAACATCACAAACAATTAGTGTTTGCAAATAAAAGATGAGACACCATTATTCCTTTATTTTCTGAAGACCTAATAGGAATCTTGCAATAACGCCATTTCGCATAGCAATCTCTATCATACGGCTCAAACCTTCCATTACAATAGCAAAAAGCATTGGAGAAAGAGGATCTCCTTGGTGTAAGCCCCTAGAACTCTCAAAAAAGCCACTTGGGCTATCATTAATCAATATAGAGAAATGCACTGTAGAAATACAATACCTAATCCACCTCCTCCATTTCTTCAAAAACCCACATCTCCTAAGCATATAGCTTAGAGAATCCCAACTGACATGGTCGTAGGCCTTTTCCACATCTAATTTACATAATAGCCCTGGAATTCCTGACTTCATACGACTATCCAAAGATTCATTGGCAATGAGAACTAAGTCTTAAATCTACCTATCTTTCATGAATGCATTTTGGAGGGTAAAAATAATATCCTAAAGCACCACCCTCAGTTTGTTGGTTAAAACTTTGGCAATAATCTTATATGCCTTGCCTATTAAATTTATAGGCCTAAATTCTTTGACCAGCACCCCTTATTTTGGGAATAAGGTAAATAAAGGTAGCATTGAGGATCTTTTGAAATTTACTGTGGGCATAAAAATTCTAAAAGATCTCTGTAATATCAACCTTCATCATTCTCCAGCAAGATTGGAAGAAGGCCAAAGAATATCCATCTAGGCCCAAACCTTATCACCATTAAAATTCTGAATCACCCCAAAAAATTCTTCTTCTTCAAACTGTATTTCCAACCACTCAACTTTTTCCACAGGGATGCTAAAATCCATGACATCCACAAAAAGGCTGTGGAAATCATCCTCAATATACAGACTATGATAAAACTACATAATACATTCAGAAATAGTTGTTGGATCTGTAGTCAATTCTCCATCTACTAAAAGATTAGTTATAGCATTACGTCGCCTATCAGAATTTGCCACTCTATGGAAAAATTTAGTATTTTTATCCCCCTTAACCAAAGAACTCTAGACTTCTGTCTCACACTAACCTCCTCCAAAACAATGGTTTCAAGCTCTATGCGATCTTTTTCGAAGTTCTCATCGTTATTTAGATCACAGCTCTCCTCAATAGTATCCAGTTCATCAAGTGCATTAAATAACTGCTTTCTCTTAATTTCCACATTCCTAAACTCTTCCTCATTCCATTTTTTCAAATCTGACTTCAAAGCTTTCAATTTATTTGCGACTCTACAACTTGGATGCCCTTGAATCTAGTAGGAACCCCACCAAAATTTTACCTGGGAAGCACGGGTGCGGCAATCTGGTCGCCACACCCTTGTCAGACACTTTGATGATGCGGTTGCACGTGCGTCCTAAACGATTATTTATTTATTTATTTTAAAGCCTGAAACGCATCGTGGTGGAGGAAGAAGAGAACAAAAACACACCATGCTGCAAGCTACCAAATGATCTGAAATAAAAAAGGAGAAGAAGAAGAAGAGAACAAAAAATTAGAGCGCAAAAAATTAGAGCCGTGGTGGAGGAAGCTAAGTTTTGGTTGGGTTTGAAACTTTCTTCTTCAGTCTTTGAAACTTTCAAATAGGAGTGATGAGAGACTTTGAAATAAAGTAGAATAGGAGTGGAGAAGTAATGCACATGGCAGGTAGTGAAGTAGGGTTTAGGTGAAAAGGTAGCTTCCTGGAAGATTCCTAGTCCAACAATGTTTGTTTATTTTTTACTTATATAAAAAAAACAATGTTTGTTTATTTACAAAAATACTCAAACTTGATTTTTAAAATAACAAATCTAATCACTTTATTGTTATGATATTTCTTTTAAAACACTATATTACCTTCATTAAATGATATTACATTCATTATTTATATCATTTGGCTTAAGAATAACAATGACTAATAATATTTTTTATTAATTACTAAAAATAAATAAATATATATATATATATATATATATAGAAAATATAAATAAAAATATATTTAATAATTAATTAATAAACGTATTCCACCGCACCTGTCCTACTTTTTCAAAAATTGCTTTGTTGCCGCGCCACATCTACACTCGTATCCGTGCTGATGCTTCCTAGGATATTACTTTCTCCACAAAACCCTCAGCCTTGAGCCACATGTTTTCAAATCTGAAAGGACTGTAGCTTCTTTGGAAACTACCACAATCCAAGAGAATTGGAAAGTGGTCAGACATAAGGTTGGGCAGGCTTCATTGATAAACATTGGGCAATTGAACCTCCCAATCCGTTGAGAACGAAAGCGGTTAATTCTAGATCTTGAGACCTGTGCAGGGGTATTCTAGGAAGCGTGGATACTTCATTTAGGGTGCCGTACTTGTGTTGTATTTGTGTCATACCGGTGTAGTACTAGCTGTTTCATGTTATAATTTTTAAGAAATTACTTGTGTCACTGTGTTGTATCATGTCTGTGTCCATGCATCCCAGGGGGTATTAGACCAAGTGAAAGGGTCTCCTTCCAAAGGTAAATCAATTAGACCATGAGCTGAGATGAAATCAGAAAAATCAAACATAGCTTGCGAATAATTCTCAGTTCCCAGTGGTTTTGTAGGAAAGAAAATCATGTTGAAATCACCTCCAACACACCATGATACGTTCCACAAACTAATTAATCCAGACATTTCCCCCCAAAGAAACCTCCTATCCCTATATGTATTAGGCCTATAAATCCATGAATGCCCATTTGAATTGATTTACCATTTTTTAATCTTGTACAAGACATTGAAAATTGACCCACAGCTTCCTCCATCTTATCCACTACCCTCCTATCTCACATCAAAGGAATACCCCCTGGTAGAATAGGGTCAAAATCTTATTTACTCTGAATCTGTATTCATTAGAGACTTCATCCATAAACTGAAGCTTTTTGTCCTATATGATACTCCCTCTATCCCATGGCAGTTTTTCTCTTTCAGAAAGTCAATAATTATGGAGATTGTAATAAATGCTTTAAGACTGGCTTCTCCTGCTTTATCTTTTGAATACCTGCCATAGCTGTAACTTAAGAATGGCTGGAGGAATAATTAGAGAGAAATATATGCTTTTCGTGTAAGAGTAGGATCTTCTAGAGTTCCTAGGATAATTCAACCATAGAGCTCATAAATTTTAAACATTCATTGTTAAATGCGTGGTTTAGACCTTGTCTAGACATTGGCATTTAAGCAAACATTAATCAACACTATTTTGGTACTTATTTAAGTTATTGATGATGTGGTAAAATCTAACTCACTCATTTAACGAAGAACGGTTAGGATTTAGAAACTCTTTGGTGGAATTAAGAATTCTAGAGGATCTCAATCATGTGGTGTAGAATGATAGTTATAACTTGCGATTGACTTTTCAAAAAACATGAGACAATTAAAATAGAAAAGGAAAATTTTCATGCAATGCGCTTAGTGGTGGGATAATAGACTAATATGTGACCGGTCATCTTCTTCCAGTTGTTAGCAGCATCTATCATCTCATTTGTTGCCCTGATGGCTGTTATTGGATCTCATCGTGGTTTTCCAATTAGTTTTGGCACCCCAGGACTGGTATGTTCTTCTGCCCCTCATATTTCTTCAACTTGTCCTATTACAATTCAATTCCTTGTACCTATAATATTCTGTTTTTTTATTATTTTATTTTTAGAGCCTATAATTATATAGTGTTGTACTGGAATTATTTCCATACATTGTGAGGCCACAAAGAATTGAAAATGCTATGGTCTTTTACAGGTAGGATTGGCTCTCTCCTATGCAGCTCCAATTGTGTCTTTGTTGGGGAGCTTTTTAACAAGTTTTACTGAAACAGAGAAGGAAATGGTTTCTGTTGAAAGAGCTCTTCAGGTACGAGGGTAGATATCCATTGTTAGATTCTTTCTTTCTGATAACATACGTTTGATTGTATTCTCTGTAGTATATGGACATTCCTCAAGAGGAATTGCATGGATGCCAAGCCTTAAATCCAGATTGGCCACATCAAGGAGTAATTGAATTTCACAATGTTACATTGAGATACTTGCCATCTCTTCCGGCTGCACTTTGTGATATTAATTTTACAGTTGGGGAGGGGATGCAGGTCAGCATCATATACCCAACTAGATCTTGATGATTTAATTTTATGCAGGATTTGGATTTAGTAACTAAATTCAGTTAAAAAGCGTCAAATCCTTTTACTAAAATTATTCTTACCAAGTTGTTAACATTTTTCCCTTGATCTTTTTTCAGGTTGGAATCATTGGAAGAACAGGTGCTGGAAAATCTAGTGTCTTGAATGCCCTTTTTCGTCTTACCCCAGTATGTACAGGATGTATTTTGGTGGATGGGATAAACATAGCTGATGTTGCTGTTAGAGAACTCCGTACACATTTTTCTGTTGTGCCTCAGAGTCCATTTTTATTTGAAGGATCATTAAGGTAATCTGGAAAAATGTTACCATACCTTTCATTCAATTTTGTTGATCATTTGTTTGTTTGATTTAATTCCTTGGATGTTGTTCTTTGTTTCAGATATATTTATATTTTTTGGAGAAAAATGCAAAAAAAAAAAAAAACCTGAAATTTTGGTCAAATGAAATAAACCTTGTCCTTTTAGTTTGCAATTTGAAACTTCTGAATTTCATTAATGGTTCAAATCAATCCTTCTGCTACCACCCTGTTAATGTAACGGACGGTTTGCATGTGATAAGATGTTAATTAAAATTTAACTGAAAAAAATTGTTTTTTCCTCTCTCCCTCTCTTTTTGTCCCACCGCCATACAATCCCACCCAAACCAGCAATTCCAGCCTGCAGCCAAATCCTCCTCAACTAAAAGACCCACAAAACCCACAAATCAAACTAGCAAACCTGAAAACTCCAAATCAAACCCCTTCATCATCAAATCTGCTTTTCACAGTCCTCAGCCATCCCGAGAAAACTTCAAAGCCCCCAACACAACCATGGTGAACAAGAACCAATGAAAGATCACATTAATGTAGCCTGACTCTGTTTCAGTTGAAAATATCAGGATTTTCTTCAGCTTTTTTGCTAAATATTCCCATGAATTGTAATTGTTTTTCCATCTATTTTTCTGAACCTTGGCAAGTAGTTTTGCAGTAAACACGGCTACTTATTGTGTCACACCATCGCCCTCACTATAATTGAATGAGTCAACTGTTTGTGCCAGATTTATGGGTTCTGTGGGTTTTATGGTAGATGATGATTTGGTTGGGAGTTGGTGGTTATGGTGGGCTTGTGTGGTGGTGGGGGGAATTAGAGGGAAAGAGGAGAAAGATAAGGGAGAGGGATAAAAGGGGAATTTTTATTTAATGAGTTTAAAAGCAACTTGAAAAAAAAAAACAAATTTTAAAATAGTTTTTTATTAAATTTTTGTTGCATGCTATGTACGCGCATAACATTTTCCATGTGATGGTAATGGAGTCCTAATAGTAACAGAAATGTCATTTTGTACAAGAGTCCGAATTTGGTAAGGATGAGTTGTTAAACCCATGTTTTACACCATTCAATAAGAGATTGTCACATCAGCATTTTACATAAAATTCAGTCCATCCTACTACACTTAATAACATCTCAATAAACTCTCAATTTGGTTGAATTTATATATGAGTATTAGAATTAATTGGGTGTGGTTGTGCTTATTCTTAAATATGTGATAAGATGATGTGGCAAGTTGGGATTGGAGGGGTAAAACATGGGTTTTACGCCACATCCTTACAAAATTTAATCTCTTTGTACAATTATCGAAGTTCAGAGGTTTTTAGTTTCAAATGTTCAATGGTTTCTAATTTCAAATTAAAAGGTTTGGGGTCTATATGATTTTGACCCAATATTCAGGGGATGTTTTTACGTTTTTCCCTATTATTTATGTTGTGGTTTCATTATAGCAACCTTTGTTTTCTTGCGAATTTCTAGGGATAATCTAGATCCATTCCGGGTAAGCAATGACTTCAAAATTTGGGAGGTTCTGGAGAAATGCCATGTCAAGGATGATGTAGAAGCAGCTGGTGGGCTAGATATTCATGTAAAGGGAGCTGGGACGTCATTTTCTGTTGGGCAGCGGCAGCTGCTTTGCCTTGCACGAGCACTTCTCAAGTCTACAAAGGTCATATTTTTTTGATGAACAATGTTAGGGCGACAACTATTTACACAACTTTTGTGACAGCTCGTCACGTGGTGAGTTATGAGTGGCGGAAGTGTGGACCCACCACTTTCTCCACCACTCACAACTCGCCATGTGGTGAGTTGTGGCGAAAGTGGTGAACTTTGTTGTGGTCTTAGCATTTTTCTTTTCTGATTGGCTGTGCCAAGTCTTTCTAAGATTAAACACTTATAAATTTCTTGATAGTATAGTAATAAAGAATTTAGGGAATTTTAATGTTTTTAAAACTTAAAAACGATTACCCCATTCTTGTATGATTTAAAATAATATTGAGAACTAAATTTGGTTTCCATGTCTCCTAGATGACTGTCCCTAGCCTGGAAAAATGATAGCTTCAATTCAATTGCTAAATCCAAAGTTTTTGGTTCTTACCTTTTTTTTTTTTTGATGCATTCATTTTCAATAATTCTGTGTACTTGAGGGTCATGTTAAATGTAACCGAGTTTTCTTCATTAGTGCTTCCTTATCAAATCTTCTAGTTCCTACCTCCCCCATTTGGTGTAGTAAAAACCAAGTTAGAAATCCGTGCTTCTTGAGCCACGACACTGGCAAACAACTCCGGATACAAATCTTTCAAAGAAACAGGACCGCTTCTAGAGTTGTACCAGAATCGAATGCGATTACCCTCTTCTGCCACATACACCACATGACCAAAGAAATGACCAAAGAAACTCTCTGCACCTTTCCTAATGTTCTTCCACGTCCCATAGCCATGAGACCCTCTAACAACTCTAGTGCACCAACCTCCACTAGCCTCCCCATATGGGTGACTTCATTCCCAAAACACCATAGCCACTTCCCAAGCAAAACTTGGTTAAACAGCCCAAACCTTCGGATTCCCAAACCACCTGCCTCCACTAGTCAAACAACCTTTTCCCAAGCAACAAGTGGATATTTAAAAACTTCAGTAGATCTCCCCCAAAGGAAATTCCTCTGAATCCTCTCTAATCTGTCCGCCACATGTTATGAAATAGTAAACAAAGAAAAATAATAAGTGGGAAGGCTCGATGGAGTGCTCTTCAATAAAGTAAGCACTTCAATAAAGTAAGCCTACCCCTCTTTGACAAAAATCACCACTTCCAACCTGAGATCTTTTTCTCCATCTTTTTCTATAATAGGGTTTCAAATAGGCATACCCAAGTAAGTCATGGGCAAACAACCAACCTTACAACATAACATACGAGCCAGATCATCCAAATTTCCAACCTCACCAACTAGCACAATCTCACTCTTACCAACATTTACTTTCAAGCCTGTGATAGCTTCAAAGAAAATCAACACCATCCGAATATATAATAATTGCTCTCAAGGATGCCTCACAAAAAATTATAGCCAGCAAACAAAAGATGAGAAATATGCAAACCTCATCGTGCATTAGGTCTTGCTTGGAAACCACTAAGAAAACTCCCTCTTTTGTCCTCTTCTGTAGCTTACTCAGCACCTCCATCACCAACTAGAAAAGGAGTGGAGATAAAGGGTCCCTTTGATGAAGACTGCAAGAACTGCCAAAAAACCAACTGGAGTCCCATTAATAAGCACTAAAAAATGTACTATAGAAATACACGCCTTCATCCATTGCTCCCACTTCTCCCCAAAACCCATCCTCTCTATAAGGTAAAACAAAGTACTCCAATTTAACATGATCATAAGCCTTCTCAATATCGAACTTGATAATCACACCCGGGATACCACTTTTCAATCTACTATCCAAGCATTCGTTTGCGATGAGAATAGAGTCAAGAATCTGCCCAACAAAGGAATTCTAGGAGTTGGATATAAGTTTATCCAACACATCATAGCCTATGAGCCAACACCATTGACAAACGTTTGTACAAATTGCCCACAAGGCTAATAGGATGAAAGTCTTTAATATTAAATGCATTGATCTTCTTGGGTATCAAACACAGAAAGGTGGCATTGAGAGATTTCTCAAAGATGCATTGTCTATGAAAGTCTACAAAGAAAGCTATAACGTCTCTCTCAAGCACACACCAACACTTATGAAAGAAAGCCATAGTAAAGCCATCAGGACTAGGAGCCATAACACCCTCAGCGTCTCGAAGAGCTGCAATGATATCCTCCTTTTCAAACTCCCTTTCTAGTGAAAGTTGATTAGAATCATCCAAACTAGCAAACTTTAACCCATCAATAGTGGGCCTCCAAGATTCAAACTCCTAAAATAAATTCTTATAAAAACTCACCACCTGGTCTTGAATATCTTACTTAGCCTCAAACATAATTAGGGATGGCAATTTTTGCCCGACCCGCGGGTACCCGGTCCGGCCCGACCCTAATGGGCTGGGTTTTACCCGGTCCGATTAGAAATAGGGTCGGGTATGGGTTTAAAAAAAAAAACCCAAAGCGGGTCCGGGTCGGGTCCGGGTTTTATTAAAAAAACCCGAACCCGACCCGAGACCCGACCCGTTAAAAAACCCGGTTCCCTAAATTACAAAAATGCCCTCTCTCTATATATATAAACCTATCTAACCCTAATCCCTAATTCCTCATTTCATTTTCTTCAGCCTCCCTCCCTCGCCTCCCTCCCTCATCATTTCAGCTTCCCTCTGATGCTAAAACTCATTTCTCTCTCAACTCTCAACTCAGCCGCCTCTCTCATCCTTCCCTGGTTCAAACTCGACCCTATCTCCATCACTATGCAAGCCATAATCCTCCCTCAAATATTCCTCGTCAGCCCTGCCACACGGATCACTGTTCGCCGATACGGGTTCGGTGTTGAAGCACGAAGCCAGCTTCCAAACTCTTAATCCCCAACTTTCAAACTGCCTCTACTCTTTTCCCACAACAGACATTCTCTGTCGCTGTGCGTCAACGGATCTTGTGGTCGTCGTTTGTCGTGGAGGTGCACGGATCTCGTGGTGGTCGCCGTTTGTCACGGAGGAGCACGGATCTTGTGAGGTCAGGCGAAGATTGCTGAAACCACCGCTGATGAAGCTACTGTCTGAGTTCTTCATATTTTTTTTGGGTTCATTTCCTCTTAATAGTTTTTGTTTTTGGGTATTTGATGTTTGAGGATTCATGTAAGAATCGGTCCATAAATGAAGTTTTGTTTCCTTTATTTTTTATGTTTATTTATTATTTATTGTCTAAAAATCTCATTTCAGTAAGACTGATGCTTCAATGTTGATTGATTTGTATTTGTATTTGTATTTGTATTTGTGTTGCTGTTGCTGTTGCTGTGTTGCCGTGTATTTGTGTTGCTGTTGATGTTTGTGTTTGTGCTTGTATTTTTTTTTATTTAAATTAATAAGATTAGTCGGAATCGGCAGATTGGGCCACGGATTAGGCGGTGCAAGCTTAACATAGGCAAAAATAAATTTGGGCTTTTTTTTTTTTTTTTTGGTTGGGCCACGAATTGGGCCCAATCTCTAAACGGGGCCCGCGGGGCCCGTGGAGCCCGGCTGGGGCGGGTCCGGGCCCCGGAAAAAAACCCGGTACCCTAAACGGGCCGGGTCCGAGCCACAGATCTTGCCCCGCGGGTCGGGTCCGGGTATGAAAAAACCCGGCCCGAACCCGACCCGTTGCCATTCCTAAACATAATGCCCTTAACCTCCACACCCCTTATGGTATTAGCGCTCATCTATGAAAAAACCTTGTATTATGATCCCCCTCTTTTAAAAACAGACCCTTCGATTTCTACCTCCATGAAATCTCCTCCAAGGAGGCTAAATACGTGATATCGGCCTTGACCTCAATTCTTCTTGTTCTATTTACCGAAGACAAACCTTGCATCCCTTCTCTTGAATCTAGAACCAGAAGCTTAGACAACAAACATTTTTTCCTAAAAGAAACGTCCCCAAAAACATGTTTATTCCAATGTTTTAAGTCTCCTTTAAGAGCCTTAAATTTACAGGCTAGAACATAACTAGGAGGCCCCACAAAATGATATCCGTTCCACCAACACTGAACTCGATCCACAAAACCCTCCACTTTAAGCTACATATTTTCAAATTTAAAGGAACTCTTACCCCTCGACGTACCACCTACTTCCACAAGAAGGGGACAATGATCTGGTACCACACAAGGGAGAGGCCTTTGGGTAAGATCCAAGAGGTGATCCTCCCAGTTAGCTGACACCAAAACTCTATCAATTCTAGACATAGAAGGATTCTCAAAGTCTCGAAACCACGTAAACTCACCCCCACCAAAGGTAGATCAACCAAAAAATTCCTCTAAAAAAAGTTCAAGAATTTGAACATGGCTGGACTAAAAGAAATACAACCAAGTCACTCTACTTCATATCTGATGATGTTGAAATCACCAAAGACACACCAAGCCGAACTCCACCTCGCTCTCACTTTATCAAGTTCTGCCCACAAAGCGTCCCTAAGTCCAGCAACAGTTGGACCATACACCCCTACAAATCTAAACAAACCCATCTGCCACACCCTTCAACAAGATAGAAACAGAAAAACTACCAATCATGTAATCAATTTTCTCATACACCCTTTTATCCCAAGTCAAGAGAACTCCCCCTGCTTTGTGAATAGCATCCAAAGCTACCCAATCTACCAAAGGGCTACCCCCAAAGACTTTTCATAACAGAAGAATTGGTACAGTCCAATTTAGTTTCATGAAAACACACGACATCACACTTCCACTCCTTGAGTAAATTCTTTACAGTATCCCTTTTATGAGGATTGTTTAATCCTCTCACATTCCAAGATAAGAGTTTCAAGTTCATGGACAATGATCTGAGCCCAACCCAATGGAATTCACATTCCCTCTGGTTCGTCTACTAGATTGCTCATCATAATTAACAGTAGAAACCAAATTCCTTAATTCCCTTATACCTTTTTTAGTTGAAGAAAAAGTAGGACAAAGATTACCTGCAGCAGCTTGTCTTTCCCACACTTTCTCAAGTTGTTTAAAGAAAGAAATACACTACCTCTCACTGGTATCAATAGAAAAACCCACGAATTTATCAAAGCTCTTAATCATCCTTCTCACCTAAACTGAAGGTTCCAAGTTATACCCCGCAAAAGAGTCAGCCTCCTCTGTTATTAAATCCAGACCCCCATTAGGATCCTAATGAGCCAAAGGTACAAAATCCAAAGAATTCTAATCTTCCTCAGCTTACCTGAACCCATGAAATTGTCCCAATTAACAATAGAGTGTCATCTTCGTTTGGATCAGAAACCAGCTCTAAAAGAACTGTTGATGGCGAAGCATATTGGAGAAGTTGAAAACCGATATCGACGTCGGAGAACCCACTTTGAAGAAGCAACAGATTCGGTGAAGTCGAAAAGGCCATTGGAGCTCGAAAACAGCAAACCCACCTCAGGCCCAGTGATTGGACTATCGACGGTTGTAGCAACAAAAACTACCTGCCCCATCTTGGAGGGTCCCCAGAAGAAGCGCCGCCAGCCACAGCCACAGCCACATCAACCACCTCGCCGGAGCTTGGAGCACCATTGGTGGCTTCTTGGCTAAGTCGTGGGAGCCCGATCCTTCATCCATCTCTAACGAGCTTAGAAGGTTCTATTTCTCCAAGCGTTTAAAAACACCGGGTTGGGCCTGTTGGGTTTTGGCCCGTTGCTCATGTTGGTCTTGATTAACAGGAAGCCCAAGCCCAGTGGTTTAAAGACTTGGCCATTCTTTGCATTTTTGGGTTGGACGTAATTGGCTCAACTAACCATACGTCGGCCTATTCCTTCTAAAGGTGTAGAAGTTTTTAAAGAAAAATGGGCCTAGGTCCATTTAATAAATGTTACACGCATGGGGCGCCCAGATTTGAAGTGAGTTGGAAAATTTTATTTTTGAATAAAATCAAATCCCCCAAATCTTAGATAAAAAAAAAAAAAAAAAAAAAAAATCCCCCAAATCTTTCCTTCTGATTTAAATTGCCAAAAAGATTTGGAAACTGCTTCTCCAAACATAAATCACTTCCTGATTTCACGTGCCTATTAAATTCTTCCCAAACTTGATTCCTTGGATTGCCTGTAGATTTTCCAAACCCACCACCAGCAGCAATTACCTCCTTCCCTGGCCTAGAAGCTGATTTTCTCAAGCAAAAATCTCGTAAATTCACTTCAAGAAAAGTCAGCCACCCTTATTAAATCTCTCTGGGACAAGCACACAACCACGTCTTGCCCGATTATGATACTTTGATATTTCCACCAAAATACCACCCGTGTTCGACCTACTTGAAAACTCCAAGATTTTATAAGTCTCATAAAACCGTTTGAAAAATGTTGCTTGCTAAATTCCCAACGACATAGAACCATGATGCTTGCCTCGTTTTTCACTGATGGAATATGAATCCATACGACTCCCATCAAAAGCCAAGAAGAATGCCTTTGAGTCATTGCAAAAAGATGCAGAGTTCTGCACTGTCCCCCCTGTTTTAGGAGAAGGCCTAGCTTGTGTAGAATGGGGATTGGGAAGAGCTTTTGGTGGATGCTGTAACAAAGAAGGTTTGGGGTTCAAATCTTATAAGGGCAGGGAGGGTTGGGCCGGTGTATAGTGAGGTATGTACTGACCAAACTGACTTGGCCAGTAGAAAGGTTGTTGGAGAGGGATAGGATGCGGAGGGAAGAAATACTGTGGGGTGGGGAGAAAATTTGGGGGAGCATAGGAACGGAAGGCTTGTGCATTTGGACAAGGTGGTGCTAGAGGATGTTGTGGGAAAGAAGAAGGGAATGATGGTGATGGGAATTGTATAGGGAACCACAGGAAGAGTTTGTGGTGGAGGGAGGGGGCAGGGTGGAGGGGGAAGGGTGGGAGCACTCATATTGCTTAATAATGGCGCTTATGCATGTGTGTGTGTGTGTGTCTTTATATTTTTGTTGGATGAGGAGGAGAATAATATGTAGAGAAATACTGACAATATTAAGATTTACAGGTACTGTGTTTGGACGAGTGCACAGCTAGTGTTGACACTCAAACCGCTTCAGTAATACAAAATGCCATATCTACTGAATTCAGAGGCATGACAGTGATCACAATTGCTCACCGCATTTCCATGGTATTGAACATGGACAACATCCTGATTCTTGACCGTGGGATCCTGGTATACTTATTTTGTTCTATCTCTGTATTTGTCAGTGTACCCTGCATGTATGTTTTATATTTATTTATTGTCAGATTCATTTGTTTTCTACCCAGCAGCTCTATTTGTAAAGCTAGAATTTAGGTAACATTATCTTGTGGAGTCAACTATGATAGCAGCTTATGAATGATGAGAATAGGTTCAACTAAGAACTCAACTGGACACATAATCTTTCCTTTCTACTTCTGGGTTGAAACTACAAATTTATTGAATTTAATGAACCAAATTTTTGGATTGCACTCAAAGAAGACAGTTGGTTTTCATATTCCCTTACTAAAATCAACGAAGATATGAAGAAAGTAGGCTCTCTTTTACAAACTACTTTTATTAGTTCTTTGATTAACTCAATTTGCTGCCTTATAGGGATGCATCAGGGGAGATTAGATAAAACTAGCTTTGGTATCTCTGACCAACTGGTATATAGACATTATATCTCCCTGAAACCAAAAACTTGCTTAGTGAGGATTAGGTCACAGGTTTACTGCGATAGTTAACTTTATAGATATCTTTATTGGTTTAGTTTTTCTGTCTATTTATTAATTTTCTTGGTTAATGTTGTTGGAATTCTTTCCTAATCATTGTTAATTAATTTTTTTGTTAATAAAAAATATTTACACTACATTATGTAGAAATATCCAAAGTAGATTAATCATTTATCAATGAAATCTTCTATTAAGAAATTTCAGTACAGATATTAGGTATCTGGATTTAAAATACATCTAAAAAATTGGTAAACAAATTTGTGTGTACCATGCCTTAATATCAAAGTTAGTAATCATGCCAAGAGCCTTATGGCTCAGTGGCAGCTTGACATATATCTCTACTGCCCTCTTCAACCAAATTGGTGATCAAATTTACGGACCTGTCTCTTTATTCTTCCCCACAATCGAGAGCTGATATATAGTTTCAGTATGCACTTTACAAATCTTTTATGAATTTGATTATATCCTTAAAATGCCATCTAGTGTTTTAGCTAATTATTAGTTTTTGGTTATATGTTTCTTTTTTACTTCGTATTTCATTAACCTACTAAAATCTTGTTCCCTGCCCTCACATAGGTTGAACAGGGTAACCCACAGGTTCTCCTACAAGATAAGTTCTCGAGATTTTCGGGTTTTGCTAAGGCTTCTACCATGTGAATACTCAACAAGTGCTATCTTACTCAAGTGTATTGTAAATTGGTTCAAAATCGTTAGTGGAATTGGGTCCCTTATCAGTTGCAACGAGGAAAAGACAACATTGGTTTGAAAGTGATCACTTACCAATTACGACCATAGTAGTCACCTGAGATTTCTAGTGAATTTGTGCATAAATTTTAAGGATATGTTGTTTTCAGCTAGTCTGCTTAATGTGTAAGTGAAGACCTGAAACAATGTAACTTGTTGACAATCTTACTAAATGCCTACAACCCTACAACATGCTAAATCGTTATCTGAGCATTAGCATTGGGGGTGTAAAACCTCCCGTTGCTATTTTAGCAACCCACCCACTCAAATTGAACTTCACCCGGGTGTGGGTTGCTAAAAAATTTTAGCAATCATGAATAGTAAGAGCACTAGTATCCGGGGATGCCAAAAAAAAAAAAAAAACATGTTTTGCATCCTCAAACATTACTTTATCTATTTTACAACCCATTTTACATCCCAGTTTTTATTTTTATATACACCCTAATAAAATAATATAAACTACCTAATAAAATAATAAAAAGAACTCTTCTCGCACTCCTTTTCTCTTCACACACGATCACAAGATTAATTTTTTTTTTCTTTACAACCTATGAACGTTGAGGTTGCCCTTCACCTAAAAAAAAAAAAAAAAAAAAAAAAAAAGTAAGAAGAAGTTAGGTTGCACATATGCAATCTTAGAGCACTAGCATTTGGGGTGTAAACACCCCCCAATTGCTATTTTACTTAAAAAAATTTGCAACATATGAATAGTAAGATTGCATATATGCAACCTTAGAGCACTAGCATCTGAGGATGGGAAAAAAAAAAAAAACCGTATTTTACATCTACAAATACCATTTTATCTATTTTACCAATACATTTACAACTTACCTTACATCTCATTTTTTATTTTTACATACAACTTAATAAAATAATATAACTACTAAATAAAATAATAAAAACACTACTTTATGAGAGAGAGGAGAAAAGTTGACAAGAAAGGGATGCATTTGCCAATGAGAAAAGGAGAGAGGGGAAAGTGAGAAGAAAAAAATAATTAAAAAAGGCAAGCATTTGCTACGGTGGGGTTGTATAAATACAGCCCCAGTGTAGTTGGGTTGCAAATGTTTTTAGATATAGCAACCCGGTTGGAGTTTGTTTTTGTGGATTTGGTGGGTAAAATAGCAACTTGGGGGGTTTTACACACACCGCCCCCCCCCCCCCCCCCCCCCCCCCCACAATACTAATGCTCACTATTCATAAGTTGTAAAGAAAAAATATTATTTAATCTTGCGGTTTTATGTGAAGGGAAAAAGATAATGGGAGGAAAGAGAAAGAGAATAATACTTTTTATTATTTTATTAGTTAGTTTATATGATTTTATTGGGTTATATGTAAAAATAAAAACTGGGATGTAGGGTGGGTTATAAAATAGATTGGTAAAATAGATAAAGTAATGTTCGAGGATGCAAAATAGGCTTTTGCATCCCCAGATGCTAGTGCTCTTACTGTAGCAAGGTTGCCAAATTTTTTAAGTTTACAAACTCGGATGAAATGAGTTTATGAAATCTTGGATTGTAAAATAGCAATTGGGGTGTTTACACCTCCCAATGTTATATATAACCTATTATTCATGGTTGCTAAACATAAAAGTAAATATAAAAGTACATGAAAGTACAAAAAAGATGAAAGAGAGATGGGAGAGAAGAGAGAGAATGAGTTGATAGGGTAGCTTATTTTATTTGATTGGCTTGTATATAAAAATAAAAACTAAGATGTTAAATGTATTGTTAGATGGGTGGATAAAATAGTGTTTTAAGGATATAAAATATGTATTTTTTTTTACATCCTCATTGCTAATGACCGTTAGAAACTATATGATTTTAACAAGGGAAGGTTTCCACCCGGTCATGAAAACATCTAAAGTTGGTAAAAAGTTTCTGTTCTTCCAAAAATTTGTGGTTAGTTCTAGAGTACTGATGTACTACTTCTGCACCTGCACAGATTTCTGGAAGTGGAAAAAAGTCTTATGCGAATGACATTTTGTTTGTTTGTTTGTTTGATTGAGTTAAGAAATACATAGCCACGCTGATATTGCTCTTACCAATATGTATATATTTTTCTGCTGAGATTGCTCTTACCAATATTAGTTAACTTGTCTTTGGGTTTTTTTAATTATATATGTGAATGACATTTCAATGGTATTCATGTGGGATTAATTCGGGAAAAAAAATGTTGTGAGATCATGAATATCATCGTGGACATCAATCTGAATATCCTTTTCTTTAAGAACATTAGATTACGATGGAATGATACATAGATCTATCTGAATATCCATGTGATGTAATAGGCTGGCATATGTGTAGGGAATTAAAACAAATGTGAGATCTGAGCTTTGACTGACGTAAAGCATCTAAGGTAGATAAGCAAGGATTGAGAAGTTTTGCACCTGATGCAATAGTTTTGGATGATTAAGATTGAGAGTTGAAAAACAAAACTTTCAATCTGAACAATTAAATAAACTAGACTTTAACCCGCACTATGTGCGGGATAACTTGATTTTTATATTCAATTATTGGCAAGAATTTGTATATAGATGATGAGTTAAGGCCAATACCATATAACCAAACAAATAGATGGTAGAAAACCAAATTTAAGGTACATAAGTTATCCTCTAGTTGTATGAAAACAAACCACGGTAATTAAAACAAAAGCACCCCAAGAAAGAGAATCAACCCATCAATTAACAATAATAATCCAAGAAGAACCCTCGCATTTAGCAGTTTATTATTATTATTATTTTATTTTAAATATAGACATACTGAAAAGGTTAGATGGTAATTTGAATAGCAAAAGCAACCATGGTAAAGCTATGTTGACATTGGGAAGGTTTTGCGGAGAAGAAACATAACATAGTGCAAAGTAGAGCAAATGGCAAATGATACCTAAAAAGAGGGGTTAAAAGTAATAACACACTTTTACTGCACTTTCGTCTGAAGTTTTATGTTGAGGTTCAATTGGAATCTTATATAGTCTCTCATGCATCATGCCTTCAAAGTTGCATGGAAGTGACTTCTGCCCACCCCGTAAAAAGAGTAAAATATATGCAACATTAGAACCTTAAATCATATAAAGATCACTAAACACCTAGAGCTAATAGTCCAAGTATTCAGGGTACACCACTCCAAGATTAGGTTGTAAATAATATGCTCAGGAATTAGTGAACATAGAAATTAGCATCGATCAAAACCAAATGTCAAGAAAGCATGTAATACCAGATTATCATTAGCTTGCATCCACAATCAAGATATCATTATTAAAGTAAGTGATCATGCAAATCATAACCATTCAACATTGCAAGGGGTGGGACTTAATTGCAAGGCTTGGGACATATAAAATAGTTTTTAAAAGTTCTCTTAATCAGCTTCAATTATTGGTAGATATAGAGGCAACTATTTCTCAGATGGAAAAATAGAAACTCCAAGTAAGAAGTTGTGTTCTATAACTGCATATATAAATTTTGAAGAATTATTTAAGGAACAATTCTAAACAGATAGTTTATAATAGCAATCTATACCAGTACATAAATTCGAAAGCTTGTGATATTGAAGTAAAATTAAAAGTCATATGAAAGAATTGCAAGTTCATGCTAAAGCAATAAGCAAACATACTACTACCATATAGATCTTTAGCAATAGAAATTTCACAAACTATAAAAAAAAAATTAACCAAAAGATATTAAGATGATACCACTAAGCTGGAAAGAATTAATCAAATTTGTTTTCCTATAGCTAATTGATTAGAAATATACCCAACTATTTCATTTTTCATCCTATTATAAGTGTCAATGGAACTAAAAAAAAAATTGTCAAGAACTATATAAAAATCATCTATCACCAAACACTACTGTATCCTTATTTTTGTCATATATCCGTGAGTTTCAAAATTGGGCAAAGTTGTACATAAATAAATCAATCCATGAGAATGTGCACATGTTTAGATTTTTTGAGGAGAACACAAATATTAAGAGTTGAATTCACTACTTCCAAGAGTCATCTGAAAGATTAATTAATCTTTGTGTTGATCGTGGCAATATACACTTAAACAATTATATTTTTAAAAAATTAGAATACGATATATGTAAAGAAAAATCCAATAGATGATCTATAAATAAATAGGAAAAAGTACAGATAAACTCTAATAAGAAAGACATAAATGTATAAATACATGTTTAGTGACAAATTGTTGTAGACAGAGAAGCGGTATCCAGCAAAGAAGATATGATTGGCAACATTGGCCATGCTTTGAATTCTCTCGTTGCCTCACTATGCAGATTGTAAAATTAATTATAGAACAACCGCAAAACCAATTCAATTCCTAATATCCAAAACAAAAACAAATACTCAAACAAAACAAATTCTAAGTTTCTATCCCAAATACCTGAATCAAAACCAAATTTAACCCAAATACCTAAATCCATCCAAATACCCAAACATAAATCATACTTAATGCTCAATTTGAAAAAATAAAAATAAAATACCCGTGAAGGTTCCAACAGTATGACAGCGGTGGGAAGCCATTTTTTTACCGGTTGGAAAAATTAATGGTGACGGTTCCAAAGGCTTGGTGGTAGTTGGAGGCCAGATTTTCAGTGGTTGGAGACCAATTGTGGTGGTGGTCTGAGAGTTATGCAGTTTAAGATATAAATCTAAGAGAGAAACGATAGTAAAGCACAAAGGGATTGACATAGACCATCTTGGCTTCATCTTTCCTCTTGGATCTAAAGTCTCATCTATAAATACCTTTAGGACTAGATCTCATTCTTTAAGGTTTCTAGGTTTCACCTCTTTTGATAACCCTGTGCATGGTACTGTGCTTTAGCTCTCTTCTCATCTATTAGAGCCAACTGTTTATATCTTTCCCTCATCTAGACTTCTTCTAGGACTCTGGTTTCAACCAAAACTCAAATATTATATCTCCACCTCAATGGGAAGTACCACTTCACTCTTGTAAACCACAGAGTAGGGTGTTGCCCCAATTGATGAACGGATAGAATTTTTGTAACCCCATAAGGCAAACAGAAGCTTTTTGGCCCAATCCTTGTATGTCACTACCATCTTGGCTAGGATATTCTTGATGTTCTTATTTGGCTGCTTCTACGGCTCCATTAATTTATGGACGATATGGTGAAGACTTATGATGCTCAGTGTTGTACGACTCCATGATCCTTCTAAACTCTACCTCAAAGTGGGAACCATTGTCTAAGATGATCTCTTGTGATACCCCAAACTGACAGATGATGTTGTTCTCTATGAATTGAGCCACATGTTTGGCTTTCAATACAGAGTAGGAGGCTGCCTTTACCTACTTGGTGAAATAGTCAATTGCCACAAGGATGTACTCGTGTCCATTTGAGGTTTTAAGGGTTATTCTTCCAATCACGCTTATGCCCCATGCTGAGAAAGGTCTTGGAGAGGTCATGCTATATTGCTCACTAGGTGATACATGGTTCAAATTCGTGTGTGTTTGGTAATCATGACAACTCCTTAAGAAGTTCGTGCAATCGATTTCCATTGTATTCCAATAGTATCCGATCCTTCAGATCTTCTTGGCCAACATTCTCCCATTCATGTGAGGACCATAAATCCCTTGATGGACTTCTTCCATGACTCTTTTGGCTTCTTATTTCTTTAGACAATGAAGGCATATGCCATCATAGGACATCCTATAAAGCGAACCTCCACATAAGATGTATTGCATTACCATCATCCTAACTGAACGATGTTCCCTCTTATCGGCAGCGTCGGGATACAATCCCAATTCCAGGAATTTCATGATATCATGATACCAAGGGACTCCTTCCTCTTCTATAGCCAAAACTGAAGACTTTGCCTTCTCCTTGTGTACCAACTCGTAACTCTGCTCGATTTCTAAGGGTCGTGTCCATACTCTCTCGGGTATTTCAACCATTAAGGTCAGGGTAGCCAAAGCATCTGCAAGTTGATTTTGAGCTCTAGGGATGATGTTGTATTTTGTCAGAGGTTTTGGACAGATCCTCTAAATATTGTTGATAAGGTTTCAAGTGTTCTTCCTTCACCTACCACAATTTCTGTGCTTAGAGTGTGACCAAAGTCGAATCTCCAATAACTTTTGCCTCCTTTACCCCTAACTCTCGAAGAGTTTCCATTTTGGCAATACAAGCCTCATATTAAGCCATGTTGTTGGTTGTCTCAAAATTCAACTTGACTGCCAAAGGTATGTGAGATCCATCAAGGGTAATCAAAAGTACTCCTATCCCATTTCCATATTGGTTTGCTCCATATATATCTTCCATGCCCCTAGTTCGATGTCTAAAATATCCTCATCTGGGAAATTTTCTTTACCATTTTCTCCTTATGTAGGGTTCTTGGCACAAAATTCTGACACAATGCATCCTTTGATGGTTTTTCTAACCATATACTTCAAATCGAATTCCGCCAATAGGATCAACCATCTTGATAACCTTCCATTTAGGGCGGGCTTCTTAAACAGATACTACTGTGGGTCCATTCTAGATACTATCCATATCTGGAATGGTAGGATGATGTGTCTCAATTTCTGCACGGCCCATATGAGAGCAAAGAATGACTTTTCTATGGGCTTGTATCTAGTCTTATAATCGTGGAACCTCTTGCTCAAGTAATACACAGCTCTCTCATTCTTATCATCATCCTTTTGTGCAAGCATACTCCTAACTGCATCTTCTATGATCGAGAGATAAAGGAGTAATGGCTTCCTATGCTTTGGGGGTACTAGGATGGGTGGATGGAGAAGATACTCCTTACTAAGCTCGAAGGCTCTCTGACACTCATCATTCCATGCATGGGGTTCATTCTTTCTCAAGAGCTAGAAGATGGGCTTACAAGTAGAGATGAGCTTGGTGATGAATCGGCTGATGTACTGTAACCAGCCTAAGAATCCTCTTATCTCTTTCTCACTCTTAGGTGGAGGCATATCCAAGATGGCTTTAATCTTTGATGGGTCAACCTCTATCCTTCTGTCACTTACCAAAAAGCCTTGCAATTTTCCTATAGTTACCCAAAAGGTGCACTTTTGTGGGTTCAATCTTAGTCTATACTCTTTAATCCTTTCAAAAAACTTCCTAAGGTTGGTGATATGCCCCCCTCTATCCTTGGATTTCATTGTCATGTCATCAATATATACTTCAACTTCATTGTGCATCATATCATATAGTAGGGTTGTAGCCATTCTTTGATAGGTCGCACCTGCATTCTTGAACCCAAACGGCCTTACCGTATAGCAATAAATCCCCCATTCGGTGGTGAAGGTGGTCTTGGTCATGTCCTTAGGAGCCATCTTGATTTGGTTTATCCTGAGAAACCATCCATAAAAGACATCAAGGCATTACCGGCGGTATTATCCACTAAGACATCTATATGAGGAAGAGGGAAATCATCCTTAGGGAGAGCCTTGTTTAGGTCTCTAAAATCCACGCACATCCTTACTTTTCCATTCTTCTTGGGTACAGGCACAACATTGGCTATCCACTCAGCTTGGTGCATGGGTTTGATGAACCCTACTTTCAACTGTTTTGTGACCTCTTCTTTGATCTTAAGGAGCCATTTGGTTCTCATACACCTCAACTTCTGCTTAACGGGCACCATGTGAGCATGGGTATCAATGTGGTATTGAGCTATCTCGGGATCAATACCCGACATATCTTCATAAGACCATGCAAAGACCTCTTGGAATTCTATGAGTAGTTCTTGGAGAACTTTTCTTTCTTCTTTATTTAAGGTTGAGCCAATTTTAATTAAGTGTGGATTCTCATTATTGCCCAAATTAAGAGTTTCAAAAGTTGGTTCCATAGGTTCAATTTTCTTTTTCAATTGTTTATTAATTTTATTTTCAAATTCACTAAAATCATTGAAGTGCAGAATTTCAATATTATGGGACACATCAAAATAAGTCAAATAAGAATTCATCTTATTGAAAATGTTGAAAAGAACATCTGAACTTGCATTACAAAATTTCTTGCAAAGATAATAAATGGGTGGTTCTCTCATTACTCAAATTAAAATATGATAAATTGTTTTTATAGGGGATGTGGGACATTCCAACTCTTTATTAAATTCATAAGAAAAGACATGAGAATCATAAAGTGCAGAAAAGTAAATTTGGGGCATATGAAGGTGGTCAATTAGTCTTTCTTTCTTTTGATTGGACTTTTATAAGCTTTCTCAGTTATGTGATCCCACTTCATGACAACCCTAAGTCATTTCTTATATCCTAAAGTTGGATGAAGTGATTGGAGCCTCTCATATGACCATGTTTGGAAAGGCAAAAGAGAAAAGGAAAGAAGATATGAGAGAAAAGAAGAGAGAGAGAGGGAGAAAAAAATAAAAATAAAAATAAGTTCAAAGATGATACAAGGAGCCTCGATGGGTTGAAAATTGAAAGGCGATCCATCTAAAAGTTCGAGGAATCTTGCTAGTTCAAAGACCTAGGCAAAAATTAGGGATTGAGAGAAAGAAAAATTCATTCATTTTAATTTGGTGATATGGAAAGGTACAAGGGAGAGACTAAAGGGCCTACTCAAGGCACAATTCAAGCACATAGTTTCCAAGAACAACATAATGACATAAAGTTCCCACAGGTTTGTAATTTAAGTATATATCCCAAATGTAAGGTTGAATTTAATCAACCATCTTGTTGGCTTTATTCCGTGCCAAATTTACTTGTATTTTAGCAATTAGTAACCTTATATTTAGGTGGGATTCATGTAAGGGTAGTGTGTGAGAGAGTGTGAAGAATTGCTCAAGATTGTGTAAGAATGCAGAGACTCGCGGCTGACTCGCAATTGGCAAGCCACCAACTGCAGCACATGTGAGAAGGATGCAGGGGAATTGAAGGGTCACGCTAGTTGTCGCACTATAGGACAAAAATCCCAGGCTGGCCAGGCTGTTAACTCGTAGCTGGAACTCACGACTCAGACCAGTCGCAAGGCCAAGCTGCCAGACCACCCTGTTTGGAAAAAACTGACTCTTTGCATTCCAAACACACACCACTATATATAGACACTTATACCCACGAAATGTAGAGAGCTTCCAGAGAGAATTTTGAGAGAGAAACCCTGGAGAAAAACAAGATTGATTCATCCACAATCTTCACTTAAGAGACTCTTCAAATTCCTCTACTCTCTTCCTCTTTATTGATACATCCTTAAGAGGTTCTTGACCAAATCCTTTTCTCACCATACCTATATTTGTGAGAAGGTTTATTTGGTGCTTTGGGAAGCAGTTAGGAAGGGACCAATTCATATTGGTTGATACTATGGGCTATAACAGAATCCAGTAAGTTAGAAAAGAAAAAGGTTCGGCACAACCTCGTTGGAGCAAGAAGCTTGGAGGGCTTAGGTATATCGGGTAGATTAGGCTTGGAGGGTCTATTACTGTTTATGTATCCCAACTACATTTTCTAGTGGATTATTGACCGCTTGGAGGGCGGCGGAGAGGTTTTACGCCGAGGGCTTCGATTTTCTCTTCAATAACACATCGTGTGTTGTCCTTGTATTTGTATCTCTCTTCCCTTTATCTTTGCCTTTTATTTTCTGCTGTGGATGTGATTATATTTGGCTTAGACTGTTTATCAATTCTGTTTTTAGCTTATGTTCATATTTTGCATGTTAATCGTTTGATATTAAGCTTGAATTGATATTTTGTTATTTGGGGTCTAAACGTTCAAGGGTGTTTTACACATATATTGAACATTCAATTAGTATTAGAGCGAGTACACTTGTTGTGGTTTAAATACCTAAGTGCGATCCCTGACCCATTGTTGAGATGGATAGGTCTTAATCTCTAAATGTACCACCATTTTTTGATGGTAATAATTATGCTCTTTGGAAGGTCCGAATGAGGGCATTTTTGTGTTCTATTGATGATATTGTGTGATATGCAGTTGAAGTTGGTTGGACTAGGCCGGAGGCTGCCAAATCCACTTGGGATAAGGCAGCTCTTGCGGCTGCTAATGCTAATAGTAAAGCCTTAAATGCCATTTTCTGTGGTGTCTCTCTAGAAGAATTTCACAGGATTTCACATATTACTATTGCTAAGGAAGCATGGGAGATTCTGGAGACAACTTACGAAGGGACTAAGAAAGTGAAGGACACCAAACTACAGATGTTGACCACTCGCTTTGAGGAGCTCAAAATTAGCGAGGATGAGTCTTTTGACTCTTTTTATAGTAAGCTGAACAAGGTTGTCATCAGAAAATTCAATTTGGGGGAAAAGACGAAGGATTCTAAAATAGTAAGGAAGATCCTTCAGTCACTGCTAGAAAGTTTTCGTGCCAAAGTAACAGCCATTGAAAAGAGCAAGGATCTTGATGATATCAAAGTTCAAGAGTTGGTTGGTTCACTGCAGACATATGAATTGTCATTGCCCACACAGAAGAAGAGCAAATCCCTTGCTCTTAAAACAATTGATGAGAGAGCAGTATCTCGTGACTCTTCAGATGAGGATGGTGTAGATAAAGATGTGGCGTATCTTGTGAAAAACTTTCGAAAATTCTTAAAACTTAAGAACAGTGGGAAATTTGGTGACAAAGGAAAATTTCAGAGTTCTGGAAAGGAGAAAAAGGAATTTAGAAGGAAAGATGGCAGAGGGCCCCAATCCTCACAAAGAATTACTTGCTTTGAGTGCAACGGACATGGTCATTTTAAGAAGGAATGTTCGAATTATTTGAAATCGAAAGACAAGGTATATGCTACTACTCTAAGTGACTCAGATTCATCAAATTTTGATTCTGAGGATAGCTGTGACGGAGAAGAAAACTACTCCGCATTTTTGGCTATTGAACATGTTGAGTCCTTGGAGGACCTGAATCAACTTGTACAAGAAATTGGAGAACACAGTGATGAAGAATCCATTGGGATTGTTGAAGAATTTGATGCTGAAGAGGATGAGAATACAACTAGTCTTCAAGAAAATTACACTCTACTTCTTGAAAAGTTGAGAGAGCATGCAAGGGTAGCAAAGGCGGCTGTGAAGAAAATGAAGAAAGCTGAAGATGACTACAAAAGTCTCTTGGTCAGAAATAAGGAGGTAAAGTGTGAGATTGAGACACTAAATGGTGAGCTATCAGAAGCTTATACGAAAGTGAGATTCCTTGAGCAAGAGGTAGTGCAAGCACATGCTAGACCCAAATGCATGTGACGTGTGGGTGACGAAGGGTACTCATGCATAAGCATTACAACATGTCCATGCATTAATACTTCCCATGTTTTGTATATGCTTGGTTTGAAATATTATCTGTTTGTTTGTTTCTGTTTTTGTTTCAAATATTTTTACATTGTTGATTTTGATCAATCTTCTTCTTACTTTTGTGTCAAAAATAAAAAAAATACATAAATAGTAGAAAATTCAAATAGTTTGATCGACTTTGTTGAGTTTTGTCTCAAAGCATGTTTTGCCTTGTACCTTTGTGCTAATGGTTTTGTGCATCTACGAGCTTAGCATGTCTCTATTGCACTCATATCATTGTGGGAGAAATTTTGAAATCTATGTGACTGTTGTAAATAGATCTTCAACCTTGTAATGAATGATTAGTGAATGGTCTTGTTGATCTTGAGACATGCATAGTCTTGTGCTTATATATCTTCCCACTCTTTATTTTATTGTTTTGCTTAAAGAGCTCACCAAATAAAAAGAGATATTGAGCTGCAAAAGTCTGTCGCACATACTAGTATTTGACTAGGAAAAAGGGAAAACAACCATAAATAAAATGTATGATGCCCAAAAACTAAAGGCTAACTCATCAATTGAAATATCAAAAATTTCAGGCATCGATCTCACAATGAGATGTTTTGACTCAAAAAAATAAAATGATATGATGTATATGAAGCCAAATGAAAAGCTTCAAAGTTATGTTATCAAGTTTTGTGGGGGGTCATATATGCATATTTTTATAATTGAGATGGGTCACATTATCTAGTGCTAGTTGTGTATGATTTGTTTGAATTGATCACTGAAGCTTCACATTAGACTAAGGACTATCTCATTGTTGATACACACACACATCACACATGTCTATGATCAATGAATGCCATATTCATTTGTGTGATTGTACTTGATTAAATGTATTTTCACAAGCTCAATCTTTGTTGATCAAACACAAAAAGATTTTTGAGTTTTTTTAGTTATTTTTGGAAATATTTTGTTTTTACAAAAATCTCAAAATTTTCAAAAACAGTTTTGCCCTGTTTTGGCGACTCAGTCGCGGGTTGGCCCAGTCGCATACCCTAGTCGCGAGCCCACTTAGAGATTTTTCGTGGCTCACTAGCGGGTAAATGTCTCAGTTGCGAAAAATACTTAGAAAATTTTTCAAAATCTGAATTTTTATGATTCACGCGGCTCAATGTGGTGACTTGTTTGCGGGTGGAAGGTCCAGTCGCGAGGGTACACAGAGATTTTCGCGGCTCACCTCGCGACTTTCTCGTGGGTAGACCTTTCAATCGCGAAAAACATTTAGAAAATTTTTCAAAAATTTTAGTCTAAAGTATTCTGGCGGCTTAACCTGGCGACTTGCACGCGGCTTAACTCAATCGCGAAAAACGCGTGTTTTACGTTTTCAAGTCAGTTTTTAAAACTTTTCAGTTTTTCCCTCGAATTTGTGTGACTGTTCATTTTCTTCTCCATTTTCACTCTCCTAAACTCACTGTGTCACTCTTCAAAAAATCTCCATTGTTGCACTTTCTCTTCTCCAATCTTCAAGAAAAAGGTATGGGTTTTTCTATTTTGCACTTCATTATTCTTGATTTGAGTATTACTTTCTTGAATATGTGAGTTGTATTGTTGTCATTATGTTTTGAGTAATAGCATGTTCGTACATGGGTTTGTTTTATTTTGCTGAGTGTTGGTGTTTTTGAGTGTCATCTGTTTATATTCCTGTTGTTGTTATGGAGCATGTGTTCTATGGTGTGTTTCATGGCTATATTGATTTGTGCTCATCATGCTCATGGTAGTATGTCACATTGAAAGTTATTTGTGACTTTGTGATATTCAGTGTTCACTTGACACTGAGTTGTATCTGAACAGTCAGCATTGTTGTTCACCTATTTCAGTCATTACTTTAGTGTTGCTTATGATGATGTTTGGTACTGCCCTGATTCATGCTTGTGATTGTAAGAAATTTCTCTGGTTCACATTCTTATATTTGAATCTAATCAAGTTATTGTTTGTACCTTGTGGTGTTGCATTTGGCTCTTTGCTGTGTGTTTGTTCTCTTGCAGATGACTCGTTGTTCATCTAAAGGTAAAGACATTGTAACAGATGATCCATCTACCCCGGTTGCTAAACGGACACGACTCTCATCTCAGTCATCTAGAGACTTTACCACTGAGAGATTTCGGACACTTCTTGACTCAAACACCTTCATAGACCTTTTTGGAGAGGCTCTTCCCATTGTGGAATGAATAGTCAAATTTGATACCCTGGGGACAACATTTATCCCTAAGATTTTTGAAGAAAGATTTTAGGTTGACCTGTTTGGAAATTTTGAGGATCCAATTGAAGAATTGGTTAAGGAATTCTACTCTAATGCCAGATACACCGGGGTAGAGTTGAAATGCTGGGTACGAGGAACGAAATTTTCCATCAATGCAGACTACATTGCTCAGGTTCTTCGCATCACCAGACCAGAAAATGTGGATCGAACTCCGTATGATGACAGAGTACTTCAGGCACAAGACGTTCTTCAAGTTCTTGGGAATGAACATGAAGTGGGTAGCACAGGATCATTTATAGGCACTGCTCAGTTTTCACCTGAACTGACAACTCTAAAGCTGATTATGTTCTCCAACCTCTACCCATAGTCAAACACTGCTTTCATAAGTCTTGAAAGGGCTAAATTCCTGTGTGACCTCATTTCCGGTATTCCGATTGACATATGTGCCCACATACTTCAGATCATTGGCAAAACAGCAGCTCGATCAGCAGCATGAACAAATCTTCCTTTCTGTAGTCTCATCATGAAGATCATACTTCATGAAGGTGTTAGTCCTCCATCAGATGGAAAATTTCTGCCTCGTCCTCAACCAATATCCATGTACACCCTTCAAGCAAGTAAGAGCCACTCCTCTAAAGCACCTAAGAGTGAACCGGTCACTCCATTTGGTCAAAGTTCAGCTACACCTGTGCAATCAATTGGTACTCCATCTGTTCCCCCTGGATTTCAAATGCCCAAACAAAGCCACTTGATTGAAACTGTGGTTGATCGGATCTCTGATCTACAATGGCTTATCTACTCAACTAACAACCAAGTTCAAATGCGTCTCACAGCCATTGAAACACAGTTGAATGCTATTTAGAAAAATTTGGAAGAGAGCCTTTAGCTATTCGTGACAAAAAGGGGGAGAGCGATAGCATGCATACAGTAAGGGGGAGAGTAACACAGGAAGGAGAAGTGTGCATATTGGAAGGGGGAGCTGTGTGCTCTAGAAGAGGAAGTTGATATACATATTCCTACCCTTCCTAAGGCATCATGTTTTCATCTAAACCCATCCCACAACAAAACCCAGGCATTTACAAGTCTAAAAACAGATTAAAATGGAAGATTAGATTAGGAGAGACCTCGATCATCTAATCCTTCCCTTCCTAGAAGTTGTGGGATAAAGCGGATTAAGGGGGCTTTTTTAGCTACTCCTATCCACCCATGGACCTAGAAGCACCTGCAAATTAGCACTCAGTAACTAACTAAATTGTGCATCCGGCTATCGCCTTCAACACTGAGCCCGAGTTCGACTCAATGTGGGGTGCTGTCATGCATTTTCAAATGAAAGAGTAAAGATTTTCCAAGCATAACAGATATATGCATAGATAAAGGTGTAGCAGAAATTAAATCTTACTACCCTGGGTTTGCACATGTGAAGGAAAGCTGTAAAGCATGCTTTAGGAAAGCTGTAAAGCTTCACACATATGAAAATACCTCAAAGCTAGTTTTTGGAAAACCATTTGAAAAACATTTTTGGAAAATATTTTTGAGTTTTGAAAATAGTTTACTAGGATATAGCAAAAGCATTTTTCAAAAGAAAAGCCCCAGAGGCAAATGCCAATTTCAATGTTTTTGAAAGCCAATGTCCAAAGATTAGGATCTTATAAAAAGTTCTAAAGGCTAAACTCTCTAAGTGTCCCCAGCAGAGTCGCCAATCTGTCAACGCCTCGTGGTTGCTTGACCACCCATTTCACCGATGCTTGCGTGCTTCTTTGGAGGAATGTCCTACCTCGGGTGAGTGACTGGAATATGAGTCTATTTTAAGGAAATTACCAAGGGTAATTGAAGTCGCCACCAATTATTGGGTTTTTCTAAACTGTGATTGGTCACTTAACTCTATTTGATTTTATTACTGATCCTTGGCTAAGAAAAAGGTCGTTTTTCTTAATCTAATGTAGATGGGTAAAAAATCTTGATTCTTGAGTTCAGAAATCTGATTACGTGTGGGGAAGGTGTTAGGCACTCTACAATGCCTATCCATAGACAGTCATTTGTTTTGGTAAAATCATAATTTAAGGACATTGGCAGTTGAAAAGGAGCTATTGGCATTAGCTTTTGAGGCTTTAAGCGAATTGGGCTTTGAGGTTTGGATTTGGAAAGGGTGTGGTCTCAATCGATGCTTCCTAAGTGTGTTCAAAATCGTTGCCAAATTTCCACAGTGAAAATCCGGCAGCATTTCTCCTTATTTTCATGGCGAAAATCTGATAGCGCTTCGCCTCAGGTGCGTCATAGCACACAAAATGCTATTCTCACCAAGCTTTCGACGTGAGAATATGGCAATAGGGATGCCCCATTTTCATGGTGAAAATCCGGTAGAGTTTCATATTCAGCGCACCGGCAGGGTTTCGTGCTTGTGTATACGGCGTGTGCGAACATGCTCATTCTAGGACAAGCCGGAGCCCCTTAAAGCATTAAGCATGTTGTGGCATACACGGAGAAATAGATGTCACTTGGTGACATGGATCAGGATACTCACACCATGGTGACTATGCACATAGTATGACATGAATATGCACCTACAACAGTCACATTAAGCACATACTCATGTCATAAGGTCCAGAGCACTCATGGCTAGAGAGGGTCACTCACATAGCCACAAGAGTCCATCATACAAAGTGCACGATCACCCACACACACAGAAGCAAATATATATATATATATATATATATACATCATGCACAATACTATCACACAGAGCAGGGAAAGTAATACAGACATTGCCAATGTTCCAAGGGTATGGCCCAACAAGGTACAAGAAATGTAAAATAAACATTGCCATACCCAGGGAACACGGTCGAAGCAAAGAGCTGGAAAAGTAAAAGGTACAAGGAGAGGGGGAATCCTAATAGAGAGAGAGAAAGAGAGAGAGAGAGAGAACCATTTTGGAGGGGCTAGGCCCCCTAATATACTGAACATTGCCCTTTATGGGCTTGCATCTTCTTGCTTGCATCCTTGCTCTTTTCTTGCGCCTAGAAGGTTTCACCCTTGCTTCAAGTGTCCATGCTCAACTTGTGTACATGCAATGACAAAGAAACAAGCTAGCAGACAAGAAAAGAAACAAATAGAAGAAAGCATGCTAAAAGACAAGATAGTAAAAGATGCCAAATGGGGGCAAACAAACATGTTAAGCACACGAAAGGGCAAACAAACATGTTATCAAACAAAAAGGGGGTGTACTATGAGGACAAATGTAGGTTTGGATCGGGTGTCCATAGTTCCATGAGGTTGGAGTACGGACGACACAGAGAATCATGCATGAACATGTAGGTAAGCGGGCAAGGATGTAAGAAAGCAAAGTAAGCCAAAGGGGTGGCACAAAGCGAGCAAGGCAAGCATATCAATATTGCACAGAGTGGAGAAAGGGGTGTATCAAGCATAACAACAACATGGAGGTGTATCTCAGAAGTGGTTACATCCAAACAAGCCTTAGGAGGGACAGATGTAACCACACAAGCAAGTGGCCCCAAAGACTGACAAGCATAAGCCCACGGAGGGCATAAAACATGGCAAAGCCTAGATCTAGACAGGCAAACATGGAGATTAAGAATAGAAGCAAGCAAACAAACATAGACAAGCATAAAGGAAAAGATCCAAACCTTTTGACATAGGCCTAGGTGTATGGATGTAGGCTGAGACCACAAGATCTAGATCTACACCCTGCCAAAAGGGCCAAAACACAAGAAAAAGGAGATAACAAGAGATAGAAAGGTTTTAGAAGCACATGGCATAGCAACCAACATATAGATCTAGACATATGAACATGGCAAGGAGCACACAAAGATATAGATTTAAGCAAAAATATGGCAAGGAGTACATAAACACATGGATCTAAGCACAAATATAATATTTAGGCATATCCTAGCCTAAGATGGCTAGGCCAACATCATCAAAGCATTAAAACATGGTAAAATGTAAGGAGAAATGTTAGGAAAGCTATAGAACATGCTAGGAAGCAAGAAAATGCTAGGGAAAGCAATAAAGCATATTATAAAGCAAGATAAAGCCAACGGGAGGAAAAAGAGTGCAAGAACACTACCTCTTGATTGTTGAAAAAAGAGAGAAATCAAATGTTTTTTTTTATGTGTTTTTAGGATAGAAATGTAGAGAAAAGAGAGAGGATCTGACTAGAACCCAGCTCCAAAGTGCCCAATTTTTCTTCTTTTTTTTTGATTTTATGTGGGTTTAGGTGTATTTATAATGATTTTGGGACTCTTCAACTTCAGCGGCCACTTAGTAGTCGTCGCCTTGTAACGGCTTGATGGAGGCTTTCCTGGGCTTGGATTGGGTCGATATTGGTGTCCGTGGAAATGTATGGATGTGTAGTTTCTAGAAAGCTAAAGAACATTGAAATCCAAAGGTTGGAGTAAAAGTTATGGCCCTAGGAAATAAGTTGATGCGCCTTGCACAGTTTTTAAGATATCTCGACTGCTTTGACTCCGATTTTGACCCGTGAATGGTTCTTTGAAAAGGAATTCAATAATCTTTACAATGACACTGATTTCAACCTGTTTCGAAGGTCAGATCAAAATTAGGGTTTTCGTGGCCTTTGGGGGTCAACCTCGAGTTAAACTTGGTTGAATTTGGTCGAAATTGACGAAAATCACAGAGCAGATCGGGTTTGATGTAGAAACATGAAAAATGTTGTTTTGGGATAATTTTGACCAGTTTTGACTTTTGGGTCAACCTAAGGTTGACTAGGGGCATTTTGGTTAATTTGACTTGAAATGGCACTTTGAGTGCTCCGATGCCCGAACGGGTTATGCCACGTCAACTTAGATGTTTCCGGGGCCCCTTAGAGAAAAGTTAATATTTTTAGATTTTTGGAGTTCGGCAAGCAAATCAAGGGCGGACAAAATATGGTATCTATAGTCATCAAAGATACAAAGACTCAATTAGAGAACTCATATACTTTGTGAGAAGCTACTGTGTTTTTTCTGCCTTAGGGTTTTGTAACCAAGTGCTTCTAGATCTTCAATGTGCTTTGAAGTGAAGAATTTTGCAGCCAACAACAATCTTTTAGTTGCTTGGAGTTAGACACATATTGGGACCCGTGCATGCGAAGAAGTCTTCTACGAGGTTAAGTCCAATTGAGGATTAGTGTAAAGGTTCAACTGTAGATTGGTATTTTGGGATATTTTAGGGTAGTGGTAACATTTCTTATACTTGTAACCGCTTGTTCTTGATTAGTAGATTCTTGGGAGTGGTGACCTGAAATTTACCCATTGGGATTTTTGCCTTGTAAGAGGTCTTCCCCATTCATCAACAAATCACCGTATCGTTTAATTTTCACTGCATATTAGTTTTTTTGGTGATTTGTTAGTGCCTCCATGATTTGCATGTAATTTAACCTAATTAATTAATTTAGGTAATTGAATTAATTAATCGGGGTCAGTCTATAACTCAACTTTAAATAATTGTAGCATTGAATAGAGTGAAAATATTTTACATTTACTAACTATCTAGTGCATTGAATGGATTAGTGACTAGTTATTATTAAAACATGAAAGACAAAATTTTAGAGTCCCACAATGTCTCAAAACACATAAAGAGACAAAATAAAAATCAAAGAAAAGACTTATAACAAAATTAAAATATCAATTAATAGCAGACAAATTATTTAATAATGTTAGAGATATGTTAGCCCGAACACTACTGTACGGTAACAACAACAACAACAATTCTTAAGGGGGGATGTGCAAGTGTAACTACCAATTTTTTATTTATAGTGAATTAATTTGCATGAAAAAGCCAGATACTTTACGTAAAATGAGAAAATGGGTTGCCTTCGCCAACGAGGACCTGCCTTACTGCATACAATGGTCCCCGCAGTATCTTGGGTCACCTTTATTTTGACACTGGTTAGATTGGCCATTGTTAGTGGAGCTTAAAGCTGGCACTCACACATAGCCGCTACCCACATTCTGGAGATATATATATATATATATATATATAGTTCTTTAGCTGAAAGGGTGACTCTGTTCCAAGTTCCAAGTAGGTGGGGACCTAGGACTGAATGATTCCGATACCATGACACGTATTTAGGTTGTAGATAACATAGCCTTTGTTCCTCACAAGCTACTGATTAGGTTTAGATTCTTCTACTTTAGCTAATGGGGAGCTATATTAATCTTTGTTGTGGCTGGCTCAATTATTATTACATTATTATGCTTCTTTTGCCTTCTTGTCAAAACGTGCATATATCCCTCTCCAGTCTCCTCCCCCTTTACCTTTATAAAATAAGAAAGCACAAAAGATTAAGCAGAATTTATTGTCTTATGGATAGGAAAGAGGTATGGGTGGAGCCTCCTCCCCCCTGACCTCGGAGGGACTTCTTCCCTGAAGGATCTAAACCTAGACGTGAGGTAGTGAGCACCTTGTACAAGGAACCAATTCATCAAATCTTGAATAAGATTAAGAATGAGCGTTATTTCGGTTGGCCGAGCAAGATGAGTGGAAATGCCTCCAGAAGAAACCAAAGTCTTTTTTGCTCCTACCATCAGGAGCAAGGGCACACAACATAAGATTTTTGTATACTTTAGGATCATTTAGGTCTATTGGTGAAGGCAGGGCACCTTAGGGAATTCATCGTCCTTAACTAGGCCTAACATTAGGGGCATCAAGATCAAGTGAGGGATGGAGCATGGTCCCTCCCTTCAGCATTATAGGGGTTATACATGTAGGGAAGGGGCATTGATAGCCCTAGTCAGATAGCTCTTATGGTACTAGCCGTAGTGCTGGCACCAAAGGCTGATAATTGGGTAAGGCCAGAGAAGAGGGCAAGGTGTAAAGAAGACTAGATTGGATTTTTGGAATGAGACAAAGAAGGGACCCTATGTATACACCCCCCCATAACTTTTGATTCCAACATGTCAGATTCGTCTTCCTGTGGTGTTGGTGGACTTCGTGGTGGTGCATGCCTATTCCCTGTACACAAAACTTTTAAGAAAGGCTACCTTTGGCTTCATTCAAAGGGCATTGTACCTTCCTCCTTACATCAAAAGGTGAAGTTCCCTACTGAATAAGGGATAGAAGAGCTCCGCAGAGACCAGAGTGCTATGAGACAATGTCTTATATCCATTATTGGGCATAAGTAGCCTTTGTCAGTGCAAGTGGAGCTGACTCGAGAATTATAGTAACCATGGTTGGCCCTCTTAGCACTGGCAGGTACTCAATCTTCCTTGGCTGATCAATGCGAGGAGTTGGAAAAGGTCTATATAGATGCCAAGGATTAGTATTTTCAGATCGGCCAAGATCTACCATTCATATAGAAGGTAGAACTTTTGCTTTTCCTCATAAGCAATATATGTTTTTGCTTGGATTCCCTATGAGACCCTGGGGGTGGATCTGAAATTTATATGTGACAGGCTCAACATATATCCTAAATGCACTCCAAAGAAGCAAAAGTTGAGGAAGTCCTCAAATATTCATGTTGATGCCATTAAAGAAGAAATTAATAAGTTGAAAGAGGTTGGAACCATGATAGTCAAGAAGAAGACTAGAAAATGGAGGGTTTGCATGGACTTCACAGATTTGAATGAGGCTTACTACAAAGACCCCTTCCCGATTCCTAAGATGGACTAGCTCATCAATGTGACCTCAGTAATCTGATGATGAGTTTTCTAAATTCTTTTCAAGGCTACCATCATACCACTCTAGCATCTAAAGATCAAGAAAATTCCTTCTCCATGACCCTCGTGGTTAACTTCCACTATAAGGTTATGTCGTTCGACTTGAAGAACGTGGAGTCAACCTATCAAAGGATAAGGAAGAATATGGAGGCATACATTGATGACATGGTATCATGGTTTTAAAAAATGGACCGGCCGGTCCAAGTGGAAACCGGATACTAATCCTGTCTGGTTATGACTAAAAATAAAAAAAAATATAGAAAAAAGCCGAAAATAATCCGGAACTGGCCAGTTCAACCGTAAAAATTGTGAACTGGTATGATTGAACCGGTTATTGGCTGGTTGTGGTGAAAACTAAAACTACACTGTTTTTCAAAAAGTTGCATTTTCCCCCCCTTCAAATCCAGTCTAAAACCCATAAGAATAATGATCCAAGACTAAGGAAATGAAAAAAAAAAAAAAAATCAATGAAAAGAGAGAGAGGGGTAAAGAATTAAAGATTAAAATGTGATCCTTGATTATTTTAGGCTGTATTCACAATGGTAACAACAAAACCATTCCAGATCTTTTCTCTCTTAAACATCTCTAAACTCAATCTCAATCAAAATACAAACTCAAATCACAATTTTAAAACTAATCAAATTAGAAAAAGGAAAAAGAAAAAGAAAAAGGCAAAGCTGACCCATCTGAGCCTCAGTGGGGAGGAGGAAGAGTGGAGGACAGGCATGCGTGAACCCCGATTTAAAAGGTTGTCTCTCTAGCCTTTGTCATCCGTTAGTGATCTTTGTGTGTGTGTGTGTGACTGAGAGAGAGAGAGAGCTTTTGGCTTTATTATGTTCCGGAATGTGGAGGGGACGAAAAAGTAGTCTGATAGAGAAGAAAAGCAAAAAGAAAAGTCAAAGACTCAAAAGTGAAGATAGAGAGAAGGTAAAGAATACGTGTATGGAGGAGAAAAAAAGATGAAAAAGAAAATATAAATAAACATGTGGATGAAAGAAAAAGAGATGAGGGAAAAATAAAATAAAGAATAAGAAATTAAAATTGAGAAATGCTACCATAATATTTTTACAATAAATCTTAAGCGATGGGTTGTTACTAGCTAATACTAGCGAAAAAATATAATTTAAGTGGTGTGTTTAAATTAAAATCAGTAACAACTTACCACGTATGATTTTTTGTGAAAGTATTGTAAAAATGTTGGGAATGTAGCACTTCTCATTAAAATTAGATGATTCTACGAGTAATTATTATATATATATATATATATATATATTTTTTTTTTTTTTTTTTGAGAATGAAGTCTTTATAGAATGCTCCACTAGATTTGTTAAAAACAAATCATTGGAAAATTTAAAAATATTGCCGTTGGGTTTGTTACTTTTATTTCCTAAATTTAATACACGAAAACTAAACTCACACAATTTTTTAAAAATTTTATATAAATGTTTAACTTGAATATTCTTTGTTAAAAACTTAATATATATATATATATATATATTAATTTTTATTATTTTAAAATTATTAATTAAATTATTTATGATGTCACATGTTTGACCACTGGTAGGACCCCATTCGGACCAGAAAACCGATAACTAGTCTCTTTTCCAGTTCTTTCACCAAACCGGTTTGAAAAGCAAGTTGGCTAGCAATAATCTATCTGACTTAGCTGAGATCTTCATAATATTGAGGGAACATCGGTTGAGGCTTAGGGGAAATTCCTAAAATATTTTATTTCCCATCAGGGGATAGAAGTGAACCCAGATTAATTCTTAGCCATATAATGACTTCAGCCCCCCCTAAAACCCAAAGGAAGTATAGTGGCATATAGGGATGATGACAACCCTTAATCACTTCATCTCTAAATCCGCAGATAGACGCAAACCTTTTTTTCCAACTTTTGAAGAAGTGAAAGGACTTTTACTTGATAGAAGAACGCTATAGGGCTTTTGTCAACCTAAAAGATTACCTAACCAGCACTCATATCCTCTCTCGGCCAATGGAAGGAGTGGTCTTGTACATATACCTGGTGTAACAAGTCACGTGGTTAGTGCCGTTCTCATCCAGGTGGATTAAGAAGAGTAGAAGCCAATTTATTATGTCAGTAAGACCTTACTAGAAGCCTTATCCTTAGTACATGCCACTAAAAAGTTCCCTTATAATTTTCAGGTTTATACGATGGTAGTACAGACGAAGCACCCCCTTCAAGCATTATTGAGGTGGGTAGACTTCTCGGGAAGGATTGTCAAGTGTGGGAATAGTCTTGGGGACCTTTGATATAAGATATAACCCCAGAACTTCGATTAAGGTGCAGGTTCTCGCTGATTTCTTTGCTGAGTTCACACCCAGCCCTTCGGGAGAAGTAACAGAGAATGTCCATAGGATAAATCATGCTCAACTAGGTGAGGCCTTGGCATGGAATGTGTTTGTAGATGGAGCATCTAATTGTCATGGATCTAGTGTGGGTATTGTGCTAGTCTCACCAGAAGGAATACGTTTGAAAAGATCACTCAGGTTATAATGAAGCTTAGTATGAAGCCTTCTTTGCTGGCCTTAAGATAATTAAACAAGTGGGAGTAGCCAGGGTGCATGTTGTCGATGCCCCGCTTCAATCAGAACGGGGTTGAAAAATCACCACCATCATTGCGGGCCCTCATTGGAGGGCCCTTCTCAGTATATATAGTGGTATGTGTTCACGCGGAGCTTTGGGTGCTCTCTCTCTTGGAGGAGGAAGGTAGGTCTACCTTGGGTTTTAGGGCAGGAATCTGGGCCAAATTTCGAGGGATTTCCAAAGGTAAGTGGAGTCGCCACCAATCATTGGGTTTTTCTAAGGTGTGATTGGTCACCTATTTCTAGTTGATTTTATTACGAATCAAAATTAGGGTTTTTGGGCCTACTCAGAGTCAACTTTGGGTTAAACTTGGTCAAAGTGGCTAAAAATCTCCGAAAAGCTCGGGTTCAATGAAAAATTATGAAAGGTGTTATTTTGTGTGGATTTTGACATTGTTTGACCTTTGGTCAACCCTAGGTTGACTAGGGGCATTTTGGTCATTTTAGTAAGAAAAGGCACTTTTGGTGCTCCGGAGTTCGAACGGGTTGCGCCACGTCATTCTAGATGTTCTTGCGGCCCCATGGAGAGAAAATGATATTTTTTGGTTTTTTAGGGTTTGGGACGCAAATTGAGGGCAGACAAAATACAGTATCAATAGCTGCCACTTCTTTATCTGATACCTCGAGTGCAATGAGAGGTGTCGGATAAAGAATGTGATTTCGTATTTTGTCGCCCCTAAATTACATGCAGAGGCTATTCATGGATTGAGACCAGTTTTTTTACCTAATGCGGTTGAGTTGTTGTAGCTGCTTCTGAAACACTTTCTAGACTTGAGGTCAGTGTCTATTTTTCTTCTTCTCTTCTTTTTTCTGCAAAATGTTAGTAGCAATGCAACTAGGAAGGCATGCTAGATTTTTTTTTTTTTTTTGGGCTATGTAGAAAAACATACAAATGCTAGATGCTATGGATGTAGAAAATAAATGCTAGGCAAAATAAGGGGACTTACCTGGTGATTGGGAAATTAGGATTCTTTAGGAATTTGATGATTGTGGAATGGTGAGACGTACGACACCGCCACTAGTTAGCCTCAAAATAAGATTAGTTGGAGATAAAGGATATCTGAATAACATGCCTAATGAATGATTCCTACATTGTGGAAGCGTGGAGAAATTCCTACACCGTGGAAGTGTGGAAATGGTCCTATACAGTGGAAGCATAAAAGATTGTGCTGATCCGTTGTTGGGTATCAAGCACCACAATGACTCCTAGAACAAGCATGGAGAAGTTCCTACACCATGGAGGTGTGGAAAGGGTCCTATATTGTGGAAGCATGGACGATCGTGCTGATCCGTTGTTGGGTATCAAGTACCACAATGACTCCTAGAACAAGAGAGGAGAAGTTCCTACACCGTGGAACTGTGGAGATGTTGCCTTTAAGAGGGCTAATTAGATTCCTACGCCGTGGTAGTGTGGGGAAGTTCCTACACCGTGGAATTGTGGAAAGGGTCCTACACTGTGGAAGCATGGACGATTGTGCTGATTCGCTATTGGGTATCGAGCACCATAATGATTCCTATGTTGTTGTAGCATGGAGAAGTTCCTACACCATGAAAGTGTGGAAAAGGTCCTATATTGTGGAAGCATGGATGATTGTGTTGATCCGTTGTTGGGTATCAAGCACCGCAATGACTTCTAGAACAAGAAAGAAGAAGTTCCTACACCGTGGAACTGTGGAGATGTTGCCTTTGAGAGGGTTGATTAGATTCCTACGCCATGGTAGTGTTGGGAATTTCCTACACCGTTGAAGTGTGAAAAGGGTCCTACACCGTGGAAGCATGGATGATTGTGCTAATCCGTTGTTGGGTATTGAGCACCATAATGATTCCTACGCCGTGGTAGCATGGAGAAGTTCCTACATCGTGGAAGTGTGGAAAGGGTCCTATACCGTGGAAGCATGGACGATCGTTCTGATCTATTTTTGGGTATCAAGCATCGTAATAGACTCTTGGAACAAAAGAAGAGAAGTTCCTACATCGTGGAAGTGTGGAGATGTTGCCTTTGAGAGGGATGATTAGCCGCGGAATCGTGGAGAAGTTCCTACACTGTGGCAGTGTGGAAATGGTCTTGTAAAATTCTTGAAATTGCCTTTGAGATGGTTGATTAGATTCCTCTGCCATGGTAGCATGGAGAAGCTCCTACACCATGGATGTGTGGAAAGGATTAAGAATAGGGCCAACCCTTGGGCATTGGGGGTCATGTCTAAAGCAATGCCTTAGGCATTCTCTATTTGGATGAGTTCGAGAGGCTTGAAAAGTGTTTTAGGGGAGTGATGCTCACATGGTATTTAAAGCCTAGGGTTGAGCATTTGAATCCTCAGGGTTCAGGTCTTTTTGAAGGTGCCTAGTAATGATGAAGGGAGGCTTGCATAAGTTGCTGCAATCTTAAAACCTCATTTTTTTGGAAATTCCTTGGGAAGAAATGAATAACCCTCAAGGATTTGTTTTTGGACTTGAAGAGTTTAGAGGATCCGAAATCCTTATCATTTGAAATCTTTGAGGGTCATTATTTTTCCCTTCTATTTCAATTGGTTTTAAGAACCCGGCTAAGAAATTTTGGAAATTCATTCATGATCATGAAAATTTGTTTAAATGCATGTACCACAAGAGAAGGCCATGTTTCCTATGTGGTTTGCGAGTGTATGTGCTCGATGGCTATCATTTACCCTGCATAAGGAACATGCTTGCGAGCAAGGATTTTTAGCAAAGTGCTTGTGCTTATCAAATGAGTAGGTGTTCCTTTTTAAGCTATGCAGGGAAAACATGAATTATATGTTTGGCTTTTTGAAATTTTCTGGTGGGTTGGGAAAGGACCCTACCCTTTTTGAGGCATGACGCCTTGGCATAAGCAGATGATTCCGTTATCAATGATTGACCAAATGTTCAATGTGCCACGACCAACCGATCCTTAGTGATCAGTGAGGTATTTCATTAGGTTGTAACGTGGCATTGGGGTTAATTGGGTGCTTGAAATGAAGGATATCAAGCTCAAAACTTTCACATGTGGGTGATTATTTGGCATAAGCTCCATAGACTAAGTAGTTGCTCTCAATCAAGAAGGATTTTCTCAGGACTGTAATGTAAGGATATAGGTTTCCTAGGCTCACGGGATGATATTTTAGCTGTGAAATTCTTTGAAGGGTTTCCAAAAGTCAAGGATTGCACTTCATTGAAAGCATTTTAGTTGCCTCTCATTCTCGGCTATATCCTCAATTTGAGTCCATTTCTTGAATTTTGCCCATTTCATTTTTGGGGCTTTCATTTTATTTTCTTTAGCCCATGTTTCTTGACTGTTTTAGGCTGAATTTTTCTTTTGCCTTTTCTTTGCTTGGTGCTTCATTAGACTTGATTGGCCCATGACTTTTCAATTAGTGACTCATTTGATGGACTCAAATATTGGAAGTCACCTAGCATGAGGTCCTTGTAACCATCTAACTTGCCCTAGTGTAGGGGGTAATCCTTGACTGGGTTAAAAAAGAAAAGAATTCAACAGGTTGAACTGGTCTAGCAAGGGATATTTCTCTACAAGCGGGACGGTAGTGAAATGAATGCCTTTCTCCGTCATCTTGAATGCTTACTTCTTAGCCTTAGGAGCTTATGTGCCAAATTATAAATTTGGGTGATTTTTGGAAAGCATTTTCTTTCTGGCACAAAAGGGCTATCAAGTTATATAACCGTTTGGATAGTTGAAACAAAATGCCTCCATCTTTTCAAATCTAATCAGTTGGTCAATGAAACTTGAACCTATGGTCATTCACTAATTCAGGGTCCACGCTAATCTTGGGTAGGTCCTCCCCAGGGAGGGTTGATTGTCAAGAATTGAATGTGCACTTTGCAAAAGTGGTGAATGTTTCAGGAATGTGGAGTTATTGAGATGGGATATCATGAGGTAAGTGTTTGGGGATCATGTTGGAAAATCTGGTTTTGTATCTCATACAAAACACACAGCGAAAGCAACAAACACGAATCTACTTCAATCATGAAAGATAACATGTAACCTAGAATTCTAGAACAAAGAAAAGGAAACATACCTTGATGCAGTGAATTTCAAAACCATGACTTGAGAATACCTTTAATCTTCATCTCAATTCCACATGGTGCCAAAGATGTGTGGTCTCTCAATCAGTCTTTTGTACATAGACTCTCAAAGAAAAAACCTTCTTCTTCTCCTTGTGGAGAAAAACTGATTTCTTTTCTTTTCATCATACGTACATTCAAACTATTCTAGTAGTTTCTTTATCTAATAACTCTTATTAAATAATGGCTGATTATCTAATTGGATTAGCCTTTTGGGTCTACCCAATTGGGTTTTAGTTTGTGGCTTGAGATGGGACCAAAGGGAACAAATAAGACTCTAGCTCCAATGGGCCTTGGGCTTTTCTGTCAACTCTTAACAAGTCCAAAGTTACAAATAATTATATTCAATACCACTATATGAATATAATTGCACTCTAGGCCTTATTAATAAATTATATCCCAAGACTTTATTATACATTCAACCTCTTCATTAAAATATTCGTAGTAATACAAAATCATGAATATAGACTGTCACTTTGATGATTACTACATCTTAATCCTTTAGTACCCAGTTTAATCCCTTATGTTATTCATCATATATTTATGAAATCCAATTCAATAAATATATACTTTAGTAACTCCTTACTAAAGTGGTTGGGCCCAACACTCTGAATAACCAAACTCATTAAACTTATCTCAAGGGAATATTTTATATCTCCATTAAGAGATTATGAATTCCATTTTGAGAATATGTGTTCCATTAATACTAAATGTGGCTGCCCAACATACTGAGGTTTGACCGTAACTTATAGATCTCACTCCTAATATATCAAAGTAACCTACATCTCACGATCAGGTCCATTATTCTCTCAGGATTTAGAGTTGATGTAAATAGAAATCGTGAGATTTATTATTCATTTAATAGTTGTTAGGAGAATAATAAATCTCACAGCGGTCCAGTTCAATATGTCTTAACTCTTAAAACATATCAACATATCAACTAGAAGTCTTCACTTCCATGATCAAGACAAATCATCTTAGTTGATATGTTATAATCTTTGCAGATGAAATGCCCAATTTCATCACAGATTACGAACTAAAATTCTGAGTTTATGAAGAACTTAAGATTTATATCTTCTGTGACTTTTCACATAAATCACATACTATGCATTTCATGGACTAAGATAATGTCCCATTAGTTCATAAATAGTCTCATATAATTAAACAACTTAATTATTCATGACATGCCAATAAATTGGATTTTAGGGCGCAAACCCTAACAATCTCCCACTTGCCCTTAAAGACAATTTACCACATATCCGACACTTATCTCCCTTTAGAGTAATTTATAGTCACTCTAAGGAAAGGTTTGGAAACAAGTTTCAGCCAGATTTATTGCATAAATTATCTTTTCTACTACTACTTTTCATGTACTCATATCTCTCCAATGAGATAATACTTACACTTAATGTGTATCTTCACCACCAAGGATGAACACATATCTTGAAGTCCAACTTTATGAATCAAAATCAAACTACAAGTCAGTATTTGTACAACCAGTAACCATTAAATCCTTACTTTGGTGGACAAGCATATAATCCCTCATTCTCCTAAGATATTTGAGTATATGCTTTACTCCCACTAAATTAAGTGATCTTTGATTCAATTGATATTTGCTTACCATGCCCACCGCAAAATAGATATTTAGCCTAGTATATAACATAGCATAAAGACTTCCTATTGATATGATATAAGGAACTGTCTTAATATGCACTTCCTTTTATATGTCTTAGGACTATAGTCCTATATAAAGGAACTTCAAACTTAAAAGGAAAGAATCCTTTCTTGAAGTATTACATGCTATATTTGGCTAGAATCTAATCTAATCTACTTAAGCGGTTTGAGATAGACCCAACATCCTAATTTCTGAATTTTAAAAAAGTTATAATTCTTAGGATTTGACCGATCTTTCCAAAGTATTTTATATCAAACTAGACTAGACAACAAAAAATTCCATTGATGACAATAACTCTACATCATTCTAAATGATTAGATTGTCATCAACATACATTAAGAAATTTATTATTCTATATAGCTTTTACACACATAAGGCCTTTTAATACTTGATCAAAATTAAACAATTTGATTGCTTGATCAAATATGATATTTTATGATTTAGATGCTTCCTTTAGTCTATAATTGGACTTTAAGCAACTTGCATACTAAACACTACTGGTTCTTTGCTATGAACAAGTTTAGTTACATCATATAGATGTCTTTCTCAAGATTGCTTTCTTAATATCCATTACCATATTTCATCCAAAATGAGAAATATAATGAATAAGAGAATCTAGATAGAGTCAAACTTAACTATTGGTGAAAAAATATATTCATAATTGAACAATTTCTTTCTGAATAGATCTTTTTGCCACTAGTTTTGACTTTGAAGGTTTGCACCTTCAAATCTATCAATCTCATTTACTTGTAGACCTATTTGAAAACAATAGGATTAATGCCATTAGGCGCCTCTACAAGTTATAGACTTTAAATAGAATTTAATTCTATTCATATAATCTTGATCCAATAGTCCATATTCATATCATCTATTGCCTTTTCGTAGGATTGAGGATCAAATTCATATCCTTATGGAATGATTTCAAAAGTTTATCCAAAAAGTATGAATTTATTTGATAATTGATAATCCTCCCACTACGATATTGTACCGGTGTAATAGTTATCTACAGAATAATGTATTGTGGTGTATCTAATACAACCATCTCATTTCTAAATGTATTTTGTAGTTGTCCTACATCAAATTTTGACATTTTTCTTCTAGAACAATCTACCTTTACTTCAAAAGAGCCTTATTACTGCTTTATGTATGCATTGACTTAAAGAAGTCATTGGAACTTCATTCCTTTATGAAAAGGAATCCTAGATCATATTATCCTCTAAATATAATTCATAGATTGTGAATATAACAAAATAATGGTTCTAAAAGCCCATCTTTCACCGATCCTGAATACCATTTAGATTAATAAGATCTAGACATAAGTGCTAAAACATATAAAACCAAATGATGGAAACTTTCTCTTTAAAAATAAAACATATAAATTTCCATCTAGAAAACAATCATGGACAATGCTTAACTTTACCAAAATCAGAAACACTTTCCTTTTGGTCATGCTTTTGAGTCCAATTTCCTTTTGGCAACTACTAGGGCAACTAGCTTGTCCAACTGTTTGGTATTATAATTCATTTTCTCACCACCCTTACCTTTTGGTTCAGGCTAAGAATTCGAATTAAATCATATTGATCCTAGACTTAGCTTTTAGGATGCCTTCCGTTGCATAGAACTCACTCATCAATTCAGGTAACATAAAAAGAATTTAGTTTCAAAACAATCTGAATTGATCAAATGATTCTAACAAGGGCTTGTGGATCATATCCAAATGAGATTAACATTTAATCTCTACATCCAAGAATTCCAATTCATTTTAAAATTAAAAGATATAGAATTGGAACTCCTTAAGCTTTCCTCAGCACTCAATATGATTCATACCAAACATCTCATTTAGACTTAATATAAAGTCTAAGTCTACTACTAACTCTTGCATCTCATGCAGTAGCATAATTGAGTAGAAGCCAATATAACATATTAGCATTTCAATGGAGACTATGATCATATCATAAGCTATCATCCATAAATGTATCATGTATAGGAAATTATGACAATGCTGAATCGAAACATAAATATGTACTTCAGCTCCTTTAGGGACAATGTCCAAAATTATTTCTTAGTTAATGTGATTCACTTAAAATAGTAGCTAGAGAACAAAATTTCTGAAAACTTTATTTTGAGACTATGAACATAATTACAGGGACATCATATTTTGCATCCATAACCATATAGTATGAAACCCAAAAACCATACTATATTAGGTGCAACGACAACCTAATCCCGCAATTAATATTCCTTAGCATAGAGTGAATATCAACCACTATGATCAGGCGAGAATTATTCTCATTATTAATGCTATCATGGTAACTCTTACCAAACAAAAATAATTTGCAGTGTTTCCTTTGGCCTCTAAGTAATAATAGCAAGAACTCAGCATAGAGGATACTATTAAACTAAGTCTAGTATACACTATTGTCTAGAATCTTGTGTAGCCACATTTCATCTCTTTAACAGGCTTATTTTGTAGTACCATGATAAAAACACCCTCCGCATGGAATGCAAAGCTCAAAGCTAAGACAAGGTGTTTGATCAAACCACTATAAACTAGGAAATTTAATCTTGTAGTACCATGAAATAGACATCCTTTGCATGAAACACAAGGCTCGAGGCCAAGACATGATGTTTAACCCACACCATTATGAACTGACAATGGAGGCCGTGAGATCCAACCCTTATATCTTTCTCCCACTAGATATTTTAAAACAAGTGGATTGACTTGAAATCATTGTGATCTAATCGCAATTTTAACCCTACACATTAAATGTGTTTAATTGTTTAAATTCAATGTGATGTAACTAAGTCACGTCACAATAGCGTAACGAACATTTGCACAATAAAAAAGAAGTTTAACCTTGTAATCCATGAAGTAAATACCCTCCGCATGGAATGCAAGACTCGAAGTCAAGACAAGGTATTTATTCACATTACAATAAACTTAACAAAATGGTTATTTCAGCATTCCCACTCATTATTTGGGTATTTCTTTTATATAATTGTGATCCCATCACAATTTATAACCTTGCATTTGATAAATACTCTAATCTTATTAGAATCACTAACTAAAATGGAAGTCCTAAACTATTTAGTTAAACACTAATGAATCAAAAATTAGTTATATAGAACTCTATCCTTAATTTATTAGATAAAGTATTCTAATCTCATTAGAAACTACATAACTTTTAATTAGAATTTTAATCTCATTAAAAACTTCTAATTAAAATAAATTAAGGACATTTAATCATAAAACAATTTAAGATTAAGAGTTATATTTAACTAATATCTTTGATCTCATCAGCTCTTTTAGTTAGAACCATGTGTAATCACATCACATATTGCCTTACACCTTATACATTTGAAAACATTTAGAAAAAATTCAAAATTCCCTTCAAATGCATTTTCGCGAGAATCTCGCAACTATGCTCTTCCTGCGAAAATGGGTTAAGGCAAAATAGTGAAAACACAAAATTCAGACAGAAACTTTCGCTGGTGTCTCGCGGGTATCTCGCGACTAAGCGCTTCCCGTGAAAACGAGTTAAGCAAAAAATTGAAAACACAAAATTTAGACAGAAACTTTCGCTACTGTCTTGCGGGTATCTCGCGAGTAAAGCTTAACCGTGAAAATTTTTATGCTTCAGTGGCATTTTTCGCAAGTAGCCTCGCGAGAAGCTTACCCGCGAAAAACCCATGTTTTCAGTTTTTCAAGTAACCGTTTTTGACATCTTCATTGTTCTTTCATCAAAAACACTTTTGATTTTATCAACAAAGATTTACAGATCAAACAAAAGGGTTTTCAATATCAAGATTAAGAACCACAATATGCTAGAAACCTTTGAAAACATAATCCCAATCTCATCAGGAATAACTTTCATAATCCTAGCATAAATATAAAGTTTGATCATAAATATATATATATATATATATATATATATATATATATATATATATCACTAGACTAACATCTGGACATGTTCATCAATCAATAATGAAAGCTATTCATTCATACATGCACGTCTAGCAAAATCAAAAGGCTTTATAATAAACATGTAAATCATGCCAAGATATACATCTATATCCAACCGGTGCAATAACTAAAAGCACGCACATGACAGTTATTTCAACAATAACTATATCCAAACAACAAATCATCTAGAAGTTTATGGCCAAGGATAAACTTCAATCTATATATCACATATATAAATCATGGCGAATGAATTCCAACGCTAATAACATAGAAAGCAAACTGTGCAATCTATTATAGCGTTTGCTCAGTAGATTCGCTCCATGAACTTAAAGACACTGTCTAATTATCTTGCACAGTGTCTCGAGTTTCACGAATCTTGGTGAAAGAAATACAAAAATTCATAAAACCAAGATTATCAAAACATGTCTACACAAAAGAACACGCTCAAGGATAGTTTTTCTTTAATTCTAAAACTCAATCACATGTTATACAAACATGATATCAAAGACTGCTTTGATACCATTTGTTGGAAAATCTAGTTTTGTGTCTCATACAAAACACACAGCGGAAGCAACAAACACGGATCTACTTCAATCATGAAAGATAATAGGTAACATAGAATTCTAGAACAAAGAAAAGGAAGTGTACCTTTATGCAGTGAATTTCAAAACCATGACTTGAGAATACCTTTAATCTTCATCTCAATTCCACATGGTGCCCAAGATGTGTGGTCTCTCAATCAGTCTTTTGTACATAGACTCTCAAAGAAAAAACCTTCTTCTTCTCCTTGTGGAGAAAAACTGATTTCTTTTCTTTTCATCATACGTACATTCAAACTATTCTAGTAGTTTCTTTATTTAATAACTCTTATTAAATAATGATTGATTATCTAATTGGATTAGCTTTTAGGCCTACCGAATTGGGTTTTAGTTTGTGGCTTGAGACGGGACCAAAGGGAACAAATAAGACTCTAACTCCAATGGGTCTGGGGCTTTTCTTTCAACTCTTGACAAGTCCAAAGTTACCATTAATTATATTCAATACCACTATATGAATATAATTGCACTCTAAGTCTTATTAATAAATTATATCCCAAGATTTTATTATACATTCAACCCCTTCATTAAAATATTTGTAGTAATACAAAGTCATAAATATAAACTGTCACTTTGAAGATTACTACATCTTAATCCTTGAGTACCCGGTTTAATCATTTATGTTATTCATCATATATTTATGAAATCCAATTCCATAAATATATACTTTAGTAACTCCTTACTAAAGTGGTTGGGCCCAACACTCTGAATAATCAAACCCATTAAACTTATCTTAAGGGAATATTTTATATCTCGAGGGAATATTTTATATCTCGGTGAAGACATTATGAATTCCATTTTGAGAATATGTGTTCTATCAACACTAAATGCAGCTGTCCAACATACTGAGGTTTTGATCGTAACTTATAGATCTCACTCCTGATATATCAAAGCAACCTACATCTCATTATCAGGTCCATTATTCTCTCAGGATTTAGAGTTGATGTAAATAGAAGTCGTGAGATTTATTATTCATTTAACAGTTGTTAGGAGAATAATAAATCTCACAGCGGTCCAGTTCAATATGTCTTAACTCTTAAAACATATCAACATATCAACTAGAAGTCTCCATTTCCATGATCAAGACAAATCATCTTAGTTGATATGTTATAGTCTTCGCAGATGAAATGCCCAATTTCATCACCGACTACGAACTAAAATTCTGAGTTTACATAGAACTTGTGATTTATATCTTCTGTGACTTTTCATATAAATCACATACTATGCATCTCATGAACTAAGATAATGTCCCATTAGTTCATAAGTAGTCTCATATAATTAAACAACTTAATTATTCATGACATGCCAATAAATTGGATTTTAGGGCACAAACCCTAAAAGATCACGCGCCCCTTATCACTGGTAAGGGACAACCACTTCACTCAATCAACTCTTTTCCCATAAAATGGGTTTTGGCATTGACTTGCCACTCTTAGAAGATGCATGCACTTTAAAACATAGATTTTCATGATTTGATGTTTTAATTTGAACCTTTATGCTTTGATCTTATTTTGGAAATTCCTTTAAAAAAAAAAAAAAATGTGTACAAGATTGCAACAAACCTAAGCCAACCGATATGGGAGAAGGTTTTGTTGAGATCATACTAGGATAAGTGACAAGGCCAAGTCTGGGTTCCAGTGTTTCGAAAGGATGGCATTCCAATATCCAAAAACTTTTGCAAAGATCCACTTAGGGGATGGAGGTCTTCCCCTTGTAAAGAAGCCTTAGGTGATTGATGCCACGCTTGGCATACTTCTTGGGATGAAGATTTTCTAATCTATGGTGAAGATTCTTATGAGGCACAAGTAATAAACTTCATTTTCATGTCAATCATCAAAATGACCTGTCAAGGCAATGTGCTGTTGGATATATGTTAACAGATCTACTTCATTCATAATTGATAACATACACTATGTAAGTTTCAGAATATGGAACAAGAGAGTGTACCTTGGTGCGGTGAATTTCAAAACCAAAGATCAGAAGTTCTCGGGAACACTTTCAATCTTCACTCCAATTCCACTAATGCCCAATTATATGTGTATGTTGTAGAGAGAATTCAAGAGTGCCTAACACTCACATACAAACCGTTTCTCTCCTTATAACTGATTATCTAATTGGGCTGGCCTTTTGGGCCTTTCCAATTGGTCTCTAGTATGTGACTTGGAGTGGGACCAAAAGAGAACAAATAATACACTAGCTCCAATGGGCCTTGGGCTTTTTTGTCAACTTTTGACAAGTCCAAAGTTACCATTAATTATATTTAATACCACTATATAAATATAATTGCACTCTAGGCCTTATTAATAAATTATATCCCAAGACTTTATTGTACATGCAACCCCTTCATAAAATATTCGTAGTAATACAAAGTTATGAATGAAGACTGACACTTTGTAGATTACTACATCTTAATCCTTGAGTACTCGGTTTAATCCTTTTAAGTTATTCATCATATATTTATGAAATCCAATTTCATAAATATATACTTTAGTAATTTCTTACCAAAGTGGTTAGGCCTAACTCTTTGAATAACAAACCCATTAAACTTATCTCAAGGGAATATTTTGTATCTCCGTTAAGAGACTATGAATTCCATCTTGAGAATATATGTTCCATCAACACTAAATGTGGCTGCCCAATATACTGAGGGTTTGACCGTTACATTAGATCTCACTCCAATCTACTTCATTCACAATTGATAATATACACTATGTAAGTTTCAGAATATAGAACAAGAGAGTGTACCTTGGTGCGGTGAATTTCAAAACCAAAGATCAGAAGTTCTCGGGAACACTTTCAATCTTCACTCCAGTTCCACTAATGCCCAATTATATGTGTATGTTGTAGAGAGAATTCAAGAGTGCCTAACACTCACATACAAACCGTTTCTCTCCTTATAACTGATTATCTAATTGGGCTGGCCTTTTGGGCATTTCCAATTGGTCTCTAGTATGTGACTTGGAGTGGGACCAAAAGAGAACAAATAATACACTAGCTCCAATGGGCCTTGGGCTTTTTTATCAACTTTTGACAAGTCCAAAGTTACCATTAATTATATTTAATACCACTATATAAATATAATTGCACTCTAGGCCTTATTAATAAATTATATCCCAAGACTTTATTGTACATGCAACCCCTTCATAAAATATTCGTAGTAATACAAAGTTATGAATGAAGACTGACACTTTGTAGATTACTACATCTTAATCCTTGAGTACCCGGTTTAATCCTTTTAAGTTATTCATCATATATTTATGAAATCCAATTTCATAAATATATACTTTAGTAATTTCTTACCAAAGTGGTTAGGCCTAACTCTTTGAATAACAAACCCATTAAACTTATCTCAAGGGAATATTTTGTATCTCCGTTAAGAGACCATGAATTTCATCTTGAGAATATATGTTCCATCAACACTAAATGTGGCTGCCCAACATACTGAGGGTTTGACCGTTACATTAGATCTCACTCCAAATATATCAAAGCAACCTACACTTTATTATCAAGTCCATTATTCTCTCAGGATTAAGAGTTCATGTAAATATAAGTCGTAAGATTTATTATTAAATTGACTGTTGTTAGGAGAATAATAAATCTCACAGCCATCCAGTTCAATATGTCTTAACTCTTAAAACATATCAACATATCAACTAGAAGTCATCACTTCCATGATCAAGACAAATCATCTTAGTTAATATGTTATAGTCTTCGCAGATGAAACGCCTAATTTCATCACTGACTACGAACTAAATTATGAGTTTACAAAGAATTTGTGATTTATATCTTCTGTGACTTTTCACATAAATCACATACTATGCATCTCATGGACTATATGATAATGTCCAAATATTCATGTTACCATTATTTCAAATAATAATAAAACAACTTTATTAATTACAATATTAAGTCATACATTATGTCATATATAATGTCATACATAATATAATACATAGCATCATACAATAGGATTTAAGGGCACTAATCCTAATATGTGTCACATTAGAGACCTATTAAAGGCAATATGAGTACAACAAGAAGGGATGTTAATGCAAATCCCTAAAATTTTGATGAGGCATTGTCGCCCTGATGTTGAGCAAGTCAATGGTTCTATCATAAATGCTCAAATGTTTGGTTGTCACTATTCATTGGAGAATGCGATGTGAATGACATCTTTTTGGCTTGATTAAAGGCATGTCCTTGAAAATGAAATAAATATAAGGGAGTTAGTGACATGTTCGGGCTATGACAAACCCGATAAAATTGGAAGCATTTTGGCTCTCATTCGACCAAATTTAATCCCTTTACTCTTCCTCCATGGTTCACATGTGGGCACTCATTACGAGCTAGTTCTGACATTGTATTGTTGACGTAGCCAGAGCTGATTTCTCATGGATTTGAGGTTTGTCAAGTGAATCACCACGACTGAGGTGGTCCCAATACTGTTTCAATGTTCCTGAGAAGGAAATGGTTCGAGTTAAATGAATGCTTTGCTCATGGCAAGGTCCAATAAAACTGGAGATAGTTCATGATTCTTCTTGAATGTAGGCTTGGTTAGCCATTTTTTATTGTCAACGCGAAAGTCAGGCTTCCAAGGAATGCTCGGAGCAAGCTAAAAGATCTTTTGATGGCCTTGCAAAGAAATTGCGACTGTGGTCCTTGCTAAAGTTCAAGATATTGTTGAGGCTATTGAAAAGAAGTCCATTTGGAGGGGAGAGACTGTGCGAAAAAAGCTACCCCAGTGTGGCATTTTCCATGGTCTCTCGATCATTTTTACAACTTGGTGAGATTTTCAATTGAAGGGTGTGAGGATTCACATATCAAGATACCCAAAGATATCCCTGAATACTTGGAGAAAGAAAGGATTTTTTTTTAGGAAGACCCGAAGGTGAGAGAGTTTTTTTTTAGGAAGATCCGAAGGAGCCACCTAGACTACCCGGACGTAAAAGAAGATGTTTTTCTTAAGGGGAACCTGAAGGAGACAACCCAATGCACCCAAAGGTAAAAAAAGATTTTTTCTAAGGGGAATATGACAGAACTCCCTAATCTATCCAAAAAGGGGAAATAAGATTTTGTCTTAGGGGAATACCCGAAGGAAACACCTGGACTACCCGAAGGCGAGTGCAAATCTTATCTTAGGAATTCACGGAGGAAATACATAGACTACTCGAATGCAAACGAAGATATCGCCTTGGGGAATACTCGAAGTAAACACCTAGACTACTTGAAGGTAAAAGCATATATATATATATATATATATTTTTTTTTTTTTAATTTTATGGAACTTCCTAATCTACCCAAAAAGGGGAAAGGAGATTTTGTCTTAGGGGAATACCTGGAGGAAACTCCCAGATTACCCGAAGGCCAAAGAAGATTTTTCTGAGGAAGACTCAAAGGAAAAGCCTACTGAGGCAAGCTGATGCTAACGAAACTTAAGCTGTTTGATCTTGCTTTAGAGATGTTGGGTTCTTTTCACCCTTTTGAGATGCCTTGACAAAGGAGCTTGCATACTGTACGGATCAACTTTGATTCTTGGCTAACTTCTGCTCCTAGGCTTGCGGTAGCTAGTCTTCATGGATAATGTGGAGGTTGCAAAAGATGGATTTTTAGTGGTTTTATGGGCTTCTTTCGGTCCATATGGATGTCTTGTGGATCATGTTGGAAAAATCATCAGATGTGCGCAGCGGAAAAAATTAAAATTATAAATTAAATTATGAACGGATCTACTTCATTCGCAATTGATAACAAGCACTATGTAAGTTTCAGAATTAGAGATTAAGAAAGCGTACCTTGGTATGGTGAAATTCAAAACATAAGATCATATGTTCTTGGGAAGACTTTCAATCTTCACTCCAATTCCACGTGATGCCCAAGATGTGTGGTCTCTCAATTGGTAACCAAAAGGGATTTTTAGAAAGTGTCTTTCACTCTCTTCCACATCATTACAATGATGTTTTTCTCACATAAAATATTCTGAACGTTTTTCCCTTTTGTATCTAACCAATTATCTAATTGGGCTGGCCTTTTGGGCCTTTCCAATTGGGCTTAAGTGTGTGGCTTGGAGTGGGACCAAAAGGGACCAATAAGACACTAGCTCCAATGGGCCTTGGGCTTTTCTGTCAACTCTTGACAAGTCCAAAGTTACCATTAACTATATTTAATACCACTATATAAATATAGTTGCACTCTAGGCCTTATCAATAAATTATTTCCCAATACTTTATTGTACATGCAACCCCTTCATAAAAATATTCGTAGTAATACAAAGTCATGAAATGTTGACTGCCACTTTGTAGATTACTACATCTTAATCCTTGAGTACCCAGTTTAATCCTTTATGTTATTCAATATATATTTATGAAATCCAATTTCACAAATATATATACTTTAGTAACTTATTACTAAAGTGGTCGGGCCCGACACTCTGAATAACCAAACCCATTAAACTTATCTCAAGGGAATATTTTATATCTCCGTTAAGAGATTATGAATTCCATCTTGAGAATATATGTTCCATCAACATTAAATGCGGTTGCCCAACATACTGAGGTTTTGACCGTTCTAATAGATCTCACTCCTGATATATCAAAGCAACCTACATCTCATGATCAGGTCCATTATTCTCTCAGGATTTAGAGTTGATGTAAATAGAAGTCGTGAGATTTATTATTCATTTGACAGTCATTAGGAGAATAATAAATCTCACAGCGGTCCAGTTCAATATGTCTTAACTCTTAAAACATATCAACATACCAACTAGAAATCTCCATTTCCATGATCAAGACAAATCATCGTAGTTGATATGTTATAGTCTTCGCAGATGAAATGCCCAATTTCATCACCGACTACGAACTAAATTCTGAGTTTACAAAGAACTTGTGATTTATATCTTCTGTGACTAAATCACATAAATCACATACTATGCATCTCATGGACTAAGATAATATCCCATTAGTTCATAAATAGATAGTCTCAAATAATTAAACAATTTAATTATTTATGACATGCCAATAAATTGGATTTTAGGGCATAAATCCCAACAGATCATTGATCTCACCAATCATGCTGTTAATGCTTCGCTAGAATTGGCTATTACTCATGCTTGAGGTAGGAAATTCGGGACCTTTGGTGGCTTCCTTGAAGGAAATTGGTCAAAATTCACTGGAGTGGACAACTAGAGTTATGCCTCTCTTGATACTTGATAGGCTGAAGCCAGTTCCTGAAAAATGAAATTCAAAAGACTAAAGTTAGTAGGGAATCTTGGCCCTAAGAAGATCTGACAAAATTGGAAATACCTAGGGCCTCCTCCAATATAGTGGCCTCATGCATATCCTTGTAATTGTCTATTCTCATGTCCAACATAGGTGTCTCATACTGATTGATGGAGATGTTGCATCCAGAAGAGAATCCAAAGTAGGTTCATTTAATCTTCAACTCCCTGGAGTGAGTTCCTGAATAAGCTATTCAGGGCTCGTGTATTCAGAAATGGTTTCACAAGTTTTTGCCATGACCTCGGTTGAGGTGAATTTGAAGAATATGGATGACCCATCGGTCTCTTAAAGACAACCCTATGAGATTTGCATAGGAATTCAGGACACTTTTGCTGCCGTCGGCCTCATCTCTTTCTACGTGGGAGATAAATTGAGAAAAATTCTCCCCCAATATGACATTTTTCTGGTTCTTCGATCATCTAAATAGCCTCTTGAAGATTCTTGGCTAACATGAACCAAGACTTCGGTTTGAAATCTTTGTTCTTGCACATGTCCTTTGTATAAGCTAGGAGATACAAGAATCTTGAACTTCCCACATTTCTTCCCACACCTCGAGATGGATTGGGATATTTTCATGGTGGAAACAAAAACCAAAGCACATGTTAGTCTTATGTCCAAATGCTTTAAGCATGCCCATATTTCATTTGCATTTATGGGGGAGATGTTCCATGATTTGGAATTCTCGTCATTGAATAAGTTTCTAAAGTGATGCAAATGTTAACATGACCGAATTGTGGCAAGCAACTAAGCATTAGCATAGGTTTTGAAAAGTCTTGGGATGGAGCCTTTTTCACAATGAAAATTTTAAGGTGTAACACCTTGTCCTTTTAGGAAAAAAATTGACTCAATTTGTATGGCAACAGTTTTTGTAATGATATTCACAAAGGTCAAAGAAACCAATTTTGATGCAAAGGCATTCGATACAAGGAAAACAAAGCTTGATTTTTTTGCAATTTTGAAGAAAACTTAGCCTCTCGTACATTTCTATGAAAAAAACTCGGTTGCTTGCCACCAAATTTATTATCTGCATAATTAGGTGGGAGATATAAGAAAATGCATGCATGCCCTTGTATGGTCGGGGACCCTTAGGACTTAGGTGGGTTCTAATGCACAAGCGATTCTGGAACCGTCTCTCCTAAGGTTTCTCAATGTTATGCAAGTAGGTAAAGATCATACCTTTATTGGAGAATTGCTACGCTGCAAACAAAATGCTTAAGGACATGCTCCTATCATTTTCAAAAATCAGCTTTGCACTCTTGATCTGGTATATATCATGGTGAGTTTCTACTATGATGCAAAATTAATGCACAAGATTGGCAAGTAACCGAAACTTTCATGATATGCTCAACAATGCAGGAAGGACCCTTCCTTTGATTACATGCTTGTACAAAATTTGTTTTTACAATGCTGGGTTCATCAGCTCTAATGATGTGCCTTTTACAATGCAAGAAATGCAACTGTAAGGAAAAGCTTGGCTTTTGATACTGCGGGCTTCTTGGGGAAGCTCTTTTACACTTAGATCTCTTGGTAACTTGGACAGCATGGATCTCTTGGACCTTTGGATCTCATGGGGGAGCCATTGGATTCTTGATATCTAGGACCTTTTGGCCATTTTGACATCTAGGCAATTTAGGCATCATAGGTCTCTTGGACCTTTGGATCTCTTTGCAATTCGGATCTTGGACCCTCTTAGCCACTTTGACATCTTGTGATCTCTTTGACGATTTAAACTTCTGGGTAATCTTTTTGGATATTTTCTAGGAAAGCTCTTGAACTGTTGATGCTTTGGAATCTTTGATCATTTTTTGGCAGCATTTCCTATTGAATGGAGTTTCGGCTTCTTACCACAAGTTTTATCTTTGCACAATTAGGTGACAGAACCAATTAGTGTATGCATGAATGCCCTTGTAGGGTTGTAAACCTGTAGGGATAGGGTATGATCTAGCATGTACAAGCAACGGGGTTGCTTTCCCTAGGGGTTTAATCATGGATGTTGTGCAAGTAGGATAGAAAGAACTTGGAGTAGAGCACACCTATTACAAGACACTTTCCCTTGACTTCTGCCTTATAAGAGTATCCTCTCCTAGGCTTGGATGTTTACTCTTTAGGTTTCACCTAGTCTTGATGGGCTCTGGGCTTGATCTAGTCCTCACGGGTTTGACATAACTAGGCCAACTGTATGCAAAGGCTTAACTGGTAGGTGGTTCCTATCCTAGGGTACTCAATCACCATACCTTTCCCTTCATGGAAGTTATGGGGTAGGAAGGATCGAGGGGGCCTTTTTAGCAATTCCTGTCCACCCATGGACCTAGAAGTGCCTACAACATCAGCTCCGAATCTAACTATGGGTAACACTGCCGATGTTTCGGTCCAGGCATCTATAGATGGGATGATGAAATCCCAAAAGGAGATAAGACTATACTAGCAGTGCGGAGCCCGAGTTCGGCTTAAAAGGGTGTACATGCCATGCAATCCTTAATAAAGGGGAAAGACTTTTTCAAAGCGTAGTAGATATATATATATATATATATATATATATATGGAAAGCAGATAAAGGTGTAGCGAAAATTAAATTTTGCTACCCTAAGTTTGCTTTTCAAGAAAAGTGGTAAAGCATGTTGGGAAAGTTGTAAAGCCCCATATGAAAATACCTCATAGCCTCCCTTTTTGAAAAAGTTTTTCTTTTTTTGGAAAAAGATTTTTTGTTCTTTTGAAAATAGTCTACTAGGATGTAGTAGAAGCCTTTTTTAAAAGGAAAGCCCCAGAGGCCCATGCCAATTTCTGTGTTCTTGAAAGCCAATGTCCAAAGATTACAGTTTTATCAAAAGATCTAAAGGTTAAACTCTCATCGATTCCCACTGGAGTCGCCAGTTTGTTGATGCTTGGCCTCGATCAGAGCGAGGTAGAAAAATTGCCGCCATCATTATGGGCCCTTGTTCGACCACCAGCCATGGTGATAACTCCCACGTGTGCAAGGCCCCGTTGGAGGGACCCTCTTAGTATATATGGTGGTGTGTGTTTGGTAGAACTTCAGGTGCTCTCTCTTGTGGTGGAGGAAGGTAGGTTTACCTTTGGTTTTAGGGCATAAATCTGGGCCAAATTTCAAGGGATTACCAAAGGTAAGTGGAGTCGCCACCAATCATTGGGTTTTTCTAAGATGTGATTGGTCACCTGTTTCTAGTTGATTTTATTACCGATCCTAGGTTAATAGAAATGGAATTTTTCCTAATCTAATGTGGATGGCAAAATATCTTGATTCTTAGGTCCGCAAGTTTGGTTACGTGTAGGGAAGGTGTTAGGCACCCCACAATGCCTGCCTGAGGACAGTCCTTTGGTTTGATAAAACCTTAATTTTCAAAAATTAGCAGTAAAAACATGATTTTGGCATCGGCTTTCAGGCCTTTGCATGCATGGGGGCTTTGAGGTTTTGCTTTTGAATGGGTGTGGTCCCAGTCTATGCTTTCCTAAATCCTTCGAGCAAAGTGCTAGATTTCTACGGTGAAAATCTGGCGACAAGTCACCTTACCTTTGTGGTGGAAATTAGGCTTCGCTCACCTTGAGTGACACGGATTGTGACAATCACACTGAAAGGGTGGGGGTGAGCAGGTATATATATACATACAACATGCACAATGCAAACACACAGAGCAGGAAAGTAAATGCCTATATCCCTAGGGCATGGCCCAAAATATAGGCGCAGGAAAGTAAACAGGGGTCACCATACCTAATACGAACCATCTAAAAGAGAAAGGGAGGAGGAATGAAGGGGTTTAAAAGAGTACATAACTAAAGGGAAAGGCTAAACTCCTAAACCTACTGAACACAGTCGCTTGGCATATCTACATGCTTGCGCTTGCACCCTTTTTGCCTGCGACTAGGAGATCAGGCCCTAGCTCCATGTGTCACGCCCCGAACCCAACTATAAAATAGGCACGTGACAACTGCCACACACTTATAAAGTAAACACTATACAAGTGTGCAAGGCATTCTTAACAACTAAAATTTACCCTCAAAAATTAAATCAAATAAATCCATAATACCTCAATAAATTCTTTATGAATAGATCTCCAATAATTTAATAGGAACAAAATCCAAACCTCATGTACATAATGCCAACTGGCCAATAAATATAAAACTATTAGAAGACTATCCAAATCCTAATATCTCAAAGCTTCTTTTCCTACTCACAACACAACATCAAAACTCCCAAAACTTGCTATTCTTCACAATCTGAAACTAGAGGGGAAAAAGAGGGTGAGTTGATAACTCAATAAGTAACCAAAGTCCTAATAAGTTCTATCAAGCAATAGATCTGTAAAGTAATAAAATGAAATATGAGTCTTCAAAAGTTATAATATACTATGGGATTTAAAAAATGACTAAAGAAGTTTCATAGTATTAAAATAATAAGTTGCAAATAGATCACATACTTTAATCTGACAAATATATCACAGATGGTTTAGAAAGTAGTCAGTTTTCCATATATCAAAGCTATAACTTACAATATGTTCCAAAAAGATACATAAGCAGTTTTAATGACTCAAAATGGTTCAAATACTCAAACATTTCTAAAATCACAAATGTAGTTTTAAGGACTCAAAATAGTTCAAATATTCAAACATAATTTATATTCTTAACAATCTTATGACTATGGTCACGCTATATCCTCGTGACTGGGCATTAGAGTACCAATGAATAACCCTCATTGGTTGGGTATCAGTGTACCAAAGAATAACCCCCATTGGTTTGGGTATCAGAATACCAATGAATAACCCCATTAGCTGGGTATCAGAATAAATTCATAGTCAAATTGTTCATAATCATATATGTGAAATCATAGTTTCTAACAAAAATATATCTTATTCAAATACATATATATATATAATCATATATTCAATATTCAAATCTATTTGTGATATTTCTATAATTATTTACATTAAATCAATATAGCTAAAACAATTAAATAAAATAAATCTTATATTCAATGCTCATGTATATTTGTGAAAATTCTTTATTCTTTACTTTGAATTAGTATAGCTAAAAACAATTAAATAGAATACATCATATATTCAGTAATAAGATATATTTGTGATAATTCTTTACTTGAAATCAGTAATACAAAAGAAATAAAATTGTAATAACTATAAACAATTTTTAGTAGTTAAAATACGTAAAATAAAACCAATTAGAATAAGATTACTTACCTCTAAAAGCCATTCCCACAAGAACTTTCCCTAACACTTCCCCTAAAATCCTTAGATATCACCTAGAACAATTTTCAAATATTTTTACTCAATAATCAAATAATTTAAGAAGGACTTATAACGGTACCCAAACAACAGAAAGAATGCTAAAATATCCAATAATTTCTCTTTATTATCTCAAAATAAAAATCCATGTATTCAATATATATATATTCTACCACCATTTATGCCTTAAAAGATAAGGCTATAGCGCCTAGTCCTATGTCACTCTAGGAAAGACAAGGACGTGTGCTACACTTACTTTACAACTTTCTTCTTCTTCATTCCTTTTTTTTTTTTTTTTTTTTTTTAACTTGTTAGACCTCAAACCTAAACCCATGCTTTCTTGACTTTTTGTTTTTCCCCAATTCCATCCATTCAGGCACTGTTTCTTAAACAACAAAACTGTGCAGAAAGTTGACCTTATACCCATTATGCCTAAAATCTATAACTTCAGGCTACGCTTATCGCAACGGAGCACAGAAAAATCTGAAGGTAGAAGCATCCAATTGACCGAAATATAAATCTAAACTTCTCTTCATTTGCCTCATTAAAATTCTTGAATAATTAAATAGTTTCACTACTGATCAAAATATCCACATAAGAAAATATTCTAATACTAAATAAAGTCTAAATTTGACAAAAGTACAAAATTTCTTAAGTTCTTACCTCAAGGGTGTAGTCAATCCTTCTCTACTTCAGTCCTTTAGGTAATCTCCTCTCTCAAAATATCCCTCTCTATACTTTGAATTAATAAGCTTATATATAGCTAGGGTTTCAACCTTATTTTCTAAAAACTCCCTTATAATTAGAAATTATAAAATTGGCCCCACAAAAATTTACTTAAATATCCCTCCTTTTAAATCCTTTTTTTTTTTTTTTTTTTTTTTTTTTTTTTTTTTTTTTTTTTTTTTTTTTTTTTCAGTGTATTACACCATGTGTCCTTGCTCTATATGTGTACATGCAAAGGCAAAGACAAGAAACCAGTAGAGAAGCAATGAGAGGAAAAGATGCAAAAAGCATATGAAAGAGCATAAAGCGGGTAAGCATGATAGGCATGGCAAGCAAACAAGCGAGGAAGTAAACTGTTAGGACATATGTGTTTCACTTGTTAAGAACATATATCATTCTTTTATGTAATTGGCTAATCCTTTGACAAAACACACTTTACTTGTATTTGGGTAGATCTAGGATGTATTTAATACTTCAAGGAACAAGAGTTCATGTCTAGTATTGAAGCCGATTCCAAGAAACAAGTGAAGAAGTGCTGATTTTTTAAAACTCGATAGCTACTCGATAGCTAGGCTATCTATCAAGCTCTTCAGTTGATTGTTATCGCAATCTCGACATCTCTTAATAGCTAGGCTATCTATCGAGCTCTTCAGTTGATTGTTATCGCGATCTCAACACCTCTCGATAGCTAAGTCGATCGATCGAGCTATTTTCTGTCCCCACGATAGCTTCTTGATAGCTCGTAACAAATAGGCTTGACACCTCCTCAACACCTCCTCGATTGATCAAGAATTACTGAGCCTCACGAAATTTGGATTTCCAGATCTGATTTTCGGCCCATGCTTATGTATTTGTGTGGGGTTTCTTTTCTCACAACCCTAGACCTATATAAGGTTTATTTTAGAGGCCGTCATATAAGAGAATACAAGGAGAACACATTCAAAAGGTGACTGATGCCTTATTCTCTCTGAAAGAAGCTACTGCGTCTTTTGCGCCTTAGGGTTTTGTAGCCAAGTGCTTCTTGATATTTATTTTTGATGAAGTGAAGAACTTTGCAGCCAACATTCTTCTTCCTCAAGTTGGTAAGTAAGTCACGTACTGGGATTCGTGCAAAGGAGTTAGTCACGTACTGGGATCTGTGCATCAAAAGGGTGGTGTTCATATATTGAAGAGTTCAGAGGGTCTGAAGCGGTAGAAGGTTTCTACTATAAGTTCATCTACGGGGATTGTAGAGTCTAGGGATGAAGGTTTTGTACTAGATCTGAAACTTCTCTTTACTATAGTGGATTGCTTTTCGGGAAGGTTTCTCTCCAGGGTTTTTACTGTAAAACTAGTTTGTTTCATTGGTTTTCCTGGGTCATCATATCTTGTCTTATTTGTTTTTCTGTTGCATGATTTTGACATGATATTGATGTTTGTTTGTTTTAACAAGTTTTATTCATAATAAATCTAATTAACAACTTGGGTTTAAAACTTGTTAATTCTATCAACTGTGGTCTAAATTTCCCAACATAAACAAACAAATAAAAAGGCAAACAAGCAAGAGAACACACAAAAAGGTGGTATCCACGAGGGAAAAATGTAGGTTTGGATCAAATGTCCATGACTTCATTGTGTTGAAGCATGGACGACACACTAGCAAGCAAGACTCATGCATGGACATGTAAGCAAGTGTGTAAAGATGCAGATAAAGCCAACGGGTGGCATAGACAAGCATGGTAAGCATATCATCGTATGGGTAGAAAAGGGAAAAGATATGCACGAAGCAACTGACATCATGGCGATGCATCCCAAGTGGTTACATCCAAACAAGGTCTTATGGGCATCGGACGTAACCACACAACCACATACCTGCGTAGGGCATCAAGCATGGCAAAGCCTAGAACAAGAGAGGCTAACATAGGCATAAAGCATAGAAGCAAGCAAGCATAGACATGCAAATAAGGATGATCCAAACCCTTTGATGTGGGCCAAGGTGTATGGACAATGACAAAGACCATAGGGTCTAGATCAGGTCCGAACTGATAGGCCAAAACACAAGAAAGAAAGACAAAGCAATAAAAGGGCTACAATAAAACATGGCACGACAAACATAGCCTAGGTCAAGGCTAACAAGCATGGAATGGAGCACACAAGCACATGAAAGATAGCATAAAACATGTAGAGAACATAGATCCAAGCACATAGGCATGTGAAAACATAGATCTAGACATATAGGCATAGAAACATACATGTAAACACGTAGAAACTTTGCATAGAGGCATGGAAGAACATGAATCCAAGCATATAAGCATGTGAAGACTCGCATATAACCATATAGCATGGAAATAAACACATAGACACAGATACAAGCAAGGCATAGCCCAACAACATCATACAAGCATGTGAGCATGTAACCCTAACATCAACATAGAACAAAAAGAGGCACAAAATAGAGGAAAACATGGCATAGAGCCTAAAGCATATAGATCTATACATATAAGCATGTAAGGATGTACATCTAAGCATGAATATAGCAAAAAGCATAAAAACCAATGAGATTTAAGCTAGAAGCACAAATAAAGCAAGAAACATGCTAAATAAAGCAATAAATCATGTTATTCAAGCAAAAAGAGCAAGATAAATACTAGAAAAAGATTTAGAAGGTTAGGGGTGTGGATAGTAGCTAGAAAGCTACATCCACACCCCTAAACCCCAAATCCAAGATGTAGAACCTAGGAGAAGAAGATCGGGTATATGAACAATACCTTGTTTTTTTGGTGAAGAGAGAAGAATCAAGATGTTTTGATGTGTTTTTTTTGTGTTTGGAAGAGAGGAAAACAAGCTTAGAAATCATTTAGGCAGAGAGCAAAAACCCAGAAAAGTAGTCTCCTCCCTTGGTCTTAGGGGTGCCTGGGGCTATTTATAGCTCCAACACGTTTTTCGAGGCAGCGGCCCTTATAGGGCCGGCCCCCTCAAAAGTCCTCTGATCGGGTTGATCTTGACACCCTTGGAAAGATCTTGATATTTAGTTTCTAAAAAGGTGTGGAACTCAAAAAATCCAACGGTCGAATCGAAAGTTATGGCTCTGGGAAGTTAGAGGTGCATTAATCGGTGCGATAACTTGGTTTTCATGATATCTCGGCCGTTCTAATTCCTATTTCGACCCATGAATAGTCGTTGGAATGAGAATTTGATAATCTTCGTAATGACATTGGTTTCAACCCATTTTGACTGTCAAATAAAAACATTAGGGTTTTTAGGTCTACCTAGAGTCAACTTCAGGTCAAACTTGGTCAAAGTAGCTAAAAATCTCCGAGAAGCTCGGGTTTGATTAAAAACTATGAAAGGTGTTATTTTTTGTGGATTTTGACCTTGTTTGACCTTCGGTCAACCCTAGGTTGACCAGGAGCATTTTGGTCATTTTAGTTGGAAAAGGCATTTTGGTTGCTACGGTGTTTGAATGGGTTGCGCCACATCATTCTGGATGTTCTCGCGGTCTTATGGAGAGAAAATGATATTTTTGGAGCTTTCAGGGTTCGACACACAAATCCATTGTTATTATAGGTTGGTAGTAAACCAGCCAAATATCCTGAGGAAGTAATAGCCATGTCAACTCTTTAACAACCCTAGCTTCCTCAATTAGTAATCAACTACCCTAAATTATCACAATGGAAACCCTCCAACATCCAAGCACACATCCTCCAAGGGATATACAAGTGCATAGCATACAACTAGGTCCCAGTTGGATAGACCCGTCGTGGCCTATATTATAAAGGATGGACACCTACTCAAGGATAAGTTCGAAGATGAGAAGGTTAGAAGGAGTTCCCCAAGATGCTAGCTATCCGAGGAAAGTAAGCTTTATAGATGGTCATACAAGAGGCCTTACTTTCTATTTGTCCACTCTGAGGCAATAGAACCATTCTTAGAAGAGCTTCTTGAAGGGATATGTAGAAATCATATGGGAGAAGGTCAATTGCTCATCAAGCAATAACACAGGGTTATTGATTACACTCAAAAGTGTGACTGGTGTCAGAGATTTGTACCTAGCATTCACTAGCTCGGTGGAACTTTAAATCCTCTAATAAGTCCTTAGCCTTTTGCACAGTGGAGCTTGGACATAGTAGGTCCTTTCCCCTAGGCTACGTGAGGCCGAAGATGGTTATTGGTGTTGGAAATATGAATGTATGCAGCGGAAAAATGATGGATCTACTTCATTCACAATTGATAACATGTGCTATGTAAGTTTCAGAATATAAGAACAAAAGAGTGTACCTTGATGGGGTGAAATTCAAAAACAAAGATCAGAAGTTCTTGAGAATACTTTCAATCTTCACTCCAATTCTACTTGATGTCCAAGAAGTGTGGTCTCTCAATCAGTTATATGTGTATGTTCTAGAGAGAATTCAAGAGTGTCTAACTCTTACATACATTCTCTTTTATGTTCTTGTTGTAGTCACAAAAAATTTTGTATGTTTCTCTACTAATAACCGATTATCTAATTGGGCTAGCCTTTTGGGCCTTTCCAATTGGGCTTTAGTATATGGCTTGGAGTGGGACAAATGGGAACAAATAAGACACTAGCTCCAATGGGCCTTGAGCTTTTCTGTCAACTCTTGACAAGTCCAAAGTTACCAATAATTATATTTAATACCACTATATAAATATAATTGCACTCTAGGCCTTATTAATAAATTATATCCCAAGACTTTATTGTACATGCAACCCCTTCATAAAATATTCGTAGTAACATAAAGTCATTACTGTAGACTGTTACTTTGTAGATTACTACATCTTAATCCTTGAGTACTCAGTTTAATTTTTTAAGTTATTCATCATATATATATATATATATGAAATCCAATTTCATAAATATATACTTTAGTAACTATTTACCAAAGTAGTTAGGCCTAACATTCTAAATAACTGAACTCATTAAACTTATCTCAAGGGAATATTTTATATCTCCGTTAAGAGACTATGAATTCCATCTTGAGAATATATGTTCTATCAACATTAAATGTGGCTGTCCAATATACTGAGGTTTTGACCGTAACTTTAGATCTCACTCTTGATATATCAAAGCGACTTACACTTTATGATTAGATCCATTATTCTCTCAGGATTAAGAGTTCAAGTAAATATATGTCGTGAGATTTATTATTCATTTGACAGTCGTTAGGAGAATAATAAATCTCACAGCGGTCTAGTTCAATATGTCTTAACTCTTAAAACATATCAACTTATCAAATAGAAGTCTCCACTTCCATGATCAAGATAAATCATCTTAGTTGACATGTTATAGTCTTTGCAAATGAAATGCTCAATTTCATCACCGACTACGAACTAATATTCTAAGTTTACAAAGAATTTGTGATTTATATCTTCTGTGACTTTTCACATAAATCACATACTATGCATCTCATGGACTGTATGATAATGTCCAAATATTCATGTTCCCATTATTTCAGATAATAATAAGACAACTTTATTAATCATAATATTAAGTCACACATAATGTCATACTTAATATCATACATAGTATCATACAATAGGATTTAAGGGCACCAATTCTAACAATCTCCCATTTGCCCTGGAGACTATTGTGTACTAATCTAACTCCCATTCCCTCCAAATGTGACTCGAAGGTCCTTTGTGTCAAGGTTTGGTAAAGGGATCTGCTAGATTATTTGCACTTTCAATCTTTGTAACCACCACATCTCCACGAGCAACAATGTCTCGAATGATGTGGTACTTTCTCTCAATGTGCTTTCCTTTCTTGTGATTCCTTGGATCTTTGGATTGTGCAACTACTCCACTATTGTCGCAAAACAATGTGATGGGAACTTGCTCCATTCTCACTACACTAAGGTTAGAGAGGAATTTCTCGAGCCATACAGCTTTCTTTGCTGCTTCACAAGTAGCAATGTACTCAGCTTCCATGGTGGAGTTCGCAATACAAGATTGCTTAACACTCCTCCAAGTTATGGCTCCACCTTCCATGGTGAATACATATCCTGAAGTGGACTTTCTAAAATCTAGATACAATTGAAAGTCTGAAGCTGTATAACCAATGAGAATCAAATCCTCACATCGATAAACAAGCATATAGTCTCTCGTTCTCTGTAGATACTTGAGAATATGCTTTACTGTTTGCCAATGTTTTGGTATTGGATTTGATTGATATCGGCTGACCATGCCAACTGAATAAGAAATATTTGGTCTAGCACAAAGCATGGCATACATGAAAGTTCCTATTGCAGAAGCATAAGGAACTTGTCTCATCATATCTACTTCCTCTTGAGTCGTAGACCTTTGGTCATCAGGCAGAGAAACTCCACGTCTGAAAGGAAGTAATCCTTTCTTGGAGTTTTGTATGCTAAACCGTTCTAGAACCTTATCTATATATCTAGCTTGTGATAAGCCTAACATCTTATTCTTGCGATCTCCTCATAGCTTGATCCCTAGAATAAAGTTAGCCTCACCCAAGTCCTTCATATCAAATTGGTTTGACAACCAAACCTTTACCGATGACATTACCCCTACGTCATTTCCAATGAGTAGAATATTATCAACATAAAGCACTAGGAACGTTACTACTTTATCTCGACGCCTTTTGTACACACATGGTTCATCAAGATTTTGCTCAAAACCTAATGACTTGATTACTTGATCAAATCTGATGTTCCATGACCTATTTGCTTGCTTAAGTCCATAAATGGACCTTTTTAACTTGCATACCATATGCTCTTGGTTCTTTGCTATGAAATCTTATGGTTGCATCATAGAGATTTCTTCTTCAAGATTGCCATTTAGAAAAGTAGACTTGACATCCATTTTCCAAATCTCATAATCATAATGAGCAGCAATGGTTAAGAGAATTCTAATAGATTTAAGCATTGCTACTGGTGCAAAGGTTTCTTCATAATCAATACCTTCTTTTTGTGTATACGCTTTCGCCACTAGCCTTGCTTTAAAGGTTTCAACCTTTCCATCTATCCCTCTCTTCCTCTTGTAAACCCATTTGCAACCAACAGGTTTAATGCAGTTAGGCACCTTTACAAGATCCCAAACTTGATTGGAATACATAGAATCTAATTCAGATTTCATAGCTTTGACCCAATGATGTGCATCTACATTATTTATTGCCTCTTCATAAGAGTCGGGATCCGATTCAGCCTCTTCTGAGATAGCTTCATAAGTTTCTCCCAAACCTATAAATCTTATAGGAGGCCGAACAATTCTCCCACTACGACGAGGCACCTATGTACTAGACATCTCATGAGTAGTATCTTGTGGTGTATCCAATACAACCACATCATCCCTAGTTTCATCCATTGGTTGTTTATTTACAAGTTCATTCATTTCAGCCAATACAGCTCTACTTCTAGGAGTAAAATTATTCATATAGTCATTTTCCAAGAATTTAGCATTTGTACTAACAAAAACTTTGTTATCCTTACGACTATAGAATAAATAACCCTAGTTTCTTTTGGATAACCTACAAGTAAACACACTTCTGATTTTGGTTCCAATTTATCAGGCTTCCCTTTTAACACATGTGCAGGCCAACCCCAAATGTGGAGATATTTCATACTAGGCTTACGCCCACTCCACAATTCCATGGGTGTTTTGGGAATAGATTTTGATGGAACTAAATTCAAAAGATGTATTGCTGTATTTAAGGTATAACCCAAAAAAAAAAAATTTGTTATAGTCTTCGCAGATGAAATGCCCAATTTCATCACCGACTACAAACTAATATTCTGAGTTTACAAAGAACTTGTGATTTATATCTTCTGTGACTTTTCACATAAATCACATACTATGCATCTCATGGACTATATGATAATGTCCGAATATTAATGTTACCATTATTTCAGATAATAATACAACAACTTTATTAATCACAATATTAAGTCATACATAATGTCATACTTAATATCATACATAGCATCATACAATAGTATTTAAGGGCACCAATCCTAACAATTGGTTGGCACCGATTATTTTACTAAGTGGGCGAGGCAGAACCTCTGGCCAGTAACAAGGCATCGACGTAAAATAGTTTATCTGAAAGGATATTGTGACCAGATTTGGTATACCAGGATACTCGTTTCAAATAATGGCCTCCAATTTAACAGCAAGGCCTTTTGAAGGTATTGTGGAGAACTAAATCACTAATATGTACTCTACACTGACCTGCCCCTAAGGCAACGGGCAGGCTAAAACAATTAATAAATCCATTGTCAATTGGCTTAAGAGAATGATGCATGATTCGAAAGGAAGGTGGACTGAGAAACTCATAAGTGTGTTGTGGGCATACTGAACTACCTCGCAAAGGTCAACAAGTAAGATTCCATTTTCCATGACTTATGAATCTGAGGTTGCGACACTTATAGAGATTGGAGTCCCAACTTCTTAAACTAATCAATTCGGTACGGGGGAAAATGATCGTGCTCTAACCAAGCATTTGGACTTAGCCAAAGAGAATCGAGAGATCATCTCTATGAAACTTGCTAGTTACCAGCATAAAATTAGCATGGGATACAATAAGAATGTTAGATTAAGGGAGTTCATTCTTGAGAATTTGGTTTTAAGAAAGGTTCTTGGTAACACTAGAGACTTAAAGCGGGGAAAGCTTAGCCCAAATTAGGAAGGTCTTTACAAAGTGACATCTATTTCAGGAGATAGAGCCTACCGTTTAGAAGATCTAGATCAAAGGCCTGTAGCTTGGGCATGGAATGTATGTAATCCTAAAAAGTATTATTTTTAATAAAAATGTGCACTATAAATTGTTAACTTTATTCGTCTCCTATGTTTGTTAAATGCGTAAATAATAGGATCTAGGCCCAATGACCTATTTGAGCAAAAAGCGACGTGCCTTCCAAACGCTTGATAATAATACAAAACCCTGAGGGTGCTAGACCATGTATTTGCCTTGGGTGTGCTTTAAACAAAACTCTTACCTTAATTCTACCCTAGGGTCACCGATAAAAAGAAAATTAAAGTATGATTGGAGTAGGAATTGTGCAAATGATTTGCCTAAGCCAAGGAATGCTAATGTAAAATAAACAGACATAAGATACTTAAAATAAAAGGGGCTTTCATTCCATTAAAAGAAGGGGAGTACAAAAGTGGAGCTTGAGAAGGGAGGGTTACATTTTTCTTATCCCTAATCCCTTGCAGCAAAATCATCATCTACAATAAGGGTAGGAAAGTTATCAGTTGATGAGAATCAACAAGGTCCATTAAAGGATCCATTGCATGTTCCAGTTAGGCCTATTACTAGAGCAAGATCCAAGAAGATCAAAGAAGCACTTAATGGGTTGATTCAAGAGATTTGGGCTGATTCTAACACAGGACATCCAAGCTTGGCCCAAAGGAAAATGAAGGCATAATAAATTTAATGCAAGCTATTGATAGCGCTGATCTGGCTTAATCGGGCATGATTTATGGTGTGGATTAGTGGTTGGTTGACTTTCTAGCTCCATACCAATTAATAGCTATTTTTCCTATTTTGGAGCTACTAATTTTAGACCAAATCCACCTTAATTTTAGGCTTCTATTATTTAATATGCTTTTAGATATTTTCCTATTTTTGAGTTGCTAATTTCAGACCAAATCAACCTTAATTTAGGCTTCTATTATTTAGTACGTTTTTTATATTTTCCTATTTTCAGTCATGTATTATAAATAGCATGCACTCATTGGAATAAAAATCAGAAAAAACATGAGGTTTTGCTTCTTCTCTTGGTTCTTCAAGAACTGTGAACTTATCAGGGATTCTTCCTTATGGTATTCAAACTTTATACCTTCAGTTCGTGATTCAGTTATAATTATTGGGTCGAGGTCTGTTACTTATACCTTTGGTTTGCATTCCATTTATAAATGTTGGGTCAGGGTTTTTATCAAAATATGAATTTTATCTTTCTTGGGCAAGTATTCCAATATTATTTGTTGGGTCTCAAAGCGTGTCAATTGAGGTTCGCATCATTTGGTATCAGAACACAAGTTCTAAAATCAGGTTTACTATCCCTTTATCTTTTGTTTCCTGTTATCATCCTATCTTCTTCCTTTTGTGTTCATTATTCCTTGCTCTTGTTTTGTGATGTGCATCAAGTTCAAAAAAAAAAAAAAAAAGGTTAATAAAAGAGCTATCAGAAAAGAAAAGAAAATAGAAAAATATTGTTTGTAGTTTCAGTTCTCTCAAACCAAAATATTGTTTTCTTTTGTCCTTTTCCTTTGATTCATTTTTTCTGTAATATTTTCTTGCCATTGGTATTGGTTTAAATGCTACAAGTTTCTTGATCAAGTTTATTAGTTTAATAAAGAACTAAAAATGGGAAGCTACAAGTGGAAAAAGGTAAGAGAGTGTGAGGCTAATATCAGGAAAAAGCCAATTTAGGAGTGCAAACACGTGAGGGAGAGGTGTAAGGAATTATTTCTAACATTTCTCTATAATTTCAAAAGCATGTATTCTAGGGGCGAATCATCAAACATAGAAGGAGGGGAGGATTTGTCCTTCATGTTGTAGGCTATGCAACAACAATTTGAATGCATGAACGTGGTGTTTAATGAGATTCAGGATTAGATGGATAGGCAAGACACTATTATTGCAACTTTGCATGAGGAGTATCCCCAAAGAGTCCTTAGTGCTAGAAGGCAAGAAAGGCGTGCCCATGTGGATGATTCTGATGATGAACACAAGGATGAGTTCGAAGATGAAGAGGATCAAGCTTCATTGAACAATAAGGGTAGGTTTGTGCCAAGGGGAGAGAGGCATGGTTGAGGTTTCCGAAGAGATCCAAGATGGCTAGATGGGCATGATATAAACCTTGGAAACATAAAAATGAAGATACCATCGTTCCAAGGGAAAAATGATCCTAAAGCGTACTTGGAATGGGAGAAGAAGGTGGAGTTGATCTTTGAGTGTCACAACTACTCCAAGGAGAAAAAGGTAAAACTCGCTGTCATTGAGTTTACTGACTATGCTATTATATGGTGGGATCAACTTGTGATGAACAGAAGGAGAAACCATGAGAGGCCGATTGAGACGTGGGAGGAAATGAAGGCCAACACGAAGAGGTGGTTTGTCCTTAGTCACTATTATAGAGACTTTTATCAGAAATTACAGAGTCTTACTCAAGGCTATAGGAGCATGGATGACTACCACAAGGAGAAGGAGATCGCCATGATTTGGGCTAATGTAGAGGAGGATAGAGAAGCTACCATGGCGAGGTTTTTGAATGGGCTGAAGTGGGACGTTGCCAATGTGGTGAAGTTGCAACACTACGTAGAGTTGGAGGACATGGTGCATATGGCAATAATGGTGGAACGACAGCTTAAAAGGAAAGGAACTTGGTCATTTCAAAATCCGGGCTTTTCTGCTTCGTGGAGGTCAAATGGGAGGAAAGAAGAAGAAACTATTTTTAAGTTCCCAGTGTCAACAAAGTGTGAGAGACCGGGAAAATTAGTTCTCTAAAAAAAGAGAGAGATTTTTGGGAGTTCTTTTTAAGGCACCTCTCTTTTTGGGGTAAGTGGTGTGGAGTCGCCACTTATTTTTTATACAAAAAATAAGAAAAACTAAATACACGACTGAATTATTCTCTTCAGTGATTGAATAAAAAATTACATATTTGATAAACTTGAAAATTACATAGTTTTGGGTCCTAGTTACAAACTACCAAAATAATTACATGGCTTGTTGTCCCAGCTACATTCTACCCAAAATAAGAAGTAAAGACAAGGCTAGATCTACTTAACCAAAGATCTAAATCCGGAGACTAGGTTACGGAATGGGAAGGTGTTAGGCACCCATTTCGCCCAGATAGAGTCTGGTCTTCTAGAATCTTGTGACCAATGTACCTTTTTATGCATGTCATGAATGATATGTTGAATATGTGAATGAAAAATTAAATCACGTAAATATATTTATGAATGAAGTCTCTTCTTTTGTTTAAAAAATTCAGATCTATTTTGTAATATGAAGAAAAAAGTGGTTCTTGGAGGTAAAAATTTAGATATGTGTTTATTATATAAAATAAAATCTTTTGGTTTGAGAAATATTAGAGTTGTTTTTTAAGAACTAAAAAAAATGGTTTTTTAGTTTGTAAAATATCAGATCTATTTTATGATAATAAAAAGAAAGGGTTTTTGCCAATAGAAAAATAAGATTTGTTTTTTTACATGTTTTAAAAGAATGAGAAAAAATATTTTTTAAGAAGAGAGTTTCACTCATAATTTAAATTCATGCAACATTAATTAAAAAAAACAAACACAACCACAATCATGTTTTATCTTTTTCTTTATTTCAAAAATCTGCATGTGTTAAGAAAAATCAGATCTGTATCTAAGGAAGATACACATAAGTTTTTTTGATAAAAAATATTCGGATTTGCATCTAATGAAGACACAAACCAATTTTGATTAAGAAAAATCCAGATCTACATCTAAGGAATATGCAAATCCGTTTTATTTTGAAGAAAAATTCAGATCTACATATAAGGAAGATGCAGATCTGTTTTATTGTGAAGAAAAATGTAGATCTACATCTAAGGAAGATGTAGATCTGTTTTATTATGAAGAAAAATTTAGATCTACTTCTAATGAAGATGCAGATCTGTTTTATTTTGAAGAAAAATTTAGATCTACATCTAAGGAAGATGCGGATTTGTTTTATTTTGAATAAAAATTCAGATCTACATCTAATGAAGATGCAGATCTGTTTTATTTTGAAAAAAAATTCAAATCTACATCTAAGGAAGATGTAGATCGGTTTTTATTTTAAGAGAAAGTCAGATCTACATCTAATGAAGATGCAGATCTATTTTTATTTTAAGAAAAAGAGTTGTTCACATGCAGATTATTGACATTCAAGAAAGAGACTATAACAATTGCATAAAAAAAATCATGCTTTAAACTAAACAATGATTAATAATTAATAGATAAATGAACATTCATCATTATAAACAAGAAGCGTAAGAAAAAGAAAGGGTGATTGACAACAACCTCTTGCATGAGCACTCATTGTTCTTGAGAGGATGTTTTAGGGTTCAAAGAAACTTATTCAGTTATCTTTGAAACCTAAAAACCCTAATTTTTATAGCAAATCTCAGAGAGGATCAGCAGATATCAACAATTTTGAGAGTCTCAAAATGTATGCCTTTCAGAGCGTAAAAAAAAAAAAAAGGTGCTAAATTATGAGGTTCAAACTCTATTTATTAAGGCCTGAAGACTCTAAAAAATAGGCACGGACAATTAGGATGTGAATCTGGACGCATTCTTTTGTGAAAAGATCGAAAAGGGTGTGCCTTATCGTCACCCACAGGCCGTTGGGCCAAAGCCCAAAAGCGGAAAATTTGGCCCCTTTAGAGTGTCGTTCGGCACTCCATATGTGCCATTCAGCACTCTAAAAGTGCCAAATTGGCTCTTGGACACCAAATGCTTTTTCGTGTTTGAGTGCCGTTAGGACTCTTCTTCTAAGGTTTTTTTGACAGGTCCATGCACCTAGACGTGTTTTCATTCTCCGTCTATGATTTTTTTTTTTATCTCTTTTCTGGATAATTCAGGCTTTTTTAAGAAAAATTATTTTGTAGATAAATACCCTAAAATAAATCTTGATAAAGTTCAGATTATCCACAATTTTATTGTTATCCAATCATCCTTTTTATTTCTATGCATGCATCCTTATTTTAAATTGTAATTATCAACCAATCACAAAATTATTTAATTAATTTTAATTGCTTGACCAATTAGAATTAATTTAAATTAATCATGTGTGGTCGACTCTACCTAGACACAATGTATGTTGACTGTGCAAACTTGATCATGCAATATCTTTTGATCTGATGGTCCGATTTAGAAACTGGAGACACCCTTGCGATCGTTAGAACCTCAAAATAATTTTTATGGTATGCAATGAATGAATTGATGCATGTAATGAAAAGAAAAATTGAGTGTCTACAGAATGCCCCTCATTGATAGAGGTTGAAAAGCGAATGTCAATGTAAAACAAAAACACTTATTGTAGCGACCATGATTTAATTGAGGTTGAATTTTCAAAGACTACCTAGCCCACGAATCTAAAACCTTTGAACATAGAACTACCCTTACCTTTTGACAAAAAGAATGAAAATATCGGACTTAGCTTGTAGTTGATGACTCTGGAAATGATTCTTGACAATTGGGGTGACCAAGAGACTTTTTAATCCTAATCTTGAAACTGGAGTTGTCTGTGACCAAAGGGCTTCTCTACCTCAATCTTGATGAAAGGTAACCAAAGGGCTTCTCTACCTTGAAACTGGAGCTGTTCGCGACCTAAGGGCTTCTCTACCTCAATCTTGACAAAAGGTAACCAAAGGACTTCTCTACCTTGAAATTGGAGCTGTCAGCAACCCATGGACTTCTTTACCTTGATCTTGACGAAAGGCAACCAAAGGACTTCTCTACCTTTAAATTGGAGTTGTCTACGACCTATAGACTTCTCTACGTTGATCTTGACAAAAGGAAACCAAAGGACTTCTCTACCTTGAAATTGGAGCTGTTTGCGACCTAAAGACATCTCTACTTGGATCTTGATGAAAGGCAACCAAAGGGCTTCTCTACCTTGAAGCTGGAGCTGTCTACAACCCAAGGACTTCTCTACCTCGATCTTGACAAAAGGTAACCAAAGAGCTTCTCTACCTTGAAACTAGAGTTGTTGAAATGTCGATTAAAGGTCTTCTCTACCTCAATCTAGGCTTGTTGGAATATCGATCAAGGTCTTCTCTACTTCGATCTGGAGTTGTTGGAATGTCGATCCAGGGCTTCTCTACTTCAATCTAAACTTATTGAAATGTCGATCAAGCTCCTCTCTACTTTGATCTGTAATGTTGAAATGTCGATCAAGGTCTTCTCTACTTCGATCTGGAGATGTTGAAATGTCGATTAAGGGCTTCTCTACCTTGATCTGGAGATGTTGAAATGTCGATCAAGGTCTTCTCTACTTCGATCTGGAGATGTTGAAATATCGATCAAGGTCTTCTCTACTTAGATCTGGACGGTCTTTCTGCAAAATGTCAAAATTTGGGGCTAGACTTCTAAATTTAGAGAGCTTTTTGATCCCACTATCTTTGAGATGTGTAATTTTCATTTGTCCCTTCTTGATTTGAATTTTTATCAAGAAAAGTTTAATTGACAAAAGATTCTATTTTTGAGAAACATTTGATTTTCTTGAAATTTGGAAGTTTTGAAATTGACATTCAAAATTTTGAGATTTTGAAACTTTAAGATTTTGAATAGAAATTTGGAACTTGAAATCTAAAATTTTGAGACTTAGAATTTTGAAAATTAAGGCTTGAAATTTTGATCATGAAATTTGAGATTTGAATTTTATTATTATTTTTTTTTTTTGAAAATTGAAGATTTGAGTTTAAAATTTGGGCATTGAGAATGTGGAATTGAAAATTTGGGATTGAAAATTTTGAATTGAAAATTTGAAGTTTGAAAGATACTTGAAAATTTTGAAAAAATATATATATATATATATTTTGGTTAACTAAGTCAACTCAGTTTGACTGAGTTGGCTCAGCTTTTAGCTGAGTTTTAAGTGTGGGGGCCAAAATTTTGCCCCCCCCCCCCCCCCCACTTCCTTGTCTCTTTCCTTTTTCTTTTTTGCTTCATCTTCCATCAACTTCTTTTCCTCCATTGACACTATTCACCTTCTTCTTTCCCTTGATTTTTCTTCTTCATCTCACCATTTCTTCTCACAAAAAGCACTTTTCTAAGCTTCTTAACCTTCCCTTATCCGTCTCTACCAATATTTCTTTAGATCCCTGTGTTTTGAGCATTTTCATCACACACCCATTTTTGGTGAAACCCATTTTCTTTACATCAAAATGGCTTCTTCCTTCAAGGGATCTTCTTTTCTTTCTTTTCATGGTAAGAAAAATGATCCAACATTTGAGTGGAATGATGATGATGGACTTCTTCAAGACCCTAAGACCCATGCTCCATATTGTCATGTAGACACCAAGGTGAGTTTTTCTTTGGTTTCTTTGCTTGGAAAAATGTTGTTGCATGTTTCATTGAAAGTTTCATGGTGAGACATTGTCATTTGGTTATTTTGAAATTTTTGGGGCATTGCATGATTGGCCATGTTGGAGAATGTTGGCTTTGGAGCATCCTTGAAGTGTTGTTTTTTCTTTGATCATGGTGCAATTCAGAAAATATTGGTGGCTTATGGAATTTTGACATTGTAGGTAGATTGAGATGTTGTTGGATGAATTTTGGCTTGAATTTTGGGAGTATTGGCATTGTGAAAAATTTGTATGGTAGGCTTTGATGAATATTTTCATGATGTATGTGGGAAAAGTTAGTTGGCATGTGTAAACTTTGTTTTATGTACATGGAAAAATTTTGTGGGTATGGAAAAATATTGTTGGATATGTGATGTTGATTCTTGGAAAATTTGTGTGGTTATGATTTTGGCTATGTGAGAATTCATTTGTGCATGGCCATTAACTTGTGGGAATTCTTTCTCTTGGACATGTAGGAGTTTTTTCCTTTTGCATGGCTTATGGAAAAATTTGGCAGTTGTGTATGGATATGTGAAAAATTTTTGATTGTGGTAAAATTTTGATGGGGCATTGATTTTTTTTTTTTTTTTTTTTTTGTGTGATGGTGGGGCATTGGTTGTAAGAATTTTTTTTAGGTATGGAATTTTTTGGTCATATGGGTTTTGGTCATGGAAATTGATGAGCTGAACTTTTGTATTGCAGAGCCTCAAGAGTCGAGGTAGTCTCCAAATGTTGAAAAGTGCATGGGCAGCATTGTCCCCTAGCATAAAAACATCATCAATGAAGCGGGCTTTGGCACTTTCTTTGAAGCTCTGTTAAATCATGAGACACATGAGTACAAAGATCTTCAATTACTTCTGGCCTTGGCAGAGCGCTTCTAGGACACTACCTGTACCTTCCATTTTCCAGGTATTGGGGAGGTAATGTTGACACCTTATGACTTCTCTGTTATCACCAATCTGAGGTTAGGCGGTAAAAGAATTCTTCTCAATGATTCCCTTACTTCAGCTGAGCTCAAGAAACTTCTAGGTGTAGTGCCTTCTAGAATGAAGAGTAACAATATTCCTTTCTCTTGGCTATGTGAGAATATTCCCTAATGTGAGACTGTGGCAAAGGGTGCTCACATGTTCATGCTTCTTTTTATTGGGACCTTTTTGTGTTTGGATTTAGGCAGTACTGTGAATCTATGCTACTTGGGGAGCTTGAGAAAAATTGAACAAATCCGGAGTTATGACTGGGCGGCATGGCCTATGCTACTCTGATGCATTTGACCCAACTCTCCAGGTGGAGCCTCTCAAGTTTGGGTGGGGCTCCATTTGTATGGCAAGTGAGGTTTGGTATTTATTTTGGATATGTGCAGGTTATGGAAAATTATTTTGGCTATGTGGTAATGATGTTGTGAATTTTTCAGGTTTGGATGTATGAGTACTTTGGGGTTGGTCCTGAAATCCAGGAACCAGTTGCTGGTATCTTTCTTAGATTTCTGTATTGGTTGCCCAAACATCATTTGTCTATACCTTCCAGGCGTTCTTTGGAAATTTGGCGCTTGGTGATTGATAATTTGACTGTTGATGATGTGAGTTCTTTCTTCCTTCTCCTTTTAAAATCTTTGGCACTTGGTTATGGCTTGGTCATTTCTCATTCTAAGTTCCTTTGTGATTTTTTAGATGAACTTAAATCCTTGGGTTGGATGTGAGAGGTATGCTGAGTGTGACGAGCTCTAGAACTGAATGGCCGCCAGGTATTGATTGAGTGTGGGCATGGAAAGTACTGGTATCTTGTTGATCAGGTGTTGCCCCAAGTTGAACATGTGTATCCTCCTACCACATTTCCAACTCCTCCTTGTCACACTGTTCAGTTGGTTGACTTTCTAGACGATGAAGAGATTGCTCGAACCTGTGATGGCTACATCATTGCAGGAGTAGAAGGAAATTATTCTGAATTTGTTTGGGATCATCTACAAGGTTGCATGGTTGGCAGAATGTTATTCCTCTTCCCTTCTAAGATCAAACTTTTATTTTGCAAATTCCTTTTCATATTTATGCTTGGTAACAATACTTGCATGTTGTATTTTCAGCCTCCATCTTCTGAAGGAGAGGAAGGGGGAGAGGAAGAGGAGGAGATTCCTTCTCCTCACTACGCTGGTAGCTCTTCTAGTTCTTTCACAGAGACTTATCCTTATTTTCTAGCATGGCAGTTTGATGTGATGAATCCTGATGGAACGTATAGTTACATGCCATTGACTAGGCCAGAGCATGTACTAAATGTTCTTTGGCCCGATCCAGTACGTTCTTGAATGTTCAGTTTTTTGTCCTTATTTCTTCTTAGCTTGATAAATGGCTTCTAACCTGGTAGGGTTGTGCTTCAGGTTGATGTGGATCTTGTGGAAGAAAGCATGCGGATGATTGGAGGCTTGCAGTCATTGGCTCTCACTCAATCCTCCTAATATGTGCTCAATGATGCGAGCTGGGAATGCCATGTTTCTTTCTGAGCATCTCTTGCTTGAACTGTGCTTGATGGTGGAATTAACACTTGATTCTGCTGACTTTTTAGACACATAGAAGGGAAACTGCTAACACTACTAGAAGAACTTCAGAGGAAAGGATTAGGAGCCTCGAACTTGAAAATCGTCAGTACGATTTGTTAGGATTGGTGCCCTTAAATCCTATTGTAAGATGCTATGCATGATATTATGTATGACATTATGTATGACATGATGTATGACTTAATATTGTGATTAATAAAGTTGTTTTATTATTATCTAAAATAATGGTAACATGAATATGGGACATTATCATTTAGTCCATGAGATGCATAGTATGTAATTTATGTGATTTAGTCACAGAAGATATAAATCATAGGTTCTTTGTAAACTCAGAATTATAGTTCGTAGTCGGTGATGAAATTGTGCATTTCATTTGCGACGACTATAACATATCAACTAAGATGATTTGTCTTGATCATGGAAATGGAGATTTCTAATTGATATATTGATATGTTTTAAGAGTTAAGACATATTGAATTGGACCGTTGTGAGATTTATTATTCTCCTAAAGACTGTCAAATGAATAATAAATCTCACAACTTATATTTGCAAGAACTCTTAATTCTGAGAGAATAATGGACTTGATCATAAGGTGTAGGTTGCTTTGATATATCAAGAGTGAAATCTAAAGTAACGGTCAAAACCTCAGTATGTTGGGCAGCCACATTTAGTGTTGATAGAACATATATTCTCAAGATGGAATTCATAGTCTCTTAACGGAGATACAAAATATTCCCTTGAGATAAGTTTAATGGGTTTGTTATTCAGAGAGTTAGGCCTAACTACTTTAGTAAGTAGTTACTAAAGTATATATTTATGAAATTAGATTTCATAAATATATGATGAATAACTTAAAGGATTAAACCGGGTACTCAAGGATTAAGATGTAGTAATTTACAAAGCAACAGTCTACATTAATGACTTTGTATTACTACGAATATTTTATGAAGGGGTTGCATATACAATAAAGTCATAGGATATAATTTATAGATAAGGTATAGAGTGCAACTATATTTATAGAGTGGTATTAAATATAGTTAATGATAACTTTGGATTTGTCAAGAGTTGACAAAAAAGCCCAAGGCCCATTGGAGCTAGTGTCTTATTAGTCCCTTTTGGTCCTACTCCAAGCCACACACTTAAGCCCAATTGGAAAGGCCCAAAAGGCCAGCCCAATTAGATAATTGGTTAGATACAAGGGAAAAACATACAGAATTTTATGAGTGAGTAACATCATTGTGAAATGGTGTGTATGTGAGTGTATGTCACTCTCTAATTATTCCTTTGTAACCGATTGAGAGTCCACACTTCTTGGGCGTTAGTGGAATTGGAGTGAAGATTAAAAGTATTCCCAAGTGCTTCGATCTTTGTTTTGAAATTCACCGCTTCAAGGTACGCTTTCTTATACTTGAATTCTGAAATTTACATAGTGCATGTTATAGATTGCGCTGCGTTCATCTTTAATTCCTCACAATCCTCGCTTTTTTGCAAGTCAAGAAGGAAATACTGAAGGTGGCTCCTCTAGAGGTGGATCAAGGAGATTCTCACGCAAGCGAACTCAGAGTCCTAATGATGTATAACTGATATTTTTATTTTCCTGCAAGAGAAAAGTAAGTGTTCCTTAGATAATCTTGTATTAATTTCCATATTTAACTCTTTGCCCCTTGAATCATGTTGAGACTTTAACTAAGACTGGTTTAGAATTCACCAGATAAGATCTTGTAGCACTAATTTAAACTGATCTGGCTTGGCTCTGTTAGAATCTACACTAACTTAAATGAGGTAGAGCTGAATGCCCTTAGTTTAAAGTGAATGCATGATTTTTGGAAATCTTGGTTATGATGATTTTTTTTGGAAAAGATGATGATGGCGATTTTTTTTTTTTTTTTTTTAAATGAATGAGCCATGGGCGAATGCCCCTAGTTTGGAATATGAATGTTAGGATTAGTGCCCTTAAATCCTATTGTATGATGCTATGTATTATATTATGTAAGACATTATGTATGACATGATGTATGACTTAATATCGTAATTAATAAAGTTTTTTTTATTATTATTTGAAATAATGGTAACATGAGTATTTGGACATTATCATATAGTCCATGAGATGCATAGTATGTGATTTATATGAAAAGTCATAGAAGATATAAATCGCAAGTTCTTTGTAAACTCAGAATTCAGTTCGTAGTCGATGATGAAATTGAGCGTTTCATTTGCAAAGACTATAACATGATCACGGAAGTGGTGACTTGTAGTTGATATGTTGATATGTTTTAAGAGTTAAAACTTATTGAACAGAACCACTGGGAGATTTATTATTCACCTAACGACTGTGAATTGAATAATAAATCTCACGACTTATATTTACATGAACTCTTAATCCTAAGAGAATAATGGACCTGATCATGAAGTGTAGGTTACTTTGATATATCAGGAGTGAGATCTAAAGTAACAGTCAAAACCTCAGTATATTGGGCAGCCACATTTAGTGTTGATGGAACATATATTATTAAGATGGAATTTATAGTCTCTTAACGAAGATACAAAATATTCCCTTGAGATAAGTTTAATGGGTTTGTTATTAAGAGAGTTAGGCCTAACCACTTTGATAAGAGATTACTAAAGTATATATTTATGAAATTGGATTTCATAAATATATAATGAATAACTTAAAAGGATTGAACCGGGTACTCAAGGATTAAGATGTAGTCATTTACAAAATGGCAGTTCACATTCATGACTTTGTATTACTACGAATATTTTATGAAGGGGTTGCATGTACAATAAAGTCTTGGGATATAATTTATTAATAAGGATTAGAGTGCAATTATATTTATATAGTGATATTAAATATAATTAATGGTAATTTGGACTTGTCAAGAGTTGACAGAAAAGCTCAAGGCCCATTGGAGCTAGTGTCTTATTTGTTCCCTTTTGGTCCCACTCCAAGCTATATATTAAAGCCCAATTGGAAAGGCCCTAAAGGCTAGCCAAATTAGATAATCAGTCATATTGAGAGAAACTTACATATTTTTTGATAGAACAACAAGTTCATGAAATAGTATGTATGTGAGTGTTGGACAGTCTCTCATTCTCTCTAGAACAAACTCTTATAACTAATTGAAAGACCACACTTCTTGGGCGTTAGTGGAATTGGAGTGAAGATTAAAAGTGTTCCCAAGAACTTCTAATCTTTGTTTTGAAATTCACCATACCAAGGTACACTCTCTTGTACTTATATTTTGAAACTTACATAGAACATGTTATCAATTGCAAATGAAGTAGATCCGTTAATTTTTCACTGCGTATGTTTTGTATCCGATACAAACATGTTTTTTCCATCAATGAATTCATGAGTCTTGAAAAAAACTTGATTTGATTAATTTAAAAAAAAAAAAAATACAATGATGCAAGTGATGATTTTTGAAAACAAGTGAGTTAGACATGTCAGAATGCCTTAGTTTGACCAAAAAAAATCTTTTTGAATGTCAAAAAATCTTTAAAAAAATTTCCAAGAGCGTGAAATTGCATTAAACTACATGGATGTGCGATGGTCAGCATGGGTGCCACGTAGCGGGCCAACTCCTCATGCTTTTCCAATGCACGTTTCACATTTTCACGTTTTTTGAAAAAAATTTACTTTGTTTGTGATCATGAAACACTCTCCTACTCAGCTACAAACTCTTTGAAACCTATTTCAAATCTGATTAGGAATTGATGCAGCTTATATAAATGAATTCTCTTGCGACAAATCTCTGCATCAAAGTTAGCAAAATACAATAATCACAAGCAAAAGTCATCCATGGCTAACAATCATAATTTTTCTCATTCAACAATTCATGATATCAACAGATGGGTTCGTAGCTTTGATTTCAGTACCAAAACCAATTTTACAGCCTACAAATTAGAGGGAATCAAGGCTCTGAGGAATGTCAAAATCAGGTGGGATTTTCTTCGTGTTGCCATGAAATTCTGGGACCCCGAAAATCATGTGTTTTGGTTTAACACTGGTGAACTCTATCCGACAATTTAAGAATTTTCTGCTATCTTGGGCTATGATCCAAGGAAAAAATATGTAGCAGTTTCTTGTGATTCCAGGCATAAGGAATCTTTGTCTGATGCTCTCGGTCTTCCTACTTCCATTACTGATAGTATGATCGAAGGTCATATGGTGAATTTTCGTGCAATTATCTCTCAGCTGATTGACAAACGCACCTATGGAGTGACTGACAATATGCAGAAAACTTCGGTTTGGCTTTATGCATTGTAGGAAAACTTTTGCTTTGCTCCAGAAGACGCTGTTTTGTGGATGCTCGAGTCAGAAGTGTTGTGAATCAAATTAAGGATGGTAATAATCATATTTCTTTGATCTTGGCAGAAACTCTTCTAGGACTGGATGCTGTATTTCATGGTGGAGAAACTCAGAACTTCTTAAGGAGTCCTTTGACTTTGCAGATATGGCTGATGGAGTGACTGGACATGATTGCCAAGCCCACAACCAATAATTATGGGCCTAGCAGTATTCTTAGTAGGGCTATAGTCGAAACTGAATGCCAAACTGAGAGTAACTGGGTGAAATTCTTAGACAAGAAATCCAGTACCTCAATTCAATAGGATTGTTATTGGTGGAAGTGTCCACCCCCTCTATTGAGGTCTCTAGGATCAGATCACATCTTCCTTGTTGGGTTACAGAGGGCAACTTTTTCCAAGGGAGATAGACTTTTGAGGCAATTCAAATATGAGCAAGGAATGCCGGGTGGCAAAAGAAGAAGACCTTTCTCTCCTATGGACAAAAATCCTACTTCTGTAAAGAACATGTTATTGGGTTTAAAGATGGCTGGCTGAGTGGACTGATCTTTTGTCAAGGTTCACTTTCACAGGACGACTACAGAATACTTTAACTGGTTGGTGAACAAGATTGTTTACAAGGAAGTTGTGATGGTTGCTATGAGAGAACAGTTTCTCAAAGACAACCAGGAAAGACCTGATGAGGACTACTATGAATTCAAAAGAAGGGACACTGATGACAAAGTACCTATCATAGAAGAAATCAATGATCAACAGAAAAAGAAAAGACTGAAGACAAAGAGACCTTCTTATTTTTTTGCTTTGAACATGTTTATTTAGAAGTTGATGTAAAAACTTTTATATTTAGGAATTATTTAGGATTTGCGGGTTAGGGATTCTGTTTATGGTATAGGCTTTAGTTCATTGATGATGATTTTTTTATTTGCCTTAATTTTTGCCTAGGTCACCCTTTCGGGTTTTCAACCTAGCAGGCTCTCTCACATTTTTTTTTCTAAGTCAAACCTAGGAAGGTAAACAACATAATTTACAACCACTTCAAATGTGGTACTTCTTTAGTTGGTCTATGTTGGTTGGCTCAATGAAAGGGTTTACATCTAAATCCATCAATCTTAATACTCCCCCAGAGTATATTTGCTTGATAATGTATGGGCCTGCCCAATTTTACTTGAACTTTCCATTCCCATCTTGAAATGGGGCTTGGATTTCCTTCAACACTAAATCCCCTGACTTTAAATCTCTGATTTTCACTTTTTTGTCAAAAGCTTTCCTAAGCCTCCTCTGGTAACCTTGAATATGATACAAGGCGTTAAGTCTCTTCTCATCTAGCATGCACAAGCTTCATGAATTTCACTTTCCAATACTATCCTTAGTGAATGGAGACCCATCTTAATAGGAAGGACTACTTCCATCTCATACACCAATGAGTAAGGATTGGCCCCTATGGAAGGCCGAATTGATGTTCTATACCCCCAAAGTGCATAGGGAAACTGTAGGTTAGTCCTTGTAGTTCTTTGTGCTCTTCTTCAAGATTTGCCCTATATTCTTATTAGCAACCTCAACTGCTCCATTGGTTTAAGGATGGTAAGGTGTAGACTTGTGGTGTTGAATACAGAACTGTCGTAGCAGCTTCTCTATTTCTCCTTTAAAGTGTTGCCCATTGTTAGAGATAACTTCATGTGGTACCCCGTATCTGCGGATAATATTGGTCTGGATGAATTAAGCCACTTTCTTTGAATTTAGAACCTTGTATTAGGTAGCTTCTACCCATTTAGTGAAATAGTCAATGGCTATAAGTATGAATTTATGTCCATTAGATGCCGTTGGGTGAATCTTCCCAATAATATACATTCCCCATGTAGAGAATGGCCAAGGTGATGTCATGGTATGTAATGGCATGGGTGGCATATGTTTTAGATGTCCATGGACTTGGCATTGATGGAATTTTTGAATATAAGCCACACGGTCAGCTTCTATAGTAGTCCAATAATAACCTTGTCTCATTATTTTAATAACATGTGTGCATTCATATATGGCCCATAACTTGACTCGTGAACCTCTTCAGTTATTTGCTGTGCTTCCTTGGTAGTTACACAAAGGAGATGAATTCCATCATTTGATCTTCTGTAAAGCCTTTCACCATAAATGATGTAATTAGTAGACAACCTCCAGATGGTTAATTGATCACTCTTGTCTGTAGACTTTAGGCATGTCCCATCTTTAAGGTGTTGTAGGATGTCTGAATACCATTCACCTTCTCCATTCTTTCCCTCATCTTCTCCTATTGTCATGCAGTAGGCTGGTTCTTCTTTTTGTTCTAACACTATTGGTCTAACTTCATCTTCTTTTGGCCCCTCTATCATGGATGCCATGGTTGCTAAAGCATCTGCAATTTGATTCTACATCCTAGGTACATACTGATATCGGATTCTGCTGAACTTTGATGCTCACTTTTGGAGACATTGATGATAAGGCATCAACCTTTCTTCTTTGATCTTCCATTTATTCTGAATCAGAGAGATTATTAAGGCTGAGTCTCCATACACCTCCAACTCTTTCACTCCTAGGCCTAAGGCTGCTTGTAGGCCTATAATGCAAGCTTCATATTCTGTGGCATTGTTGGTGGTAGGGAAATTGAGTTTGCTAGAAAATGGAATGTGTGCCCCTTTTGGAGAAATTAAGAGAACTCCAATTCCACTTCCATTTTGATTTGTTGCTTCATCAAAGTACATCTTTAACGATTCTACTTTAATCCCCATGATGTCTTTATCCAGAAAGTCTCCTTGGATCTCTTCAGCTTTTTCTGGTGAACAATGGGCTAGATGATCGGCAATTGCTTTCCCTTTCACAGACTTTTGGGTCACATACTTAATATCAAATTTTGACAAAAGCAAAACCCATTTAGCTGTCTTCCCATATTGCATAGACTTTTCCATTAAGTACTTTAAAGGATCCATTCTTGCAATCAACAAAACCTTGTAAGCAAGCATATAATGTCTGAGTTTACGGGTTGCCCATACAAGAGTTACACATGTCTTCTCAAGTGGTGAATACTTCTCTTCATAAGGCAGCAACTTCTTGCTAATGTAATAAATTGCATTCTCATTTCTATTATCTACACGATACAACAACAATGGCTTTTTGTGGACTGGTAGAACAAGTATTGGGGGTTTCATCAGATAACTCTTAATCTTTTCAAAGGCTTCTCGTCATTGTTCATTCCACACTGTAGGGACCCCTTTCTTAAGTAGTCTGAATATTGGTTCACATGTCATGGTGAGTTGAGCTATGAACCTGCTGATGTACTGTATTCTCCCCAGAAATCCTCGGATTTCCTTTAGAGTTCTTGGAAGCTTCATCTTCACAATTGCCTTGATTTTCTTAGGATCAACTTCTACTCCCCTCTGGCTTACCATAAACGCCAATAGTTTTCCAGATGTTACCCCGAAGGTGCACTTCTTTGGATTCAAATGTAACTTGTAGAACTGTATTCTTTCAAATAACTTTCTCAAAGTTGGTATGTGCCCTTCATGGTCTTCGAACTTCACTATCATATTATCCACATAAACTTCTACTTCTTTGTGGATCAAGTCATGCAACAAAGTAGTGGCTGTACGTTGGTAAGTAGCACCAGCATTTTAAAGGCCAAATGGCATGACCATGTAACAGTATGTCCCCCATGGTGTAATAAAGGTGGTTTTCTCCATATCTTCTGGAGCCATCTTAATCTGATTGTATCCTGAAAATATATCCATAAACAAGAGCAAAGCATGCCCTATTGTGTTGTCAACCAGGACATCAATATGAGGCAATGGAAAGTCATCTTTCGGGAGGGCCTTATTCAGATCTCAAAAATCTACACACATTCTAACCTTCCCATCTTTCTACGGTATTGAAGCCACATTAGCTAACCACTCTGGATAGTTAACCACTCTTAGGAATCCCGCATTGTACTATTTCTCTACTTTTTCTTTGATCTTGAGAGTCTAGTCTGGCTTCATTCTTCTCAACTTCTGCAGGACTGACTTCATGGTTGGATTTGTTGCAATGTAGTGCTGTACTATATCTGTATCAATCCCAGGCATGTTTTCATATGACCAGGCAAAGACTTCCTTGAACTCTATCAGTAATGCCACCAATGCATCTTTCTCTGAAGTGGTTAGGGTATTACCCACTTGGATCATTTTGGGCTCATCATTGGTTTCCAGGCCAATGGGTTAGGTTTTTTCTTTTATAGGTTCTAGGTATCCATGTTTTAATTCCTTATTATTAAGAGTTTCTTTACCAATTTCAGAAATAAAAACATTCAAAGCCAGCAAATAAGCAGAATAAGAAATCATATTAAAAGGGAAAGAGTTTTAACAGACTTAACTAGAAAACTATTACAAACAGATTTAACAAGAATAGAAACACTAGTAGAAATAGACTCAATAGGAACAAAAACAATGTTCTTGGCAGGAGTGACAGGCTCGGCGGTCTTGATCTTTTTGGCAAAAGTGACTGACTTGACAGAGTCCTCCATTGGATGGGTGGCTCCCTCCCATGCCTAGTTCTTCAACTCATTCGTGGCTTCCATAATGGCAAGTGGCTCCCAGTAAGCTTCTTCTTCCCTTAGCATCAGTGCCGGGGGATCTACATCCATATAATCCATATCTTTTTCTTCAACCTCCATGTCTATAGGATTGTCAGTCACAAAAGCATCCAAGCACTCTATATTGTCTATCCATTCATCAAACAGGTTGTGCTTGCCTCTATTACCCAAGTAGGTAGGTTGAGGGAGATGTTCTCACTCACCTCCTTCTATTTTCTCATCACTACATTCAACATTCTCAAGTGTCATGATTCTGAGATTGTGGACCATCAGCTTTTGGTCTAGCGCGGCCAACCTGGCATCTATGTCATCCTTCTCTTCAGTATGTGGTGTTGGTGAACATGGTTTTGAATCATAATACGACCTCAATTTTAGAACCTCTCTTCCATGCTTGTCATACCTAGGGTTAGGCCTTGAACTAACATTAGTGATATCACTCCAATCTGAAAGATTCCCAGAGGGATATTCATCATGACATATTTGATTGGCTTGTGCATTCTCCTCTCTTGCATTCTCTAATACATTTATCAACCTGTATTGATCACTATCAGTATCGCTCCACCTGTTGGGTTCGACATCGTCTTCTATGTCTTGATCATAGTAGTCCACATCACTATCGTATTCCTCATAGAATAGGTCTGCATCTTCATCTTTTTTATCACTAGGGGGTTCACTCCAATCATCACCACTGTATAAGCTATCATAACTTCCACTGTAGTTGTCATCACTATCGGTGTTGCTGTCATCATTTTGTCCACTATCACTGCTGTTGTTGTCACTATTACTATCACTTTTGTCTTCTCTTTCATTTTCATCATCATTAGGGGTTGCTTCCCTTTCCCCATCTTCATGATTGGCTCTTAGTTCATACGGCTCTTCAATGTATGCTGGTAAGCCTCCTAATATTCCTTTTCTTCTATGTTGCAAATAGGATCTCCAAGGAGTGTAGTCATGGCATTAGGATCCATGTAATTAGCCCAATCAGTAGGAACCCAAGTTGCATCTTCCTTCTTCAATTCTAGAATTTTATAATTGCAATCAAACAGTATCTTAAACCCCGGTACCATTGTCTTTGTTATAGGATCATATCTTGGTTCAGGGAATCCCTAATATCGTTGGCTTTCACTAGCTTTGATAAACTTCCCGTTCAATGTAGGAGTGTAGGGTTTCAAAGGTTTTGCTTTGGCATTGGCTCGAGCCATCTTTCTCACTTCCATCTCTAGCAAATCATCATCTGTGGGCCTATAGCCTAGCCCAAAAATGGGGTTGTGATGTTGCAACTGACGGAATTAAAGATGTACGCAGCGGAAAAGTAAGTTTTGAACGGATCTACTTCATTCGATATTGTTAACATGCATAAAGTAAATTTCAGAATTTGAGAACAAGAGATCGTACCTTGAAGCGGTGAATTCTAAAAACCGAAGATTGAAGCACTTGGGAATAATTTTAATCTTCACTCCAATTCCACTAACGCCCAAGATGTGTGGTCTCTCAATTGGTAACAAAGGGATTAATAGAGAGTGACTATCACTCACTTCCACACCATTACAATGATGATTTTCTTACCAATATATTTCTGTATGTTTTTCTCTTTGTATCTAACCAATATATCTAATTGGGCTGGCCTTTTGGGCATTACCAATTGGGCTTAAGTGTGTGGCTTGGAGTGGGACCAAAAGGGACCAATAAGACACTAGCTCCAATGGGCCTTGGGCTTTTCTGTCAACTCTTGACAAGTCCAAAGTTACCATTAACTATATTTAATACCACTATATAAATATAGTTGCACTCTAGGTCTTATCTATATATTATATCCCAAGACTTTATTATACATGCAACCCCTTCATTAAATATTCGTAGTAACACAAAGTCTATAAGGTAGACTGTCACTTTGTGAATTACTACATCTTGATCCTTAAGTACCCGGTTTAATCCTTTAATGTTATTCATTATATATTTATGAAATCCTATTCCATAAATATATACTTTAGTAACTACTTACTAAAGTGGTTAGGCCTAACTCTCTGAATAACAAACCCATTAAACTTATCTCAAGGGAATATTTTATATCTCCGTTAAGAGACTATGAATTCCATCTTGAGAATACATGTTCCATCAACACTTAATGTGACTGCCCAACATACTGAGGTTTTGACCATTACTTTAGATCTCACTCCTAATATATCAAAGCAACCTACATCTCATGATCAGGTTCATTATTCTCTCAAGATTAAGAGTTCATGCAAATGTAAGTAGTGAGATTTATTATTCATTTGACAGTCCTTAGACAAATAATAAATCTCACAGCGGTCCAGTTCAATATGTCTTAACTCTTAAAACATATTAACACATCAACTAGAAGTCTCTACTTCCATGATCAAGACAAATCATCGTAGTTGATATGTCATAGTCTTCGCAGATGAAATGCCCAATTTCATCACCGACTACGAACTATAATTCTGAGTTTACAAAGAACTTGTGATTTATATCTTCTGTGACTCTTCACATAAATCACATACTATGCATCTCATGGACTATATGATAATGTCCGAATATTTATGTTACCATTATTTCAGATAATAATAAAACAAATTTATTAAACACAATATTAAGTCATACATATGTCATATACAATGTCAAACTTAATATCATACATAGTATCACTCAATAGGATTTAAGGGCACCAATCCTAACAATCTCCCACTTGTCCTAAAGACTATTGTGCACTAATCTAACTCCCATTCCCTCCAGAAGTGACTCGAAAGTCCTTTGAGGCAAGGCTTTAGTAAATGGATCTGCCAGATTGTTTGCACTTTCAATCTTTGCTACCACCACATCTCCATGAGCAACAATATCTCGAATGATATGGTACTTCCTCTTAATGTGCTTTCCTTTCTTGTGATTCCTTGGATCTTTAGATTGTGCAACTGCTCCTCTGTTATCACAAAACAATGTGATTGGAACTTGCTCCATTCTTATTACACCAAGGTCAGAAAGGAATTTCTTGAGCCATACAGCTTCCTTTGCTGCTTCACAAGCAGCAACATATTCTGCTTCCATGGTAGAGTCTGCAATACAAGATTGCTTAATACTCCGCCAACTTATGGCTCCACCTCCCAAGGTGAAAACACATCCTGAAGTGGATTTTCTGAAATCTAGATCCGATTGAAAATCTGAATCTGTATAGCCAATGGGAATCAAATCCTCACAACGGTAAACAAGCATATAATCTCTCGTTCTCCGTAGATACTTGAGAATATGCTTTACAGCTTGCCAATGTTTTGGTCCTGGATTTGATTGATATCGGCTGACCATGCCAATTGAATAGCAGATATCTGGTCTAGTATAAAGCATGGCATACATGAGACTTCCTACTGCAGAAGCATAAGGAACTTGTCTCATTATATCTACTTCCTCTTGAGTCTTAGGCCTTTGGTCATCAGACAGAGGAACTCCATGTCTGAAAGGAAGCAATCCTTTCTTGGAGTTTTGCATGCTAAACCGTTCTAGAACCTTATCTATATATCCAGCTTGTGATAAGTCTAACATCTTATTCTTGCGATCTCGCCAAAACTTGATCTCTAGAATAAAGTTAGCCTCACCCAAGTCCTTCATATCAAATTGGCTTGACAACTAAACCTTTACAGATGACATTACCCCTACATCATTTCCAATGAGTAGAATATTATCAACATAAAGCACTAGGAACATTACTACTTTATCTTGATGTATTTTGTACACACATGGTTCATCAAGATTTTGTTCAAAACCAAATGTCTTGATTGCTTGATCAAATCTGATGTTCCATGACCTAGATGCTTGCTTAAGTCCATAAATGGACCTTTGCAACTTGCATACCAAATGCTCTTGGTTCTTTGCTATGAAACCTTCCAGTTGCATCATATAGATCTCCTCTTCAAGATTGCCATTAAGAAATGCAGTCTTGACATCCATTTGCCAAATCTCATAATCAAAATGAGCAGCAATGGATAAGAGAATTCTGATAGATTTAAGCATTGCTACTGGAGAAAAGTTTTCATCATAATCAATACCTTCTTTTTGAGTATACCCTTTCATCACTAGCCTTACTTTAAAGGTTTCAACATTTCCATCTATCCCTCTCTTTCTCTTGTAAACCCTTTTGCAACCAACAGGTTTAATGCCGTTAGGCGCCTCTACAAGATTCCAAACTTGATTGGAATACATGGAATCTAATTCAGATTTCATAGCTTGGACCCAATGATGTGCATCTATATCATTCATTGCTTCATCATATGTGTAGGGATTCGATTCAACCTCTTCTGAGATAGCTTCATAAGTTTCTCCCAAACCTATGAATCTTATAGGAGGCCGACCAATTCTCCCACTACGACGAGGCACCTGTGTACTAGACATCTCATGAGTAGTATCTTGTGGTGTATCTAATACAGCCACATCATCCCTAGTTTCATCTATAGGTTGTTCATTTACAGGTTCATTCATTTCAGCTAATACAACTCTACTTCTAGGAGTAAAATTATTCATATAGTCATTTTCTAAGAATTTAGCATTTGTACTAACAAAAACTTTGTTATCTTTATGACTGTAGAATAAATAACCCCTAGTTTCTTTTGGATAACCTACAAGCAAACACACTTCTGATTTTGGTTCCAACTTATCAGGCTTCCCTTTTAACACATGTGCAGGACAACCCCAAATGTGGAGATATTTCAAACTAGGCTTACGCCCACTCCACAATTCCATGGGTGTTTTGGGAACAGATTTTGATGGGACTAAATTCAATAGATGTATTGCTGTATTTAAGGCATAACCCCAAAAAGAAATCGGTAAAGTTGAGTAACTCATCATGGACCTAACAATTTCTAAAAGAGTCCTATTCCTTCTTTCTGCTACACCATTATGTTGTGGAGTTCCAGGTGCAGTCAATTGGGATACAATCCCATTCTTAGCTAAGTAGTCCTTGAAATCCCCAAAAAGGTATTCACCACCTCGATCAGATCGAATGGCTTTTATGTGTTTACCTAATTGATTCTCAACTTCAGCCCTAAACTCTTTGAACTTTTCAAAGGCTTCGAACTTCCGTTTCATTAGGTACACATAACCATATCTTGAGTAATCATCAGTGAAACTAATGAAATACTCATGGCCACCTCTTGCTTGGATTGACATAGGACCACAAATATCAGAATGCACTAACTCTAGCAAATCTTGGGCTCTTCTACCTTTTGCAGTAAAAGGTCGTTTGGTCATTTTACCTTCCAAACAAGATTCAAAAACTGGAAATTCATCAAAGTCTATAGGCCCTAAGAGTCCATCTTTGATTAGTCTTTGAATTCTGTTTGAATTAATATAACCTAAACGCAAGTGCCAAAGATATGCATCATTAGTAGAAGGAAACTTTCTCTTTAATGATTTTACATGAGAGTTAGCATCTAATTCAGAATTATATAATTCATGCTTATCAGGAGTTAAAATATAAAGACCATCCACAATATTGCCATAACAGATAAACACTTTATCCTTCTTTATTACAACATTGTCTTTTAGGATAACACAATATCCTTGTTTACCTAAGTAAGTAGCAGAAATTAAATTCCTACGAACATTAGGTACATACAAACAGTCTTCTAATATTAGAACTCTAGATTGAAAACATAAATTATAAACACCAACAGCTACAACTGGAATCCTGCTCCCATCAGCCAAAGTAAGAAACAACTCCCCTTCTTTAAGCTTTCTGGTCTCCTAAAACCCCTGCAAAGAATTGCAGATATGATTAGTATAACCTGAATTCACACACCAGGAATCCGTGGGATTCTGTACCAAACATATTTCAAGAAGGAATGTATTATTCATACCTTTATTCTTAGCAGCCTTGAATACTGGACAATTCCTCTTCCAATGTCCTTTCTCTCCACAATGGAAACACTTTCCTTTGATCTTCTTTCCTTTATCAGCAACCCCTAAGGCAATTTGTTTACCCTCTTATTTGGTGAAGTCCTTCTTCTTCTTCTTTTTACCTTTGCCTTTCGACTTAGGTTGAGAAGTAGAAGCTTCACCAACATTGGCTTCAACATTGGAAGTACCAAGAATGCCTTCTGCCGCTACCAATTCATTCATTAATTCAGACAAGGTATAAATCTTTTTGTTCATATTATAATTCAGTTTGAATTCCTTGAATGATTCTGGTAGCGACTGGAGTATCATATCCACTTGGGATTCTCCATCTATATCGGCACCTAAAACTTCCAATGTATTGAGATTAGAGATCATTGTAAGACAATGCTCTCTCACTGAACTTCCTTCAGCCATTCTGGTATTATAAATTTGCCTCATGGTCTCTTGCCTTGCAGAACGGCCTTGCTCACCAAACATCTCCTTCAGACTTTGCATGATGTCTGAAGCTAGTTCTACATCCTGCATTTGATGCTGTAGAACATTTAAGATAGATGCTAGGATGTAGCACTTGGCCATCTCATTAGATTTCTGCCAATGATCATATCGTTGTTTTTCCTCAAGAGGAGCATCTAATGAAGGAAAGCTAGGACATGGTTTAGTAAGAACATACTTATGCTCTTCAACAGTGAGAACTATGTTCAAGTTTCTTTTCCAGTCAACATAGTTGGATCCAGTCAGTTTGTTTTGATTAAGAATAGTTACAAGTGGACTAAATGATGCCATGTTCTAAATCTGAAAACAATAAACATGAATATAATCAATAGACTGAACATTATCAATTTAGCATATAAACATATAGTATGGAATCTTAATAAAACCATAATATAATATATGCAACGACAACCCAATCCCACAATTAATATTCCTCGGAAGCGAGGTCATACCAATCACTATGATTAGGTGAGAAACATTCTCATTATTAATGCTATCATGGTAACTCTTACCAAACAAAAATAATTTGTCATTTTCCTTTAGCCTCTAAGTAATAATGATATAGCTCCGAAGGGAGGTTAACATTACACTTAGTCTAGTGTACACCATTGCCTTGAATCAATGTGAATAACCAAGTAACTCCACGGAAGCGTGGTCGTTCTCAGTGTAAAAACACATTTCATCTATCCCTAAGAAGTTTAACCTGTAGTATCGTGAATCAAACACCCTCCGAAGGGAGCAAGGCATATATGCCAAGGCGAGGTGCTTAATCACACTACTTTAAATCAACAATGGAGGCCGTGAGATACAACCCTTGTATCTCTCTCCCACTAGATGTTTTAAAAGAAAGGTTTTTAGTTTTAAAACATGCATAATTTAATTACACATTGTCTTACTTTTTCAACATGTGAAAACACTTAGAAAAATTTCTGATTTTCTTTCTTTTGATCGAGCGAAAGTGCCCCTCGATCGATCGAAAAAATTAAGAAATTCGAACTTGATCATCTGACACTTTCGATTGATACTCGATTGCCTCTCGATCGATCGAAAATCACATTCGATCGATCGACTAGCAATCGACTTTCGATCGATCGAAAAAATTAAGAAATTCGAACTTGATCATCTGACACTTTCGATTGATACTCGATTGCCTCTCGATCGATCGAAAATCACATTCGATCGATCGACTAGCAATCGAAAAACTATCATTCTAAAGAGTCTGATCACTGTCTCATTCAATCGATTGAAAGTGATTTTCGATCGATCGAAAATCGCGAAACTCAAATTTCCAGAAATTTTCTAAGGCAGTTTTCTACGGGTTTTCATGAACAAACATCTTGAAAACGAACATGATAGATAGAAATCAATGTCAAAACTGAATTCTATTGATGTTATAGCCTTAAGATTGAATTTAACATACTTAAATTTAAAATTAAACAACATCATAACACCAATTTCAGTTTTCATCAAATTATAGTTTCAACAACATGCAGAAAATTAAAACTCAATCTTCTAACAATATGAAACTATCTTCTCCAATTCTAAAACTCACAAACATATTAAACAATACGAAATTGAAGATCGCTCTGATACCATTTGACGGAATTAAAGATGTACGCAGCGGAAAAGTAAGTTTTGAACGGATCTACTTCATTCAATATTGTTAACATGCATAAAGTAAATTTCAGAATTTGAGAACAAGAGATCGTACCTTGAAGCGGTGAATTCCAAAAACCGAAGATTGAAGCACTTGGGAATAATCTTAATCTTCACTCCAATTCCACTAACGCCCAAGATGTGTGGTCTCTCAATTGGTAACAATGGGATTAATGGAGAGTGACTATCACTCACTTCCACACCATTACAATGATGATTTTTTTACCAATATATTTCTGTATGTTTTTCTCTTTGTATCTAACCAATATATCTAATTGGGCTGGCCTTTTGGGCCTTACCAATTGGGCTTAAGTGTGTGGCTTGGAGTGGGACCAAAAGGGACCAATAAGACACTAGCTCCAATGGGCCTTGGGCTTTTCTGTCAACTCTTGACAAGTCCAAAGTTACCATTAACTATATTTAATACCACTATATAAATATAGTTGCACTCTAGGTCTTATCTATATATTATATCCCAAGACTTTATTATATATGCAACCCCTTCATTAAATATTCGTAGTAACACAAAGTCAATAATGTAGACTGTCATTTTGTGAATTACTACATCTTGATCCTTGAGTACCCGGTTTAATCCTTTAATGTTATTCATTATATATTTATGAAATCCTATTCCATAAATATATGCTTTAGTAACTACTTACTAAAGTGGTTAGGCCTAACTCTCTGAATAACAAACCCATTAAACTTATCTCAAGGGAATATTTTATATCTCCGTTAAGAGACTATGAATTCCATCTTGAGAATACATGTTCCATCAACACTTAATGTGCTTGCCCAACATACTGAGGTTTTGACCATTACTTTAGATCTCACTCCTAATATATCAAAGTAACCTACATCTCATGATCAGGTTCATTATTCTCTTAGGATTATGAGTTCATGCAAATGTAAGTAGTGAGATTTATTATTCATTTGACAGTCCTTAGGCAAATAATAAATCTCACAGCGGTCCAGTTCAATATGTCTTAACTCTTAAAACATATTAACACATCAACTAGAAGTCTCTACTTCCATGATCAAGACAAATCATCGTAGTTGATCTGTCATAGTCTTCGCAGATGAAATGCCCAATTTCATCACCGACTACGAACTATAATTCTGAGTTTACAAAGAACTTGTGATTTATATCTTCTGTGACTCTTCACATAAATCACATACTATGCATCTCAAGGACTATATGATAATGTCCGAATATTCATGTTACCATTATTTCAGATAATAATAAAAAAAATTTATTAAACACAATATTAAGTCATACATATGTCATATACAATGTCAAACTTAATATCATACATAGCATCACTCAATAGGATTTAAGGGCACCAATCCTAACAGCAGCAGTGGAGTCTCTTCTATGCTTGAAGGCTTCAGTATTGTGGTGGGAGTGACAGGCTTGGAACTGGAGCTACTGGCTTGAGTGTCAAGCTTAGGTTCTCTTTGTAGCCTTCCTTCAGATTTTGACCAGATTCTAGCCTAATGACAGGCTTAGTTGAGTTAATCAAAGCTAAGACCCCATCCATCAATCAACCAAAACAAACACACTCAACATGCAATACAATTTTAATCGGGACCGACCTAAGGGTAGGTTCTAAGGCATTATGTTGTAGGGTGGGCTTGTTGTTTCATTATTTCCCATAGCTAGAATGCTTCACCTCCCAACTTGTAATGTAATGAACATTACGTTATTCCGAACGGCATGGTTTGTCCTTTACAATCAACAAGAAATGATCCAGTGACTAGGCTATGAGTTGGTGAGTTCGACACTGGCTACTCGAATCTAATGAAGACCAATGATCAATGGTTACTACCACCACAAAATTTTTGAAAATGGGTGCATACATTGTTGTTTGGATGGCACACACTATGACAGTTAGGGGAAGATTCTAACAAACAATACAAACAACAAAAATCATACAAAAAAAAATATTATACAACATACCATTAAACATAAAAAAACAAACAACAATATCATGCAAGACCATGCAAAACTATGGTACATATTTGGTTACTTAAGTCTAATACAAAGCTTAGCCCTCGACATCCCCAACGAAGTCGCCACTATGAGAGACCAGGAAAATTAGGCCTCTCAAAAAAGAAAGACATTTTTGGGAGTGCTTTTTAAGGATCCTCTCTTTTTGGGGTAAGTGGTGTGGAGTTGCCACTTATTTTTTATAAAAAAAAAATAAGAAAAACTAAATACACGACTAAATTATTCTCTTCATTGATTGAATAAAAAATTACATATGTGATAAACTTGAAAATTACATAGCTTTGGGTCCTAGTTACAAATTACCAAAATAATTTCATAGCTTGTTGTCCTAGTTACATTCTACCCAAAATAAAAAGTAAAGACAAGGCTAGATCTACTTAACCAAAGATCTAAATCCGGAGGCTAGGTTACAGAATGGGAAGGTGTTAGGCACCCATTCCGCCCTGACAGAGTCTGGTCTTCTAGACTCTTGTGACCATTGTACCTTTTTATGCATGTCATGAATGATATGTTGAACATGTGAATGAAAAATTAAATCACATAAATTTATTTGTAAATGAAGCCTCTTCTTTTGTTTAAAAATTTAGATTTGTTTTGGTTGGTAAAAAAAGGTTTTTGATAATAGAAAAATCAAATCTGTTTTGTAGTATGAAGAAAAAAGTGGCTTTTGGAGATAAAAATTTAGGTCTGTGTTTAATACATAAAATAAAATCTTTTGGTTTGAGAAATATCAGGTCTGTTTTTTAAGAACTAAAAAAAATGGTTTTTCGGTTTGTAAAAGATCAGATCTGTTTTATGATAATAAAAAGAAAGGGTTTTTGACAATAGAAAAATCAAATTTGTTTTTTACATGTTTTAAAAGAATGAAAAAAGATTTTTTAAGAAGAGAGTTTCATTCATAATTTAAATTCATGCAACATGAATTAAATAAAATAAACACAAACACAATCATGTTTTATCTTCTTTTTTTTTTTTTTTTTTTTTTTCAAAAATCTGCATGCATTAAGAAAAATCAGATCTATATATAAGGAAGTACAAATTAGTTTTTTTGATAAAAAAATGTTCGGATTTGCATCTAATGAAGACACAAACCAATTTTTATTAAGAAAAATCCAAATCTACTTCTACGGAAGATGCAAATCCATTTTATTTTTAAGAAAAATTCAGATCTACAATTAAGGAAGGTGCAGTTCTGTTTTATTATGAAGAAAAATTCAAATCTACATCTAATGAAGATGCAGATCTATTTTTATTTTGAAGAAAAATTCAAATCTACATCTATCTAAGGAAGATGCGAATTTGTTTTATTTTGAAGAAAAATTCAGATCTACATCTAATGAAGATGCAGATCTGCTTTATTTTGAAGAAAAATTCAGATCTACATCTAAGGAAGATGCAAATCTATTTAATTTTAAAGAAAAATTCAGATCTACATCTAATGAAGACGCAGATTAGTTTTTATTTTAAGAAAAAGTCAGATCTACATCTAATGAAGATGCAGATCTGCTTTATTTTGAAGAAAAATTCAGATCTACATCTAAGGAAGATGCAAATCTATTTAATTTTGAAGAAAAATTCAGATCTACATCTAATGAAGACGCAGATTTGTTTTTATTTTAAGAAAAAGTCAGATCTACATCTAATGAAGATGCAGATCTATTTTTATTTTAATAAAAAAAGTTGTTCACATGCAGATTATTGACATTCAAGAAAGAGACTATAACAATTGCATAAAAACAATCATGCTTTAATCAAAACAATGATTAATAATTCATAGATAAAAGAACATTCATCATTATAAACAAGAAGCGTAAGAAAAAGAAAGGGCGATTGACAACAACCTCTTGCATAAGCACTCCTTGTTCTTCGAAGGATGTTTTAGGGTTTAAAGAAACTTATTCAGTTATCTTTGAAACTTGAAAACCCTAATTTTTGCTGCAAAACTCAGAGACGATCAGCAGATATCAGCAATTTTGAGAGTCTCAAAACGTATGTCTCTCAGAGCGTAAAAAAAAGGGTGTTGAATTATGAGGTTCAGTCTCTATTTATAAAGGCCAGAAGACTCTAAAAATAGGCACGAATGATTAGGATGTGAATCCAGACGCATCCTTTTGCGAAAAGATCGAAAAGGGTGTGCCTTATTGTCACTCGAAGGCTGTTGGGCCAAATCCTAAAAAGGGAAAATTTGGTCCTTTTAGAGTGCCATTCGACACTCCAAATGTGCCATTTGGTACTCCAAAAGTGCCGAATTGGCTCTTGGACACCGAATGCTTTTTCATGTTCGGGTGCCATTTGGACTTCTCTTCTAGGCTTTTTTTGACAGGTCCTTGCACCTAAACGTGTTTTCATTTTCTGTTTATGATTTTTTTTTATCTCTTTTCTGAATAATTCAAGCTTTTTTAAGAACAATTATCTTGTAGATAAATACCCTAAAATAAATCTTGATAAAGTTCATATTATCCACAATTTTATTGTTATCCAATCATCCCTTTTATTCCTATGCATGCATCCTTATTTTAAACACTAATTATCAACCAATCACAAAATTATTTAATTAATTTTAATTGCCTAACCAATTTAAATTAATTTAAATTAATCATGTGTGGTTGACTTTTTACCAAGACACAATATATGTTGACCGTGCAAACTTGATCATGCGATATCTTTCGATCCGATGGTCCGATTTAGAAACCGGACACACCCTTGCGATCGTTAGGACCTAAGGATCATTTTTATGGTATGCAATGAATGAATTGATGCAGGTAATGCAAGAACAAATTGATGCAAGTAATGCAATCATGATTTTTGGGGTAACTAGATGGTCATTCAAGTCATTCTCCTTGATTAAATCATGGGTGCAAAATTGAGTGTCCACATAAAGGTAAAATCGAATCCCAAACTGTTAATCGTGATATTAAGTGTTTTTGTTATTTGGGAGAAGGTCATATAGCTTCACAATGCCCAAATAAGAGGACCATGATCGCACGTGTTGATGGAGAGGTGGAAACCGAAAGTGAGGGTGACGATGACCAGTTGCCATCACCTGAGGATGCTTGTGATGATGATGTGGAGTATCCAGTGAAAGGTGAGTCACTTGTGGCTAGCTTTGCTTTAAGTGCTTAAGTCAAAGAGGATGACATGGAACAACAAAGGGAGAACATTTTTCGTATTAGGTGCCACGTCAACAACAAGGTATGTAGTATGATCATTGATTTGGAGGGGGGGGGGGGAGTTGTACTAATGTGGCTAGCACTACTTTAGTTGAAAATTTGAATTTACCTACCTTGAAACACCCTAGACTGTATAAGTTGCAATGGTTGAATGATTGTGGGGAGGTTAAGGTAAATAAGCAAATGCTAGTTTCATTTTTAATTGGGAAGTACAAGGATGAAGTACTTTGTGATGTTGTTCCAATGCATGGGTTCACATATTATTAGGCAGGCCATGGCAATTTGACAGGAAGGTCAATCATGACGGGTTCAAGAATAGGAACTCTTTTGTAAAAGACAATAAAACCATTACTCTTAAATCGTTGACTCTAGGGCAAGTGTATGAAGATCAAATTAAATTGAAAAGAGAGCATGAGTTGAAAACAAATTGTGAGACTGAGAGTTCAAAAAAAGATGATGAGAAAGAGAGTAAGAGAAAAAAAAAGAGTGAACAGAAAAAAGAGAGTGAAGAAAATGAGAGAAAAACAAAGTCAAAAGTCCTACCTTTATCACTCGGGAAACGAGCAACGACAGGTTCACTATCCTAGAACATGTTTTGCCACTTGCAAGCAAATGGTGAGTGACTCACTATCCTAGAGTCACTTAAAAAGAAAAAAGAAAACAAACAAGGGTGCTCTTACGAGCTAACCCAACAAACAATAAAAGGATATAGTCTCTGTGGTGTCTATCCGGGGCTCTTGCCTCAAACTTCTCCAGGTGACTTATTCCTCTTACTTCTTCACTTCTTTCTCTATCTTTTCTGGTGAGCTCTTGCCTCGGGTTGGCCTTAGCCTCTTTCTCTATCACTATCTCTACGTTTTCTACCGTGCTTGCATGTTCAATTCCCAGAGGATATGTGCACGAGTAGGATCCACTAGGGATGGTGAAGAACTCACTGAGGAGTAGATGTGGAGGAATCTTCTACCTCTCATGACTTGTTTAGAGATGAGTAACTCACTGAGGAATAATATGGATGGACTCACTAAGGTAGTGCAGATGTGTGATCCACTAGGGAAGAATCTTCTGCTTCCTATATGGTTCACTAAGGATTTTGAGGGAGAATCTTCTACTTCCTCCCTAGGAATTTTTTTGGTGTATGGGATTCACTAGGGAGGAATCTTTTTCTTCCTTACTGCGGTCGCTAGTTTACTCATTATAGGATGTAATTTGGAAATTTTTGATGACTTGATAACTGTGTGATGGCGAGGCGTATCGCGCTGTCACTTTCTTAACCTGAAGATGGAATGCGAGCCTAGGGCGTGGCTGCTAGTTTACCCACTATAGATCTGGAAGTTGACTTTTGAGTGAATGTGAGCTTAGGGCACGGCCGCAAGTTTACCCACTGTAGAATGTGAGCCCAAGACACGATCGCTGGCTTACCCACTGTAGATCAAGAACTTGAAAACTTTTTAGTGACTGTGAGTCTGGGGCGTGGCAGCTAGTTTACCCACTATAGAATGTGAGCTCGGAGCGCGGCTGCCAGTTTACCTACTGTAGAATGTGAGCCGAGGTCGTGGTCGCTGGTGTACTCACTATAGAATGTGAGCCTAAGACATGTTGCTAATTTACCCACTATTGAATGTGAGCCTGGAACGTGGATACCGATTTACCCAATGTGATATGTGAGCCCAGGGCTCGGTTGCTGGTTTACTCACTGTAGAATGTGAGCCCAAAGCGCGGCTGTTGGTTTACTCGCTGTAGAATGTGAGCTTAGGATGCGGTTGCCAGTTTACCCACTGTAGAATTTGAGCCCGAAGCACGGCTACCGGTTTACTCATTGTAGAATGTGAGCCCAGAGCATGGCTGCTGGTTTACCCACTGTAGAATGTGAGCCCGAAGTGTGGTTGTCGGTTTACTCGCTGTAGAATGTGAGCCCAGAGCATGGCTGCTGGTTTACTCGCTGCAGAATGTGAGCTTAGGACGCGGTCACTAGTTTACCCATTATAGAATGTGAGCCTAAAGCACGAATACTGGTTTACTCGCTGTAGAAGGTGAGCTCAGAGCGTGGCTGCTAGTTTACTCACTGCAGAATGTGAGCCTAAGATGCGGTCACTAGTTTACCCACTGCAAAATGCATGTAAGAATCTACCTTCTTGTGTGATCATATGCTTGACATAGACCTGTATAACATGTTTAGGAAAAAGTGTTTATTCATCTGTATTGCTGAAATACAAGCAAATTTCCCACCTAGCCTTGACAAAGAGCTGCATAACATCTTCACACTCTCTCACACACAACCCTTACATAATTCCCACCTAAATACAAGGTATCTAATTGCTAAAATACAAGAAAATTTGGCACGGAATAAAACCAACACATGGTTGAATAAAGTCAACCTTACAATCTCCCCCTTTGTCTATTCTGTGACAAAACCCTAAAACAGACTCTAGATTTAAAATGTGAGTTGGGAATAGTTGCCAAAACTCACTCACACCTAACTCTAGATTCTGTGAAACTCTTGAACCATACAGACAAGTTTTCCTGAAAACAATAACATAAGAAGTTCATTGTAAGCAGAAATCTTGAAATGTATATAGAGCAAGCACAATGCGATCAAGCAATAATGAATATAACAATAAAGCATGGCTTGACCAAACAAGAACAATCACTATAAATAGTGGCCACAATGATCATTCACACAATGAATGAACATTTGGACATGCAAGCTAATAAGCTCAATGCAAAGTATCATTTGCATGTCCGACACTCAAATGATGCAAGAACGCTAAAGTTATTGCATCAAGGATACAAGATCCAACAAGGGCACAAGAGCACTAAAGATAATGCAAACATAATCTAAAAGTACTAAAAAGCTAAAAAGAAAAGGTACATATTTAAGCATTGTCAAGTACACAACATAAGCCATAAAATATGAACATAGACTATAAATAGCAAAAAACATAAAATATAAAGGTTTTTCTTGCTCTTCATTGCATTTCTCCATTGCTCCCCCTTTGATCTAGCTCTTCCTCCCCCTATCATGAACCATCTCCCCCTTTTGTCAAGGAATAGCTAGTCCTCATCTTCCTCCAGCTTCCTTTGAATTTGGTCCAATTGAGTTTGGAGAGATGTGAACTTTGTGTCAAACTAGGTGTGTTATGAATGCATGATAGATGCGAGTCTGGACAACTCGGTGCTGATGTCTTGTACGAATGCCATAATGTTGTCTGAATTCTCATCATAGGGATGTGAGCTAGAGCTTAAACTACCATGAGGAGCATGACTCTCTTGCTTGACACCCTTTCGGCTATGACCTATGATAGCATTGAGAGTGCGAATGTTGATTGGGCTTTGCATAGGATAAGGGTACTCATCTTCTAATAGGTGAACACCTTTGAGCTTCAAAATTTTTGAAATGAGGCAACAAAAAGGAAGGCAGTTCCTTGAGGCCGTTCTTTCAACATTCTTGCTCAAAATGTGGAAGATGTGTAAGCAAATATCAATTTCTTCATCAGTGATCAAGTTATAGAAACAAAGCCCGACCAAGATTCATGTACCCAATGCTTGAAAGAGGATATAGATTGTGAAACATGGTTGTTATGAGCAACCTCAATCCGGGAGATAGTGATGATACACTTACTGATTTCCTATTAGGAGAGAACTCTAAGTTTTCTCTGAAAGCATCCAGAAGCATGTCAACATCCGGATCCAAATCATCATATAGCAAGATAGGAAGGTGTGACCATGAAGTGCTTCCCCTTACCCAACATCTCAGCTCATCCCCGTCAAAAATGGCATTTGCAAAAATTTCTTTCACAAGCTCTTCGTACAGATCTTCAAAGTTGGATAAAGGATAGTTCCAATCCTTTGTGGCAAACCATTTTGGAATGTTCGTATTGAGAAGAGAAGCTTTCCTAACCACATTTTCAACCAACATGGGGGCATCCTTGAAGTAGCTCACTTAGCTTGATATGCGACATATGATCTGAACTTATTGGCATCATAAAGTCCTGTTGATGATCGAGTCTTCTTTGACTTAGGGGAGAAGCTGTCGAGATCAATCACCATTTCTTTTCCCTTGCTACTATCTCCTTTCATAGCTGATTTCTTGAAGGGGGACATTTTCAAGCAATATCATGTAATATCAAAGAGCAAGGTGAAACACAAATAGCAACAAATTTGATTAGCAACAAGTTAGTGCCAAAACAGAAATTTTGAATTAAAACCCTAAAACTGAATTTAAAGCGTAATTCAAACAAAAAAAAAAAAAAAAAAAACAAATGTCATGTGAAGACATAAAACATCAAGCATGATAGAATCATGGCATTATGCACTCAACATGTCAAAGAGTGTGTGTGTGTGCATTATTTGTAAAAGTGTGCAAACTAGGGGAAAGTGTAAAAAAACATAATCATTAGATGTTTCAAAATCAAAGAAACATGATTATCCTTACAAACTTCGTATTTAATGGAATCCAAAGGGACACACAAAAACATTTAAGAGACATTTTATCATGAATATGGTATTCAAAACTCAACACAAACATAGTACAATGCATAAAAATGAAGAACAAACATGTAGAATAAGCATTAAACCAACAAAACCAACAAAATCCATATATCAAACTCATCAAAACTTCAACAAAACCATATTCAACAACCATATTTCCATATATCAACATATATACAAAATCCAAGAAAACTAGGGCTAGAAACTTGAAATACATTGAAAATAAGAGAAAACCCATACCTTTTCTTGAAGATTAATGAAGGATTGATGAAGAAAATGGAGGTTTTATGAGTGACAATGGAGGTTTTAGGAGAGGGAGAGGCGGATAAGACAAGGTGTGTGCACGTGATGCGAGGGAAAAACTTAAAAGTTTTTGTAAACCATTTGAGATTTAACCCTATATATGCAAAACACGCGATTTTCGCGACTCAACTGACCCGCGAGCAAGTCGCGAAAACGAGTTGCCAAAATCCCTTGAACAAAATTTTGAAAAATTTTGTCTAAGTCTTTTTCGTGACTGGAAGGTCCACCCGCGCATGAGTCGCAAAACCTTCTATGTAAGCTCGCGACTGGAGCTTCCACTCGTAACAAATCTAAAAAATGAGTCACAAAAATGACCAAAACGCAGAAATTTAGAAACTTTTCTAAGTGTTTTTCGCGACTAGGGGACTCACTCGCCAGGGAGTCGTGAGAGCTTTTGAGTAAGCTCGCGATTGGCATGACCCGCGAATAAGTCGCCAAAAACAGGGTTGTAAAAATTTTGGATTCTGAAATTTTTTCAAAATAAAACACTTTCCAAAAACAACTAAAAATACTCAAAAATCTTTTTGTGTTTGATCAGTATATGATTAAGTATGTACAACATATTTAATCAAGTACAATCACACAAATGAATAAGGCATTCATTGAATATAGACATGTGTGATGTGTATGGGTACTAAATGTGAGATAGTCCTTAGTTTAATGTGAAGCTTCAATGATCAATTCAACCAAGACATACACAATTAGCATTAAGTAGAGTGACCAATCTCAATTATAGAAATATGCATATATGACCTCCCACAAAACTTGATTACATAACATTGAAGCATTTCTTTTGACTTCTTACATAACATTTGATCATTTAAGAACAAAAACATCTCATTTTGAGATCGATGCCTGAAATTTTTGATATTTCAAGGCTTTTTGGGCACCATACATTTTCATTACAAGTCGCTTTCTCTTTTTCCTAGTCAAATACTAGTATGTTGCGATGGCTTTTGCAGCTCATTATCTCTTTTCAAGATTTTACATTTGTTGAGCTATAGGAAAAAAATATAAAGGAGTGGGAAGATATATAGGCATAAGTCTATGCATGTCTCAAGATCAACAAAACTATTTGCTAATAATTCATGACAAGTTTGAAAATCTATTTACAACAATCACATAGATGTCAAGATTTTTCCCACAATGATACAAGTGCATAGAGAACAAGCTAAGCTTGTAAATGCACAAAGCCATTTGTATGGAGTTACAAGGCCAAACATGCGTGTGACAAAACACAATAATGCTGATCAAACTTTTTGGATTTTCTACTTTTTATGTGTTTTTGGATTTTTGACACAATGCAAGTAAAGATTGATCAGAAAGAACAAACATTCAAAGATTTAAAAAATAAAAAATAAACAAAAACAGTAAAAACATGCTAAAACGTAAAACATAAGAAAAGAACCAAACAAAGTCTCAATATATTGAAAGAATTGATGCATGGACATGTTCTAATGCTTATGCATGAGTACACTTTTTCACCCATACGACACGTGTGTTGGGGGTAATATCCTTATAGGATTGGGTACTTGAGTTGTGATTCTCAAACCTTAGGGTGAAGTTTGCCAAACAATAAGTGATGGTGTCTCTCATCTTCATCATATCACCAATACTGGGATTTACTTCTCGCCCTTTTGATTACTTATGGTTCCCCTTGCCCTTTCCTTGTCCTGTTGGCCTTTGAGAACTCGCATTCTTCAATGCTTGAAGCTTGTGGCAATTTGGCCTAGTATGTCCTCAGATTCCACAATAGCGGCAAAAATGTTATGTTTGAGGACCTCTTTGTGACTTCGGTAGAGACTTCCCTTTTGCTTTGGTTTTGGCCACAAATGGATTTGGAGGTTTTGTCAAGACCTTTTGTGTAATCACATTTGGCTTCTTCTCAACTTTCATACTTTCAACAAGAGGGGTCGTAATCACTAGTTCCTTGGCTTTAACAAACTTTATCTCCTTGGGCATATTGGCTCTTGAACTACTTTCATCGGTGTATCCCAAGCCACTTCTATCGGAAAAGGGCTTTTGATAAGCAAGCACCTTATCAAGTTTCTTTGAAGCTACCTGCTCCACTTTTGCATTGGCTTGAATGACCTCAAGCTCAAGAAACTTGATCTGAGAGTAGGCATTTTTTAGCTCTTCATTCATCGTCTTAAGTTCGCATTTTATCTCTTTATACCTCACGAGTATACTCTTGTAATCTTATGCAGCTTTCTTCATTTTTCTAATAGCTGCTTTAGCCATTCTAGCATACTCTTCGGTCTTCTCAATAAGAGAATTATAGGATTCTTGCAATCCCTTTGCTCCTTCATAGATGCATTATTGATCTTCATCATCGGATTCCTCCCTAACCCCCATAGACTCCACTTCGGTGTGCTCATCGAGCTCCTCCACTAAAGTGTTCAAATCTTCCGAAGAGTCCACGGGTGCAATAGACATAAATGTGGAGTAGTTTTCTTCTCCATCACAACTTTCTTATGAATCCGAATTGGAGCTATTCGAGTCACTAAGTGTAGTAGCGAAGACTTTACCCTTTGCCTTCAAATAAGTGGGGCATTCTTTCTTCACATGCCCATACCCTTTGCACTCATAGCATGTGATAGCTTGAGATGGAGAAGAATCTTTGGAATCCTTCTTCTTGATCTTTCTTATCTTTCTTGAAATTTGAGAATTTCCCTTTCTTAAAAGACTTCCCATCCTTCTTGAATTTTAAGAACTTGTGAAAGTTCTTTGTAAGGTATGCCACTTTCTTTTCAACCTCATCCTTATCCGAGGAGTCTTGAGTTTCCATTCTCTCGTTGATTGTCTTAAGAGTAAGAGATTTACTCTTCCTTTATGATAGTAGAGATAGCTCATAAGTTTGAAGAGAACTGATGAGTTCTTGAATCTTGATCTCATCAAGGTCTTTACTCTCTTATATTGTGGTGACCTTGGCATCGAAGATCTCCGGCAATGATCGTAAAATCTTCCTCATAACCTTGGAGTCCTCTGTCTTTTCACCCAAGTTGAATTTGCCAATCACCACTTCATTCAACTTTCCATAAAATGAGTCGAATGACTTATCTTTGCTTATCTTTAGTTCTTCGAAGCGAGTGGTGAGCATTTTTAACTTAGTGTCTTTCCCCTTCTTGGTGCCTTCATATGTGGTCTCCAGAATTTCCCATGCCTCCTTGGCAATTGTAACATGTGAAATCCTATGGAATTCATCGGCTGAGACACCACAAAAAATAGCATTCAAAGCTTTACTATTAGCATTGGCTACTGCAAGGGCTGCATTATCCCAAGTAGATTTGATAGCCTCCGGCCTAGTTCGTCCATTCTCAACTGCATCCTATACGCTCTCATCAATAGAGCACAAGAATGCACACATACGCACTTTCCAATAGGCGTAATTGCTCCCATCAAAGAAGGGAGGTGCATTTAGGGATTGAGATCTATCCATTGTAGGGTCAAAGATCACACTTAGGATGTAGAAATTCGATAAAGTGTAGCTGCTCTGATACCAATTGAAAGTTCACTTGGTGTATAAAACACTAGTGAATGTTTAAACCCCCAATATCAAAATAACCAACACAAGCTTATACTCAAACAATATATGTGCAGAATGATAAGTACAAGCAATACCCAAATAAATAAACTACTCTAAACCATAATTAATTATAACACAACATCAATTAAAGGAAAAGGGTAAGGGTTAGAGAGATACAAACTCAAAGATAACACCGGCACGTGTTATCGAAGAGGAAACCAAAGAACTTGGCAAAAAACCTCTCCGCCGCTCTCCAAGTGGTAAAATGATCCTCCAAGTCTGATCTACCTCCAAGTTTGTATACACAAATAGCAATAGACCCTCCAAGTCTGACCTACCTAAAACACCTAAGCCCTCCAAACTTCTTGCTCCAATAAGGTTAAGCCTAACTGTGTTTTCTTTAGCTTTTCGGAATTGGTCATCTCTAAATTTCTTCCCAAGCACCAAATTACCTCTTCATTGATATGGGTATGGTGAGATTAGGATTTTGCTAATAAACCTCTCAAAGGTATGTCAATGGAGAGGGTGAGAGTAGAGGAATTTGGAGAATCAAATGTCTAAGATTGTGGATGAGTCAATCTTGTTTTTCTCTAGGGTTTCTCTCTCAAAATTCTCTCTAGGAGCTCTCTACATTTTGTGGGTATAAGGGTATTTATAGTAGGGTACGTGAGGAATGTGAAAAGACTTTTTTTTTTTTTTTTTGCAAAATAGGGTGTTTTGGCAACTTACTCGCTATTGGGATGAGTCATGAGATTAAGTCGCGAGATAACTGCCAGGCCAGACTGTCCTTTTTTGTCTTGTAGTGCCCCAACTGTCGTGACCCTTTAGCTTCATGCATGCTTCACACGTGTGACATTTTGGCGAGTTGCTAGTCGCGAGTCACTCGCGAGATCCAGTCGCAAGAACTTCTCTGAATGCTCACGCACTTGAATTCTTCACACTCTCTCATACATAACCCTTACATAATACCCACCTAAATACATGGTATCTAATTGCTGAAATACAAGTAGATTTGACACGAAATAAAGTCAACATATGGTTGAATAAATTCAACCTTACAGGCGAGTTCTAAGGGAGATTAGGGGAAGGCCCCCATCTACATTACATCCTATGGGGATGATTCTTCTAATGTTGAGGCCACTTCGGTTGGCGAATAGGTGGCTCGAGTTCTGTAGAGCCATTGACCGCAGGGGTGATGATAGCAGGCCTGCCAATGGTACCCATATGGAGACCCAATCTAGGAGGCAGCATTCAATCAAGATAGCCAGTGTCTCCTTTGAGTCTTGTACTATTTCCAGTAAGGCTTCTTCACAGCTCAGGCCAGCTACAGGGAGAGGGGCCTTTGGAGGAGCAATGTGAGTCGAGGATCTCCTCATTTACACTCTCTTTTACAGGCTTATGTATGTGAGTGTTAGACAACCAATTGTTGGAAATATAAATGTATGCAGTGGAAAATTAATGGATCTACTTCATTCGCAATTGATAACATGTACTATGTAAAGTTCAAAATATAAGAATAAGAGAGTGTATCTTGGTATAGTGAATTTCAAAACAAAGATTAGAAGTTTTTGGGAACACTTTTAACCTTCACTGCAATTCCACTAATGCCCAAGAAGTGTGGTCTCTCAATTAGTTATATGAATTTGTTCAAGAGAGAATTTAAGAGTGTCTAACACTCACACATAAATCGTTTCATGCACTTACAAAATTCTGTATGTTTCACTCCTTATAACTGATTATCTAATTGGGCTAGCATTTTGGGCTTTTCCAATTGGGCTTTAGTATGTGGCTCGGAGTGAGACCAAAAGGGAACAAATAAGACACTAGCTCCAATGGGCTTTGGGCTTTTCTGTCAACTCTTGACAAGTCCAAAGTTACCATTAATTATATTTAATATCACTATATAAATATAATTACACTCTAGGCCTTATTAATAAATTATATCCCAATACTTTATTGTACATGCAACCCCTTCATAAAATATTCGTAGTAATACAAAGTCATGAATGAAGAATGCCACTTTGTAGATTACTACATCTTAATCCTTAAGTACCCAGTTTAATCCTTTTAAGTTATTCATAAATATGTAATTTAGTAATTTCTTATCAAAATGGTTAGGCCTAACTCTCTGCATGACTGAACCCATTAAACTTATCTTAAATGAATATTTTATACCTCCGTTAAGAGATTATGAATTTTATATTGAAAATATATGTTCTATCAACACTAAATGTGGCTGCCCAACATACTGATGTTTTGATCGTTACTTTAGATCTCACTCCTGATATATCAAAGCAACCTACACTTCATGATCAGGTCCATTATTTTCTCAGGATTAAAAGTTCATGTAAATATAAGTCGTGAGATTTACTATTCAATTGACAGTCGTTAGGAGAATAGTAAATCTCACAGCGGTCCAGTTCAATATGTCTTAACTCTTAAAACACATCAACATATCAACTAGAAGTCTCCACTTCCATGATTAAGACAAATCATCTTAGTTGATATGTTATAGTCTTCGCAGATGAAATGCCCAATTTCATCACCAACTATGAACTAAAATTCTGAGTTTACAAAGAACTTGTGACTTATATCTTTTGTGACTAAATCACATAAATCACATACTATGCATCTCATGAACTAAATGATAATGTTCGAATATTCATGTTACCATTATTTTAGATAATAATAAAACAACTTTATTAATCACAATATTAAGTTATACATAATATCATACATAATATCATACATAATGTCATACATAACGTACAATAGGTTTTAAGGGCACTAATCCTAACAGCATAGTATGTGATTTATGTGATTTAGTCACAGAAAATATAAATTACAAGTTTTTTGTAAACTCAAAATTTTAGTTCATAGTCTGTGATAAAATTGAGCATTTCATCTATGAAGACTATTACATATCAACTAAGATAATTTGTCTTGATCATGGAAATGGAGACTTCTAGTTAGTATATTGATATGTTTTAAGAGTTAAGACATATTGAACTGGACTATTGTGAGATTTATTATTCTCTTAATAACTGTCAAATGAATAATAAATCTCACAACTTCTATTTACATGAACTCTTAATCCTAAGAGAATAATGGACCTGATCATGAAGTGTAGGTTACTTTGACATATCAAGAATGAGATCTAAAGTCATGATCAAAACTTCAGTACGTTGGGCAGCCACATTTAGTGTTGATGAAACATGTATTCCCAAGATAGAATTCATAATCTCTTAACGGAGATATAAAATATTCCCTTGAGATAAGTTTAATGGGTTTGATTATTCAGAGTATTAGGCCTAACCACTTTGGTAAGGAGTTACTAAAGTATATATTTATAAAATTGGATTTCATAAATATATGATGAATAACTTAAACGATTAAACCGGGTACTCAATGATTAAGATGTAGTAATCTTCCAAATGGCAATCTACATTCATAACTTTATATTACTATGAATATTTTATGAAAGGGTTTCATGTATAATAAAATCTTGAGATATAATTTATTAATAAGGCCGAGAGTGCAATTATATTTATATAATGGTATTAAATATAATTAATGGTAACTTTGGACTTGTCAAGAATTGACAGAAAAGCCCAACACCCATTAAAGCTAGTGTCTTATTTGTTTCCTCTTGGTCCCACTCCAAGCCACATACTAAATCCCAATTGGTATAGCCCAAATGGCTAGCCCAATTAGATAATCACTTATAAGGAGAGAAACATACAGAATTTTGAAAGAGAATGAAATGGTTTGTATGTGAGTGTAAGACACTCTCTGTTAGGTTCAAAGTACTTAGGAACTAATGTATTAGAACTCTAATTTGTATTTTTGGCAAACCATGATAAAAACAAGTTGTTTAGTCTTGTTTTAGACTTGTTCAAAGTATGTGATTTATATAAAGTTGGAATCGAGCTGCTGCAGAATGCATTGTGCAATTTGGTTTGGCTCGATCGATCGAGAATTAAACTCGACCGATCGAAATTCGGGTAGAATGTTTTTTCTGCAGAATTTTCCAACTCAGCCCAAGCCTATTAAGGATTAGGGTTTCAGATCTACTTCTTCCAATATATAAAGGAAACCCTAAGCACATTTTTAAGTGATTTTTAGAGAGATTAAAGTGCCTCTTGTGTGTCTTTTTGTATTTAGGGTTTTGTACCCAAAAGCTCTCTAAAGGTTGCTTTACTTGCTGTGTGTGTGAATCTCTTGTGAGATCTGAAAGGTGGTTGCCTTCACACATGCTTAGGATTATGAAGAAGGAGATTTCATTGAGAGCTTGATGATCATTTAGTTGCTACACAAAAGAGCTTAAAGATACACAAGCGGAAGTGCTTGTACTTGCTGGAGAATCCAAGAAAGAAGGAGTCCATGGTCTCGAAGCTTGCACGTGGTCGTGTCAGTAAGTTTTCTACATGATGTGGCAATAAGATGTTAGTGGTCTAAGTCGCTATTGTAAAATTTCGATCCTTTCATTGTGGATTCAAGTTTACCTTGAGGTTAGTTAGGCTAAATCCTCCACAAGTTTTTTGCTGGTTTGGTTTTCCTAGGTCATCATATCTTTGTGTTATTTATATTCCGCACTTTACGTTGATATAATTGTATGATTGTGTTAACCTAGATCTGGAATTTGGACTAAGTAATAACTTGGCTTGTTAACTAGGTTAATCCAATTGTGTTTTAAGGGGTCTAAAAACTCACACTATCTATTATTCTCCCTTGAACACATACATATAAATTGATTGAGAGATTACAGTTCTTGGGCACAAGTGGAATTGGAGTGAAGATTAAAAGGATGACCTTCACACGAGGGAAGGGGATCTTGCTCTTACATAGTTCATGTTATCAATTGCGAATGAAGTAGATCTGTTAATTTTCCGCTGCGTATGTTTTGTATGCGATACAAACATATATTTTTCCAACACAAGTATCCTCTGACATCCTGCAAGGTAATACACAGTTGGAGAAAGAGGAGCTGGGGATATAAAGGGTGACCTTCACATGAGGGAAGGGGATCTTACTTGTTGGAGAAGAAAAAAATAGAGAGAGAAAGAAAATGTATTTTAATATTATAGAGATCATTGTGTACCTTGGCGAAAGCCATTTTCAGTCAATTAGAGCCAGATAGTTCATCTTGATCTCTAACTACATCTGTTTAGTTTTCCCACTGTGGATTACTTTCTTGTTCCTTAAAAATTTGTTGTGTCGATTAATTACATTTAGATTATTTTTATTTCTTAGTGTTTTTGACCCCCACAAGTTTGGTTGAAGAGAAAAGTGGGGAAAAGATGGGAGAAAATGGTCTTTGGTTAGGAAGGGGAGGGGCAAGAGAAGATAGGGGCCAGGAGTTTTCTTCCTAGGCCCATCATCTGGGATAAAATAATTTTCTCCTTAAATTATGGGAGAAAAGTAGGAGACAGAGTGGGGTTGATGGGAAATTATCCATCTGCCCTCCCCCCAATTTAATCGTGCTTTTTATTTTCCCCTTTTTCATGTATGTTACATTTTGGTTTTCTCTCCCCCTTAACTTTTAGTTTTTTTCCCTTATTTAATATTTTTTTTTCTGCTAATAGGGGCATAGGAGTAAATCTATACAATATACCCTTTTTATCATATCATTTTTTTTTCTTAATTAATAATGGAGTATATTTTTTTATCCCTAGCCAAACACCTTGAGAAAAAGTTATAATATCTTTTATCCTCTCACTTTTCCATCCCAACTAAACAAACTCTTAATTAGGAGAAAGACTATTAGCTATTTTGCAACCTTTATTTTTTCAATAAGTCTTTCAAGCAATGTAAAATTTCATATGACACCATATATTTCATAATGTAGTGTCAAACTAATATGTTGATAGGTTTAAGGGATAGTCAATGGCATGATCCAATTATTTATATGGAGAGAATCGTTTTACAAGAGAACTTGGGTTTGAATACCCTTGTCTTCATTTATTGCAAGAAAAAACACTCACATAATTAGATGGTTAATTACACCTTACAATTGGACAAATATGTGAAGAGAAGTAAAGAGATGCTAGGAATTTAATTGTAAGTCTTTTCGCTATTTTCATTGAGAAAACAAACAAGGAGTTACATGTGAGTCAATCAAGCTAAAAAGGTGTCAAAAATCCCGTGGATCAACAAAAATAGCCGATGAATTAGAGGATTGGGATTTGATCCAATCAGCTGTGTCACATTTTTCACTAGAATCTGCTAGCTTCTTAATGCACCACAGATCCTCAGCCCATGAAAATCTCTTCCAATGTGGGATGGCCTCCCTAACCGGGTCCCACTGGCCCACCTCTGCGACCACAGCCCCACATCCAACATCATCTCTAGCCAAATTATGTGCAAATGCACATAGAGACTTCATGAGACTGCAAGCAATACGTTTTGCTTGACCTTCCATGTGCAAACCATACAAAGTGTAAACCCCAAATTGTCTAAAAACATCAGGAAATGAAGGTAACCTTAGCCATGGCATACATGCATCCACCAACCTAGTTCCCATGCAACACAAGTACGTTAACTTTGACACACCCATCACTTGTAACTTGAACACTTCCTTAGTGTTCCACACACTTAGAATTGCGAAGCTTGGTGGGAGAATACCTGTTTTTGGATCCCACTTAAGGAAGGAATTCTTGGGGAGAGCCATGAATGTGCCCAAATTGAGCTTGTTGCTTAAAATATTGTCTATATCTTTAGGGAAGAATTCTGAATTGGCAAAGGTTCGATGATAAATTGACTCAGCAAGTTGTGGGGTGAGTTTGACGATTGCAATGCTCGAGCCAGTTGGCTTGTGATGAGCATGAACAGGCTGCACCAACATGGTAGGAGTTCGAAATTTCATGTATGAACATTTTTGGGTAAATAAATTAATGGAGGCCTCGTTGGTGCAATCGGTGGCCATGTATGCATACTCTGCGCCCTTTTGCTTGCACCATTCTTCTAACTTCTGAATCAGTTTTGTGCCAATTCCAAGCCTCCTGCAAGCCAAGTTTCAAAGAATTCAGAATTAATATTTGTGGTTGAAATATGATGGTTATCTCTTCGAATCTTCTAAAGTGGAGTTTGACTTTTAAAATAGGTTATAAACCGTTAAAGCATTATTCTTGGACGACCAAGGACCCAAATTAAGCACCTAACACCAGGAAAAAAAATAAAGTACCTAAAGCCATAGTGATGACAAAATAAAAACATAAAGAAACGAATAATTGTGAGGTACTTTATAAAGTGACTTTTATTCGGAAAAAAGTAACATTTTAGAAGATACAATAACATGGCAGACTACAAAAGTAACAATTCGTGACCTGTATCATATCCAAAGGATGCTTTACCTAGTGACATCTATCACTCTAATTAAATGTCGAAGAAAATTTTAGTTAAGTGATAAGGGTAAGTCTAAAAGTTTGATAAACTCATTCACATAAGGTAAAGCCGACGGTCCTAATGAACTTGTCGGCCTTACTTGTGCATTCATAGACATAAATGACGGTTCCATCTCAAGGCCGACGGCTACACCTTGAAGTCAATGACACCTGAATATGACAACCAGAATGCATAGACGAGATAAGAAGCTGACGGAAGGAAGCTGAAAAGGATAAGTAAACATTTGACGGGTCTAACATGGCCTTGTTTGGCCTCCACGCATGAGTATATAAGGAAACATCTTATGCCCCACGGTTAACCATAATCAAGGAGATTCTTACAAGGAAACGATCCCGCAAAATATGCGTATTAATGAAGATCTTTCCTACAAGGAAAGACTCTCTATGCCAAGGAACGAATGTTTACCCTATGCTACTATAAAAACCCCAAAACCCTCACACACCAAGGTACGCATAATTTACCCCAGCTCTGGCACTCTAAAGTTATGAAAGTTTTCTAACTTGACCTTCGGACGGTATTTGCCCGGTACCGCACCAGTATTCTCTGCAAGGTCTTCTTTGTTTTTGTTTCGCAAATGTTGTCTCGATCACGTTAAGACTGTGTGACTTACTGACGATTTTTTGCATTATCATTAAGAAATGCCAGTGCAACATGTAGTCTTCTCTTTTTCTGTGTTCTTCTTAAAAGATAATAATCATAATAAAAAATAAAAATAAGATAGGGACTAACATGAATCCAATACTTGTATGAACTGAATCTGTTAAAATTTTAACATGTGTCAAATAATTGTCACATCTCCAATGCTAGACCCTTGCTCAGATAAACACCAAACAACACACGTATTTACTTTTTATGTAAAGGAAGTATAACTTATTATGGGTGTATTTATCATTTCCCTCATAGCTGAGTAAGACCCACCAGCTGTAAGGGAGAGGATACATATACCAGGGTATACGGACCATTGTAGGTGAAGCAAGCAATCTAGCAAAAGTTTATATATAATAAATAAAAAAAGCAATCTAGTTCAAGTTTCATAAAAAGAAAAAAGAAAAAAAAAAAAAAAGGCACTCTAGGACAAGTACAAACAAGAAGAGAATGGGAATTTCAAGTACGCATGAGTGAAAGGCTAGCCAGATGCCTTTTCATCTGTCCTTTATTTTATTTTTTCCTCTCTTGGTTGATTAATACTTTCGTTTATTGGATGACTAAAGTTATGCATAATATCCTATCAAAAAAAAGTTATGCATAATAATTTTCGCATTAAAAAAATATTAACAAGATTTTTTTGGTTTTTATTCGGTCATTTTATTTATTTTTCTTATAATTTAGTAATAATAAAGATGAATAACTTGAATTTGGATGTTTTGGAAATACAAGAAGTGTCAACAAATTAAGGTACAATACGGTACAATACTTTGGACAATTTTATTATTTGTCATTAACAATTTTTCACCTTAGAAATTGTGAAATTTTTTTGTAAAAATAATTGAGACTCTAAATTTCTTGTTCCATGATACAAGGAGCATTGCGTCCTCTTTATAATCGAATCAAATCCTTTCTTTATTTCTTTTATTTGTTTTCCTTTTTATTATGGGGGTGGGAATGGGACTAGAATCTAATAAGAAAGCAAAAGATGTAAGAGAGAGAGAGAGTGAAGAACCTGTGCGTGAGAGAGACCCGTAGTCCCAGAATATAAGCCAACTTTACATAAATTGAATTCCCCCTCGTCACAGTTTTTACACACCCTCTTATTACCCCCACAATCTCTCCCTCTCCATATTCCGCAACCTGTACACATCATATTTAAAAAGGAAAAAAATAAAAACTAAAAAACTAAAATCTCACAAACCTAGCTAGCAATCATAATTTCTGTTTAAAAACAATGATGATTTTATTCACATATACTAAGCATCAAAATAAGTTTCAAACACAATAATATTTTGAATAAATTGGGCAAATTGGTCACGTCCCCAAGAACGTCATTCCATAATGATTATTTCTTATAATCATACTAAAACACTAATTGAATAATTATTCAATTAATAATATTAAAAAAATTTACCAGCATGATGTGTAGTGGGACGTGACGGGCACGGCATAAGGGGTCGCCCATTAGGTCAGTGAAAAGTGAAGGCTTCCCCTGCTGCTGCTGCCCTACTTCACACTGTCTCTCAAGCTCTTCCACTGCCAACTTCTGTCTCTCTTCATACTCTCTCACTACAACCACCTTCTTCTCTGCTGTTTCAACCTTGCAGGCCTGTTTTGGCAAGTACTCGGCGGCTACCTTCACTGACATGTTAGAGAATATGATATACAGTACAACTCAAATGAAATGTGTAGATATAATAGAGTGGAATATTAATTATCTTGTTTTGTTTGTGATATTGTGCTATGAGCTAGCATCAATATATATATATATATATATATATAATCGCGGTGGGGGGGAAGGGGAGGGGAGGAGGAGGATATGCTGACATGGAGAGATTCCTCCAGTGTCAGTGGACTTTCTTTTAATTTCTAGCAGTACTGTCACTCTAATCATATCATGTTACACATTCTCTCCATGCATGTATTTGAATATATAAGCCCAAAGATGAATATACCCTTTTCAATCTTATTCATCTGTGATCGGGACCAAAATACTAGATATTATTTCAATTATTGCTTGGATTCATCAAGCTACGTGGTGTCTATATATCGAAAAAACCAAGGAAATAAAAAAAAAAAAAAAAAAAAAAAGGAAAAAAAGAAAGAAAGAAAAGGACAAAAAAAAAAAAAAATTGTTATATAGTCTAAACATGTGTAGTGTCGATTGAGCTGATAGTAATGGGCATATAATGATGGGAATAGTGACAGTAGTAGCTTTGTATTTTAGTGGTTCTCTGTGGTCGAAATTATATTACAATAGTCCTGTAGCAATCACTAGGGAAAAAAAAAAAAAAAAAAAAGGACTATAATACAATTTTAACCTAAAAAATTTGGGGATTTTTTTCATTTTGGATATTTAAGTTACAAAATTTAATTTTTACCTTTATGTTTGATTCGTTCATATATTTTCTTTTTACATTTTAAGATTTTCATTGTGAGATGTTTGATTTAATTTTTTGTCTAACTCTTTACATTTCAAATATTCATTGTAGGGATTCAAATTGTTTTGGACCCAAATAATAAAATTTTTAGAGCATGGGTAGAAGGGCTAAACACTAGCAAAGCGAACTATGGTTGACGTGAGATTCATAGGAATAACAATAAAGGAATTTGACTAAGTATTTGGGAGGATAATAACAGTGATTTTTGCTAAGTATTTATGAAGAAAGTTCGTCATCGGCTCAGTCCGAGGATCACTTTCCTTTAGAACTGACAAAGACAAGGGTTGTCCTCGGACTCCTTGAAAACCACTTCTATGTTTCTTTATTTAAGAGTTCCCCCCCCCCCCTTTCATGGCGCTGGAGGTTCTATTTATTATATAGTCTCGTTTAGTTGATCTCTGCCGTCCACTTGTCGGTCATCTGAACTTATATCTGAGGGCTTGTCCCATTAGTCACCTCTGCAAGCTTTCTATTAGTTGGAGTAACCAAGACTGCACTGTTCACTGGTCACTTCACCATTAATGCGGCCAGAGTATTGGTGGCATGCATTTAATAAACGAGTGACAGCTTCCATCAATCAACATCGGCTTGTCGAGGACGTGGCGCCCTCAGCAAGGTCCCTTAGCCACTTGGGCACGATGTGGAATGGGTCGGGGTTGTTAAATATTTGGGGCCCCACATTCATTTTTATTAAAGGCCAAATAGAAAATTAAATCAAATATGAACGACCAAAATAAAATTGAATTAAACATTAAGTACTAAAATAAATATTTTAAAAAGGGAAAAATGAAAATAACCTCAAATTTTGAGGACTAAAAGTATACTCTAGTTTAATAAAGATCTCATGTCTCAATGTGGGTGTGCTTTATCAACTATAATTTGTTATATATATATATATATATATATATATATATATATATATATAGAAAAATAGACATATTTATTGTAATTGATGAAATATAAAATAAGCACCGTTAGTTGAGGGTTTATTAATACAATGCATAATATATGTGTCTGTATAGTTGGTTATTATGATTAATTAAGAAGTGACAATTGTTATCTTTGCAAGGTTGAATTTAATCAACCATTTTGTTGGCTTTATTCTATGCCAAATTTGCTTGTAATTCAGCATTTAGAAACCCTGTATTTAGATGGGAATCATGTAAGGATAATGTGTAAGAGAGTGTGAAGAAATGCTCAAAATTGTGCAGTGAAGCAGAGACTCGCAGTTGGATCTTGCGGGTTACTCGCAGCTTGCAACCAGCCAGAAGATGCACATGAGTGAAGCATGCAAAGTAGTTGAAGCGTCGTGCCAGCTGTAGCACTACAAGACAAAAAGTCCAGACTGGCCATTCAGTTATCTCACGACTTGAACTCGCGACTCAGTCAAGTCACGAGGCCAAGCCACCAGCCAACTCTGTTTTGAAAAAATGACTCTTCGCATTCCAAACACTCACCACTATATATAGACTCTTATACCCACGAAATGTAGAAAGCTTCCAGAGAGAATTTTGAGAGAGAAACCCTAGAAAAAACAAGATTGACTCATCCACAATCTTCACATAGAGACTCTTCAAATTCCTCTACTCTCACCCTCTTCATTGTTACATCCTTGAGAGGTTCTTAGCCAAATTCTTTTCTCACCATACCCACATCTGTGAGAAGGCTTTTTGGTGCTTTGGGAAGCAGTTAGGAAGGAACCAATTCATATTGGTTGATGCTATGGGCTATAGCGGAATCTTGTAAGCTAGAAAAGACAAAGGTTTGGCATAACCTTGTTGGAGTAAGAAACTTTGAGGGTTTAGGTACACTGGGTAGATTAGGCTTGGAGGGTCTATTATTGTTCATGTATCCCAACTACATTTTCTAGTGAGTTATTGACTGCTTGGAGGGCGACGAAGAGGTTTTATGCCAAGGGCTTCGGTTTCCTCTTCGATAACACATCGAGTGTTGTCCGTGTGTTTGCATCTCTCTTCCCTTTATCTTTACCATTTAATTACTACTATGGTTGTGATTATTTATGGTTTAGATTGTTTACCAGTTCTGTTTAGCTTATGGTCATGTTCCACACATTTTTTGTTTGATAATAAGCTTGAATTGGTAATTTGTAAAGTGGGGGTCTGAACGTTCATAGTGTTTTATACGCTATTTGAACTTTCAATTAGTATCAGAGCGGGTGCACTCTTTGTGGTTTAAACACCTTAGTGCGATCCCTGACCCCGTATTGAGATGGACCGGTCTCAATCTCTAAATGTTCCACCATTTTTTTATGGTAACAATTATGCATTTTGGAAAGTCTGAATAAGGGTATTTTTGTGTTCTATTGATGATGTTGTGTGGGATGCAGTTGAAGTAGGTTGGACTAGGCTGGAGGCTGCTAAATCCACTTGGTATAAGGCAGCTCTTGCGGCAGCTAATGCTAATAGTAAAGCCTTGAATGCTATTTTCTGTAGTATTTCTCCAGAAGAATTTCACAGGATTTTACACATCACTGTTGCTAAGGAAGCATGGGAGATACTGGAGACCACTTATGAAGGAACAAAGAAAGTGAAAGACACCAAGCTACAAATACTGACCACGCGCTTTGAGGAGCTCAAAATGAGTGAGGATGAGTACTTTGACTCTTTTTATAGTAAGTTGAATGAAGTGGTCATCGGCAAGTTCAATTTGGGGGAGAAAACGGAGGATTCTAAAATAGTAAAGAAGATCCTTCGGTTATTGTGAGGATTCTAAAATAGTAAAGAAGATCCTTCGGTCATTGTAGGAAAGCTTCCGTGCCAAGGTGACAGCGATTGAAGAGAGTAAGGATCTTGATGACATCAAAGTCCAAGAGCCGATTGGTTCACTGCAGACGTATGAATTGTCATTGCCTACACAAAGGAAGAACAGATCTCCTGCTCTTAAGACAATTGATGAAAGGGTAGTAACTCATGACTCATCGATGAGGATGTTGTCGATAAAGATGTGGCGTACCTTGTGAAAAATTTCCAAAAATTCTTGAAATTCAAGAACAGTGGGAAATCTGTTAATAAAGGGAAATTCCAGACTTCCGGGAAGGAGAAAAAGGGAATTCAAAAGGAAAGATGGTAGGGAATCCTAATCTTCACAAGGAATCACTTGTTTCTAGTGCAACGGACATGGACACTTCAAGAAAGAATGTCCCAATTATTTGAAATCGAAGGGCAAGGTCTATGCCACAACTCTAAGTGACTTGGATTCATCCAATTTTGATTTTGAGGAAAGCTATGACGGAGAAGGAAATTACTCTGCATTTATGACTATTGCTCAGGTTGAGTCTTCGAAGGACTTGAATTTGCTTGTGCAAGAACTTAGGGAGCATAGTGATGAAGAATCCATGGGGATTGTGGAAGAATCGGATGCTGAAGAAGAAGAAGATACAGCTGGTCTTCAAGAGAATTACACCTTACTTCTTGAGAAGTTGGGAGAGTACGTAAGGGTGGCGAAGGTGGCTGTGAAGAAGATGAAGAAAGCAGATGAGGACTATAGAAGTCTCGTAGTTAGATATAAGGAGGCCAAGTGTGAGATTGAGACTCTAAATGGTGAGTTATCAGAAGCTTACACGAAGGTGAGATTCCTTGAGCTTGAGGTGGTTCAAGCAAATGCCAAGGTAGAGCGAATATCCACAAAGAAGCTTGATGATGTCCTTTCTCATCAAAAATCCTTCTCCGACAAAACTGAATTAGGATACACTGGAGAAAGCAGTTCAGTTGTTAATATCTCTAAAGAAGTAAAGTTTGTGAAGGCCAAAGAGTCGATTGTAGTTGCCCCTACTGTGGAGAAGGCAAAGGTTGAAAAGAAGAAGATTGTGACTGACCAAAGGGTATTGAATAAGCCCCTGAACTAATCTATGGTCAGGACTGAAGCAAGAGGGAGATCTCTTCCAAGATCACAAAGAGGTCCGAGAACGAACCACTTTTGCCATCATTGTGGTCTTCAAGGACACACCCGACCCAATTGTCATAAGCTAAGAGCTTTAAAGAATGCAACTGATCAAAGGTCAAGAGGACCAAGAAATGACAAGAGAACTTGGGCTGTTGAGTCATCAAGAAGTCAAAATGGTGACCCCGGTGTGATGGACGTGATGAAGATGATCGGTGCTTTCACCACTTGTTTAGAAAGTTTCACTAGAAGGTTTGAAAGTCCTAAATCTAGTACCCAATCCTACAAGGATATCACAAACACACAGGACGTGTGGGTGAAGAAGGGTACTCATGCATAAGCATTACAACATGTCCATAGACTAATACTTCCTATATTTTGTGACAATGCTTGGTTGTGTACTTAGTGCTAGTTTGAATAGAGATTTGTTTGTCTATTTGTTTTTGCTTTAAATGTTTTTACATTGTTGTTTTTTATTAATCTTTTTTTTACTCTTGTGTCAAAAATCCAAAAATACATAAAAAGTAAAAAATCCAAAATGCTTGATCAATTTTGTTGAGTTTTCTCTCAAAGCATATTTTGCCTTGTACCTTTGTACTAATGGCTTTATGCATTTATGAGCTTAGCTTGTTTCCAATGCACTCATATCATTATGGGAGAAATTTTGAAATCTATGTGACTGTTATGAATAGATCTTCATCCTTGTCATGAATGATTAGAGAATGGTTTTGTTGACCTTGAAACATGCTGTAAGGTTAAAATTAATCAACCATCTTGTTGGTTTTATTCCGTACCAATTTGCTTGTAATTCAGCACTTAGTAACCCTGTATTTAGATGGGAAACTTGTAAAGGTAGTAAGTGAGAAAGTGTGAAGAAATGCTTAAGAGTGTGCAAGGAAACAGAGTCTCGCAACTGGATCTCGCGGGTGAGTCGCGGCTTGCAAGTCGCCAAAAGTCTGCACACGTGCCAAGTATGTTAGAAGCTGAAGAGTCACGCCAGCTGTTGCACTATAGGACAAAAGTCCTAGGCTGGCTAGGCCATTAGCTCGCAGCTTGAACTCGCGACTAAACCTAGTCGCGAGGTCAAGTCGCCAAAATGCCCTGTTTGGGAAAATCTGACGTTTCATATTCCATTCTCATTCCAGTATAAATACCCCTCATCCCACAATATTGAGTGAGCTTCCAGAGAGAATTTTGTGAGAGAAACCCTAGAGAAAAACAAGATTGCTTCATCCACAATCTTAACCTTAGAGACTCTACAAATTCCTCTACTCTCTTCCTCTCCATTGTCATACCCTTGAGAGGCTTTTTAGCCAAATCCTTGTCTCACCATACCCAGTCCGTGAGAAGATTTATTTGGTTCTGTTGGGAAGCAGTTAGGAAGGAACCAATCTACATTGGTTGATGCTATGGTTTAGTAGCGGAATCTGATAAGTTAAAGAAGAAATAGGTTCGGCGTAACCTCGTTGGAGTAAGAAGCTTGGAGGGCTTAGGTACTTAGGTAGATTAGGCTTGGAGGGTCTTCTGCTGTTCATGTATCCCAACTATATTCTTTAGTGGATTATTTGACCGCTTGGAGGGCGGCGAAGAGGTTTTACGCCGAGGGCTTCGGTTTCCTCTTCGATAACACATCGTGTTTTGTCCGTGTGTTTGCATCTTCTTTCCTTTATCTTCGCCTTATATTTACTGATGTGGATGTGTTTATATTTGACTTAGATTGTTTATCAATTCTATTATAAGCTTGTTATCATGTTCCACACATTAACTGTTTGATATAAAGCTTGAATTGGTAATTTTGTAATTGGGGTCTAAACATTCAAAGGTGGTTTATACCCATTTTGAATTTTCAATTGGTATCAGAGCGGGTACACTTGTTGTGGTTTAAATGCCTAAGTGTGATCCTTGACCCCTTGTGTTTATTTGCCATGGATTGTGCTTTGTATGCCTCTTTGTATGATCTGGTTGGTGATGAATGTAACACGCCATGTGTTTGTGAAAATGCCTCTATAAGAGATAATCCTCATGATTGTGATGCTGTGTTACATGAATCTTTGGATGTTGTTGATACTCCTAACATCAAACCCTTGAAGAAAATTGCTAAGAAGTTTCAAAAGAATTTGAACAAGTTATTTTGTGAAAAGGATGATTTGATTGCTAAGCTCAATGATACCAACAAATTGGTTGAAAAATATAAGAAACTTGCTAAAAATTCTCTTGAAAAGCTGAAAGAGTTTGAATGTTTGAATATGGACTTGGATGCTAAACTTGTTTTTTCTAACAAACTTGTTGATGAGCTAAAATGTGAGAATGAATCTCTGAAAATGCATGCCAAGTGTTTGATTGCTGAACCTATTGCTAAAAAAGATGATAATATACGTTGCAATCATGTTGTGGTACCCGATTTTGTGCCTATTGTGTGTTCTACCTCAAAGGACAAATTGGTGTACATTCCTCCACATAAAAGAAATCAAAAAGTGAAGAGAAAGGCTGTTAAGTCAAAGCCTCCATTTAGGTCTCAACCTAAGGCTCTGGATGGATCTAAGTTTGTTCCAACTTGCCACCATTGTGGTGTGATTGGTCATATAAGACCTCAATGTCATAAGTTGAAGAGGGAACAAAACAATGTTGCTAGATCCCTTCCCAAAAAGCCTAGTGGACCTAAACAAATTGTTTGTCACCATTGTGGTGCCTTTGGTCATCGAAGACCTCAATGCTCTAAGTTTCATACTTTTAAAAGAATCAAAATAAAAGAGAAACTTGAGTTTTGTGGAAGTTGTGCTAAAAAGGGTAAACCGGATTTGAGTGATAATTGCATGTTGTTAAAGAAAGTGTTTAATGCTCTTAACTCTTTGACTACGTACATCTCTAGTTCTCATTCTTCCAACCTTCGTCTCACTTCTCTTGAGACACTCATTCCAAACAATCGTTCCGTTTGGATGAGGAAGGGCTCTTATGGTTGAGCTTTTGCTCTTTTGGTCCTTGATCTAATTCTTTCGATCTTTGTAGGACCCTTCATGCATTGAATATCGTATCTTCATGCATTTGTTTGTTTGCTTTGATCTTACTTTTATGTTTTAGTTTTTGTGTGAGTAAAAAATCCAAAACCACATAAAAAGTGAAAAATTCAAAAAGTTTGATCGTATATGTTTGAGCACATATCACATGTGAGTTTTGCCTTGTATCTTCGTACAAATGGCTTTATGCATTTACGAGCTTAGCTTGTTCTTTATGCACCTATATCTTTGTGGGAAAAATCTTGCCATCTTTGTGTGATTGTTGTAAATCGATCTTCAAGCTTGTCATGAATGGTTAGTCAATAGTCATGTTGGTTTTGATACATGCATAGACTTGTGCCTATAGATCTTCCCACCATTTATTTTTGTTTTTGCTTAAAAGAGCTCATCAAATGTAAATCTCCAAATGAAAAGAGAAATTGAGCTGCAAAAGCCTGTCGCACATACTAGTATTTGACTAGGAAAAAAGGAAAGCGACTTTTATGAAATTATATGATGCCCAAAAAGCCAAAGGCTTGTTCATCAAATTGAAATATCAAAAATTTCAGGCATCGATCTCAAAATGAGATGTATTGATTCAAAATGATCAAATTTTATGAGTTGTAAAGAAGCCAAATGAAAAGTTTCAAAGATATGTAATCATTTTCTTGTGGGAGGTCATATATATTCATTTCTGTAATTGAGATAGACCACTTGTCTTAGTTCTAGTTTTGTTTGACTTGATTGAATTGATCATTGAAACTTCATTCTAGCTTGAATTGGTAATTTTGTAATTAGGGTCTAAACGTTCAAAGGTGGTTTATACCCATTTTAAACTTTCACATGTATAGACTTGTGCCTATATATCTTCTTACTCTTTATTTTGTTGTTTTTGCTTAAAGAGCTCACCAAATGTAAATCTCTAAATGAAAAGAAATATTGAGCTGCAAAAGTCTATCGCACATACTAGTATTTGACTAAGAAAAAGAGAAAGCGACCTAAAATAAAATGTATGATGCCCAACAAGCCAAAGGCTATATCATCAATTGAAATATCAAAAATTTCAGGCATCGATCTCACAATGAGATGTTTTGATTCAAAAATATCAAATGATATGATGTATATAGCGCCAAATGAAAAGCTTCAATGTTATGTTATCAAGTTTATGTGGGAGGTCATATATACATATTTCTATAATTAAGATGGGTCACATTATCTAGTGCTAATTGTGTATGTCTTGGTTGAATTGATCATTGAAGCTTCATATTAAACTATGGACTATCTCATTCTTGATACCCACACACATCACACATGTCTATGATCAATGAATGTCATATTCATTTATGTGATTGTACTTGATTAAATGTGTTTTCACATGCTCAATCTTTGTTGATCAAACATAAAAAGATTTTTGAGTGTTTTAGTTATTTTTGGAAAGTATTTTGTTTTTTTACAAAAAGTGTCAAAATTTCAAAAACAGTGTTACCTGTTCTGGCGACTTAGTCGCGGGTTGGTCCAGTCGCATGCCCTAGTTGCAAGCATTACTCAAAAGTTTTTCGCGACTCACTGGCGGGTCAATGTCCCGATCGCAAAAAATACTTATAATATTTTTCAAAATTTGGGTTTTTATGTTTCTCGCGGCTCAGTGCGGCGACTTGTTCGCGGGTGGAAGGTCCAGTCACGAGAGGTACACAGAGATTTTCACGGCTCACTTCGCGACTCTCTCGTAGGTAGACCTTCCAGTCGCAAAAAACACTTGGAAAATTTTTCAAAATTTTTTTCTTAAGTGTTTTGGTGGTTGGCCCTAGCAACTTGCACGCGACTTGACTCAGTCACGAAAAACGCGTGTTTTTGTTTCTTTTAAGGGCAATTTTTAAAACTTTTCAGTTTTCCCTCGAATTTTTGTGACTGTTCATTGTCTCTCTCACTTAAACCTCTCTTAAACTCACCGTGTCACTTTCGAAAAACCACCATTTTGCATCATTTCATCCTCAAATCTTCAAGAAAAGGTATGGGCTTTCTCTTTCTCACTACGTATTTCATGTTTTGAGCTTTATTTTCTTGAATCTGTGAGTTGTGGTTTTGATTTTTGTTATTGCAGTTTCGGATATGGGTTTGATTCATATTTGTGAGTTTGGGTGTTTAGATTTGATTGATCTTGTCTCTAAGATACTAAATATGGTTGTTATCATGTTTTAGTTTCTCTGTTAGTGTTTGTGCACTGATTAATGTTGTTTGGTAAATCTCATACCTATTTTGGTTTGTCTTATTGACACATTCTATTTGATTGGGTCTTTTGTGATTTTATCTGCTGGTGTGTATAGTTTGGTTCAAAATGGTGTGTTGTTTCTGCCTTGAGGATATTGTATGTCTTGTGTTGGTTTGAACATTTCATACTCATCTTGTTATGTCTCATAGACATATTTTTGTACTTACTGCTTCAATACAGTTGATTACTGCTTACTGTAGCCTTTGATTAGGATTGTGCCCAAGAGTGTTCTTGATTAGGTTGATGTGGTTAATGTCAATGTGTTATGCATAACTATTGGTGATATGTCATTCTATTTTTGAGTTGAGATATCCCCTTCAATGCCTAAATCTCAACTGAATATGGCCTTAATGGTGGTATTGTTCTATGCTTTTCTCAGTTATACTAACCTGTTACTAATGGTTGAATTTCCATCCATTGTGCTTTGTGTTTGGGGTCTTTTCTGCTATGATTTCAGATGACTCCTACCAAGAAGAAAACCACTGCTAAAAAGAGTGATAAAAGGCTGAAAATGGACAACTCCAAGTTCAAATCCACTTAACACTTTGAGAGATACAAATTGTTCTACATAAATGCAACAATAATTCAAGAAAGATTTGTGGACTTAGTGGATTTGAAGGACACCTTCATTCCCAAATGTTTTGAAGGCAGAGGTTTGGATAAGTTGTTGAATGACTTACCTGGAGTGTGTGAGCCTTTGATCAGGGAGTTCTATGTAAATGCTGTGCTAAAAGAGGATGAAATTAATTGCTGGATAAGAGGAAAGGTATTCACTATAGATGTAGGTGATATAGATAAGGTGTTGGGTCTTGAAGGTTTGGATGACCATGACTTCACCAATTACAAGGACAGGATGCTATCCATAGAAACTGTCCAATCTCGTATTGGTGGTGTTAAAGAGGGGAGATGTCTCTACACAAATGTCTTTCCAGCTAACATGAGGTGTCTAACCACCATCATGATGTTCAACCTGTATCCAGTAAGGAAGCTAACTACAATCAACAATGCTAGAGCTATCTTTCTCATAGAGCTTAGAGAGAACACCTTCATAGACATCAGCTCTCACATATTTAACATAATTGTGGATGAGACTAGAACAACTTCAAGGGCCAAACTGATTTTTCCCAGTCTTCTTATGAGGATTTTTAGATTGAAAGGTGTTGAAATCCCTCAAGATATTAGTCCCATGCCTACACTCTCAACCATCAATAAACAAGCCATCACAAGGATACAAGTTTATCTCCCAGGTGATGAAGAAGGAGGTGAACCAATGGAAACTAAGATAGAGGCTGCAGAAGAACCCTCAAGTTCAAGAGGTCGTCGCAAGTGGAGCAAAGCTTCTGCCTCATCAGCTGTACCTTCAGATGTATTCTAGATCATCCTTGAGAGGATTGATGGGCTCAGAGATGTCCAGAATGAACAATTTGACAGGCTAGCTACTCTTTAAGATTAGATGAACATCCTCTCAGTAAAGTTTGATAGCTTCTCCACCCAGTAGTGACCCTTTGGCCATTCCGGTCAAAAAGCAGGAGATTTTTGGGGTAGATCTTGAGGGGGAGTGCCAGTTTGGGGGGGAGCCTGCATAAAACTTACATTTAGCTGCTTTTACTTCAAGTTTTTACTTTTATGTTTATGCTGGATAATGTTGTCTATATTTTGGGTTTGCTACTCTTTGGCTAATAGTTTAGTTTAAACTCATGGTTGTTTTTGGTTAAATCTTTTGAATCTTGTGATACTTTGGTTTAAGCTTTTATAAGATGTTATTCAGCATGTTTATAATTCTTTTGTACCTGTACTTTTGTAGCTTTTCTTTTGTAACCGTTTGCTTTTGTAAGCTTTTAGGTTTTTGTACTCATGCTTTGTAGCCTAGTACTTGTTGTTATGCTTTGCACAACTTTAAGTACATCACTCTTATGCCCTGTGTTGGATTTTTATCCTTAATGCAATTAATCTTGTGTTGTTGCATTGGTTGAGTGTTGAAAATGCAAATGATACTTTGCAAATGAGCTTATTAGCTTGCATGTCTGGATGTTCATTCCGTGTGTGAATGAGCATTGTGATCACTATTTGTAGTGATTGCTCGTTTTTGGTCAAGCCTTGATTTATTGCTTATTTCCATTTTGCTTGATTGCATTGTGCTTGCTTCATATGCATTACAAGTTTTCTGCATACAATGATCATACTGTGTTGTTGTGTTTCAGAAGATACTTGTTCTTATGGTTCAAGAGCTTCACATATTCTAGAGTTAGGTGCAAGTGAGTTTTGCTCAACTGTTCCCAACTCACGCGTTAAGTCTAGAGTTTGTTGTAGGGGTTTGTCACGAAATAGCTAAAGGGGGAGATTGTAAGGTTGAATTTAATCAACCATTTTGTTGGCTTTATTCCGTGCCAAATTTACTTGTAATTCAGCATTTAGAAACCTTGTATTTAGGTGGGAATCATGTAAGGGTAGTGTGTGAGAGTGTGTGAAGAAATGCTCAAGATTGTGCAGTGAAGCAGGGACTCGCGGCTGGATCTCACAGGTGACTTGCGGCTTGCAACCAGCCAGAAGATGCACACGAGTGAAGCATGCAGAGAGCTGAAGCATCGTGCCAATTGTAGCACTATAGGACAAAAAGTCCAAACTGGCCATTCAGTTATCTCGCGGCTTGAACTTGCAACTCAGTCAAGTTGCGAGGCCAAGGCGCCAGCCAGCTCTATTTTGGAAAGATGACTCTTCGCATTCCAAACACACACCACTATATATTGACCCTTATACCCACGAAATGTAGAGAACTTTTAGAGAGAATTTTAAGAGAGAAATCCAAGAGAAAAAAAAGATTGACTCATCCACAATCTTCACATAGAGACTCTTCAAATTCCTCTACTCTCACCCTCTCCATTGTTACATCCTTGAGAGGTTCTTAGCCAAATCTTTTTCTCACCATACTCACATTTGTGAGAAGGTTTTTTGGTACTTTGGGAAGCAATTAGGAAGGGACCAATTCATATTGGTTGATGCTATGGGCTATAGCGGAATCCGGTAAGTTAGAAAAGACAAAAGTTCGGCGTAATCTCGTTGGGGCAAGAAGCTTGGAGGGCTTAGGTACACTGGGTAGATTAGGCTTGGAGGGTCTATTACTGTTTATGTATCCCAATTACATTTTCTAGTGGATTATTGACCGCTTGGAGGGCGGTGGAGAGGTTTTACGCATAGAGCTTCGGTTTCCTCTTCGATAACACATCGAGTGTTGTCCTTGTGTTTGCATCTCTCTTTCATTTATCTTTGTCATTTAATTACTACTGTGATTGTGATTATTTATGGTTTAGATTGTTTATCAATTCTATTTAGCTTATATTTATGTTCCGCACATTTATTATTTGATAATAAGCTTGAATTGGTAATTTGTAAATTGGGGGTCTAAACATTTATAGTGTTTTATACATTATTTGAACTTTCAATCTCAAAAAAGAAGTGACAATTATTTTGTCACCAAGAAGCCGAGTCATCTATAAAAAAATCCATTACTGAGAAAAGTAAACTAATTAGTATGTTAACCCCACATGATGATGGCACTCTTTAATTATAAAACTCAGAGAGTAATAGTACGAATAATTGGTTAGTTTGATGACTTCAATAATATGATTTCAGCAATCTTCTGGTATTAAATGAATACAATTGAAAATTTCAACAAACTATATAAAATAAGTGGGTCATGCTAATGAGTGCCTAGTATTAATTAATAATTCATTTTATTAAAGTTTTGACATTACTTTTATAGAAAATGGAAAAAGCTATCAAAATATTAATTACTTTTTTTTCCTCCATAAAAACTTTTTAAAATGGATTGTTAACCAATGCTCTAAGAGCATTCTTAGCATTTCTCTAAAATTGAAAAAAGGAAAGTGAACTAAAGGTCTAAAACACAAGGCCGGATACTGTTAATTAATTGAGCTGAAATTAAATTCACTTTTCACCTCAGTATGACACCCACAATCATGTTGCCATGTGTGCTAAGAGATGAGCTTAAATGTAAGTAACTTTTTTTTTAGAATCAAATGTAAACTAAATTCCTTAATCTTCATATATGTATATTACTTTCTCTTTACCCATTATTGAGGTAGATGGGGCGGCACACCACCGTTATTGGTGAACATGTGGTCCTATGAGGATTATGATTACTATATATATATTAATTATGGTTTTCTATAAGTTTGTTCGTTAATCTTTACAAGAATATATTGTGCTTGTGTAATAAAAGAACAAGTTTACGATTGATCAATTAAGACCCTATATAGACTCTTTGGCCAAAATGGGCAAATGCCCCTTTCGTGCAAACAAAGTGGCATTTTGCCTCATTTCCCAAACTAATTATGAAAATGCCTCTCTTTTGAAAATTGATTTTCTCAAAATCCAGTTAAAAAAAAAAAAATTTCTGGAGCCCTATAGTGGCATTTTTAAGGAGCCTATAGTGATGTTTTAAGGACTTATAGTGGCGTTTTGTAACTTGACCTTCATGAACTCGAGTTATAGGCAATTTTTTTTTTTTTTTTTTTTTTTTTTTTTTTTTTTACTTATAACTCGAGTTCATGGAAGTCAAGTTACAAAACGCCACTATAGGTCCTTAAAACATCACTATAGGCTCCCTAAAAACGTCATTATAGGGCTTAACTCGATTTTGAGAAAATTGATTTTTAAAAGAGAAGCATTTCCCTAATTAGTATAGGAAATAGGGCAAAATGCTTCTTTGTTTGTACGAAAAGGGCATTTGCCCATTTTCTCCTAAAATCTTCATTAATTATAATCCTAATTAATTAAGCTGATTTGCCTCGTTAATTCATTTAATTGGAATGACGTTTGCCTTTTAAATGTGGGACATGATTATTAATTGATGATGACGCAATAGCGCGCACTTGAACCTACCTTCTATTTTGGGGATTATTTTTCTTGCCCCAATAAAAAATTCTACATACTACAAATGTTACAGAGTAATTTTTGAAGACCAAAAAGGCCCGTAATTCGCTACAATAGGAATATTATGGGCCACTTTGGCACCAATGTGATGAGCATATATCATTTCAGCAAAAATAAGAGATGAGCATATATCATTATCATGACACTTCAGAAAATTTTGAAAGATAAGGGTGAAAAATTAATGTGCTTGCATTATTTGCGATCAAGATGATCCTTTTTTTCTAACTTGGGATCCCATGGTATATATGTGTATTCTTCTTATCCTAATAACTAGTGAATATATGGATAATAGCCCATGATCACAGTATAATGCAATAGGTCTAAATCATGTTTTTTTTAGAGAGTTTCAATTCACGGCATCCATTCTTGATCATAGTTTTTTATCATCATATTAAGACACTACTTTCTAAAAAAAAATTAATTAAGACACTAATAGGTTTTTTATCCTTTTTTTTTTTCTAACTTGGGGTCCCGTGGTACGTAAGTGTATTCTTCTTATCCTAATAACTAGGGAATATATGGATAATAACCCATGGCCACAATGTAATGCTATAGGTCTAAATCATGTTGGTTCTTAATAATGCTCTCCAGCTAAATAAGATATAGCAAAATAAACCATAGGAGCGAACTATATATATATATATATATATATATATATATATCACTATAAAGGAGCGAACTATATATATATATATATATCACTATAAGAGAAAAGACTTAATAATACAACAAAAAAATTCATTACAATAACAACTAATGTCATTGTAATAAGGTGTTATTACAATGACAAAAAAGTCGATGCAAGCTACTATAATAAAGTCCAAGGAAATAGGTTTATGCAACATTAGATTTTTGTTGCAATAAATTCCACATATTGCAACGATTTACTTTGAAAATCTCATTGCAATAGGTTGATTTTTTTTATTAAAAAATAATAATAATAAAAATAAATTTAAAAATAAATAAAAATTTTTTAAATAAAAATTTTTCCATTAACCTGTTTTGCAATTCGAAAACCATATTTAGGAACTACAATAACAAATCAAAGATACAAATAAAAGATATAAAAAAAAAATCGAAATATGTCATTTCAATACATGTCAAAAAGCACAAATATATACACAACTTGTTGAGTTTACATTCAACACACATAGTTTCAAAAAGTATGCAAAAATCAACACAACATGAAAGAAAAGTTTCTTCTTGAAGGTGTTATCCAAGCATGTTTCACGACCATTTCATTGACTTACCACCTATTTTGGAAAAAAGAATAAGAAAATAAGTATAAAGTTGAAAAACATCATATATACAACACAATGACACCAATATACACCATCATTGATTCTAAAAACACACACACACCAATACTACTTGAAGACTGTACAATTAAACAAAGAAAAATCAAATTAAAATTTAAAGAGAATCAAAAGATTACCTAAAAGTTAGAGAGAAACTTTTTAAACTGAGAAAGAGCCTCCCTAAAGAGACTATGAATTAAGAGAGACTGAAATTTGAGAGAAAAATTTTAGAATTAGTAGATATGAGAGTGAGATGGAAATTTGAGATATAAATTTTGTAGTTAGTAGATAAATTTGAATTTTGAGATAGGCGTAAGAGAAAGAGAGAAAGTAAGATGAGAAAAAAAAAAAAAAAAAGTGAGGCGTGGGGAGAGAGAGAGAGGGAGAGAAACTAAGATGAGAAAAACGTGGAGATAAAGTGGGTGAGAGAAAGAGGGAAACTAAGATGAAAATAGAAAAAGAAAAAAAAAGAGGTAGGCGTGAGAGAGAGAGAGAGAGAGAGAGAGAGAGAGAATTTGAGATTAAAAAAAAAAATTGGAGATAGAGGTGCGTGAGATAAAGAGGGAAACTAAGATGAAAAAAAAAAAAAAAGATAGGTGTGGGTGTGAGGTAAATTTTAGATGAGAAAAAAAATAGGGCGATATATGTGGGTAAGAGAAAGAGGGAAACTGAGATGAGAAAAAAAAAGGGACGCATGCATGGGTGAGAGAGAAATATTGAGATGAAAAAAAAAAAGGGGATAGACATGGGTGAGAGAGAGGAAACTAATGAAAAAAAAAATACGCACAAATTTCCTTAATTTTCTAGTTATTGAATTACTCCCCTCTATTACATTAACAAAATTTGATGTGAAATAAAGATTTAACCTATTACAATAATATAATTTGATGTGAAATAAAAGATTACCTATTACAGCAACTTATCTCAATGTAAAATAAGTATTACCTATTACAACTATACATCTCAATGTAACATAATAATTATTGCTACAACCTCATATTGATGTAATAAATTTAACAAAACTGGTTGGCTTTACCAAAGCTAATTTACCTAATTGGCTAGTTGTTATAAAATTGGCTTATTATTATTATTATTATTATTATTATTATTATTATTATTATTATTATTATTGTAGTTGGACTAGAGAACTGGAGTGGTCCTCCTTCGATCCCTACTTACCAAGCTAATTTTACCAAATTGGCTAGTTAATTCCCATGCATGCATGGGAAAGCCTTGTGCATTACAAGATATATCTATATATATATATATATATATATATATAACCAGTGTATTAACTATTAAGCTGAAGCATATTCTGGTTCAACAATATTGTTTTGGTAAGAAAGATTGATCTTTTCGATCTTAGGAAAATATATATGATTCGATCACGCTCTTCTTTTCATCTCTCTTTTTAGATTTCTTCTAACATTTCTCCTCATTTTTAAAGGGTATAAAGTTCCACATAGAACCTGTGGGGTATTAAACTTTTTCTCATTCCTATTGTCCAATAACATAGTCCTCCAATAAATCCGTTTCATACAAATAATGGAAATAGTGATAACAACTTCTTATTTGCCATTGGTTTTGCTAATCTTTTGATTATGCGCTTATAATTTGGCTTATGTTGTTTATTGGCTTGTTGAAAAAAGAACTATATATTCTGTTTCAGTTTATTAGCAAATTAATATGTATTATGTTGACTATATTCTTGATGACGTCCATGTTCTATAATTACCAAAAAACAAAGGTGTCCATATTCTGCATTAGAAGGAGACAAAGAGATAGAAATGGTTCGTGGAAAATGATTCTCATATTAAAAGATCCTTCAAACTGTGAATTAATTAAGTTTGATTTAGTGGGACAGTGATCTGAACAAATAAAAGAATGGTTGGAATTTATGCAAATTCCCTGCATATATCCACTTTATATTATACAATTAGATGGTCTAAGTGCTTAGTTTTTAAAGGTTGGGAAGGTATACGTTATCGGTGTCATAAATAATTTGGAGAAAATATGTCTTTCAATTCAACATTGTAGATATCTTATTTCATTATTAAATTATGATTCATAACCAATTGTGCCTGAATCCCATCTGTACGGATTTAGACCCCTTAAAAACCAACCAGATTGCGTAGCCTAGATTAATTAGCCAAGTTGTTACTTAGTCAAATTAAGCAATTCTAGGTTAAAACAATCACAAAATCATATCATGCATATAAAACATATAAAGCAACGGAAAAAATAAATAACACAAGATATGATCACCCAGGAAACCACACGAAAAAACCTGGGGAGGATTTTACCCACTGATCCTCAAGGCAAAACGGAATCCACTAAGAAAGAATTGAAGTTCTGACAAAAGGACTTACAAGCTCCCCACTTGACTTCCTAATGCTATCCACCAGTAAAACTTCCTGACACGACCACGTGCAGGCTCCGAGTCCACAGACTACTTCTTTCTTTGTATTCCTCAATCAGCTACAAGCACCCACGCTTGATATTCCTTAAGTTTCAAAGGCAGCAACCAAGTTGATCATCAAGATGTTGAAGTAATCTCAATCTTGAAAACCCTAAGCTTTGTATAAAGGAAAGCTCCTCTAGATCTCACAAGAGATTTACACAAAACCGCAATGTATGAGCAACAATACAACTTGTGCAACTCTCAAAAACATGGCTAGGGTTTGCCTTATATACCTAGGGCAAAAACATAAAACCCTAAACGTTTAAAGAGTTAGGGCTGAGTTGGAAATTCTGCAGAAAATGCATCTGGGTCGATTTTCGATCGATCGAGTCTAACCTTCGATCGATCGAGCCAGGCCGAAATGCCCCAGTGCATCTACAGTCACTCGATTCTAACTTTACAATATTTTATCAACTTTGAGCAAGCCTAAACAAGACTAAGTACATTGTTTTGATCATGGTTTGCCAACATTACAAATTAGAGTTCTAAATACATAAATTTCTAAACCTTTAGAACCTAACAAACTCCCCCTTTGGCAATCCGTGACAAAACACAAATAAAAAGCTCAAAGTTTACAAGTAAAAAGCCCTTTACAAAATAATGCTCATAAACTAAAATTCAACCTAACTACTATCCATCGGTTGCAAGTGTAGACAGCAGCTCAATTGAATCAACCTGTATAATCCTGAAACACTCAACAAACGCATAAACGCATGTGTGGAAAATACAAGTAAATCAAAAATAAATTCTTGACTTCACAAAACACAAAACAAAGATATACATCATGAATAACTCATAAATATAAATTAATGAGCAGTGAACAAGAAACAGAAATAAAAACATAAGTAAACTAACTCTCCCCCTTTGTTAGATACAACAAAAAGTTTTTATTTTCTACCCTTTGAAAAAATAATTTCAACTTCCCCTAAACAAGACAAACATGATTCCCGTAAATCAACAATTTCTCCCCCTTTTTGTCACGTATTGACAAAGACAACTCATGCAAAGAGTAAACAGTCAACATACGCAATAAAGGATAAGAGAAAACAGAGAATCAAGGGGAACACAAAACAATTCAACTCTATAGAAAATAGAGACAGCCCCCCCTATGAACAATCACAGGTTAAAAAAACTTTTCTCCCCCTATAAAAATAGGAAAAACAAAACAAGTTATGGGAAAAACAGTTTTGGGTAAAAATAAAGGGGGTGAGGAACAGCAGCACCAGCAGGATCAGGAACATCCTCACCAGCAGGACCAAAGATAAAAACACACAAACCAAAGTTAAAAACTAAGGTGAGGATACACATGAAGAAAAAATATTCTCTCTTTCAATAAAATGCAAACATGGCACTATGTGACCCATAAACAGTTGCATGAGTAAAGAAAATATTTGCACATTGATTATCCATCATATCTCTTAAGAAAAATATTTTCTACAGTTCACACATAAAAAATGCATATACTAGAAAGTACATCGCTCAAAAATTAATCAATCAATTTTTTGATCAAGTTGAGTACCCAATGTAGCAAAGTGTATACATGCTATGTGTGAAAACAATGAGAGATATGACTGCAAAACTGCAAGATGGATACATAAATCAATGCAATGCATGTGAATTTTAAACACAAACCAAGGGCAGACTGCAAGTTAGCACAAAAACAATATAGAATAAAAATCTATATGATGCATGAACAAATACAATGCCATGATGCATGAACTAATGCAATAAAATATTAAGTTCAATTGAGATCAAATTTACAAAATTGGTTTGAGCATAGAGTTTCTAACAAAAACCCCAAAAAATTTGAAAACCACTTGTTGAATTTTTAAACAAATTGATGAATTGAGCGTCACAAAATACAACTCACAGAGTATAATGCTTAATTACATCCGAACAACAAGCCAATTTCATCAAATTCAACTCAATTTCACAAAAGCCCCAATTCAAATTCAACTCATATTTTAAAAGGTTTGAAAAAGTGTTTGAAAAAGTCAGATCTGATTTTTTTTAAAAAAAGTTTTTCCACGATCTTCGATCGATCGAAAATTACATTCGATCGATCGAATGAAACAGTCATTTTAGAACAATCTGGGACACTTTCTCAATTGATCGAAAATCAGTCTGGATTGATCGAAATGGGCAGAGGCTCACTAAATTTTGAGAAAAATCACTGTTTTGAAAAATACAAACCCAATTTTGAAAACAACTCCTCAAAGCATTTGAACAATGAAAACAAAATGCATGAGTATGAGATGGAATGCTTTTCAAAAACCCAAATTTTTTAAAACCCAATTTTCTCAAAAACAAGTTTCAATCATTCTCCCATTTAATTTTCTTAAGCAACAAATATGCTGTGCACAAATCTCAAGATATTTTCAAATTTTTCAAATTTGAAACATATTTTGCATTAAAATTAAGGAACTTTTAATCTTGGATGGCCACAACAAAATCACATACAATATAATGTACCAAGTTTAGTAAAGAGTAACTTGTGTAGTGTGTACAACTAGCAAAAGCTTGAGATACATGTGAGGTGATATGTGAATAGTAATCAATCACAAAGTCTACAAAATTCATCACATAGAATTTAAAAGAGACTATCACCTAAAGAGTTACATCCTATAACTCCCACATCTCCTAGAACAAAAGCTTGCAATTATGTAAGTTTCTTGCATTATTGCCTCTTATTTATGTGAAATGGCATCAAGCCTAATAGTACACACCGGTTTGAATTAAGTGAATTGGCATCAAGCCTAATAGTACACACCAGTTTTAATTAAATTGAGGCTACACCTTATGTTCTTTTTGTGCATGTGCTACACTTTCTCGAGCACAAAATCTTATGATATGCACTAAGGTGTTCATGATTGGCTAGTGAACAGTGGTGAGATGGTTATTTATGCCTTTCTCAAAAGGATCAAGTCCGACAGTCAAATAACATATGACTTCAAGATTAAGACAAAATGATCAACACCATAAATATCTTTCCCACACAACATGCACTACAAAGCTCAACTAGTAAAGTGCAATAAATAAGCTCATCAAAGCTAAACAGGGTACATAAACAAATTATGTAAAGATAAAATGGCCAATCCTTGATTATAAATTCAAGATCTATAATACAAAACACAAAAATTTTTTTGGTTTTAACAAACGTTATAACCACTTGTTGAGATTTTGAAAAAAATTTATGACCAAAAACAAAAACACACATTGTGCTAAATGATCAATGCAAATGCAATGCATGACAGTGCTTAACTAAGCTATAAAGGGTACACAAATAAGAAATATCAATTTCTTAATTAACCCATGAGTACATGTACAAACTAGTACATCCTCACACAAAATCAAAAATAGCTTAGCACAAACTATTCAAGTTTCTCCACAATGTCAAGCATATTCTAAATCAAGAGAGAGATACCATAACTCATGTAATCCTCAAGAAAAATAAAACAAGACACAAAATAAAATATTTTTGTCTTTTTGAAATTTTTCAATGTTTTTGGATTTTTTTTAATAAAAAAAAACAACCAAAAACAGAAACAAGACATGTCCACAAATAATAGAAATAATTAAAACACGGACAAGTCAGCAACACTCACCTTAAAGGATCTTTTCTCACCCATATAGCACGAGTCTTCGGCTTTGTAGGTAAAAATCCATGAGAAGCAGAGTGTATTTAAGGGATTACACCAATCTTCTGAGAGAGACTGAAATCCTGCAAATTCCTTTCACAAGCCAACAAGCTTAAATTCTTCAAAAGAATATGAAACAATTTATATGGACTTATGGCATGAGAAATATTATCACATATCCTAGATTGACATACAGAATGCTTAGATTTCAATTTATGACAATTAGGACGAATGTGACCGGAGACACCACAAAAGTGACAAACAGGAACAAATTTAGGAACATCAGTATTCCTAACAACAAATCTAGTCTCAGATTTTGGTTTTTGCCTCAACAAAGAACAGTTTGGTCTAATATGACCAACAACACCACAAAGGTGACAGGTGGGCACAAAAACAGATTTATTATGCTTTCTAACAGTAGGTTTAGACTTAGGTTTAGAAACATCACCGTCTACATCAGAACTTTTACCTTTGTCTAACCTAGCAAAATAAGCCTTTTCTTTATTATTCCTCTTAAAAGGAGGGGTATAAACTTTTTCAGTTTTAGGCTTAAGAGAAACAGAAACACTTCTGTTATCAACAGCAGGCTTGGTACTAGTCAAATTTTCACTTTTAGTTTTAAATTCAACTAACTCTTGTTCCAAGCTTTTCATCTTCTCATCTTGAGAGGAAATTTGATTTCTCAAAAATTCATTCTTTTTATTAGATTCATCTAATCTAACAAGCAATTCCTCTTTTTCAAGATTAGCCAATTTTAACTCTTCCTTGAATTTCTTAGAAATTTTCAAAGATTCAGATAATTCCTTACGAAGAGTTTCAAAAGCATCAAAAAAATCAGCAGAAACAATAGTATCCTTTTTATTCAAAACATCACAGGCATCAACAAAATCAGCAGAAGCATGAGTAGAAAGACACTTCAAATTATCCATGACAACAGGGGTCAAGGATTAGCTCTTAGATCAAAAGATCTAATCCAGAAGAGCAACTTGCTCTGATACCACTTGAACGGTTTTAGACCCCTTAAAAACCAACCAGATTGCATAGCCTAGATTAATTAGCCAAGTTGTTACTTAGTCAAATTAAGCAATTCTAGGTTAAAACAATCACAAAATCATATCATGCATATAAAACATATAAAGCAGTGGAAAAAATAAATAACACAAGATATGATCACCTAGGAAACCACACGGAAAAACCTGGGGAGGATTTTACCCACCGATCCTCAAGGCAAAACGGAATCCACTAAGAAAGAATTGAAGTTCTTACAAAAGGACTTACAAGCTCCCCGCTTGACTTCCTAATGCTACCCACCAGTAAAACTTCCTGACATGACCACGCGCAGGCTCCGAGTCCACGGACTACTTCTTTCTCTGTATTCCTCAATCAGCTACAAGCACCCACGCTTGATATTCCTTAAGCTTCAAAGGTAGCAACCAAGTTGATCATCAAGATGTTGAAGTAATCTCAATCTTAAAAACCCTAAACTTTGTGTAAAGGAAAGCTCCTGTAGATCTCACAAGAGATTTACACAAAACCGCAATGTATGAGCAACAATACAACTTGTGCAACTCTCAAAAACGTGGCTAGGGTTTGCCTTATATACCTAGGGCAAAAATATAAAACCCTAAACGTTTAAATAGTTAGGGCTGAGTTGAAAATTCTGCAGAAAACGCATCTGGGCCGATTTTCGATCGATCGAGTCTAACCTTCGATCGATCGAGCCAGGCCGAAATGCCCCAATGCAACTGCAGTCACTCGATTCCAACTTTACAATATTTTATCAACTTTGAGCAAGCCTAAACAAGACTAAGTACATTGTTTTGATCATGGTTTGCCAACATTACAAATTAGAGTTCTAAATACATAAATTCCTAAACCTTTAGAACCTAACACCATCAATGATGAACAAGTTAAATTATGTACCTAAATTAACTCTCAAATCTCTCTCTCATTTGTCATTTTTAATTTTACTTTTAACATTAGTTTTATTAGGGAGTTTTATCATATTTTATTAGTTTTAACCTTTTATCTCTATTCGAAATCGCAATTTTGAGTTGAATCAATTGTCATCTTAGTTTCTTCTCAAAAAAAAAAAAAAATGTCATATGAACCGAACTAGGTGGGGGCTCGGGCCCCCCTAGTCCCAAGAAAAAAATGTCATAAGAACCGAAATAGGCGTAAATGCACTTTTAGTCCTTACATTTTGGGTTTTTTTTTCAATTTTGATCCCTACATTTTAATTTCACAACTTTTAGTTCCTAAAACAATTAATGCGTGATATTTTAGTCCTTACCGTCAGCAAACAGACAGAAATTGTATACGTGGCTAACGGGGAAATAAAATAACATTAAATTTTACTACGTGGCATACCCAGGCTCAACATGTGGGTTTCCCACCTCAAACCATGTCACATGACCATCACATGAGTGCTTCATCAACCACCCCCAGCGCGTGGATTCTGAAAATCCCCTATTAGATATTGAAACCCTAGAAGTAACTCTCAAAACACCATCAGTCTCTCTCTCTCTCACTCACTCTCTCTCTCTCTCTCTCTCTCTCTCTCTCTCTCTCGAAGATGTAGATGATCTGAAATCATTAGCCTTTCTCTCTCAAAGCCACCATCATCAAACGTTTCCCAAAATATATCTCTGCCCTTTAAAGCCAAATACCTAAACTTTTCTCTGTTCCTAAAGCCAAATATCCACTTTTCTTGTAATTGCAGAGAAAAGTAAAGGCTGGGTGAACTCTGTCTTTGTGAAAAGGTATTAACTCTCTGTCTCTCTCTGTCTATGTCCTTATTTATAGCTTTACAATATGCTTGTTGGTTGGATCAGGTAGTAGGGGCCACAATGTTTTTGTATGTTTAGACTTTAGACAGTTTGTTGGTCCCTATCTGCATGTGTTTGTTTGTGGTTTCCAATGTGGTCCATGTGTTCCCTGTGTGCCCATTTTGAAGAGAGTTAAGTAAGCCTAACATTATTGTATGAGTGTTGTTTTGTGTAATTCAAGTGTTTATAACTATGCATGTGTCTGTTTATGCATGTGTCTATTTTAGTATGACAAAACTATTGAAGTTAGTGTTGTGTTGTTAAATAAGTGTTGTGTTGTTGAACGAGTCCTGTTTTGATAAAAACGTGTTGTTTTGGGTTATAACTAGCATTATTTTAATGGGTTTAATGGTATGTTGCGTGCAGAATGGATTATTTTATTTATTGTTGTTTTGTTAAATAAGTGTTGTTTTGTTCAGTAACCAGCATTGTTTAATTGGGTTTGGGGGTATGTTGCATGCAGAATGGATGAGCTACTCAGTATATTTGTGCATCATGGTGGCTATTTTATTGAGAATCCTAAAAAATATGTCTGAAAGGTGGTCCAAGGTTGAGATAGAGGGTATATGTAGAGACTTTGGGTACACCTCTGTTGGTAGGCAGTGGCATAAAATGCCTGGTATGAACCAAGAAATGGAAATTTTCCATTTGGTTGTTAATGATGATAATGCCATGTTCATGACAGATTTAGTGAGAGGTCATAAAGAGATTCATTTGTATGTAGAGCACCCAGTAGATTACCCTATACTAATGAATGAGATGATATTGGTAAGGATGTGCAGCCATTGGTAGTGGAGCAACACCTTATAGGTTATTATGATGGTGATGATAGTGATGATATGTACACTAATGATGATATTTTTAACAATGAGGATGAGCCAATTGAGGTAGATGTTGAGTAGGTCTATTCTAGGAGAGTAGGTGAAGGACCTGTTATTGAGGAGGTTAATGAGGATGATCCCATTGAGGTAGATGCTTCTCAAGTGGGCTCAAGGGTGGGTTCAAGGAGAGTAGGTAAAGAACCTATCATTAAGCACCCACCTGAGGTATTTCATGTAAGTCATAGCAGTGATAGTGGGGGAAGTGGCCTAGAAGATCAGGCAAAGGTGAACCCTGGTCTGAGGGACTTTGTTGAAGACAGTAGTGAAAGTTGGGATAGTAAGGATGATGATAATGTTGTTGAACTAGGCCAAATGGGTGCTGGTATAATGAACTCTAATTATGAGAGTGAGAAATGCACAATCTTGTTGAATCATCATCTAATGATAAGATTGGGTATGATAGTGATGATAATTCTGATGGTGATAAAAGTACACATGTAGGAAGTGGAAGGGGATAGAAAAATGAGAAAATGAGGAACTTCCCTATGTTTAAGCTAGTGGCTAAGGCTGAACATCTATCTTTTGAGAAAGATATATTCTTTACCATACCTGAGCAATTCAAGGAAGCTATAACTAAATGTGCAGTTTATGGTGGATGAGGGATCAGATTTGTTAAAAATGAAATGTTGAGGGTAAGAGTTGTCTGTTAGGAAAACTGCAAGTTTGTAGCCTATCTAACAAAGGTGCTAAGGGAGAGGAGCTACTAACTAAGAACATTGACTTTGGAACACACATGTTCTAGAAGTTATAAGAATCCTAGGTGTACTTCATCCTACATTGGGAAGAAGTTAATGAAGAATGTGAAAAGACAGCCTAACATGAAGGTAAGAGACATTCAAGATGTTGTTCATGAGAAGTATACCATAAACATAAGTTGAGGAAAATCTAGTAGGGCTAGGGATAAGGCTGGAGAATATGTTGATGGGGCTTATACACAACAGTACAACCAGCTGTGGGAGTACTGTGAGAAGTTAAGGAGGTCTAGTCTTGGCAGTACCATACTTATGAAGGTACATATCTTCAATGAATGTGATTTAGCAACTGAGATGGACTTGGTTTGTCGGGTGCCTTATTTTAAGAGCAATAATCGCTTTGTCATAATTGAGTTTAATAATTTGTTTGGCTATTTATCTGATTCTTTCACACATTCTCACACACTTAATATCATGGCTGACTTTGAGAGTAATCGTGGTGATGAGAATAATCTAAATAATGAAGACTTCCATGATCACCAACCCATTAGAACTCTCAAGGATTATTTGCAACTTACTAGGAGTAGTGCACTATCATTCATAATTTTTCCAACTAATGCAAATAATTTTAATTTTAAGCCCGGTATGATTTCATTACTTCCTAAATTTCATGGCTTAGATTCTGAAAATCCTTCCCTCCACTTTAAGGAATTTGAGGAGGTATGTGCTACCTTCCATGACCAATCATGTAATGAAAAGACCATTAGGTTGAAGTTGTTCCATTTTTCTCTTAAAGACAAGGCAAAAACTTGGCTTAATTCTTTGAAATCTAGGTCAATTGGTACTTGGCAAGAGATGCAAACCAAGATTTTAACGAAAAAAATTTCCTATTCATAGGACTAATGCCTAAGAGACAAATAATGAATTTTTCACAAAAAGATAATGAGACATTTTATCAATGTTGGGAAAGATTTAGAGATTTGCTTAATGCTTGTCCACATCATGGCTATGAAACTTGGTGTATAATTAGATTTTTCTATGAAATTTTAACTCCAAAGATGGGTGGAGGAACTTGAGATGATTTGCATTTGGTTTTATTTATTTTAATTATTTTTAGTAATTTTTGTTTTTGTTTTTAGTCCAATTTTCAAAAAAATAAAAAATGAAAATGCGTTGCTTTTCCAAGAGTTTTAAGTTGAAGTTCTTTATGCTACTTCTATCTAAAGAACTCCATTGTTTTTCATACTCAACTATTATGGACATGCCCAAAAATTGGATTTTCTCAATTCTAGGAGGTCTGGGTGTGGATACCGTATTTTTTCCGCCCTCAATTTGCGTGCCAAACCCCAAAAATTCTAAAAATTTCGATTTTTCATTGAGAGACCATGGTAACATCTAGATTAAAATGGTGCAACCCGTTTGGGCATTAGAGCACTCAAAGTGCCTTTTTAATTCAAAATAAATAAAATGCCCACAGTTAGCCCAGGGTTGAATAAAGGTCAAAATTGGTCAAAACCACACAAAAAAAATATTTTCCATGTTTTGACAAAGTTTGACCCAAAGTTGACTCTTAGAGGTGACCGAAAACCTAATTTTGATTTGACCATCATTGGAAACTAACTCCATTGTGTAGAGCATCAAATTCTCTTTCCAATGACTGTTCATGGGTCAAAATTGGAGTTAAAACAGTTGAAATATCTTGAAAATCGTGTTGGGCGCATCAGCTCGCTTCCCAAGGCCATAACTTTTGATTTGACCATTGGATTTTTAAGATGTCAAGTATTCTAGAAACAAGACATCCTTATCTTTCCAATACCATTAGAATCACATCAATCAGAGTTTGGAAAGGTCTTCATGAGTGACCGAAGTTGGAACCAAAAAGCTGGAAAAAGACATAACTGCTGACGTCACCTAGCGTGCACTAAGTGCACTTCAGACCCATTTTTCCTATAAAATGCCCAAGACAGCCCCATACTTGAGTGAATTTGACTAGAACAAAATTTGAGGACTTTAGGCATCCTTTTTGGGCACTTTTCACTCTCTTTTCTCTACATATCTCTCCTAAAACACCCATAAACCTTTGACTCTCCATTTTTCAACACATCAAGAGGTAGTATTCTTGCTCTCATCTCCCTTTCCTTGGTCAATCTACTTTGGATTTGAGGTTTCGGGGTGTAGATGTAGTTTTTTTAGCTACAAGGTACACCCATTTAATTTCCTTGCATGTTTATTGCTTTCTTTTAATTTCCTAGCAGATTTATTGCTTTCTTTTAATTTCCTAGCATGTTTATTGATTTCTTTTAATTTTATATCATGCTTATTGCTTCCCTAGCATGTCTATTGCTTTCCTAGCATGTTTAACTACTTTCCTAGCATGTCTATTGCTTTCCTAGCATGTTTTACTACTTTCCTAGCATGTCTATTTCTTTCTTAGCATGCTTTACCACTTTGATGTTGTTGACCTAGCCTTCTTGGGTCAAGATATGTCTAAATACCTTGATTGTGCTTCTTGCCATGTTAATGTGCTTAGTGCTTTGTTTGGATGCTGTGCCTAGTGCTTTTTATAGCATTATAAATCTTGCTTATGCCTTTGTTCTTGTGTCTTGCTTTCGGGTAGGATGTAGATCTAGATCTAGGGGTCTAGGCCTCCGTCCACACACCCAAGTACAATAAAGGGTTTGGATTAATTCCTATTTGCATGATTTTTCTTTGGTTGCCCTTATCCACGCGTGTATGTTTAGATCTCATTTCTTGCACCCTTACCATGCTTCATTTGTTTGGTTTCCCTTTTGGGCTTGTGTGCTTGCCCTTGTGGTGCCTCTTTGTGGGTTGTTTGGGTGCAATCATGTTAGAGAGATCACATCTTAGGGATGTGGGCTTGCTTGCCGCTTGCCTTTCTCCCCTTTACTTAGCTTTGCATGTTAGGGTTTCTCATGTTAGCCTTGTATGTGCCTTATAACATGATTAGCTGACCCTTTCTATGTGATAGCAAGCTTTGCTTCATTTGTGCTTTCTATGCTTACTTTGTGCCATCTTGTGTGGTTTTCTTGCTTTTGCTTGAGTCTTTGCATCCTTGTTTATGTGTTCATGCATGTGTCTTTGTGTGCTTGTTGTGTCATCAAGCATTGTTCTCACCTATGATTTTGTACGGGCTCACACCCATCTTTGTACACGAAATCCCAATTCCCTTTTAGGAACTTTGCTTGATGGCACACGTGTCGTCCGTACTCCAATCTAATAGAAATACGGACACCAAATCCAAACCCACATTTGTCCTTCCAAAACACTCTTTCTTGTTTGTTTGATTAATAACATGCTTGTTTGCTCCTTTGCATGCTTTCTTTCCTCATTTTCTTATTGGCGTGTCTCCTTTCCTTTGCATGCTTGTCTTGCCTATTTGCTTGGTACTTTATTTGTCTCTTTGCTCTCTATTTCGCTTGTTTGCTAGCTTTGTGTTTTCCTTGTACATTGTATGTACACTAGGAGCACGGGTGCAACTTCTAAAATGCAAGCAAAAAGGCCAAGCCCAAAAGGGCAATAATTAGTAGATTATAAGGCTTGGCCTCTTCGTAGGGTCCTTTCTCTTTCTCTCTCTTAGCCTTTTCTTTAGAATTATGTCTATACCTTTCTAGATTAGGGCTTTCTTTTTCTGTACTATGCTTGGGCTGCATTCTTAGGGTATGGCAATGTCTGATCTTTATTTTTCCTATACCTTGGTTGGGCCATACCCTTTGGATGTTGGCAATGTCTGATTTATCTTTCTATACCTTGCTTGGGCCATGTGCCTAGGGTATGGCAATATCTGATTCTTTCCTTTTCTTGTACCTTGTTGGGCCATACCTTTGGGATGTTAGCAATGTTTGGTTTATCTTTCCGCTCTACGTGTTTGCATTGTGCATGTGTATATATATACACGGTCATGCATTTTGTATGATGGACTCGTGGTTATAAGGGTAGCCCTTCGTGATCATAGGTGCTCTTAAGCTTAAACTGTGGGTATGCATTCAAGGCAATTGCTTTAGATGCATATTCATGCTACACTGTGAGCATGATTGTCACAGTGTGATTGCCTTCGATCCATGTCAGTTATTGACATTGGTTTCTTCATGAATGGGACACGTTTCAATGTGTTTAGTGCTTTGGTGAGCTCTGGCTTGCCTTAGTATGAACATACTAACGCATGCCGTATACACAGGGCGAAACTCTATCGGATTTTCACCGTGAAAATAGGGCATTTTTTCCCATATTCTCACAATGAAAACTTGGTGAGAATAGTATTTTGTGTGCTATGAAGTACCTGACCCAAAATGTCACCTGATTTCCACCATGAAAATAAGGCGAAATATTGCCAATAGAGGCCACACCCCTTTCCAAAATTCTCATAGCCCAATTCTTTTAAAGCCTCGAAAGCTAATGCCAATAGCTTGTATTTAACTGCCAATAACTGAAAATTAAGATTTTGTCAAAACAAAGGGCAGTCATCGGATAGGCATTATGGGGTGCCTAACACCTTCCCCACAATTAACTAGACTTCTAAACTCAAGAATTAAGAGTTTTTACCATCTGTATTAGATTAGGAAAAATTACCATTTTTCTTAGCCTAGGAATGGTAATAAAATCAAATAAAGTTAAATGACCCATCATACCTTAGAAAAAACCCAATGATTGGTGGCGATGACCTTTGGTAATAATAGATTGAAATTGACTTAATCCAGTCACACCCCAGAGGTTACTCTTCTTTTCACCCTCTTCCATAGCACCCGAGCCCTTGCCTTCCCTCCGAACAAGTGTTTCGAGAGAGGAAACTGCGAGCGTCTCCACAAGGCATCGAAGCTGGGGTTTAAATATCTTTTTATCTGATGTTTCAGTTGCGAGTGTGTAGTTAGTGCATGCTAACCATACCTTGTGTGCACTTAGTGCATGCCGTGTGTCATGTTAACGTCAGCAATTTTGTCCTTTTTCTCCAACTTTTCAATTCTAAATTTGATCAATCCTTTGAAGGTCTTCCCTTGCTCTAATTAATCTGATCTTGGTACCACTGGGAAGGTATAACTGTCTAGTTTCCAGAAAACTAGACATTTTGAAATTCAGTTGGTCGGATCAAAAGTTATGGACTCAAGAAGTGAGCTGACACACCTAGCATAGTTTTCAAGATATTTCAACCGTTTTAACTCTGATTTCAACCCATGAGAAGTCATTGGAAAGGTAATTCAATAATCTTCTTAATGGCATTGGTTCCAACCCATTTTGATAGTCTGGTCAAAATTAGGTTTTTTGGTCGCTCCTAAGAGTGAACCTTGGGTCAAAGTTGTAAAAAATCTCTAATAACCTCAAGTTTGATGTAAAAACTTGGAAAATGTTTTTCTAGTGTGGTATTGACCAATTTTGACCTTCGGTCAACCCTGGGTTAACCAGAGCATCTGGATCTAAAATGGCACTTTGAGTGTTCCAATGCCCAAATGGGTTAAACCATGACAATCTAGATGTTCCCACGGTCCCCAAGTGAAAAAAATGATATTTTTATAATTTTCGAGGTCTAGCATGCAAATTGAGGACATATAAAATACGATATCCCCAATAGTGCTTTGATGTCTTTCATGGATGGTTTCTCTAGCTATAACCATATCAAGATGGCTTCTAAGGACATGACCAAGGCCACCTTCACCACAGAATGGGGAATTTATTGCTTTACAGCAATGTTGTTCAGATTAAAGAATGTAGGGGCGACATATCAAAGGATGGTCACATCCTTGTTACATGACATGATGCACAACGAGGTAGAGATGCATGTTGATGATATGATAGTGAAATCTAGGGATAGAGGTGTCATATAGTTAACTTGAGATAGTTTTTTGAAAAGAGCAAGGAATTCAAGCTTAGGTTGAACTCCTAGAAGTGTACCTTTGGAGTGACCGCCGAGAAATTGCTAGACTTCCTAGTAAGCAATAGAGGGATAAAGGTTGACACATCAAATATCAAAGCCATTTTGGACATGCCTCCTCCTAAGAGTGATAAGGAGATAAGAGGATTCCTAGGTCGACTCTAGTACATCATCCAATTCATATCCAAGCTCACTTATACTTGTGAACCAATCTTCAAACTTTTGAGAAATAATGAACCCCACCCATAGAATGAGGAATGCCAAAAAGTCTTTGAAACCATCAAGGAATACCTCCTCAACCCACCTATCCTAATACCTCAAGAACCCAAAAAGCATTTACCCCTCTACCTTTCAATCATCAAAGATGTTGTAGGGAGTATGTTGGCCCAAGAAGACGATAGTAAGAATGAGAGAATTCAACAGGCTCAAATGGGCTAGCAATATTTCTCTACAAGTGGGACTGTAGGGAAATGAATTGTTGGAAAATCTAGTTTTGCATCTCATACAAAACACATAGCGGAAGCAACAATCATAGATCTACTTCATTCATGAGAGATAACATGTAACTTTGAATTATAAAACAACGAATAGAAAGCGTACCTTGGTGCGGTGAAATTCAAAACAAAAATTGAAAGTTCTTGAGAACACTTTTAATCTTCACTTCAATTCCACTTGATGCCCAAGAAATGTGATCTCTCAAACAGTTTCCAAGGAGGGAATAAATGAGTGTCCAACACCCACATACAAACCATTTCATGTCTTTTAATCTTAATGAAAGACTCATGAAAAGACCTTCTTAAATTCTGTATATTTCTCTCCTTATACAGCTGACTATCTAATTGGACTAGCCTTTTGGGCCATTCCAATTGGGCTCTAGTGTGTGGCTTGGAGTGGGACCAAAAGGGACCAATAAGACACTTGCTCCAATGGGCCTTAGGCTTTTCTGTCAATTCTTAACAAGTCTAAAGTTACCATTAATTATATTTAATACCACTATAAGAATATAATTGCACTCTAGGCCTTATTAATAAATTATATCCCAAGACTTTATTATACACGCAACCTCTTTATTAAAATATTTGTAGTAATACAAAGTCATGAATGTAGATTGCCACTTTGAAGATTACTACATCTTAATCCTCGAGTACCCGGTTTAATCCTTTATGTTATTCATCATATATTTATGAAATCCAATTCCAAAAATATATACTTTAGTAACTCCTTACTAAAGTGGTTGGGCCCAACACTCTGAATATCCAAATCCATTAAACTTATCTCAAGGGAATATTTTATATCTCCGTTAAGAGATTATGAACTCCATCTTTAGAATATATGTTCCATCAACACTAAATGCGACTACCCAACATACTGAGGTTTTGATCGTGACTAATAGATCTCACTCCTGATATATCAAAGCAACCTATACCTCATGATCAGGTCCATTATTCTCTAAAGATTTAGAGTTGATGTAAATAGAAGTCGTGAGATTTATTATTCATTTGACAATCGTTAGGAGAATAATAAATCTCACAGCGGTCCAATTCAATATATCTTAACTCTTAAAACATATCAATATATCAACTAGAAGTCTCCACTTCCATGATCAAGACAAATCATCTTAGTTGATATGTTATAGTCTTCGCAAATGAAATGCTCAATTTCATCACTGACTACGAACTAAAATTTTGAGCTTACAAAGAACTTGTGATTTATATCATCTGTGACTTTTCACATAAATCACATGCTATGCATTTCATGAACTAAGATAATGTCCCATTAGTTCATTTATAGATAGTCTCATATAATTAAACAATTTAATTATTTATGACATGCCAATAAATTGGATTTTAGGGCATAAACCCCAACATGAATGCCTTTCTCCATCATCCTAAGTGCTTATTTCTTAGCCTAAGGAGCTTGAGTGCCAAATTATATATTCGGGTAATTTTTGAAAAAAAAATTTCTTTCTAGCTCAAAGGGCTATCAAGTGATATAGCTGTTTGGATAGCTGAAACAAATGCCTCCATCATTTCAAATCCAATTAGTTGGTCAATGAAACTTGAACATATGGTCATTCAATGATTTAGGGTCCGAATCGATTTTGGGTAGGACCTTCCCCAAGGGCAATTGTCAATATGAGAATTGAATATGACACTTTGCAGAAGTGGTGTATATTTCATGAATGCAAGGTTGTTGAGATGGGATATTATGATCTGAGTGTTTAGGGATCACATGCCCCTCATTCCTGGTAAAGGATAACCACTTTACTCAAACAACTCTTTCCCCATAAAAGAAAGTTTTGGCATTGACTTGCCACTCTTAAAAGATGCACACGTTTCAAAACATAGATTTTCATGATTTAATCTTTTGATTTGAACCTTAATGCTTTGATTTTATTTTGGGAAATCTCTTCTTCTTCTTCTTCTTCTTCTTCTTTTTTTAAATGTGTACAAGATTGCAACGAACCTAAGCCAACAGAGATGAGAGAAGGTATGTTGGGATAGTGTTTGGGACAAGGTGGCAAAGACAAACTTGGGTTCCAGTGTTTCCGATGGATGGCATTCCCAATATCTAGAAGCTTTTGGATATATCCACTCAAGGGATAGAGGTCTCCTTCTTGCAAAGATTCCTTAGATGATTGACTCCACGCGCGGCATACATCTTGGGATGAAGATTTTCTGATCTAGGGTAAAGATCCATGTGAAGCACAAAGTAGCAAACTTCATTTTCAAGTGAATCGTTGAGATGACCTATCAAGGCAACATGCCACATTAGGGATCTAAGAAAGGCAATATGAGAATGACAAGAAGGGATGTTAGTACAATTTCCTAAAATTTTGATGGGGCATTGTCGCCCACATGTTGAGCAAGCAAGTGGCTCTTTGATTATATCATCACAAATGTTCAGATGTTTGTTGTCACTACTCATTGAAGAGTGTGATTCGAGTGACGTCTTGTCAGCTTGATTAAAGCATGTTCCAAATTTGTTGGCATTCATCATGAGCAAGTTTTGACATTGTATTGCTAAAGTAGCCAAAGCCGATTTTTCATGCATCCAAAAATTGTCAAGCACAACACCGTGGCAAAGGTGGTCCCAATACCATTGGGAATGTTCCTAAAAAGGAAATGGAAAAAGTTAGATGAAGACTTTGCTCAGTGTAAGATCCGATAAGATTGGAGACTTTTGACATTTCTCCCTAACTTGGTTTGCCTATTTCTAATATCAATGTGGAAGTTAGGCTTCCAAGGAATTCTTCAAGCAAGCTACAAGATCATCTGATGGTCTTGCAAAGAAATTTCTACTTTTGGCTCTTGCTAAAGCTCAAGATGCTATCGAGACTATTGTTCAAAAGTCCATTTGAAGGGGAGAGACCGTGCAAAAAAAGCTGCCCAAGTTTGGCATTTTCCATGGTCTCTTAATCACTTTCACAACTTGGTGAGATTTTTAATTGAAGGGTGTGAGGATTCATATATCAAGATATTTAGGCAAGTTGAAGAAAACCAAGTTTTAAGTTGGTTGATCTTGCTTGAGAGATGCTAGGTTATTTTTACCCTTTTGGAATGCTTTAACAGAAGAGCATGCAGGCCGTACGGATTGACTCCAACTTTTGGCTAAATTCCGCTCTAAGACTTGCGGCAGCTAACCTTTATGGACAATGTGGGGAGCTACACAATGGATTTTTAATGGTCGTATAGGAATGAGACCACCAAAAATCTGCCCTAGTATCATATTGGGAGCACTTAAAGGCTTGGCCTTCTTCTAATCCATATGGACGTCTCGTGGATCACTGATCTCACCAATTGCTCTTTTAATGCCTTAACAGAATTGGCTACTGCTCATGTTTGAGATAGGGAATTTGGGGCCCTTGGTGGCTTCCATGAAGGAAATTAGTTGACATTATTAGAGTAGACAACTCAAGTTATGCTTATCTTACTTGATATTTGATAAACCGAAGCTAGTTCCTAAAAAGGGAATTTAAAAGAACCGAGGTTAGTAGGGAATCTTCGCCCTGAAAGGATCCGATGAAGTTGGAAATACCTAGGCCCTCCTCTAATAGAGTGGCCTCATGGATCCTTTTAATTGTCCATTCTCATGTTCAATATAGGTGTCTCATACTGATATTGAGATGTTGCATCCACGAGGTAAACCAAAGTAGGTTTATTGCAATCTTCAACTCCTGAAAGTGAGTTCTTGAATAAGCTATTCATGGCTCGTGTATTCAAGAATGGTTCCACAGGTTTCTGTCATGGCCTCAACTAAGGTGAATTTGAAGAATATGGATGACCCATCGGTCTCATGAAGGTGACCCTATGTGAGATTTGTACAGAAATTCATGACGCTTTTGTGGCCATCAGCATCATCCTTTTTTTTATATGGGAGAAGAATCGAGAAAAATTCTACCCTAGAATGGCATTTTTCCAATTCTTTGACCATCTGAACAGCCTCTTGAAGATTCCTACGCTAAGATGAATCATAACTGCTTGGTCTTTTTGAGCCTAGCATTGGCAATACATTCCCTCTAAAGGAGATCTTGATCCCAAAAAAGTTTTCGAACTGGGCCGAGCTTCAACATCCTCCCTATTCTTAGGGTTTTCTTGAAAATTTCATGCAACTGGTTGACAACATCAACTAGATCTTGGGAGTGAAGTCAAGGTCCCTTAAGAAGAACTATAAGCAAAGTTTGGCTACATATCGGCTCGATCTCAGAAGCCCACCATCGGGCCTTAATTCCCACACTTGGAAGTGATGTTAGGAAAGTTCCACAGTTTTTTTCTTGAAATAGTATTAACTTATCTATCTTCTACCACCTTTGGTTCAATGTGACCTCTTGGTTGAGATTTTGTGAGTGATGGTATGCATGGCCAAAAGACTAATTCTGAAAGACCTTTCTTCAATGTTGAGAATAATTGAATCCAGACTAGACATGAAATCATCTTGACAAGCGGTAGGAGGGTTGAGCACCCTTAGAAGTTTATGCTGTTGATGGAAATTTCAAAAGAATTAACTCCAAAGACTTTGCTAACATCAATCTTAACCATATGAATCAATTGGCTTGGATTACGAAAGACCAATTAAGGGTCTTCTTAGTAGCACCAGCCTTTTCTGTCTATCACTCGAAGTGTGACACAAAGGAGAACATCTCTTGAAGCTCCTTGCTCTTTAGATCATCTTTGGTTCATTCCCCTAGGGTTATGAGACTAACAAAAGCCATAGACCTAGGTCCTATTGATCTTCTCTTAAACTAGAGCCTTAGACATTTCCGGGAATGTCTTGATCATCTCATTTTCAAGTTTCAGAGAATGCACTCTAGTGCCTCTTTCACTTTTTCATCTTTGAGTACTTCCTTTGAAAGTTTCCCCATCCTTTTCTTCCATTTCCTAAAAACTGGAATGTCAAGGAGCTACCATAATGTCGAGACAATAATGGTACGGGCATTCAATAGCAATTCATGCTTATTCCTTTCTAGTTTCAAATGCCATGTGGCAATGGGTCCAACTAGATCATCTTGAAGAGCCCATATATGAACTGAGACCTCGATTTGCAACTAGATGACAAAAACTGGTTCCCATTTTGCAATCCCCCAAAGAATGTTGGTTTTTGATTGAAATAGTCCATTACTTTTGTTTTGCATTTGACTCACTCTTCATTCTTGCCGCATTTCCTATTGTACAGGCTTGGAGATGCAAGGATCTTGAACTTCCCACATTTTGTATCACACCTCGAGAAAGAATGGGATAGCAAGGAGTCAGGATTACCATTGAGGTATTTTAATGGTGGAAACACAAACCCATAGCCCATGTTAGCTTTATGTTCAAATGCTTTAAGCATGCCCTTATTTCATTTTGCAATTAAGGGGGAGAAGTTACATGATTTGGACTTCTTGTCATTGAAAGGGTTTCTAAAGTGATGCAAAACTTAACATAATCTCTTTTGTGGCAAGAAACTGAACATTTGCATAGTTTTTGAAAAATCTTGGGATGAATCCCTTTTTCACAATGAAAATTTTTAAGGTACCATACCTTGTCTTTTTTAGGAAAAATTTGGCACAATTTGTATAGCAAAGGTTTTTGCAATGATCAAAACAAATGTAAAGTTCTTTTTCTGATACACTATTCACAATAGTCCTTAAACAAAGGAATCTATTTTGATACAAAGGTGTTTGATACAAGGAAAGCAAGGTTCGATCCCTTTGGCAATTTTTGAAGAAAAGCTTGGTCTTTGCTTGTCTCTATAGAAAGATCTGGTTGCTTGTCACCCAATTAATCATTTGTACAATTAGGTGAAAGATATCAAAAGGTGCATGCATGCCCTTGTAGGGTCGGGGACCCTTAGGGCTCAAATGGATACTAATGAACAAGCAGTTTTGGGACCATCCCTCCTAGGGTTTCTCAATGTTATGCAAGCAAACAAAATCATACCTTCATTTGAGAATTTCTCCCCTACAAACGAAATGCTTAAGGACATGCTTCTATCATTTTCAAAATTTTGGCTTAAACCCTTGAGTGAGTTTTTATCATGGTGAGTTTCTATAGTGATGTAGAATTAATGCATAAGCTTGGCAAGTAATCAGAACTTTCATATCATGCTTGAAATTGTGGGATGGACTTCTCTTTTGATTACATGGAAAAGTAATGCTTTTACAAAGTTTGACTTTTAACAATGCCACCAGATCATAGGCTATAGAAAATGGCTCCAACAGTAGGCCTTTTACAATACAAGGAAATTCAAATTTACAATGAAAAGGCTTCATTCTGGATGGTCTTGCCTTCCCAAAGAAAGCCTTGGACTCTTGGCAATGTCCTCCTTGGTGTAGAGTTCCAGCTACTTGCCACAAATTTTATCTGCACACATTTACATGACGGAGCCATTAGTGTATGCATGCATGCCCTTGTAGGGTTGGAAACCCTTAAGGACCGAGTATAATCTAATGTGTGAGCAATGGGGTTGCTTTTCCCTAAGGGTTAATCATAGATGCTATGTAAACAGGATGGATAGAATTTGGAGTAGAGCACAACTCATTGATGCAAGCAAAAAGGGCAAACCTGCAAACGGAAACTAGACACTTTCCCCTTCACTCATTTTGAAAACAATCCTATAAAGGATACCTTACCCTAGGCTGGGATGTTCACTCAGATTTGGCTTTTTCTAGTCCTCACGGGTTTGACGTAGTCTAAGCCAACTATATGAGGCATGGCTTAACAGGTAAGTTGGTCCTATTCTTAAGGGTGATCTCGATCATATAATCATTCCCTTCATAGAAGTTATGGTATAGAGTGGATCAAGAAGGCCTTTTCAGCATAATCCTGTCCACCCATGAACCCAGGAAAAGCCTATAATTCGGCATCTAGTAACTATCTAAGGTGTACACATCTAGCATTAGCCTTCAACGCTGAGTCTGAGCTCAACCTAATATGAGGGGTGATGTCATGCAATTTTAAATGAAAGTGGAAAGACTTTCCAAGAACAACAGATATATGCACAGATAAAGTTGTAGTAGAAATTAAATCTTACTACCCTAGGTTCACACATGTGAAGGAAGGCTATAAAGCATGCTTTAGGAAAGCAGTAAAGCTTCACACATACAAAAATAACTTAAAGCCGATTTTTGGAAAAACATTTGAAAAACATTTTCGGAAAATATTTTTGAGTTTTGAAAATAGTTTACTAAGATATAGTAAAAGCATTTTTCAAAAAGGAAAGCCCTAGAGGCTAATGCTAATTTCAATGTTTTTGAAAGTCAATGTCCAAAAATTAGGATCTTATCAAAAGCTCTAAATGCTAGACTCTTTAAGTATCCCCAGTGGAGTTGCCAGTCAGTCGATGCCTCGCGGCTACTCGACCGCCCATCGCGAGGATGCTCGCGCACTTTTCTATATCTCGATGCGAGAATATGAAAGTGGGTCGTACCTTGAGTGTGTGACTAGAATCTAAGTCAATCTTATGGAAATTACCAAGGGTAAGTGAAGTCGCCACCAATCATTGGGTTTTTCTAACGTATGATTGGTCACCTAACTTTATTTGATTTTATTACCGATCCTAGGTTAAGAAAAAGGGCATTTTTCCTAATCTAATGTGGATTGGCAAAAAATCTTGACTCTTGAGTTCGGAAGTCTGGTTACATGTGGGAAAGGTGTTAGGCACCCTACAACGCCTATCCATAGACTGTCCTTTGTTTTGGTAAAATGATAATTTTTAGACATTGGCAATTGAAAATAAGCTATTGGCATTAGCTTTCAAGGCTTTAAATGTGTTGGGCTTTGAGGTTTGATCTTGGAATGGGTGCGGTCTCGATTAATGTTTTCCAAGTGTGTTTGAAGTCATTGCCAAATTTCCATGGTGAAAATCTAGCAACATTTCACCTTATTTTCGTGGAGTAAATCCAGCAACGCTTCGCCTTAGATGCATCATAGCACAAAAAATGATATTCTCACCAAGCTTTTGACATGAGAATACGGCAATAGAGATGCCCCATTTTCATAGCGAAAATCTGGCAGAGTTTCACATTTGGTGTGCTATCAAGCACCGGCAGAGTTTTGTATCTGTGTATACGATGCGTATCGACATGCTCGTACCTTGACAAGTCGAAGCCCTTCAAAGCATTAAGCATGTTGATGCGTACTGCATACACAGGAAAATCAATGTCACTTGGTGACATGGATCAAGACAATCACACCGCGATGATCGTGTACATAATATAGCATGAATATGCACCTACGGCAGTTGCCTTGAGCACATACCACACTACAAGGTTAAGAGCTCTCATGACTAGAGAGGGTCACTCAAGTAGCCACGAGTGTCCGTCATACAATGTGCACAATCACCTACACACAAGCAGGCATATATATATATATATATATATATATTATGACATATGTGATTCATATGTTAGGAACATATGTCACTATTTTACGTTATTGGCTAATCCTTTGACAAAACACATTTTACTTGTAATTGGGTAAATCTAGGATGTGTTTGACGCTTCAAGAAACCTTATTTCAAGTTCAAGTTTTAAAGCCATGCAAGTCTGTCCAAGAATCAAGCGTGAAAAGTGTCGTTCATTAAAGCTTGACAGCTAGTATCTATCAAGACTTAAAGTTGTCTGATTCCAGTGGCTTGATAGCAGCTCGACAGATAGGGTATCTGTCGAGGTTTATGAAACTCAGATTTTCGAGTCTGTTTTTCATCCAATCCATGATTATATGTTTGGGCTTTCTTTTCTCACAACCCAGACATATATAAGGATTATTTTAAGGACCGTCAAAGGTGACACAAGTTGCATAAGTGTTGAGCAAAATTTTGTTCAAGCAAATTGTGACTGCAGACAAAAATTTGCCCTAGTTCGTCTTTCATGTGAAGAAGTTACTGTATTGGTACACCGTAGGGTTTTGTGACCAAGCAACTTCTTGATCTTCATTGTTGATGAAGTGAAGAACTTTGCAGCCAACATATTCTTCAAGTTGGTGTGTTAGTCACGTACTAAGAGCCGTGCATCATTGGTTAGTTACGTACTGGGATCTATATAAAAAGTGTGGCGTTCATATATTGAAGAGTTCAAAGGTTTTGAAGCGGTAGAAGGTTTCTACTGTAAGTTCATCTACAGGGATTGTTGAGTCTAGACCTGAAACTTCTCGTTATTATAGTGAATTACTTTTTGGGAAGGTTTCCCCATAAGTTTTTTACTATGAATTTGGTTTGTTTCATTGGTTTTCCTGTGTTATCATATCTTGTCTTATTTATTTTTCCGCTGCATGATTTTGACATGATATTGATACTTGTTTGTTTTAACAAGTTTTATTCATAATAAATCTAATTAACAACTTGGGTTTAGAACTTGTTAATTCTATCAACCAAGGTCTAAATTTCTCAACAAGTGGTATCAGAGCGGGAACACTCTGATTGGATTAATTTCTTGAGTGTGATCTTTGATCCCTGTTGTCATGGATCGTGGACAATCTCTTTTGATTCCTCCTTTATTTGATGGCACTAATTTTGCATATTGAAAAGTTTATATGAAAGTTTTTCTGTAGGCTCTAATTGAACAGGTATGGCAAGCTGTTGAAGTTGGCTGGATTAAGCTAAAGGAAATGCTGGTAGATTGGGATGAAGCAACAATCATAGCGGCAAATTTCAACAATAGGACCTTGAATGCTTTGTTTTGTGGGGTGAGCGATGAGGAATTCAAGAAAATATCATCCACGGAAGTTGCCAAGGAAGCATGGACCATTCTTGAGACCACTTATGAAGGTACCAAGGCAATAAAGACTGTGAAACTTCAAAGATTCACTAATAGTTTTGAATAAATAAAGATGGAGGAGGATGAGACCTTTGATGATTTCTATGCTAAACTCAAGGATATTGTGAATTCAGCCTTCAACCTTGGAGAATCTATAGCAAAATCCAAAATTGTTAGGAAAATCATTAAGTCTTTACCTGAAAAGATTTCATGCCAAGATCACTGTCATTGAAGAAGTGAAGGACATTAATCAAATTCCTTTGACTGAACTTGTAGGGAACTTTCAAACTTATGAGATGGGATTAGGTTTAATGGGAAAAGGTGGAAAGAGTAGAAACTTGGCTTTTAAAAATAAAAGTGAAAATGATGATAAGAATGATTATCTAACCTTCATAACTGATGAGATTATCAAGCTTCTTCAATTTAGAAAAAAGGATAAGGGCAAACCTTTTAGGAAATCTAAATCTTCTAGGAAGGGCAAGAATGAGAAACCCCTTATTCAGTGCCATGAGTGCAAATGTTTTGGTCATATGAGGATAGAGTACCCAAACTATCTTATGAAGGAAAAGATCAAGAATTCAAAAGATAAAGGGTTGGTTGCTACTTGGAGTGATATGGCCTTTGCTGCCTCAACCGATAAGGTGATTGTGAAGAGTGCTGGTGATAGTAAGGATTCTTATGATGATGAAGTACACAAGAAGATGACCCTTCAGGTTGCCTATGAGAAGCTATGCACTGAATTTATAAAATTTGAAAAGACTTTTCATCTTTGTAGAAAATAGCTTAATGAGGTAAAAACTGAAAAAACTAATCTGTTAGTCAAACTAGATGAGACTACAAGGTTAGTTGAGACTCTTGTTGTGAAGAACACCTCATTAGAATCTCGAGGTTGAGCTTTGTCAATCTAGAACTCAAGAATCTCAATGTCTAGTGCAAAGCTTGATAATGTCAAGAATCTCGAGGTTGAGCTTTGTCAAGCTAGAACTCAAGAATCTCAATGTCTAGTGCAAAGCTTGATAATGTCTTGAGTGCTCAAAAACCTAGTTCTGATAAGATTGGCTTAGGATATGCTGTCTCTTCCACGGTTTCTGGATCAAGAACTATCTTTGTGCCACAATCTGAGAAATGTGATAAAGGTATGAAATCCATAACTCATTCATCTAATTCTAAATCCTTTGTTAGACCTCATGTTTGTCACCATTGTGGTGTTTTTGGACACATTCGTCCTAATTGCTTTAAGTTGTATCCTCAAAAGCAAGTGTCCAAACAGTCACAGGTTTCCTCTCAAGGACCTACACCTTTGTTTTGAGAGTTATTCAAAGTTTTGAACTTTTTAACTCAATTTCAGGAGAATTTTAATTCTTTTATGTCCTTTAGTAGACATACTAGGACACGTGCCTTTTCATATTCATGGCCAAAGACTCGTGCTGTGTGAGTAAGAAAGGAGCCTAAGACTTGATTGTATTTTCCATTTATTCTCTGCTTTAATTCTTTCAATCTAAAGTATGACTCTCTTTGCTTGATTTCTTATCTGCTTTTGGAATCATGCTTTCATGCATCTACACCCTTCTATCATGCCTTCATGCATATGCATCTTTCTTTCATGTTTTCATGTTGTTTGTCTATTTTTGTTTGGTTGTTTACTTTTTTTTTAAATAAAAATAAAAAGAAAAAATCAGAAAAATACAAAAATAGTGTGTTTGTGTTCATTGGTACTTGTATACCTTAGATGGCCATTGAAATAAAGTTTTCTAAACTTTGTATCTCTTATAGCTTAGATGAGCATCTCTACGCACAACTAAGCAAGTGAGCTTTGTGGCTCCTGTTTGTGATGAGTAAGATTAAGTAATCACTTGTGCTTAACACTTATATCACTCTTTTTGACAGGAATGACTAGAAAATTCTAAAAGAAATGCATAAATAATCATCTCACCACTGTTGTCTGCCAATCATGAAATGACATCTGTATGTTTCAGCATATCAAAAGTGCAATGTCAATGATATCCATATGCTTCGGCATAGTAAAAGTGCAATGTCAAATGTTTAACATCATTGGGTATTTCTTTTCTTTCTCTTATATGCTCATGCATGATATGCTTATTAAAATAAAAATATGCAAAGAAAAATAAAATGCAAAAAGATCAAAATGTTTTATATGATTACAAGCGTGTATTCTAGGAGATGTGAGAATTAGAGGATGTACCTCGAAGGTGATAATTCCTATCAAACAATTATGATTGTGTGTTAGTTAAAATGATTTTCTCATATCTTAAATCGTTATAACATGTATACACTTATGCAATCTTGCGATATTTTTCACACACAACACGCAATATTCTTTGCTACTCTTGATACATGTGCAGGTACAATGTGATTTGGCAATTACAAGATTTACTTGTGTTAATATATGCTCACTAAACTGTCTTAACTTGTTTTTGAAATATAAAATTGGTTAGACTTGTTTAATGTGTGTGTGTGTTTTGAGATCGATGTGCTTAACAATTTATTATTATTATTTTTTTGTTAAAAGTTGATTTTGAGAGTTCAAAATGTTGTTTGGATACTTGGTTGAATTGCTTGTTTGATTTCATTCATGACTGTGTTTTTCTTTTCTTTGAAAAACTGTTTTTAAGTAATCTCGACACCTTCTCGACACCTCTCGATACCTAGCTTATCTATCGAGCTCTTTAGTTGCTTTTTATCACAATCCCGACACCTCTCGATAGTTAGGTCGATCAATCGAGAAAGTTTATGTCCCCTTGATAGCTCTTCGACAGATCCTTAATCCATCGAGATTCTTTTTGCCTTGGACACCTACTCGATAGCTTCATCTGTTGAACTCTTTAAAGCTCGACACCTCTCAACACTTCTTGATCTGTCGAGATTTACTGAGCTTGTATATAAAGGGTCAGCGCGCGATTCGAATCTCATTTTGCTCGATCTCTCTCGATCTCTCTAGACTCTTCAACTCCCTAAACCTGTCACTCTCTCTCTCACACTCCCAACCTCTTCCTCAAGGATTTTTTGGCCTTAATCAAGTTTTCTTCACTTGGTAAGCGTCTTAATCCTTCATTTTCATGCATTTTCATATCTTTTGACCTAAAAATTAGGATTTTTGAAAATGTTTGGGATTTTTCAAATTGATAAGGTTTTTGCAAATTTATTGGGATGGGTTTTGAAGATTTGATCTTAAAAACTTCATGCATTGCATCTCATGTACATCATAACTATATTTTCATGCATTTAGATGTGTATTATATATGTTATATGATTGTTTGCTGGTAGGATTGGATTAGGCTGAGCCAATGATGCTATTACCTTTGTATGTCACATGTTCATGCATCCCCATGCATACGTTCTTTCTATTCTTGTATATTGAACTGTTTTGGGACTTTTTTGATTGTCTATTTCTCTCTCTCTCTCTTTCTCTCTCTTCTGTCTATGTTAGTCTGCTTCTATGACACCTAAACGAAAATCTACTCCGTCCCAAAACCCTCTTCGTTACAAGGCACCTACTTCTTCTGATCCTACATCGTTTTCTGTCTGGTTTCGTGATGAGAAGGCCAAATCAGACTTCTTTAAAAAAATTTCCCGATGAGGCATTCATTCTGAATGCCAAGTCATCTTGTCGAACTTCTACAACATTGACCTTCCCACTGTCATCCACAGTCGGGAATGGGAGTCACAATTTGATGTCCCAGTCACTTGTCCATCCGTGCTGATCAAAAATTTTTACTCTACCATGCATAGATTTGATTATTTAGTACCTCTTTTTGTTACTCGCGTTCGAGGTACGCCCATTGTTGTCACACCGGATATTGTATCCGACGTGCTCCGTGTCCCGAGGGTAGAGCATCTTGACTACCCCGGTTGTGAGCATCTGAGGATTGTGTCCAAAGACGAGTTGATGTTCGCTTTTTGTGAGCACCCTTTTAATTGGGGTGAAATTCAGTTTACTTACTGTTCGGGCTTTGCAAAAGGCCCTTATTTTCTTAACATGGTCATGACTTTCGTTTTTCATCCCTTATTTCATTATAACTCTATTACAGAGCCCCGGTCTCGTTTTTTCTTTCACTTGTAGTGTATCTTAGTATAGATTTTCCCTCTCATTTCATTCTTTCTATCATAGATGTGTATAGGGATTCGGCGACCTGTGATAAGTTTATCTTTTCTTCAGCTATCACGAGGATTTTACACCATTTTTCTATTCCTTTTCCCTTGTCCGACCACTTTTTTGTTATGAGTGCTATAGACGCCACTACCGTTAAATGGAGTGAGGCACAGTTTCAGTCGAGGTGGTCCGTGTCAGCAACTCCTCCCACTCCTTTAGCTTCATCTACATCCGCTCCCTCTTCTTCTATAGGTGATGTGACTTTTGAGGACATCATGGCGCAGCTTCAGCGCATGGATGCTCACCTCGACACTCTCAGTGATGAGTTGTGTCAGGTGAACACCCGTGTTGGTTGTATTGCACAACGCCAGAAGGTCATGGGTGGCTTCGTTTCTTCTCTTCCACCTACTTTAGAGGCTTTTAAGGATGAGGATGTTAATGATGATGCTACTACTTCCGATGATGAGGATGATGGAGATGCTAGCTCTTCCAGTGCTGACGAGATGTCTACTTGACACTCTTACCCTTTGTCACTCGTGACAAAAAGGGGGAGTAGTTTTGATTATGAGAGTAATCATAGTTAAGGGGAAAGTTAGTATAGGAGATTTTTATTAGTGGAAGTGTTAATATTAAGGGATGTAGTGAGGATTTCATGTATCTTTTTCTTTTCTCTCCTTTTTTAGATACATTGTTCTTGTACATGGGTCTTATGACCATTTTGACATACATTGTACTTATGTTTTTTTTATATTGATGTATGTTTTTCACATACCCTTACATGTGTTGTTTCTTTTCTCTCTTTATGCACATGCTTCTTATATCTTGTAAGCAATCTATTATTTCTGTTTCACACTAAGATGCCTTGATGAATTTTGTTTAAAGTGTTTCAGAAATACAAGTTGTCAAAGTCTTCTTGCCATAAACTCTCTTTTTGCAAAAATTTTCAAGAGTTTGTGTTAGGATAGATTTTATTGTATTCAACAAGTAAATATGAGTTGAGTGATTTATTACTTCTCTCATCTCTTATTTGTTTGTTGTGGTTTTGTCACGAATTGCCAAAGGGGGAGAATGTTAGGACATATATGATTCACATGTTAGGAACATATGTCATTATTTTATGTTATTGGCTAATCTTTTAACAATACGCACTTTTCTTGTAATTTGGTAGATCTAGGATGTGTTTGTACTTCAAGAAACCTTATTTCAAGTTCAAATGTTAAAGTCATGCAAGTCTATCCAAGAATTAAGTGTGAAAAATGTTGTTCATTAAAACTCGATAGCTAGTATTTATTGAGAGTTAAAGCTATCTGATTCCCGTGGCTCGACAGCAGCTCGACAGCAGCTCGACAGATAGGGTATCTGTCGAGGTTTATGAAACTTAGATTTTCGAGTCTGTTTTTCATCCAATCTGTGATTATATGTTTAGGCTTTCTTTTCTCACAACCCTAGACATATATAAGGATTATTTTCAGGACCGTCAAATGTGACACAAATTACACAAGTGTTGAGCAAAGTTTTGTTCAAGCAAATTTTGACCGAAGACAGAATTTATCCTAGTTCATCTTTCTTGTGAAGAAGCTGCTGCGTTTGTACACCGTAGGGTTTTATGACCAAGCAACTTCTTGATCTTCATTGTTGATGAATTGAAGAATCTTGCAGCCAACATCTTCTTCAAGTTAGTATGTTAGTCACGTACTGAGAGTCATGCATCATTGGTTAGTCACGTACTGAGATCCGTGCAAAAAAGATGGTGTTCATATATATAAGAGTTCAGAGATTTTGAAGCGGTAAAAGGTTTCTGCTATAAGTTCATTTATGGGGATTGTAAAGTTTAGGGACAAAAGTTTTGTACTAAATCTAATACTTCTCTTTATTATAGTGGATTGCTTTTCAAGAAGGTTTCTCCCTAGATTTTTTACTGTGAAACTAGTTTGTTTCATTGGTTTTCCTGGGTTATCATGTCTTGTCTTATTTATTTTTTTGTTGCATGATTTTGACATGATATTGAGGTTTGTTTGTTTTAACAAGTTTTTTTCATAACAAATCTAATTAACAACTTGAGTTTAAAACTTGTTAATTCTATCAACCGAAGTCTAAATTTCGCAACATATATATATATATATATATATATATATATTGCTTGACTGGTTCTACTTAACATATTTTACTTTCAATATATTATTACTGTGCTATTACTGTGCTTCTGACTTCAACGCTGTGTCCTTTCCCCCTTTGTGGTATATATATATATATACACACACACACACACACACACATACATACATACATACATACATACATACATACATATATATATATACACACACATATACATCAGGCATAATGCAACCACACAGAGCGAAAAAGTAAATCAGACATTGCCAACATTCCAAGGTATGGCCCAGCAATATTCCCTAGGTCACCTTTGATCGTGTGTTTTTCTTTTTAGGCTTTCCAAGCAATTACTAGTCCATTGAAGTCCGGAGCATTCAGCCTACTGATTTTCTTTGCATCATCAAAAATAACTTTGAAATTCGTCCAAATACAATCTTAGAGTTGGAAAACACCTCAAAAATGTGCTAATCAAGTAACAGATTTTAGATTCACGTTATGAGGCACTTTTGGCATAGTAGAACTCAAAATTCGGACTAGGCTATTTCTAAAAAAAGTTGTATAGAATTGAATTTCCCTTCCCTTCAATTGTCAAAATTTCAGCTTAATCTGAATTTTGAACAAAGAGATATGATCAAAATACGAAACTGGTTTTGATCTGAAAAATCAGCTTACTCCTATCCAAATCTCCTTTTTTTTTTTTTTTTTTTTTTTTTTTTTTATGATTTTACCCCATACGTTTTTTGCTTATTTTTTTCAACATTCCAACCTCTATCAATAGATGAGGCATCTCATAATTCAGCATACTCTTCACCCCTTAGGGGGACACTTTTGGACGCTCTGAGAGGCACACACTTTTAGGCTCTCAAATTGCTCATATTTGCAAATCCCCTCTCTGATATTTGCTTTTGAAATTATGGTTTTTAGGTTTCAAAGATAATTGAATAGATTTCTTTAAACCCTAAAATATCCTCTCAAGAATAAAAAGTGCTCCATGCAAGTGATTGATTTCAATCACCCTATCTTTTCCTTTATGTTTTTTCTCTTATGATGATGCATGTTTTTTACCCATAACATAATTTATTGACTGTTGTTTTGCTTAAAGCATTATCTTGAATTTCTTATATATAATTTTTACAATCTTTTTCTTAATTTCAATTATTTGCATATAACCAATTCTTTCTCTTAAAATTAAAAACAGATCTGCATCTTTCTTAGATGTAGATCAAGATGTAGATCTGAATTTTTCTTAATAAAAAATGGATCTACATCTTTCTTAGATGTAGATCTGAATTTTTCTTAATAAAAAAAGCAGATCTGCATCTTTCTTAGATGTAGATCTAGATTTTTCTAAATCCAAAAACAGATCTGCATCTTCATTAGATATAGATCTGAATTTTTCTCCAATAAAAAACTGATTTGTATCTTTCTTAGATACAAATCTTTTTTTTTTTTTTTTAAATATATGCAAATTTTGAAACAAAGAAAAAGATTATGCATGATTGTGTTTATGGTTGTTTGTTTTGTTTAGTCCATGTTGAAAAAATTTACGTTATGAGTGAAATTCTCTTCAAAAAAAAATCTTTTCCATATTTTTTTGAACATATAAAAAACAGATCTGAATTTTCTGTTATCAAAAACCATTTTTTTTATTATCACAAAACGGATCTAATCTTTTACAAAGTTAATACTCCCTCTGTCCCACTTTTTTTGTCCTCTATTCCATTTTGAGATGTACCAAAATATTGTCTTGTTTCTAAAAATAAAAGTTATTAATTTACTAATGTTCCTATTATACTCCTATTAATTTACTAATTCAATTTTTTGATAAGTTTTTTTAAGGGTTGTTTTGGAAACTAATATATTTTTAAAAGGTAGACAAAACAATAAATGATGTTCCCTTAAAAAGTTTGACTTTTCAAACAAGACAAAAAAAGTGGGACGGAGGTAGTACCATTTTTTTAGATTATTAAAAACAGATCTGGTACTTTTTCAAATCAAAAAACTTTGTTTTATGTAATAAACACATATTTGAATTTTTATCTCCAAAAACCCTTTTTTTAGACTCTGAAAAACAGATCTGATTTGTTTATATAAGTCTAAATCAATTTTTTTAATCATCAAAATAGATCTGACTTTTTTAAAACAAAGAAGAGGATTCATTCATAAATAAATTTGTGTGATTTAGTTTTGTTCACATGTTCAACATATCATCCATAGCATGCATAAAAGTGGTACATAGGTCACAAAAGTCTAGAAGACGAGACTCTGTCTGGGCAAAATGGGTGCCTAATACCTTCCCATTCTATAACCTAACCTCTGAATTTAGGTCTTTGGATAAGTAGATCTAAGCCTTGTCTTTATTTTTATTTTGGGTAGAATGTAACTAGGACAAAAAGCCATGTAATTATTTGGTAGACTGTGACTAAGGACCCAAAGCTATGTAATTTTCAAAATTTTCAAACATGTATTTATTTATTTATTTATTTAATCAATGAAAGGAATTATTCAGTCATGTATTTTTATATTTAGTTTTTTCTTATTTTTTTATATAAAAAATAAGTGGCGACTCCATACCACTTATCCAAAAAGAAAGGTGCCATAAAAAGTACCTAAATCTCTTTTTTTGAGAGGCACCCCAATTTTCCCAATCTCTCACAACGTGTATATGCAAAGACAAAAGAAACAAGCCAGCAGACAAGCGAAGAAACAAATGGAAGGAAGACAAGCTAGGAAAAGATACCAAACATGTGAAGCACACAAAGAAGCAAAGAAACATGTTATCAAACAAAAGAGGGTGTACTAGAAGGACAAATGTGGGTTTGGATCTAGTGTCCATAGCTACATTAGATTGAAGTATGGACGACACACACGCATGCATGAACATGTAGGCAAGCGTGCAAAGATGCAAAGAGGCAAAGAAAGCCAAACAGGTGGTGCAAAGCAAGCAAGGCAAGCATATTAACGTAGCACGGAGCGGAGAAAAGTGTGAATCAAGCACACCAACACCACAGGGCAGTATCTCACAAGTGGTTACACCCAATCAATCCCTTGGAGAGACAGATGCAACCACACAAGCACAAGCCTACGGAGGGCACAAAACATAACAAAACCTAGATCTAGAGAAGATAACATGGAGATAAAGCATAGAAGCAAGCAAGCAAACAAACATTGGCATGCAAAGGAAATGATCCAAACCTTTTAATGTAGGCCTAGATGCATGGATGTAGGCCTAGACCACATGATCTAGATCTACACCCCACCAATAAGGGCCAAAATACAAGAAAAGAGAGATAACAAGAGATAAAAAGACTTTAGAAGCACATGAAATTGCAACCAACATGTAGATCTAGACACATGAACATTGCATGGAGCACATAAAGGTATAGAAGCTATAAGCATGAACATCACACAAGTTGCAAAGCAAATATTTTAAATAGACAAGCAAAAAGTGTGGATTTAAAGATGATTGGAAGACCTTGGAAGTTTGAATGCCTTTAAACAACTTCCAAAGGGTTTACGAGCCTCTTTGTAACTTTTGAAAAGGTGGAGGGCTTTATTGCAATTTTGGAAAGATTTGGGGCCAAAATGTAATTTTAAGAATTTTTGAGTCAAAATGTAATTTTGGAGAAAAACCGGGGTCAAAATATGAATATCGGAAAGTTCTGGGTCAAAAAGCAATTTTGAAGAAGACCGGGGACAAAACATGATTTTTGGAAGTTTTGGGATTAAAACATGATTTTGGGAATTTTTGGGATTAAATGTAAATATGGAAAAGAAAATACAAATATGTGGAAAAGGAGTAAAATGCAAACATGACCGTAAATATGAATATGCAAGTATAGAAAAAGAAACGTTACTTTACTAATTTATGGAAAACATGCATGGACCAATTTTATTTAAAAAGTGGGCTGAAAATTAAATGAAACATGTGAAAGGGATTAAAACCAAAGGTGGGCTAAAAGTTTGTAAAACAAGAGATTAGTTTAAAAAAAAGCGTGGGCCAAATGCAAAAGTGTAGTGATTATGGAAGCCCAAGTGCTGTGGAGAGGGTCCAGCCTAAGGCTTAAAGTTGGTGGGTTAGCTAGATGAAAGGAAGGCCCCTAAGGCCACTCACAGCTTGGGCCTAAGGCCCAACTTTCGATCCAAGCTGAAACAAATTGGGTCTAGGTTCAAGGTCAAGCCCATTCGGCCCAAACCCAACCCTCTTAAACCTTCTAACCCTAGCCGTTTATCCCGGCCAAAATGGCCAAATACCACTTTTTTTTTTGAAATTTTTAGCAAAAAATCACTGTTTCGGAAATAAATAGCAAAGTACCACTTTTTCTGGAAATCGAGTCTCAGAAACTCGAGTTCCCCTTAATTTTGCCACCGTGGCATTGCTGACATGGAATTTCTGTGATTAAAAAAAATTATGTGGTACTCGAGCTTAAGCAACTCGAGTTCCATGCAACACAGTACTCGAGTATACCAGACTCGGGTACGTTTTATAAATAAAATGCAGGAAAAAAAAATTTACATAGTACTCGAGTTTCCCAAACTCGAGTACTATGTAAATTTTTTTTTTTTTTGTTTTTGTTTTTGTTTTTTTTTTTTTTTTTGCTTGGGGATAATGAACAAATAAACATAAAGGTAAAAATAAGTGACTTTTTAATGTTTTTATTTATTTAAATAGAAGCATTGTATAATATAGAGATTTTAATTTCAAAATATGAATTTAATTTCTACATTAATTAAAATTGTTCATTGTTTTCTTATAAAAATTTTTCACTGTTTTCTGTATAAACTATTTCTACGATTTTGCATAAAATTATTTTTTATTCAGCATTATTTAAGAAATTGTTCTCTCTCTTTTCTGCATAAATTATTTTCTGTTTACTGTTTAAAAAATTGTTCATTGTTTTCTCATAAAACACCTAGTGAAATCATGTTTTCTAAATTTAAACGCCAAATCTGAATGCTTTTTCATGTTTGAATTTCACAATAATCGAATATATTTTTTTGCATTGACAAAATATGTGTCTACATTAATAAAATTTGCTCTTTGCATATCATATTTACTGTATATTCAAATCTACTTACTGCATTCATAATTTTTTTTTTTTTTTTGCATTAATTAAAATTATTCATTGTTTTCTCATAAAAATTGTTCATTATTTTCTGCATAAACTATTTCTAGCATTGGCGCAGTTATTGCACTTAAATGGTTTTTGTGTTTTTTTAAAATATGTAACCATATGTATAATGGACAAACTCCATGAAAGAAAAATGAATGATTCGTATAAATCACCTAATGGTAAATGCCTCGAAAAATTCGAATTTGTAAAAAAGTTCGAATTAGTTGAATGTAGAAATTCGAGAAAAATCGATGGAAAATCAATGAACGTACCAAATCATGAAGGTGTACATAAGATGTACAGATAGTCTAGACTTGTTGAGAAATTTGATTTCATTGAAAGTACAAAATAATGAAAATTCAGTGGAAAAGTATGTACGTTAGATGTATAGATCGTATGAATTTGTTTAAAAATTTGAATTCGTTGAATGTACAACACTGTGAAAACTCAAGGAAAAATTGTTTACATTAGATGTACAGATAGTACGAATTTGTTGAAAAATTTGAATTCGTTGAGTGTGTAAAATCGTGAAAATTCAAATGAAAATTGAAGAACATACCAAATTTAGTAAACTTAATGGAAAATTAATTACATTAGATGCACAGATCAACTATTTTTTTGCATTGATAAAATCTGTTTTCACATTAATAAAATTTGCTCTCTGCACACCATGTTCACCGCTTTCTCATAAAAATTGTTCACTGTTTTTCGCATAAACTGTTTCTAGCATTATGCATAAAATTATTTTTTGTTTAGCATTATTTAAAAAATTGTTCACTCTCTTTTCTGTGTAAATTATTTTCTGTTCACTATTTAAAAAATTGTTCACTATTTTCTCATAAACTATTTCTAGCATTCTACATAAAATTATTTTCTGTTCAGCATTATTTAAAAAAATTTTCACTCTCTTTTCTGCGTAAATTATTTTCTGTTCACTATTTAAAATTGTGTTTTCTAAATTAAAAATTGTGTTTTCTAAATTAAAAAGCCAAATCTGTATGTTTTTTCATGTTCGAATTTCACAATAATCGAACTTTTTTTTTTTTTTTTTTTTGCATTGATAAAATCTATTTTGATACACACTTTGTCAAAATTATCCAACAATGATGGATTGTGATTGGTTGTTTATCACTTTCTAATAAACTCACTATTTTTTCTACTTCACCTATAGTCTACCATGTAGAAGTATAGAACAACTGTGACAAAATGAGTAGAAATTAGAGATGATTTGAATACAATGAATTGTAATGTATTGAAAATTTCCCTTTATTACATTTTATTATTATTATTACTATTACTCCTTATTTAGTTTATCTAAAAAGTTAAACATTTTTGAGTTTATCCAAAAATCTATGCCACAAAATACATGGTGGGAAATCTAGACCAAAGAACTGCCAAAATAAAAAATTGAGCGGCATTGTTGCTGTACTTAAATAAGTTGTCACAAGCAACATAAATTACCAACCAACCAAAAAAAAAAAAAAAAAAAAAAAAAAAAAACAGAAACTACATCCACCTGATCAAATAAAGGTAGTAGGTTGGGTTTTCAGTTTTCACATACAACTTCGAAGCAGGTTCTTAACCAAATATTTTGTTTTTTTTAAATCTTTCAATATCAAATTTGTTATATACTTTCCCCTCTGTCTAGGGGCTGAGAGAATAGAATCTATATGTCTGGAAAAAAAAATGTTTGTAATAGAATCTATGTTGGCTTAATGGCTGCAATCGTGCCTGAAAAATAAAATAAAATGTAGCTCAATAATCAATTTTCTATTATGACTTTTACCTCAAAGCATGTTTTGAGTGTCTATTTGTGTGTGTGATTTTGAACTTGTTTCTGTGTTTTTTTGGTGTTTAAAAGTAGTTATGCCTGTTAAAAGTACTGAATGTTGATGTTATGATCCTTAACACTCAAAACTGTTTGTAAGATGGGTTTTAGCTCAAGTAGGACATGATATACTGTTCACTATTTTCTGCATAAAATATTTCTAGTATTCTACATAAAATTATTTTCTGTTCAGCATTATTTAAAAAATTGTTCACTCTCTTTTTTGCGTAAATTATTCTCTGTTCACTGTTTAAAAAATTTTTCGCTGTTTTCTCATAAAACACCTAATGAAATCATGTTTTCTAAATTTAAACGCCAAATTTAAATGCTTTTTCATTTTTGAATTTCACAATAATCGATCTGCATTGATAAAATCTATTTCTACATTAATAAAATTTGCTCTCTACACATCATGAGTTAGTACAAATTTAATATTGATGATTTTTGCCATTTAAAAGAAGGTCGTTTTTTCTTTTAATAGATAAATTGTATTTAATATATTAAGAAATAATTATTTTGTATTTTTTTATTTGTTGATAGTTTCTTAATACTAAATAGATGATACACATTTTTTGTTTATATTTTAATCCCCTTAATCAAACTTCTATCTCCATCTCTGAATCCAAAATGGCCGAAACACATTGGAATGACCCCGAAACACATCAGAATGACTTGAAACTATTCCCGAGGTGGAACATGGGGTGTTACTACTGAAACAAAATGGTAATATAATAGCAATTTCTAAGGTTCTACTATTTTTAAGCTTAGTTTCCGTTTACAGCTTATTTAGTTGTTTGCTAAACTTTCTGCTAAAAGTGTGCTAAATTATATTTGTACTTTGAAAAAATTTGAAAAGGTGAAAAATAATGCAGGAAAAAATGAGGTTTTAAAAAGCTGTACACAAAAACTAAAAGGTAAAAGTTGAAATTGATGCCAAACAGACTATGCAAATGCCAAACAGATTATTAAGAATTAAATCCTTCACTAACCAATATTTCACTATGCAAATGGCTCAATTTTGCTAGATTGTCCAGACAGATACAGACAGATGTTCAAAAGTTGCAACTGTTTACTAGCATGCGTAAAAAGAGATCTGTTAGATTCCCAAGATTTGAAAGATTCCTAGACAGACGCAGACAGACTATTACTCATCAGTACTAATTTCCATACCACCAACAGATTAACTTGAGTTCAATTTACCTACTCAAGTTACTTTACCATGGTTCATTTCACCTATAAAAGAGACGAACTATGATGACAGAAGACAAGTTTCTAAGATTCTAAGCTTTTAAGTTCCAAGTTTTAGAAAGCCTTTTGTAATAGCCTTCCATCTCCCTCAGAAAGACTTTTGTACTCTCTCCCCTCTTGTAATCTTGTAAGCTTTCTCTTTAGACAGTTTTATTTGCAAGCTTGTATCAAAGACAGCAGTTTGTTTTCAAGTTTATCAAAGACTGAAGTTTTTATTCAACTAAGATTTTACTAGTTTAAGTAAGATTTTACTAGTTTCTATTTTCATATTCCACACTCTATTTTAACCTTATTTTGAATATATCTATTTTGCTATTTACTTCTCTATTATCTATTTTATCATTGTTTATGCTTCCTTGCTGTGCTTTTTCCTGGGTAGTCATTGCTATTAGAGCATCCAGATCATAAAACACCTAATGAACATTGAATAATTTATGCAGAAAAAACAATGAACAATTTTTCAAATAATGCTGAAGAGAAAATACTTTTATGCAGAATGCTAAAAATAGTTTATGCAGAAAACAGTAAAAAATTTATCAGAAAATAGTGAACAGTTTTAATTAATGCAGAAAATAGATTTTATGAATGCAGTAAGCAGATTTGAATATACAGTAAACATGATGTACAAAGAGCAAATTTTATTAATGCAAAAAAACCAATTCGATTATTGTGAAATTTAAACATGAAAAAGCATTCAGATTGGGCTATAGCTATTGATTTGCAGATAATTTTTGTTTGCAGCAAATATTTTTTGAAATTCATGATAATGTCTTTCTAATCATGACTGAGGTTATGCATTTACAAGTTTCCAATTATTTGAAGAATGTAGTAGTTTCATTCTCAAAGATTCTTGCTGCAATATATTGAACTGGACATGTTTGTGTTCTGAAATTAACTTGAACTCTTATTAAAAACATGGTTTTGTATCTACTCTATGTGAAACACTGTAAAGAAGTAAACTTTGACCTTTAGTTTTAAATTATTAATTTTAAAAAAATGTTTTTCATTCACTTTGATTTCTTTGTAGTCAAACTAAGAAGGGTGAAGGAATTTTTTTCTTAAAAAAAGAAAGGAAAAAGGCTTACGGATTTTATGAGATGTATACATGTTGATTGATCTCATTTTTAGCAAAACTTCCAAAGTGAATTTCAGGCTAGGACATTTTGTTTTGCATTAAACATGTCTACACTAGGGGCATTGGCCCATTGGTTTTGGAATGCAAGCATGTCATCAATTTTTTGTGCAAGCATGTCTAAACTAGGTCTCTGCTTATTCATTTGAATATGAGGGTAATACTTACTATTGAGTATTGGGGTTTGTGCACTTTCTCTAACTATGCAGGTAGCCTATAAACTAATGGTTATGCATGAAGGATGTTTGGAAGGGAAGTTTCAGTCTATTGAAAGACTAAGGGAAACCAATCAGGAGAAAGCTATTGTTCATCATGTCAGACAGGTGATTATAAGTAGAAATCTTGCCTTGAATCATTTATGCTCCTTAGAGAGGTTCTGAGGGTCCCGTGGTTTAGTTTTTTGATAGTTATGTGGAAATACGATATTGTTTTCTTTGCAAGTTTCCAGAAATTATCATGTAGCTTTCTGTTTCTGTTGTTGCACTTGATGTGATTAATCAATGCTTACCTTTGGAACCCTAATGAGTGTTGTTGCATTGTTATCCTTCATCTCTATATTTTGTATATATATCAATTTATAGTAAATTCATTATTAAACTTTTTTTTTTTTTTTTTGGTTGGTTGTAATTTCAACACTCATTTTGCTATAACATACTACTATTTAATCAATTAAATCATTTGGTCTCCTTACATATTTTGTGTTGATTTCTTACTTTATGTAGTTACTTCTTTTCATTTATAAGATGATTTAATAATGTAGTCACAAGAGCAACCCTATTCAGGTCCTTATTCATGTGATCAATGCTACTTTGTTGTTGCTTTCCTACTTCTTAATGTTGCATATTGAAAACAAATTTGAGAATGTTGAGTGAACTTCCATTATAAATATATATATATATATATATATATATATAAAAGAAAAAGAAGGAAGAAAAATTAAACAAAAGGGAGATCCAGAAGTGGATGAACCTTATAAATGTTGGCTAATTTTGTTTTAATTAGATTTTCTTTTTTGGTTGGGGAGCTATATTAAAATGAGTACTAGTTGTTCGATGAAATCCTGCAAAGAACTTGGGATAGAAAAGGTTATGTTTGGGTTATTCTAAAACAAAATTAAAAGGAATTGGATTGGGTTACTTTCCACAAATTTGCTTCCAAGGAAGGATGATCACACCATTCTCTTTAGCTAGATTTTCTTTTTCAATTGCTAGAAATATTTTTCTCTCCATCATAGTGGATGTTACGGTTTTAGTTGTTTAGAATAGGCTTAAAAGAAAATCTATTTGTAAGACAACACATTTTTATGGATAGCATACTGAGTGTTATATACATTTTAAATTTGAAATTCATACCAAGTGCTATTTTTTAAAATTTATAAATTCAATTGCATTAGCTACATACTTATTTAATTAAATTTATTTAAGTATGACTTTTGAAACAAAATGTTTCTCCAAATATTTACCTAAAATTATTTGAATATATTTGCTTTCTCGGATTCTAATTATTTCTATGTACAAAAATTTATTTGTGGACTCTTACAAAATTTACATTATTTTTATTTCTATTTTGTTGAAAATAGATGTATTTTTTTTTTCCAAGAACCTAAAAATACATGTACTTATGTAATTCCCGTGCATTTGCACAGGTTTAAAAGCTAGTTTCCTTAATATGCCAATGTACACGTACGAGAGTCTTAGAGGCGTTGAGCACATCATGGTCGACAAACCTACAAAACTAAGTACAGATACCACCGCAATAGAGTTCATTTAAACATCAAATTTAAACATGAAAAACAAATTCGATTATTGTGAAATTTAAACATGAAAAAGTATTCAGATTTGGCTTTTAAATTTAGAAAACACGATTTCACTAGGTGTTCTATGAGAAAACAGTAAACAATTTTTTAAATAGTGAACAGAGAATAATTTGCACAAAAAAGAGAGTGAAATTTTTTTTCAATAATGCTGAACAGAAAATAATTTTATGCAAAATACTATAAATAGTTTATGCAGAAAATAGTGAACAATTTTCATGAGAAAACAGTGAACAGTTTTACTTAATGCAGAAAACAGTTTTACTTAATGAACAGTTCTACATTCAACTAATTCGAACTTTTTTACAAATTTAAATTTTTCGAGGCATTTACCGTTAGGTGATCTATGCGAATCATTCATTTTTCTTTCATGGAGTTTGTCCATTATTCAGATGGTTACATATTTAAAAAAAAAAAACACAAAAACGATTTAAATGCAATAACTGCGCCAATGCTAAAAACAGTTTATGCAGTAAATAGTGAACAATTTTTATGACAAAACAGTGAACAGTTTTAATTAATGCAAAAAGCAAATTTTATGAATACTGTAAGCAGCTTAGAATATACAGTAAACATGATGTGTAGAGAACAAATTTTATTAACGTAGAAACATATTTTATCAATGCAGAAAAACAAATTCGATTATATTGAAATTTAAACATGAAAAGCATCCAGATTTGGCTTTTAAATTTAGAAAACACGATTTCACTAGGTGTTACATGAGAAAACAGTGAACAATTTTTTAAATAGTGAACAGAAAATAATATACGCAAAAAAGAGAGTGAACAATTTTTTAAATAATGCTGAACAGAAAATAATTTTATGCAGAATGCTAGAAATAGTTTATGTAGAAAACAGTGAACAATTTTTATGAGAAAACAGTGAATAGTTTTAATTAATGCAAAAAAAAAAAAAAAAAATTTAATAAATGCAGTAAGTAGATTTGAATATACAGTAAATATAATGTGCAAAGAGCAAATTTTATTAATGTAGAAACAGATTTTATCAATGCAGAAAAATATATTCGATTATTGTGAAATTCAAACATGAAAAGGCATTCAGATTTGGTGTTTAAATTTAGAAAACACGATTTCACTAGGTGTTTTATGAGAAAACAATGAACAATTTTTTAAACAGTAAACAGAAAATAATTTATGCAGAAAAGAGAGTGAACAATTTCTTAAATATTGCTGAACAGAAAATAATTTTATTCAAAATCGTAGAAATAGTTTATACAGAAAACAGTGAACAATTTTTATGAGAAAACAATGAACAATTTTAATTAATGTAGAAATTAAATTCATATTTTGAAATTAAAATCTCTATATTTTACAATGCTTCTGTTTAAATAAATAAAAACATAAAAAAAGTCACTTATTTTTACATTTATGTTTATTTGTTCATTATCCCCAAACAAAAAAAAAAAAAAAAAAAAAAATTTACACAGTACTCGAGTTTCCCAAACTCGAGTACTGTGTAAATTATTTTTTTCCTGCATTTTATTTATAAAACATACCCGAGTCTGGCATACTTGAATAGTATTTTGCATGGAACTCGAGTTTCTCAAACTCGAGTACAGAAATTCCATGTCAGCAATACCACGGTGGCAGAATTGAGAGGAACTCTAGTTTCTGAAACTCGATTTCCAGAAAAAGTGGTACTTTGCTATTTATTTCCGAAACAGTGATTTTTTGCTAAAAATTTCAAAAAAAAGTGGTATTGGGCCATTTTGGCCCGTTTGTCCCTCTAATCTAGAACCTCTCCTCTCTCCTCTCTCTTCGAACTTGAACTTTCTCTGAACCCCTCTATGGTCAACGACTCAAGCTCATCGATTCTCCCTACTCACAAACCCAGAAACTAATCTCCGATCTACAAGCTAAGAGCGCCTTGAACGGCGCGTGAACCACAAAAAGTTTATGTGGAGGCTAAAAGCCTCACGAGTCAACCACAATCTACAGTAATGGTGGCACGTGGATTTACGCACATTGGCGCATGGACTCAGAGATAAGCATGTGATCAGCAAGTGTGTGCGAAACAAAGGGTAAATGTTGGGTCCCTTTGTTTGTGTACTTGGTGTTTTGAGGATTTGTGTTATGAAAGTGAAGCTGTTATAGCACTAATTAGAGATAGAGTGTGTATGGTGACTCTATGAGGATGTGTGTATTGTGTACAAAGTGAAAGTGTGAAATGCAGAGATAGGAATAGGGAAATGAAAGATGGGTTTAAGGTTTTACCCAGTTGATGTACTCTCTTTGCTTTTTGCTCTTCTTTTCTCTTTGTTTTGATGCTTGATGGTGGTGGTTCTTGTTGTTGTTAGTTTTGGCTTGTGGTTGCTTCGGTTGGAGCTTTGGCTGAAAGGGAAACCAATATACAAGTCAGAAACTCAAGTTAGAAAAAAAGAAAGAGAAAATTAGGAGAAGAAACGAGGGATGAAAGCTCTGATTCTTGTTGTTGTATCTGCATCTCCCTTTTCTTTCTTTGTTGCTCCTTTGAGGTTCTTGCAGTGATCTTTTAGGTTTTTAGGGTGATTTTGTTGGGTTTTTGGGATGCTTTTGCTTAGGTTGAAGATGAAGGAAAAGGGAGAAAAAAAAGGGAGAGGGCTAGAAAGGTTTTTCTTCTCTGCCTATGTGTTTGTAAAAGCACAAATCATGTGTTGTCTAAGCATGCACTGTCAACTGGCACATAGTAGATGAGTCAAAAATTGATATTTGAGGAATACTCTAGAAACAGTAAGTCATTCCTCATCAATTTTATTGCATCCCCTTTTTTTGACACTCATGAATAATCACCTGACCATAAACACGCTCAATAAAAGGTTAGAACAATTAAACAGGCTCATCAAGAAATAAATATCATGGGACTGAATTAACATAAAATGTAGAATTGTGTCAGGCACAACTAAAACTAGTCACCGGCACTTCTTGATAAAGCCAGCTAAACCCTACATTAAATGATAATTTGAACATGTGACAAGATTAATTTCCATCTCAAATGCAGCTCACCAGAGCAATCATGAAAACTCTAGTAATATGTCAAATATGATCTTTAATGCATTTTAAGGGAAAACAATTGCCAATTAAAGAAATAAAGCATATTTTAATGCCAAACCTACAACTGGCAAATTTCTAGTTTCACAACAATTCAATCAACTCAAGCCTGATTTTTGTCTTTGGATATTAAAATGAATGGATTTCCATTATGTTTAATGTCACATCAAAATAATGCAATGAGACCCTTGATTTAAAACTCGAGTTTCCAACTAAATTTGAGGTTAGACAAAATACGGTATCTACAACCTCTCTATGGCCTTTCTCCATATGGGGCATAAATGTGATTAGAAGGATAGCTATCAAAGCCTCGAACGAACATGAGTACAATTTGGTTGCAATTGACTACTTCACTAAATGGATCAAAGTTGCTTCCTACTTTGTCTTAAAGGCTAAGCATGTGGCCCAGTTTATAAAAAAAACAACATCATTTGTCGATTTGGAGTGCCACAAGAGATCATCTCTAACAATGGGTCCTACTTCAAAGGGGAAGTTCGAAAGATCATAGAGCTATACAATATTGAGCATCACAAGTCTTCTCCATATAAACCTCAAACTAATGGAGTCGTAGAAGCAGTTATAAATACCTCATTTTGTACCCCTTATGACTTGGTCCCCCGTTTCCCAATGATAACATTACTTTGAGGCCCAATGTTGATTTGGGGTCCACCATAATAAAATCTTGACTTGAGAAATTATTTATGAAAAATATAAACTTATTTTTGGAAAAGAAAGTCATAGGAAAACCTAAGTGTGCGTACGCACACACACGGATGTGCACGCACACTCAAACCATGCGTATGCATACTTAGGGTATGCGCACCCATGCCCCAAGTATGCACACGCATCTAGGATTCTAGAAACTATGAAAGGAAAGCTTTTTGCACATAAATTCATGTGGAACAAATCTCACATCATCTGGGAGCCGCCCTACATGCCTATTTTACCATTATAAAAAGCCATAAAATGAACTTTTTCAATAAGAGGACAAAAGATACTAGTTTCACTAGGAAATAGTGAATTAAAGAGGGAGGTTTTCAAAAAACATCCTCAAGCCAAGGTTTTTACTTGGTTAGGATCTATTATGGTCTTAGTCTTTGAGTTCTAAAGCTTACTAACCCATTGGTTTTGTTATTGATTAGATTGACTGAGGGGAACGGTCAAATCAAGCTCTAAAGAGTTCTTGTGTTGAGGTAAAGGTCCTAACTTTGGCTCTTCACTCTTTTCTTTGTTTGGTTTGTTGGTTTATGTTGTTTTATTGCTTTAATATGTATATGCTAGTTTAGGTTTACTTTGTATTAAAAGCATGGCGGGTTGTTAGCTTTTGTTTTCCTTTACTTTTCTATTCTGTGTTTCTAGATTTAGGGTTCTGGGCGTGTATGTGTGCGTATGCTTTATGCATGCGTATGCAAACTCGAAGTGTGTGTATGCATACAACTGGGATGCACATGCATAACTTATGTATGCGCTCGCACACTTGTGCCAAGGAACCTAGATTTGGTTTTCCTTACTTTTGTTTTTGTTTTTTTCTTTTCCTTCACATGTTTAGTGTTTGTTTAGTTTTGTTTCCCATGGTTTGAGTTATGTTTTAGGATTTTAACATGTTTTTGTTTTGTTTTCTTGCTTAGTTATTGATTAGGTTTTTGTTGGTTGAATATCATGAACATTCTACGGGTATGAAGATGCATTGCATACATGCTGTGATGTAGTGAGGTAAGTCATGCATAAACCACATCAACATGCATTTGAACCTTTAAGTGTTGAGTTGTTTAATATGCTTGGTTGAATGCTTTGAGTTTTTTATGCTTGAATGTTTAGAAGTGCTTATTTGAATCAGTCTTCTGATGTTGCTACCTTTTTTGTTCCAATTGTTTATTGCTATTATAGATGAATACTAGGCTTGGGGATGATATTGATGGAATTAAAGATGTACGCAGCGGAAAAATAAGTTTTGAACGGATCTACTTCATTCAATATTGATAACATGCATATAAAGTAAATTTCAGAATTTAAGAACAAGAGATCGTACCTTGAAGTGATGAATTCCAAAGCCGAAGATTCAAGCACTTGGGAATACTTTTAATCTTCACTCCAATTCCACTAATGCCCAAGATGTGTGGTCTCTCAATTGGTAACAAAAGGATTATTAGAGAGTAACTTTCACTCACTTTCACACCATTACAATGATGTTTTTCTTACCAATATATTTCTGTACGTTTTTCCCTTTGTATCTAACCAATATATCTAATTGGGCTGGCCTTTTGGGCCTTACCAATTGGGCTTAAGTGTGTGGCTTGGAGTGGGACCAAAAGGGAACAATAAGACACTAGCTCCAATGGGCATTGGGCTTTTCTGTCAACTCTTGACAAGTCCAAAGTTACCATTAACTATATTTAATACCACTATATAAATATAGTTGCACTCTAGGTCTTATCTATATATATTATATCCCAAGACTTTATTATATATGCAACCCCTTCATAAAATATTCGTAGTAATACAAAGTCATTGAAGTAGACTGCCTCTTTGTAAATTACTACATTTTGATCCTTGAGTATCCGGTTTAATCCTTTAATGTTATTCATTATATATTTATGAAATCCTATTCCATAAATATATATACTTTAGTCTTACTAAAGTGGTTAGGCCTAACTCTCTGAATAATAAACTCATTAAACTTACTTCAAGGGAATACTTTATACCTCCATTAAGAGACTATGAATTCCATCTTGAGAATACATGTTCCATCAACACTTAATGTAGCTGCCCAACATACTGAGGTTTTGACCATTACTATATATCTCACTCCTGATATATCAAAGCAACCCATACCTTATGATCAGGTCCATTATTCTCTCAGGATTAAGAGTTCATGCAAATGTAAGTCGTGAGATTTATTATTCATTTAACAGTCCTTAGGCAAATAATAAATCTCACAGCGGTCCTGTTCAATATGTCTTAATTCTTAAAACATACTAACACATCAACTAGAAGTCTCCACTTCCATAATCAAGACAAATTATCGTAGTTGATATGTTATAGTCTTCGCAGATGAAATGCCCAATTTCATCACGGACTTTGAACTATAATTCTGAGTTTACAAAGAACCTGTGATTTATATCTTCTGTGACTAAACACATAAATCGCATACTATGCATCTCATGGACTATATGACAATGTCCGAATATTCAAGTTACCACTATTTCAGAGAATAATAAAACAAATTTATTAAACACAATATTAAGTCATACATATGTCATATACAATGTCAAACTTAATATCATACATAGCATCACTCAATAGGATTTAAGGGCACCAATCCTAACAATCTCCCACTTGTCCTAAAGACTATTGTGCACTAATCTAACTCCCATTCCCTCCAAATGTGACTCGAAAGTCCTTTGAGGCAAGGCTTTAGTAAATGGATCTGCCAGATTGTTTGCACTTTCAATCTTTGCTACCACCACATCTCCACGAGCAACAATATCTCGAATGATATGGTACTTCCTCTCAATGTGCTTTCCTTTCTTGTGATTCCTTGGATCTTTAGATTGTGCAACTGCTCCACTGTTATCACAAAACAATGTGATTAGAACTTGCTCCATTCTTATTACATCAAGGTCAGAAAGGAATTTCTTGAGCCGTACAGCTTCCTTTGTTGCTTCACAAGCAGCAACATATTCTGCTTCCATGGTAGAGTCTGCAATACAAGATTGCTTAATACTCCGCCAACTAATGGCTCCACCTCCCAAGGTGAAAACACATCCTGAAGTGGATTTTCTGAAATCTAGATCCGATTGAAAATCTGAATCTGTATAGCCAATGGGAATCAAATCCTCACAACGGTAAACAAGTATATAATCTCTCGTTCTCCGTAGATACTTAAGAATATGCTTCACAGCTTGCCAATGTTTTGGTCCTGGATTTGATTGATATCGGCTGACCATGCCAACTGAATAGCAGATATCTGGTCTAGTACAAAGCATGGCATACATGAGACTTCCTATTGCAGAAGCATAAGGAACTTGTCTCATTATATCTACTTCCTCTTGAGTCTTAGGCCTTTGGTCATCAGACAGAGGAACTCCATGTCTGAAAGGAAGCAATCCTTTCTTGGAGTTTTGCATGCTAAACCGTTCTAGAACCTTATCTATATATCCAACTTGTGATAAGCCTAACATCTTATTCTTGCGATCTCGCCAAAGCTTGATCCCTAGAATAAAGTTAGCCTCACCCAAGTCCTTCATATCAAATTGGCTTGACAACCAAACCTTTACAGATGACATTACCCCTACATCATTTCCAATGAGTAGAATATCATCAACATAAAGCATTAGGAACATTACTACTTTATCTTGATGTCTTTTGTACACACATGGTTCATCAAGATTTTGTTCAAAACCAAATGTCTTGATTGCTTGATCAAATCTGATGTTCCATGACCTAGATGCTTGCTTAAGTCCATAAATGGACCTTTGCAACTTGCATACCAAATGCTCTTGGTTCTTTGCTATGAAACCTTCCGGTTGCATCATATAGATTTCCTCTTCAAGATTGCCATTAAGAAATGCAGTTTTGACATCCATTTGCCAAATCTCATAATCAAAATGAGCAGCAATGGATAAGAGAATTCTGATAGATTTAAGCATTGCTACTGGAGAAAAGGTTTCATCATAATCAATACTTTCTTTTTGAGTATCCCTTTCGCCACTAGCATTGCTTTAAAGGTTTCAACCTTTCCATCTATCCCTCTCTTTCTCTTGTAAATCCATTTGCAACCAACAGGTTTAATGCTGTTAGGCGTCTCTACAAGATTCCAAACTTGATTGGAATACATGGAATCTAATTCAGAGTTCATAACTTGGACCCAATGATGTACATCTATATCATTCATTGCTTCATCATATGTGTAGGGATCCGATTCAACCTCTTCTGAGATAGCTTCATAAGTTTCTCCCAAACCTATGAATCTTATAGGAGGCCGAACAATTCTCCCACTACGACGAGGCACCTGTGTACTAGACATCTCATTAGTAGTATCTTGTGGTGTATCTAATACAGCCACATCATCCCTAGTTTCATCTATTGGTTGTTCATTTACAGATTCATTCATTTCAGCCAAAACAACTCTACTTTTAGGAGTGTAATCATTCATATAGTCATTTTCCAAGAATTTGGCGTTTGTGCTAACAAACACTTTATTATCTTTATGACTATAGAATAAACCTCCAACATTTCCTTTTGGATACCCAATAAAGAAAATCACATCTGTTTTAGACTGTAACTTGTCAGACTTCCCTTTTAACACATGTGCTGGACAACCCCAAATATGGAGATGTCTCATACTCGGCTTACGCCCATTCCACAATTCCACAGGTGTTTTAGGAATAGACTTCAAAGGTACTAAATTCAGAAGATACATTGCTGTGTTTAATGCATATCCCCAAAAGGAAATAGGTAGAGTTGAATAACTCATCATGGACCTAACCATATCTAAAAGAGTCCTATTCCTTCTTTCTGCTACACCATTTTGTTGTGGAGGTCCAGGTGCAGTCAATTGGGATACAATCCCATTCTTAGTTAAGTAATCCTTGAAATCCCCAAAAAGGTATTCACCACCTCGATCAGATCGAATGGCTTTTATGTGTTTACCTAATTGATTCTTAACTTCAGCCCTAAACTCTTTGAACTTTTCAAAGGCTTCGGACTTTCGTTTCATTAGGTACACATAACCGTATCTTGAGTAATCATCAGTGAAAGTAATGAAATACTCATGGCCACCTCTTGCTTGGATTGACATAGGACCACAAACATCAGAATGCACTAACTCTAGCAAATCTTGGGCTCTTCTACCTTCTGCAGTAAAAGGTCATTTGGTCATTTTACCTTCCAAACAAGATTCACAAACTAGAAATTCATCAAAGTCCATGGGCCCTAAGAGTCCATCTTTGATTAGTCTTTGAATTCTGTTTGAATTAATATGACCTAAACGCAAGTGCCAAAGATATACATCATTAGTAGAATGAAACTTTCTCTTTAATGATTTTACATGAGAGTTAGCATCTAATTCAGAATTATATAATTCATGCTTATCAGGAATTAAAATATAAAGACCATCCACAATATTGCCATAACAGATAAACACTTTATCCTTCTTTATTACAACATTGTCTTTTAGGATAACACAATATCCTTGTTTACCTAAGTAAGTAGCAGAAATTAAATTCCTACGAACATTAGGTACATACAAACAGTCTTCTAATATTAGAACTCTAGATTGAAAACATAAATTATAAACACCAACAGCTACAACTGGAATCCTGCTCCCATCAGCCAAAGTAAGAAACAACTCCCCTTCTTTAAGCTTTCTGGTCTCCTGAAACCCCTGCAAAGAATTGCAGATATGATTAGTACAACCTGAATCCACACACCAGGAATCCGTGGGATTCTGTACCAAACATATTTCAAGAAGAAATGTATTATTCATACCTTTATTCTTGGCAGCCTTGAATACTGGACAATTCCTCTTCCAATGTCCTTTCTCACCACAATGGAAAAACTTTCCTTTGATCTTCTTTCCTTTATCAGCAACCCCTAAGGTAATTTGTTTACGCTCTTGTTTGGTGAAGTCCTTCTTCTTCTTCTTCTTACCCTTGCATTTCGACTTAGGTTGAGAAGTAGAAGCTTCACCAACATTGGCTTCAACATTGGAAGTACCAAGAATGCCTTCTGCCGCTACCAATTCATTCATTAATTCAGACAAGGTATAAATCTTTTTGTTCATATTATAGTTCAATTTGAATTCCTTGAATGATTCTGGTAGAGATTGGAGTATCATATCCACTTGGGATTCTCCATCTATATCGGCACCTAAAACTTCCAATGTATTCAGATTAGAGATCATTGTAAGACAATGCTCTCTCACTGAACTTCCTTCAGCCATTCTGGTATTATAAATTTGCCTCATGGTCTCTTGCCTTGCAGAACGGCCTTGCTCACCAAACATCTCCTTCAGACTTAGCATGATGTCTGAAACTAGTTCTACATCCTGCATTTGATGCTGTAGAACATTCGAGATAGATGCTAGGATGTAGCACTTGGCCATTCCATTAGATTTCTACCAACGATCATATCGTTGTTTTTCCTCATGAGGAGCATCTAATGAAGGAAAGTTAGGACATGGTTTAGTTAGAACATACTTATGCTCTTTAGCAGTAAGAACAATGTCCAGATTTCCTTTCCAGTTAACATAGTTGGATCCAGTCAGTTTGTTTTGATTAAGAATAGTTACAAGTGGACTAAATGATGCCATGTTCTAAATCTGAAAACAATAAACATGAATATAATCAATAGACTGAACATTATTAATTTAGCATATAAACATATAGTATTGCACCTTAATAAAACCATAATATAATATATGCAATGACAACCCAATCCCGCAATTAATATTCCTCGGAAGCGAGGTCATACCAATCACTATGATTAGGTGAGAAACATTCTCATTATTAATGCTATCATGGTAACTCTTACCAAACAAAAATAATTTGTCGTTTTCCTTTAGCCTCTAAGTAATAATGACATAGCTCCGAAGGGAGGTTAACATTACACTTAGTCTAGTGTACACCATTGCCTAGAATCAATGTGAATAACCAAGTAACTCCACGGATGCGTGGTCGTTCTCAGTGTAAAAACACATTTCATCTATCCCTAAGAAGTTTAACCTGTAGTACCATGAATCAAACACCCTCCGAAGGGAGCAAGGCATATACGCCAAGGCGAGGTGCTTAATCACACTACTTTAAACCAACAATGGAGGCCGTGAGATACAACCCTTGTATCTCTCTCCCACTAGATGTTTTAAAAGAAAGGTTTTTAGTTTTAAAACATGCATAATTTAATTACACATTGTCTTACTCTTTTAACATGTGAAAACACTTAGAAAAATTTCTGATTTTCTTTCTTTCGATCGATCGAAAGTGCCCCTCGATCGATCGAAAAAATTAAGAAATTCGAACTTGATCATCTGACTCTTTCGATTGATACTCGATTGCCTCTCGATCGATCAAAAAACATATTCGATCGATCGACTAGCAATCGAAAATCTATCGTTCTAAAGAGTTTGATCACTGTCTTATTCAATCGATCGAAAGTGATTTTCGATCGATCGAAAATCGCGAAACTCAAATTTCCAGAAATTTTCTAAGGCAGTTTTCTACGGGTTTTCATGAACAAACATCTTAAAAACGAACATGATAGATAGAGATCAATGTCAAACTGAATTCTATTGATGCTATAGCCTTAAAACTCAATTTAACATACTTAAATTTAAATTTAAACAGCATCACAACATCAATTTCAATTTTCATCAAATCATAGTTTCAACAACATGCAGAAAATTAAAACATAATCTTCTAACAATATGAAACTATCTTCTCCAATTCTAAAACTCACAAACATGTTAAACAATACGAAATTGAAGACCGCTCTGATACCATTTGATGGAATTAAAGATGTACGCAGCGGAAAAATAAGTTTTGAACGGATCTACTTCATTCAATATTGATAACATGCATATAAAGTAAATTTTAGAATTTGAGAACAAGAGATCGTACCTTGAAGTGCTGAATTCCAAAACCGAAGATTCAAGCACTTGGGAATACTTTTAATCTTCACTCCAATTCCACTAACGCCCAAGATGTGTGGTCTCTCAATTGGTAACAAAAGGATTATTAGAGAGTGACTTTCACTCACTTTCACACCATTACAATGATGTTTTTCTTACCAATATATTTCTGTAAGTTTTTCCCTTTGTATCTAACCAATATATCTAATTGGGTTGGCCTTTTGGGCCTTACCAATTGGGTTTAAGTGTGTGGCTTTGAGTGGGACCAAAAGGGACCAATAAGACACTAGCTCCAATGGGCCTTGGGCTTTTCTGTCAACTCTTGACAAGTCCAAAGTTACCATTAACTATATTTAATACCACTATATAAATATAGTTGCACTCTAGGTCTTATCTATATATATTATATCCCAAGACTTTATTATACATGCAACCCCTTCATAAAATATTCGTAGTAATACAAAGTCATTGAAGTAGACTGCCACTTTGTAAATTACTACATCTTGATCCTTGAGTACCCGGTTTAATCCTTTAATGTTATTCATTATATATTTATGAAATCCTATTCCATAAATATATATACTTTAGTCTTACTAAAGTGGTTAGACCTAACTCTCTGAATAACAAACTCATTAAACTTACCTCAAGGGAATACTTTATACCTCCATTAAGAGACTATGAATTCCATCTTGAGAATACATGTTCCATCAACACTTAATGTGGCTGCCCAACATACTGAGGTTTTGACCATTACTATAGATCTCACTCCTGATATATCAAAGCAACCTACACCTTATGATCAGGTCCATTATTCTCTCAGAATTAAGAGTTCATGCAAATGTAAGTCCTGAGATTTATTATTCATTTGACAGTCCTTAGGCAAATAATAAATCTCACAGCGGACCTGTTCAATATGTCTTAATTCTTAAAACATATTAACACATCAACTAGAAGTCTCCACTTCCATGATCAAGACAAATTATCATAGTTGATATGTTATAGTCTTCGCAGATGAAATGCCCAATTTCATCACGGACTACGAACTACAATTCTGAGTTTACAAAGAACCTGTGATTTATATCTTTTATGACTAAACACATAAATCACATACTATGCATCTCATGGACTATATGATAATGTCCGAATATTCAAGTTACCACTATTTCAGATAATAATAAAACAAATTTATTAAACACAATATTAAGTCATACATATGTCATATACAATGTCAAACTTAATATCATACATAGCATCACTCAATAGGATTTAAGGGCACCAATCCTAACAGATATGCCATATTTTTTTACTTTAGATGCAAGCTAGAATGTGTGTGAGTTTAGAATAAGATTTGGAACGCAATGACTAGAGGCCGACCCACAGTTGGATGGGGTTGGGTGCCTAACACCTTCGTATCCCCATGTTTAAACTCCAGACACGTGCTTTGATAAAGATCAGTCCTTCCACAAAGGCACTACACCCTCCGCCATGGTCTACCCTTGGCCAAGGCATACTTTGCATGAGGAGAACCAAAACTCATCGCGGGCACTTGTGCCCACAGCAAACTAATAAAAATATCAAGAATATCCTAGTGAAGAAGGTTGTGACATACAAGGATTGGCTAAAAAAACTTCCTTTCGTCCTCTGGGGTTATAGGACTTCTATTCAAGCATCAATTGTGCAACCCTCTATTCTTTGGTATATAGGAGTAATGCAATGCTTCCCATTGAGATGAAGATCCAATCTTTGAGAGTGCTTGTGGGCGTAAACGCCCGTGGCAGGTCATCTTCCTTGGTTGAGTATGCCTTGGCCTAGGGTGGACCATGGCGGAGGGTCTAAATGGAGTCGCTACCTAGTTTAGGTCTAGGAACTATAAATATAGTTCCCTTCATGGAAGGACTAATATTTACCAGTGCACATATTTGGAGTTTAGGTATGGGGATAGGAAGGTGTTACGCGCCCAACCTAACTTGACCCATGGGTTGACTTCCACTCATTGTGTTCCAAGTCTTAATCTCATTAAATGCATATTTAACATGTTATTCTAACTCACATACACTCTAACATGCATCTAAAAGCAAACAACATGGCATAATCATCCCCAAGCCTAGCATTCATCTATCATGGCATTTAAGCATATATCATCAAAGGCATAAAACATCATAAGGCAGATCTAGATAAACATGTTTAAACATCCAAGCATCAAGCATATGGCATTCAACCAAGCATATTCATGTTCATCAACCATATCAATCAAAAATCAAATCAAATGCATGTTCGTGTGATTATGCATGACTTACCTCACTTACCTTATTGCATCATAGCATCAATGCATGTTCATGGTATATACATGTTCATGGTATTCAAACAGTCTAAAACCCTAAATAGCATCGAAGAGATAAAGCAAAAAATACAAAACAAAAACAGAGAAACAAAGAAACAGAGACTAAATATGAAAATAAAACAAAGGAAAAACAAACAAGAATGAATTAGGGTTTCTGGGCAAGAGTTTACTTGCGCATATGTAAGGTATGCATGTGCATGCTAACTGTATGCGTACGCGTACTTCGAGTATGCGTACGCATGCATAAAGCATGCGCATGCATACATACCCTAAACCTTAATCCATAAACACAGAATAGAAAAACTAGAATACACAAAATCTAACAACCTAGCATGTTTCAGACATAAACATTGTGTAAACCTGGACTAAACAATCATATTAAAGCATTGAAACACATATATAAATAACAACAAACAACGAAAAAACAAAGAAAAGTGAAGAGTCAAAGTTAGAACCTTTACTCCAACACTAAAACTCTTTGGAGCCTGATTTTGACCATTCCCCTCAATCAATCTATTCACAACCAAATCAAAATGGATTAGTGAACTTTAGAAGTCGAAGATCAAGACTAGAAAAGGTCCCAATCAAGTAAAATTTGACTTAAGGAATTTTTGTGAAAAACTCCCATTTTGATTCACTATTCTCTAGCGAATCTTGTGTGTTTTACCACCGTTTTCGTCCTTTTAAAAAAAAGTGCCTTTTATGGCTTTCTATAATTGAAAAATAAGGGTTTAAGGTAGCTTCCAAACAATGTTGGATTTGTTCCAAACCAGAATTAAGTGCAAAAAGCTTTCCTTACATAGTTTCTAGAATCCTAGTAAGTGTATGCATGCCTGTGTATGTATGCGCATGCCATAAGCATGCGTTCGCATAGCATAAGTGTGTGTATGCATACATGTGTATACGTGCGCACACTCTAGGGTTTCCAACAACCTTTCTTTCCCAAAAATTGTTTTATTCTTCCAAAAATAGGTTATATTTTTCACAAACGCTTTCCTCAAGTCAATTTTCATGAGATTGGGCCCAAAACCAACCTTTGGCTTTAGAGTACTACCATCATTGGGAAATAGGGGCCTAAGCCATAAGGGGTACAAAATACAATGTCTACAGTGATAAAGGAAACCAAAGCCTTAGAAGGAGACTAGGTGAGGGAGAGATACAAGCAATTTGCTCTAATAGACGAAAAGAGGATATAAGCCCTTTATCACGTACAAGGTTATCAGAAGCGAATTGCAAGAGTATTCAACAAGAAAGTCAAGTCTAGAAAGTTAAAAGAGGGAGATCAAGTTTTGAAGGAGCATAGGGGAGAAATTTTTGACCCTAGGGGCAAGATGAAATAAAGGTGGTTTGGACCTTTTGTTATCAAGAAGATCATGTCAGGAGGAGCTGTGAGAATTACTAATTTAGATGGCGAAGAGATGTTCCAACCCATCAACATGGATAGAATTTGGAAATACAACCCTTGAAAAAAAAATACCGCTAGGTTGAAAACTTAAAAGGGTTGTGTTGATACTGTGTTTTGTTCTGTCCTAATTTATGCATCAAAACAAAGACCTGAAAGACCAAAAAATTAGAAATGGTGCAAAACCATGAATGTCAAACCCAAAAAGGGAAAAAATAAATACAACATGTTTGAATGGTGAATCAAAAGGTCATAACATTTTAAAAATCCATTTTATAAAACATCTAGCCAAAACCCTAATCAGGTATGGTCAAAAAGTTGACTTTTTGATCCAACTATTGGATCGTGTTGAATTTTGGACCTTATCGTAGGGCATATTTTTCCCTTCAAAAAGTTGACTTTCTGATCCAACTATTGGATTGTGTTGACAATAATGTGATAAAGTAAGAATGTTTTCAAATGGTCAGTTAGACAATCTACAACCTTTGCCAACACAAGGTTAAGTGTTGGACTTCGGCTAAAGTAGTGTTAATGTGGTGTGGTGTAGTGTTATCATTTGCTCTTTGGAGCTAGTGTTGCCTCTTTGAGGTTATTGTTATTGTTTCCCACGAGAAATCACCCATCAAGTGTTTAGCAATTTATGTATTTATCTGGCTAATGTTTTCCATATCAAACTATTGTTTTGTTGTTGTGGGCCTTTATAAGTGGAAAAATTATTTATTTCTATATTATATTATTTCTACCTATTTAGTATATTTTGGTCAACTAGAGTGGTTACTATTTTATTTACTCATTACACTGTTATAGTTAAATGTTTTCTTCATGACAGTTTTACAGGGTATATTATATTATTGTTAAAACTATATGTAAGTCTTTTGTAAAGATTATATTTTGTCAATGATACTATTATTTTGTTTTGAGAGACATCCTCATGTTATGTAGTCTCTTATTGAGCTTTTAACTCACCCCCATTTCTCCACCCTTTCAGATTAGATCAGTGGAATCTCTTTTGGTGGATGGTCTTTGGAGTCGTAGATTGAAGACTAAAATTAGAGCTATGTTAGTTAATTGACTATGTTATTATGTTTTCTTAGAATAAGGAGCTTAGCATTCTTGAAACTATTTATAAGAAAATTGTATTTGGAGATTTGTTGTTAAAGTTTTAGTTTGATGGATTTTAGAAGAAAGACTTGATGGTTTGATTCTAATTTATGGATATTTAATTACGCTCTATTCCATTATAGAAAATGTTGGTTATTTATAAGACAGATAATACATATAAATCATTGGTATGGGTTTGGGGTGTTATAGTTACAACCCTTTCTTTTTAAGACTTTTTCTTAGGGTTGAGGTAGTTTGTGGATTTGTGTTCAAGGCTCACTTTCTTGAGTCCTTGAACAACCCATAAGCATACATTTTTCCTAATAAATTTGTCACTAACAACTTTCTCTTTGTCATTCTTTTTGCATGAACACAAAATGAGAAAATGGTGGATGACAATAAGGTGCTACTCTTCAAACCCTCTCTTTTTCATTTCATGGTGTTTTTCTTTTTGTAGTTATAGTGTTCACATGCTAGCTATATAATAAATAAATACTCACATGTTATTGTACAGTATACTTGTATGCTTTTTCCCATGTTACTTACGTATATACTTTACACGTTTTGGTTGTATATTTTGATGGAGTTATTATTCACATGATAATTATTATGTAAATATTTACTCACATGTGTATATATATATGTGTGTGTGTGTGTGTATTGTTTGTAAAAACCTTTTCAAAGAAAATCAAATGCCAAGTATCTAATTTCTTTGCCAAAAGATATTGTTTGGAGTTTAATTAAAATGAGGTACTATCTTCGGATAGGTATTGTGGGTGCTTAACACCTTCCCTACATGTAACCAAACTTCCGAGTCTCAGATCTTTTTTTCAAAAACTTTTGGTTTACCTTAATTAATGAACCTTTTAAAATTTTGTTTAGTTAATTAGGTAACTTAAAATGAGTTAGACTTCTAGGTGACCAATCACACCTAACACAAAACCAATGGTTGGTGGCAACTCCTAAAATAAAAATAAGAAAAAGGGACTTACACACCCTACTCTAGATACACAATCACACACGAGTCACGTTTTCCAAGGACCTAATGTGTGACAAATGATGACACACCTCCTCAAAGCAATAGAAAAAGGGGTGGGGGTCAAAATCGGGCATCCACAAGTGGCATAGGCAAAAGTGAGGGCAATGAAACCCCACTAGAATAAAAACCCAAAAGGGTGATCTTGGCAAAACTGAGGGGAAAAGAACATGGGTATGGAGAAAATTCCCACAAAGGCATCATGGGCAAAAGTTACAAGGCATACAAAAAAAGAAAAGAAAATAAAGACAATAAGCAAATATAATAAATGATTAATTCTCTCATTGCCCAAATTTAAAGATATGGAATCATAAAAGTGGAGAAAAGCAAAATTTAGGGTATATTAAGGTAGTCACTCAGTCTTTTTTCTCTTATTGGACCTTTTGTGGTCATTTGCTTACATTTTGGCTGCTTTCATATCGATGGATAACCAATTCTTGTATCCAGAAGTAGGGATAAGGAATAGAGGAAAATGAATGTCCTTGTTCAAAGCCCTTTGAGGCCAAGTTTCAACAATCCTGCTTAAAAGCCTTTCAGTGAGTGCCAATGTATGGTAGGAGCCATTGTCACGAGGTATACCTCCTCAATCACCAAATTGATAAGCAATACAACATATAGGATAGTAAGAGCAATGACAAAGCCCAGCTAAGATGACAAAGTCTTCCTTGAAGCCGCTGCTAGTCATAGCCTTGATGTCCCACCATTCCACCACCCATTGGATGTCCATAAGGTGTCGCAAAAGATTCGTAAGGGCAGAAGGCTTCATCTCCTTATCTTTGAGCTTACAATCTCGATAGTGCTTTTGTTGGTACAGATTGACTTGAATGAAGGGAAGAGGATCAACTTGAGCTTCTCATATAACCATGTCTGAGGGAGAGAAAAAGAAAGCATAAGTGTTGAGTGGAAAAATGAGAGATAAGAAGGAAAAAGATAGAGATATTTAAGGACTATCCGAGGAACCTCGATGGGTTGAAAACCAAAAGGCAATCCATGCAAAAATTAGAGGAATCCCGTTAGGTCAAGGAAACCTAGGCAAAAATTACGAATCATACCTAAAGAAAGAGAGGACTCCTAGCAAAGAAAGTTGCTTCCTCCCTATGGACTACATCCAAACCATTGAGAGTCTCAGCCAAGATGATAGGCACAAGACTTCCACTCCCCAAATTCTTGACCACTTGGAGAATGCCAGGATCCACTTGAGGTGTATTGTGATCCAAGAAAAAGCTTGCAAGGATGCAAAGGCAAAAAGCATTGAGATGATAGGAGCATTTCATTCCAGTTAAGGGTACATCCTTTTTAACGAAGTACTTAAAGACCATTGAGACATTCAGTTTCCTGGATTGGCACAAACTTTTGGCCATGGAAATATGGACTCCTAGGACTTGGTGAGCGAACTTAGAAAGATCATCCTCAAGAGTAGGAAGGATGATAGAACCGAAGTCACATTCACCCATGATGGCACCAAATTCTTCTACGTTGGGGCATAACTCCACACCATTGAATTGAAAGAAATGGCGAGAGGGAGTCCAGAACTCAACAGCTACTTGCAAGAAAGGCTCATTGACTTTGGTTTGAAGGATGTGCGAGGCACAAAAGAGACCAAAAGGGATTAGGGCATCCTTGAAATTGGGATTGAGTTTGCTAAACCACAAAGAGACTTCCATTGGAGAGAATTCTGTCATTAGAAGCCCTGAAGACATTTTTCTGGGCACTGGTCGCGTGTTTGTGAGGATTGGGAAGATCCTTGAGGCCCATTTGTAAGAGAGAAAGTCGATTAATGTTTCTACCATCTAACCTACGTATGCAACCTCCCAGATTTAGGGATTTTGTTGGGTTTTCACTCCTCCCTTGGATTTCACTCAAGCAAGCAGCTTTCTCTTGGTTTTCTAAATAGTTTCAAACTCAAGTCCTCATGTTAGGACATTCATTCAAGATACAAATGCAAAAAGAAGAACGAGATAAAGATTGGGGCATGTTCAAGCATATATACACAAGCACACATATCACATAGAAAATCCATGTTCAATTGTTGTAAATGAGTACATATCTCAATTTAAAAGCTGAAATCTAAAAATGTTTTTAAGTACAACCCTATGTCTCAAATAAAAGAAAAGCGCATAAAGTAAAAGCCAAATAAAGAAAAGATGAAGAAGAAAAAGCAGCATTTGTTGTTGTTGTTGTTGTTGTTGTGTAGGTACTCAATCTCTCCTGAGATGTGTAGCCTTAGAGCTTTCACCTCCATCATCATCATCATCATCATCATCATGGCCTCTACCTCCACCACTGCCACTAGCCCTCTAGAAGTGGCCGTTAGAGCCATAGATCCTTTGTGAATAGTTGGCCACCTACAGCTTAAGATTCCTGACTAACAAGATTAGCTCCTCGCACTCAGCACAGGTAGGCTGCAATTCCAAGACAAGAAGTGTGTTAGAAAAAGACAAGAAGCATGACAAGAGAAATAAAGGAATAAGTGAAGTATGAATAGAAAGAAGAAAAGGTCAAAGGACTTACATCTAGACCCCTATGTGCAATGGGATAGCCTATCACATTAGGGTGCAAGAGCACACTCCCTAGTAACCCTATCTAAACCATAGGCTTAGACTGAGTATGAGGGAAATCCCAAACTCACAAGGCCCCCAGTAATAGGTGCAACAGAAGCAGGAGGGATAGCAAGCTCCTCGTACGGTGAAAGATGGAAATGTGAGAAAAAGAGATAGCTACGATGCATGTGAATAGGAAAGAGAGAGAAGGTCAAAAAAACATACCAACAGGCCTGCCTTGAAGGGAGGCATAAGCTGGCCCTTGCTGAATAGATCATAATCCTACCCTCATAGAGCCTATCATGCTCTCTAGGGCCAACATGATGAGAGAAGGACTCACTGGAACTCGAGCCTCATCCATAGGCTTAAGCTGAAGAGCCACCTGCTCTACGAGGTACACAGACCTCAATCCAGCCCTTCTAAGATCCAGGACGAGTGTGCAAGGGCCTAGTTGACACCCTTCTCGTTAACAAAGACCATGGGATCCCACTCACTCCAAGGCATAAATAAGATATAATACATAAGAGATGGTTTAGTGAATAGGGCATGTGAGAATGCAAAGGGAGGAAAAGAGAAGAGAGGAGAATCACCTAATCAGCTACAATCCTATCCAAGTAAGCCTTCATAGAACGGAAGTCCCTTAAGATCATCGCAGCACCTTGATAGACAAGCTCGTAAGAGCAAGCCCATTGCTACAAAAAGAATTTGCAAGTTAGAGCGCAGTTTGCAAGAAAAGGCAAGCACATATTCAATTTGCTAGACAAGTATAGTATTAATTTGCAAGGAAAGACAAGTATAGGTTCAAGACATATGTAGGTTCAGATGCAAGGAAAATACAAGCAAGAAGAGAAAAGCATAAAGCAATTTGCAAGTTAGGAATAGTTTGCAAGACACATATGGGCATGGTCATTAAAGTAAGATTGCATGGTACAGAAATGAAAAACCTTACCTCTCACAACTTCCAATGGCCAACAAGCTGAAAATAGACCTCTCAGCTCACAGCATCCATGATGCAGTACATGTAGGATAAGCAAGCACTCCCCTAGTTGATCTCCCGGGTAGCATCAAAGTCCTTAAAAGCCCCCAACCATTGGTGGTTGATCATCTGACCACCATTGGTGAAGAGAGTGGCCCCTATCACATAGAGCAAGAAAGCTATAGCCATCCGGGTTTGGTCCTCAGTTGTCACCTGAGAATGGGGCTCTAACTTCCAAGAGAAAAGGTAGTATTGGACGGTCTCATTCAGATAAGAACATCCCAACAACTCCACTGCAAGAGCTCTCCCAAATGCATTCCTAAGGTCAACAATAGGATTGTGATACCTTATACCCATCAACCTATGGAAGTTATAGGGAGTTAAGGTCATCTCCCTAACAGCAATGTGAAAGGTGTGGGTAGTGTCCCACCACCTCTTGGCAAGAGCTTGCGCTAAGATCCTACTAATCGTAGCCTCAAAGAGATGGAAGACAAAGGCCTCGAAGCAAGTAGCTCGGACCAATTCCTTTGTCTCTAGAAGAAGTCTATTAAAGCAAATTCAAGCGATAGCCAAAGTGCCTCTACCTATGAAGGGTGGAATGACCTGAAAATGATAAGAATAAGTGTATGAGAATCACATTTGAGAAAACAAAGTGAAAAGAAAGCATAAAATGCATATGGGTTTTAAAACTATGTCTGCGGTCCCAGATATACGTACGCATACTTTTAGTATGTGTACGCATGCTTGAGCCTGCATATGCAAGCTATAAAAACATGCATGCGTACGTAGGCTCAGGCACGCATATGCTGTAACCTAAAGGCACATACACAACCTAGAGCCTACGTACACAAGCATGAACCCAGAAAGCGTTCATCATTGTTCTTTGCCCCCATGGATCAAAACTACTCCTAGACATGTTTCTACCCTTTTCCCGGCCTAAAGGTTTCATCTAAACCCTCCCCACAACAAAACCCAAGCATTTACAAGTCTAAAAACGGATTAAAAATGAAGATCAAAGCATAACTTAAAAAAAGAGAAGGTTGAAAAAACTCACTGATCTATTATATGAGAGAGATGTTGTCCAGGCTTGTAGAGGAGTGGAGGAGAATCCTTGAGTCTTTTGGCACCCATACAGTGAGTAAGGTTGATGTTATCTCTGGTAAGAATGAAGGAAGGTTTTGGAGCCATGGTGTTTTGAGAGAAAAAGACAGAATAAGAGGATTTTGGTTTTGAGAGGTAGAAGGCAAAAGTGAAGAATGAGAAAGAGGCAATAGGTTTTGTAGAGGGAGAAGAGATGATGAAAAGATGGAGAAAAATTAATGAAGAAGAAGATAAGTAGTTATGGAAAAAAAAAATTGTTGGTAATCGTTGGGGAAATGAAGAAGCGGGAAAGACACCCAGTGGCTAAACTAAGTGTAGTTTAGGCCGTATTGCTAAACTATGTGTAGTTTAGTCATTAGAAAAAATCCTCAATGGACCCTAAAAGAAGGAGAGAACAAAGAAAAATCTTAGTATCATCCCCAATGGGTCCAAAAAAATCAGAATTCTAGAAGTACCCCCTTCATGCATTAGAAATTACAACAATACCCCTCAGTAGGTCAAGAAAGTTAGAATTACACAGAAATTCCCCAGAAGATTCAGAAATGATGACATTATTCCCCAATGATCAAAAAATGTTAACTTGTACACCAGATCCCCAGGAAGTCACAAGATTACTCCCCTGCGAGTCAGGAAATTAGAGTTTACATAGAAGTCCTCCAAAAGTTAAGTATTTGAGAAAGAGCTCCCCAGTGGAATAGGTATCACACATATGTCCCTTGGAAGTTTGAAACTACAGATGAGCCTCAGAGCACTTGGAAAATCCCTCAAGTAAGTTTTCCACCAAGATTACAGAAGACGACCATCACCATAAAAAGCAATCAGACTTTATGCATATATCCTTCGGGAATTGAACATGCAAGCAAACTCCTCAGAGGATTTTGCTACCAAAATAGAGAAGACACTGGATTTGAGTGCATATCCTCCTTGGAATTAAACATGTACACTTAGACACTCAAAATAAAGAAGAGATTGAAATAAATGTATAAGCCAACTAGAATAGAAGAGATTGAGACAGAGGAGCAAGCCACCCAAAGGCGTAAGCCACCTAGAGAAGTTTGAGACAAGAGCCACAGACAGACACCACAAATATGTATCCCTTCTAGCTCGTAAGAGCACCTTGTTTGTTTGATTGATGATTAAGGCCGTTGGTCAAGTTTGTTTTTCTTTTTATTGACTCTAGGATAATGAGTCACTCGCCTTTTGCTTCACAATTGGCAAACCATGCTCTTGGATAGTGAGCCTGTCATTGCTTGTTTCTCAAGTAATACTATGGGACTTTAGGCATTCAAATCCCACGCAACTCTTCGAAGTTGCACCCCGCTCTATGTATGCATGTTGTTTGCCATATGCGTGGGTTAGGCCCAAGCTGTATGTCAAAAAAAAAAATGTTTTGTCTCTTTTTCTTTTGATTTCATTAACGAAGTGATGCCAACCTCAATCGACACGCTTTGAGACCCAAAAAATAATATTGGAATACTTGCCCAAGAAAGCTAAAATTCATATTTTTTATAGAAACCCCGACCCAACGTTTATAAATGAAATGTGAACCAAAGGTATAAGTAACAAATCTCAACCCAATGATTATAACTAAATCACTAATCGAAGGTATAAAATTTGAACACCACAAGAAAGAATCCTTGATAAGTTCATAGTTCTTGAAGAACCAAAAAAAGAAGCAAAACCTCATGTTTTTTTTTTTCTGATTTTTATTCAATAATTCCTCCATTACAATAAATGCATGCTATTTATAAGACGTGACTGAAAATAGGAAAATATATATAAAAAGAAAATGTACTAGATAATAGAAGTCTAAATTAAGGTTAATTTGGTCTGAAATTAGCAGCACCAAAATAGGAAAATAGCTAAAAACGTACTAAATAATAGAAGCCTAAAATTAAGGTGGATTTGGTTTGAAATTTACAGCTCCAGAATAGGAAAAATAGCTATTAATTGGCATGGAGCTGGAAAGTCAATCAGCCATTATTCCACATCATAAATTACGCCCAATTAAGCTAGATCAACCCTATCAATAGCTTGGATTAAATTTATTACACCTTTATCTTCCTTTAGGCTAAGCTTGGAATGTCCTATGTTAGAATCAATCCAAATCTCTTGAATCAACCCATTAAGTGCTTCTTTGATCTTCTTGGATCTTACTCTAGTAATAGGCGCAACTAGAACATGCAATGGATCCTTTAATGGTGCTTGTTGATGCTCATCACGAAGCTCATGAATCAAAAGAGGGACAATTGTAGACACCTCATTTTGTTACCCTTACGACTCGAGCCCCTATTCCCCTAATGACAATAACACTAGAAGGTCTAGGGCTTATCTCAGGTCTGGCTATGGAAACTCTTTAGTTGAAAGATGATTTTGAAGAAAGAAAATCCTGGTAGAAACCCTAAAGGTGTGTACGCAGCCATGAGTATGCATTTGTAGCTAGGGTTTTAGGATTTTTGTATCGAAAGTTTTTTACTCAAAAATATGGCAGAGGCAATCCCACATTGCTTGCAGTTACCTCTGCTCCTTCTCTTTGAACACTATAAAAAGGCCTCACGACCCTTTTTCTAAAAATACACAGAATCTACTCCAAAAAAGTGATTCAAGATAAGCTTTTACTTTGAAAAGAACCCTAAACTAAAATTTCTTGGCTAGGACTTATTTTAGTCCAAATCCTTCTAGTTAAGCTTACTAACCCTCTAGGTTTGTTTTGTATATTGACCAAGGGGAACAGTCAAAATCGAGCTCTAAAAGTTTCTTGTGTGAGGTACTTATTCTTTCTTTCATCTCTTTATTTGTTTGTTTTTATCTCCGCTTTTCTACTTTATATCTTTCTGGGTAGTTTAGATTCGTAGTTTGTTTGATTCAAAAAAGCATGTTAGGTCATTTAGACTAGGTTTTGATTGATGTTGCATGCTGTGTTTTTGGGCAAGGTTGCGTACGCAGGTTCATGCATGCATACACACCTTTATGACCCTGTGCACACAGGCTTCTGCCTATGTACGCAAGCTTAGCCCTAAGACCTAGAATTGATTTTTTCTTGCTTTTATTTTGTTTAAATGCATATGTTAGCTCCTGTTTGGTTTATTCCTCACATGTTTAGGTTCTAGGTTAGTAGTATAACATGTTTCAATTGCCTTGTGCTTAGATTACATAATTACAGTTTATATTTGGATAAACCACATGAGCATGCATATGAACATAAACATGCATTGATGCAAAGGTGTTGTAGTGCAATGGGGTAAGTAAGGTAAGTCATGCATAATCATATGAACATGCATCTAGTTTGATTGCCTAATATGATTAAGAGTTGGTTGTTTAGAATGAAGAGCATGTTTGTTCAAATGCTTTAATGCCATGCTTGTTTGCTTGTTGAAATGCCATGTTATTTCCTTGATGTGATTGCTGCCCTTGGGTAGTTAATGAGGATGCCATGGTAGATGAAAGCTAGGTTCTTGCACTTAGGATATATGTTATGTTATCTGTTTAGATGCATGCTAGTGTATGCGTGTGAGTTTAGAATAAAGACCCTTTAATGGGATTAGGATTTAGAACACAATGAATGGAGGCTGGCCTACGGGTCGGGTGAGGTTGGGTGCCTAACACCTTCCCATCCCCATACCTAAACTCCAGACATGTGCTTTGGTAAAGATCAGTCCTTCTACAAGGGTGCTAAATATATGGTTCCTAGACCTAATCTAGGTGGCAATTCCATTTTCACCCTCTGCCGAATCCACCCTAGGCCGAGTCGTACTTCCCATGAGGAAAAGGTAATAGAGGCTTACTCTATAAACAAAATTAGTGGTCTTCCATGGTCGTACTCATATATGTAAAAGGATAAAGTTGTACCCATATTGCTTAACTAGAAAAATCTCTGAATAAGAAATTTGATTAGGAGTTTATTGTGGCTATTAAAAACATCCTAATTTGGTCTTTTGGTCAGGAGGATAGATGGACTTGAACCAAATCTGAAAATGGGAAGTTCTCAATGAAATCTTGTTATCATCTCATTACTAAACAATATCTCCGATAGTGTTTCTCTTACAAGAAAAATTTAGAAGACTGTAGACACATCATTTTGTACCCCTTACGACTTAGGCCCCCGTTCCCTAATGATGGTAAAATTCTAAAGCTCAAGGTTGGTTTAGGGCCTGATCAAATTGAAATTGACTTGAGAAAGGTTTTTATGGAAAATATAACTCTTTTACGAGCTAAATAAAACTATTTTTGGAAAATAAAGGCCACAAAAACCCTTGGGCATGCGTATGCAGACACGTGTATGTGTACGAATGCTCTAGACCTACGTACGCATGCTTCATGCATACATATGCATACACGGGCATGTGTACGCATGTTAAGGTTCCAAAACTATGAAAGACAAGTTTTTTGCATTAAAGCTAAGGTTTGGAATGAATCCCACATCGTCTGGAAGTCGTTCTAAACCCCTATTTTCTCAACTATATAAAGCTATACATGGTACATTTTCAAAAGACACAGAAAATCCTAAAGGAAACCACAAAATTCACTAGAAATAGTGAATCAAAGAGGGAGTCTTTTACAAAACATCCTTAAGTCTATATTTTTTAATTGAGGCCTTTTCTAGCCTTGATCTTCGAGATTTAAGGTTACTAATCACTTTTGTATTTGATTTTGAGTAGATTTGACTGAGGAGAATAGTCAAAATCAAGCCAAGGAACTTTGTGTTTGAGGTATATGTTCTAAGTCTTTTTCCTTATTTTTTCTTATTTTAATTCTTGTTTTTCTTTGTTTTCCCTACTTATTTGTGATATAACATGTTTGCTTAGCTTAGGTTTTCTTTGTTTGAGTGTTTTAAAGCATGTTAGGTTGTTAGATTTAGTTTCGCTCTATTTTCTGTGTTTTTGTTTTTGGGCTAGGGTTTTGAGGCATCTATGTGTACGCATGCTCTTTCCATGTGAACGCATACAGCTGGGATACGTACGCAGGCCCTACGTATGTGCATGCATACTCAGGCCTAGAAACCATAATTCAACCTTTTTTACTTCTATTTCTTTATTCTGTTTATATAATATGCTTCTGTTTTATCTTATTTTATGTTTCTTAAGACTTTGTTTCTTTGTTTGTGTGTTTGTTTGCTCTCCACATGCTAAATTAGGATTTCTCTTTAATATTTTCTTTGTTTGCTATGGACATGCATATGATATGAGCATGCATTGATGCATAGGTGCTATGATGCAGTGAGGTAAGTCATAAGTCATGCATCCATATGAATATGTATTTTGTTGATGAACGTGCTTGGTTGAATGATGTGTTCTCAATGTTTAAATGCAATCACATGTTTATTTTGATCCACCATGTCTATGTTTTTGCCTTTGTGATATCTTGTTTATTTTCTACCTTGGATATGATTTGATATGTATGCATGATAGATGTATGTTAGGGTTTCAAATGCTATATGTGGTGTAATGTTAGGGTATGGGGTTGGACAAAATGCATGTTAAGGTTTTGGGATGATTAATGCCATGTTGATTGCTAGATTTATGTTAGTGTGTGCATAAGTATAGAATGCAATATTGAATATGCCTTTAATGAGATTAAGATGTAAGACATAATAAGTGGAAGTTGACCCACTGGTCAAGTGTGGTTGGATGCCTAACATCTTCCCATCCCCATACCTAAACTTCGAACCCACACTCTGGTAGTAAGATCAATCCTTCCACATAAGGGCGCTATATTTATGGTTCCTAGACCTAATCTATGTGGCAACTCCACTCGGGATAGAGCGTTTAATTCCAATGTGTCTTATTTCTTAATCTTAATAAAGGCTTGTTCAATACTTGTTTTCACACATTTCACTTGGTTCTTTTGTCCCTTTTACCCCGATTGGTGATGAATGGGAAGATAAGTACACTCCATTCAAGCCAAAGTCTTTTGAAGTTCATCCCACCAACTCACAATCTATCCATTGCCTATGATGAGTTTTGAGTACGTTAAGGGTTTGCCATCAATCCACAAAGGTCCATTTAGGCCCTTTGTTGGAATCATGGCCCACCTAGTTATAAGTGACCTACTGATCTATCCTTTTAGCTCTAGGGAGCCTACCCGCACTTAGGAAGACCCTAGATCCTATCAATAAGAGGGTACCCTTTATATCTCTTGTTTGTTCAACCATAGATCTTGTGTTCACCTAATTCTAAAGGACAAATAAAAGATATGAAAACTTGTTGATGACCTAAAAGTTATGGCATACTCTAAGATATTGGGATAAAAGAAAAGTTCTCACATGTAAGAGGCTTGTCCCAAAATCCAAAGATATATCATAATTTGAAAGGTTCATAACACCATAGCCTACTTGTTATCATAAGCCCAAATCAAAAGGCCTCTTGAAAAAGAATCTTGGGCCAAAGGTAATAAATATGCTATTGATACACTTTAATTAAGGGATGAAAATCTCTAAAGCACATTCTAATGAAAGTCCACGAGAGTAAAATGAGAGCTTTATTGTAAATGATGAAACAAGGGACAAAGTTCATGAGAGGAAAGCGAGTGACTTTTTAATTGGGCTTTCATTAAAATGGACTTAAAAGACTTTTTCTAAGAACATCTAATAAAAGAACCTTTTAATTAGGACATGGGTTTAACAAAATGGGACTTCTTTTCAGGCACAATTGCACCACCAAGATCAAGAAAGCACGTCCCCACTCCAATTTGGGTTCGAGAAAGGCACGGAAGATATTTGGTCAAGATTGAGGACACACATCAAGAAGAAGTATTTCAAGAAGAATAAACATCTCAAGTTGCAATGGCTGCTCGAATTGATGACACGACTACACAAAAGATATTCAAGGCAATAGAAGAACAAAATGATACTCTTAAAAAGATGGGAAAGTGTCTCACAAAACTCACCGCAGACACCATGGCTATGAAGGAAAAGATGGAATTGGCCTTTTGCAAAGCCCCAGGGATGAATGATTGTCTCTACAATATGGGTGGCATAAGCTCCAAGACTCCCATTGCATTGCCTCCAAAGTTCAAGATTTTTGATGATGAAAAGTTTGATGGAATTGGAGACCCAAAGCAACATGTTAGGAGGTATCTAAGCATTGCTGAAATGAACGGATTAAGTGAGAAGCAAATTTTGCATGCATTTCCTCTCTCATTTACGGGAGGTGCATCAAGGTGGTACTATAGTTTAGATCCAAATAAAACCAAGGTGTGGAATGAGCTAGTGGAATCATTTGTGGATCAATTCATCTTCAATACCATGATTGATGTAACTCTAAGGTATTTGCAGACTACCAAGCAAGGATTAGGAGAGACATTTTCCAAATACATGACAAGGTGGAAGGGAAAGGCATCTAGGATGATTAATAGGCCAAATGAGAAGGACCAAGTCAACATGATCATCAAGAATTTGCTTTTGGCATATAATAGTAGGCACCAATCATCACCTATTAGTTCTTTTGGGGAATTCTGTGCGTGAGAGACTACCAAAATTGGGTGCCTCTAAAAAAAGAGAGATTTTTTGTGTACACTTTTTAAGTCACCTCTCTTTTTGGGTAAGTGGTGTGGAGTTGCCACTTGTTTTTTTATGCAAAAAAAATAAGAAAAAAAATACAAATATATGATTGAATTGTTCTCTTCATTGATTGAATAAAAAATTACATATCCTAAAAAAACTTGAAAATTACATAGCTTTGGGTCTTAGTTACAATCTACCAAAAATACATGACTTGTTGTCCTAATTACATTCTACCCAAAATAAAAAGTAAAAACAAAGCTAGATCTACTTAACCAATGACCTAAATCCGGAGGCTAGGTTATGGAATGGAAAGGTGTTAAGTACCCATTCTGCCCAGACAAAGTCTGGTCTTCTAGACTCTAGTGACCTATGTATCTTTTTATGCATGTCAAGAATGATATGTTGAACATGTGAATTAAAAAAAAAAAAAAATCAAATCGCACAAATTTATTTATGAATGAAGTCTCTTCTTTTGAAAAGAATTAGATCTGTTTTGGGTTGGTAAAAAAAAAAAAAAAATTTACTTTGATTTGTCAAAATACCAAATCTGTTTTGTAGTATGAAAAAAAAAAAAAAAAGTGGTTTTTGGAGATGAAAATTCAGATATGTTTTGTGATGAAAAAAAAATGGTTTTTAATGACAGAAAAATCAGATTTGTTTTTATATGTTTAAAAAGAATGAAAAAGATTTTTTTTTTTTTTTAAGAATAGAGTTTCACTCATAATATGAATTTATACAATCATGAATTAAACAAAACAAACACAAACACAATCATGATTTATCTTTTTCTTTATTTCAAAAAATCTGCATGCATTAAAAAATCAGATTTGTATCTAAGGAAGATACAAATTTGTTTTTGTGGGTGCCCGAGGATCAGGGAGGAAGGCGTAAGGTCGAACTGCTAAGCCGAGGCCCGAGGAGGAATTGGAGAGGCCAGGGAATTGGGCCGAGCACAGCACGGGAAGGGGCCCAAAGGACTATAGTGCCCAAGGAACGGGTCAAATCCACTGAAGCGCCGCGCCATGCGAAGAGCCTCGAAGCTAAGGAAGGAGGTCATTGGTAGACAGGAAGCCGCCAGGGCTGTGGCTGCCTGTCACGTCAATAATAAATGGAGCGCACCAGCTTTATCAGTCGCATTAAATGGAGAAGTGACTTGAACAGTGTTAGCCACAGCTACATCAGCTACCGCTACCATCTGCCTTAGGGGAGAGGTTGACAGGTGTTGGAAGGGGACGAAAGTCCAGTAGAGATGGGTGGTGAGGATGAACTGAGGACGGGCTATATAAAGAGGAGGAGTTCAATTACTGAGAGGGGGGGAAAAAGGAAGAGGAAACTGGCGGGCAGATTCCACGCTTGTTGTGCTATTCCATCTCTTATAAATTTCATTGGCTTGGACCAAAGTTGAAAGAGGATCATCTCATCGATCTGGTAGAAAGCTTCTCGGTACTCAGGGAGCATAAGTTACGGCTCAACGCATCTAAGTGTTCTTTTGGAGTAGGCTCGGGAAAATTCCTGGGGTACATGATTACTCATCGAGGAATCGAAGTCAACCCGGAACAGATTAGGGCAATCAACAACCTGCACCCCCCTAGGAACCCCAAGGAAGTACAAAGGCTCGCCGGAATGACAACGGCACTAAGCAGGTTCATTTCTTGGTCCGCAGATAGGTGCCGTCCGTTCTTCCAGCTGCTCCATAAATGGAAAGACTTCTAATGGACCAAGGAATGCACTCGGGCATTCGAAGATCTCAAGGCATATCTGTCCAATCCGCCAATCCTATCTCGACCTGACAAGGAGGAAGTACTTTATGCCTATCTGGCAGTCACAAGGCACTCTGTTAGTTTCGTCCTGGTCAGGAATGAGGACGGAGCCCAGAAGCCCGTATATTACGTTAGCAAATCCTTGTAAGAGGTGGAGATGCGCTATCTCCCTTTGGAGAAAGCCATGCTGGCCATTATACATGCGGCCAGGAAACTCCCCCATTATTTCCAAGGCCACACAGTGGTCGTGCTTACACAGCTGCCATTGCAAGCCCTTCTAAGGAAATCCGATTACAGCGGCAGAATTTCCAAATGGGCGGCTAAGTTGGGGGCCTATGATGTCAAGTACCTCCCCCGCACGGCAATAAAGGGGTAGGTCTTAGCAGACTTCATAGCGGAGTTCGTCGAGGATGTCCGAGAGGAAGGGAGCACATCCGCGAGCTTGATGGTCTCGTCAACTACCGTCGCCTCTTTATGGAAGATTTATACAGACAGAGCTCCAACCGAAAGAGGGCAGAGGTGGGAATAGTGCTGATCACACCTGAGAAACTGATAATAGAGAAGTCGTTGCGACTAGGCTTCCCGGCCACCAACAATGAGGCCGAGTACGAAGCCCTATTGGCGGGGATAAACATGGTCAAGCTGCTTAAGGTAAGGGCAATTGAGGTATATTCTGATTCTAGGCTAATTGTTGGCCAAGTCAATGGGGAGTATGAAGCTTGAGATGAAAGGATGCAGAGGTATTTTTCCAAAGTGCGAGGTGCACGAGACCATTTCAGGGATTTCAAGATAGAACAAATCCCGAGAGGGCAGAACTCATATGTCGATGCCCTAGCCATGCTGGTAACTTCATTAGAGTCAGACCTTCCTCGGGTCGTTTTGGTGGAAGAGATCAGCACCCCAAGCCTTACTGAAGCACCCATTACGGGAGTATGTAGTGTCCACATAGGCCCGAGCTGGATGGATCCCATCGTGACCTTTTTGAAAGGGGGACCCTTGCTTGAGAACAGAAGTGAGGCGGAGAAGATACGCAGAACTGCCCCCCGTTACTGGCTGTCCGAGTAACAGAAACAGTACAAGCGCTCGTACTCAGGACCATATCTTCTGTGCGTACACCTAGAGGCCGTCGAGCCCTTATTGGAAGAACTGCATAAGGGCATCTGCGGGAGCCACACTGGCGGAAGACCCCTAGCACATAGAGCCCTCATGCAAGGATACTGGTGGCCCAACATGCGCCAAACCTCCTAAGACTATGTGAAGCGGTGTGATTAGTGCCAGAGGTTCGCCCCTAACATTCACCAGCCAGGAGGGGTCCTGAATCCTTTATCCAGTCCCTGGCCCTTCGCCCAGTAGGGCCTGGACATAGTAGGACCATTTCCTTGGGCCATAAGTAATCGAAGGTGGCTTCTTGTCGGTATTGACTACTTCACCAAATGAGTAGAAGCTGAACCCCTTGCCAACATAAGAGATATGGACATTAAGAAATTCGTTTGGAAAAATATCGTCACTAGGTTTGGGGTACCGTACACCCTGATTTCGGACAACGGTCTCTAGTTTGATAGTAAGTCCTTCAGAAGATACTGTGAAGAGTTGGGGATCAGGAATGGGTACTCCACGTCGACATATCCCCAGGGAAATGGGCAAGTTGAGGCCACCAACAAGGTCATAGTGGCCGGGCTCAAAAAAAGGCTGGACGACGCCAAAGGAAGATGGGTCAATGAGCTTCCCCACGTACTATGGACCTACCGTACTACGCCTCAGAAGTCAACAGGGGAAACCCTGTTCTCATTAACGTATGGTTCAGAAGTAGTAATCCCTCTAGAGGCCGGATTCCCAACTTTAAGAACGGACTAGTTTAGCACTAAGGGGAACCATCAGTTGCTCCTAGACGACCTGGACTTGGCCGAGGAAAGATGAGAGGTAGCAACAGTAAAAATGGTCCACTACCAATAAAAGATCAGGTAGCAATAGAAATCCCTCACCCATGGAATGTAAACAATTTGCGACGTTATTACTTTTAATAGAAATCACAACTGTTGCATCTTGCTCTACCTTGTAGAAAGATTCTAAATGTTAAACAGAACCTAGGACTTGCTTGGCTCCTCAGCCACAAGCGTAAGGTAAATTAACATTGCAAGAAAAATTCTAAGTATTAAACAGAACCTAGGACTTGCCTGGTTCCTCGGCCACAAGCCTAGGGTAAATTAACATTGTAAGAAAAATTCTAAGTGTTAAATAGAACCTAGGACTTGCCTGGCTCCTCGGCCACAAGCCTAGGTTAAATTAACATTGCAAGAAAAATTCTAAGTGTTAAACAGAACCTAGGACTTGCTTGGCTCCTCGGCCACAAGCTTAGGGTAAATTAACATTGCAAGAAAAATTCTAAGTGTTAAACAGAACCTTGGACTTGCCTGGTTCCTCAGCCACAAGTTTAGGGTAAATTAACATTGCAAGAAAAATTCTAAGTGTTAAACAAAACCTTGGACTTGCCTGATTCCTCGACCACAAACTTAAGATAAATTGACATTGCAAGAAAAATTCTAAGTGTTAAACAGAACCTAGGACTGGCTTGGCTCTTTGGCCACAAGCCTAGGGTAAATTGTCATTGCAAGAAAAATTCTAAGTGTTAAACAAAACCTAGGACTTGCCTGGCTCCCCGGCCACAAGCCTAGGGTAAATTGACATTGCAAGAAAAATTCTAAGTGTTAAACAGAACCTAGGACTTGCCTGGCTCCTCGGCCACAAGCCTAAGGTAAATTGACATTGCAAGAAAAATTCTAAGTATTAAATAGAACCTAGGGATTGCCTGGCTCCTCGACCACAAGCTTAGGGTAAATTAGCATGGCGAGAAGAATACTAAGTGTTAGGCAAACTCTGAGCTTATCTGACCCCTCAGCTAGGAGACGTACACAAATTTATCGAAGGCTATTCTAAGTATCGTAGAAAGGCCGCGCTAGCTGGCTCACCCTCAAGCACATTCTATTGTGAGCAAAAACAAAAAAAACAAACAAAAAAAAAAAGTTGTGTACACATCCATATAAATAAAACTGGTACCTTCAAAAAATCTTAAAGTGTTCATTGCAAAAACTGGTTACAAAACGAGAGGGGATCGGGCACTACATGGACGATGCCCCATTTACAAAAAAATTGCTACATATGTGCTGCCCTATTGCAAAAATTCCACAAAGAAAGTGTTTTCATAAGAAAAAAGCTAAGTCTGGGGCTCCTTGTCCTACGCATTCTTCTCTTTCTTATCCTTCCTCTTCCTGTGAGGCACCCCCTCAGGTACCTCCTTCTCAGCTTCCAAGTCCACCACGTCCTCTTAAGGGGGTAACTCTTTGGACGAAGTAGGAAAAGGAAGCGGATCCTAGGGCTCGACAGAGGCAGGAGGAGCAGAGCTCGGATCCATTGGTAGGCTAAGGGCTGAAGGGGGCAGGCGCAGAGCTGGAGGATAATACACCTTGTTGGGAGCATGTAGCTCTGATTCAGGATTAACACCTGCTGCGTTCAAGGCTTCCCCCTACACCTCTTGGCTGAAGGAATGAGCAACATCGTGAAGCTGGGCTGTAAGACTTACAGCGGTCTTATTCATGCCCGCATCGTAGGCTTCCTGCTCGGCCTGTGCTTTCTCTGCGTCTTTGGCCACCAGCTGCTGATTTGCTTACTTCAGCTCCACCATTGTGAGTGCCAGGGTGCTCTCGGCCTTTTTCTGGGCTTCCAAGGCATTAGATGCCTGCCTTTCATAGCTCTTCAGGGCAGACTCAGCGTTACAGTAGGCCTTCTCCACCTTTGATAGCTGGGTAAGGGTTTCCTTCAGCTTTTTCTCTACCTCAGCCCTAGCCTTCTCAGCATTTTCATAAGCCTTCTCAGACTTCCTGGCCACGTCTAAAGAGTGATCAACCCACTCCTCCGCCATGAAGGCAGCTTGAATGGCCTGCAAGAATGGAAAACAAAAGAAGTTGAATAAGCAATTAATCAAAAAATAAAACCACTTGACAGATGAAGAAGTTGGCCGAGGTACCTTGGCTAGATCCTACTTCAGGGAAAGGAAGACCTCCCTTTTCCTGAAGGATTTCAGCTCCTCCATGTCCTCAGGAAGGCATAATGCCCTCTCTAAGCATTCTGCTACCAGGCCCGAGCTACCCTTAGAGGGATCCCTCAAATTAGAATCGTCCAGCATGGGAGTGCTCGAGCTGAGGGTGAAAGTGGGCCTCTAGACGGATGCTTTCATGGCCTGGTCCTCGCCACTCTCTTTCGTGGATGCAACATAGTCGGGCCTCTTCCTCAGTTGACCTTTACCAACCTGGGCCTCCTTAACCGGGGGCTTGGATACCTCCCCCCCCTCGGACACGTCTACCCTCTTTCCCCCGGGGCCGCGTTTCTGTTTTTTGTCTACTGCATTGGCTGGGGATGTGCGAGTAGCGGCAAGGGTTGGTGGGCGAGGAGGTACTGTCACCGCCGAAAAAGATCCCCCGACATGGGCCGACAATAGTGCTATGAGGTCGAGGGTCCTTTTTTCAAAGCCCATAGCTGCTGATGATGGGGATTGTGAAATGCTCAGAACGTCAGAATGATAGAAGACTTCAAAGTCCCTATCTGTCACCTCTCGGACAGAAGTGGAAGTGGATCCCTCCGCCTCTTCGTTGGATGGCAATGGAGGTTCCTGGGAGTACAAAAGCTGAGCAGCTAAAGGAGCAAGGAGTTGGGCGTCTTGTGTTCCCTCGGGAGGCGGTTTTGTCAGCAAGAACCCTGGAACGGCAACGTCTATCAGGGCCAGACACAAGTCACGGGCCTTGATGACGTTCTTCGGACTCTAAAAGCATTTGGTCGAAGGTTTGTAGCCAAGGATGACGTGCGCTACCCGGAGTTGCCTATCTTAGTGAAGGAATATCTCGAACTTAAGAATTCGGTTCAGGTCAGGAAAGTTCACCAGATGTTTGGCCGGGGCTATGTAATGCTCGTCTGTCATAAGAAAGCACGGTTGTTGTTAGCAAAAAAAAAAAAAAAAAAAAACCCGCTGCAAAAAAGGAAGCTTCCCTAAAAGGCCTAAAATGGTAACCCAGCTCCTTGGGAGTACTACCTGGTTCTCCTTCCTGGGTGGGACAGTGCCGCCCATCATGCCATTCGCCCGAGACGAGAAGGTAGTCTTCATCCATGCCCTTGCTCAAATCAGGTAGGCAGGAGATTAACCTAACTGCAGGGACCCTACTCTTCATGTAATACTTAGTTTTTTTCCCCTTCTGACAGTTATAGACCCAGTTCACGTCATGTCATGTAAGGTGAGTCCCCATTCTACGATTATTGGCCTCTACACACCCAAGGATCCTAAAAACGTTGGGGGAACACTAGGACGGGGTTAACCTATAATTTATGAGGTAGTCCCTAGTTATTGGGCCTATAGGTAGTTCCATCCCACCTTCAATAAAGGCAATCATGGGAATTACCATGGACTCTAGAGGTCAGTCCAAAACCAACCATTCGCTCTCCTCGCAATACCTAAATTCTACATTGTCGGGAATCTTGTACTGGGCCCTAAAAGCTAACCTAGCCTCCTCGGTGCCTACTAACCTAGCATACCTACCCATGGATTGCAAAAGAACAAGAAGGGGCAAAGTACGAAACTTAAAAAAGAACAAAACACATGGGAAGCCAACACACCTACTGTGGTAAGTAAAGAACGCTCCTCGGGAGTGATTTCTCTCTTCGCCAAAGTTTAAAACTCAAGATTGTCAAAAATGATCCTTGGCGAACCTTGGGTCTCCTTTTATAGGAAGCAAAAAGATGGGCGGTAAAATTCCTGCCCATAAATGAGGGTAAATAGAGACCGTACGATCCCCATCAGACCGTAGAACGTGGAAAGACAGGTAGCCGCCTGGCACCATAAATGAGAGTTCGTGGATTCCGAAGCGCTAGGAGTGTGCGAATGACAGGTGGAGGGACACTGACCTGTGTGAACGCACGCGACACGTACGTGACTCATCCGCGAAACTAAAACTTCACTTTTGCCTCAAGCGAAATAGTGAAAGTTTTAGGGGGCTATTGTGGGTGCCCGAGGATCAGGGAGGAAGGCGTAAGGTCGAACTGTTGAGCCGAGGCTCGAGGAGGAATTGGAGAGGCCAGGGAATTAGGTCGAGCGCAACACAGGCAGAGGCCCAAAGGATTATAGCGCCCAGAGAACGGGTTAAATCCACTGAAGCGCCGTGCCATGCGAAGAGCCTCGAAGCTAAGGAAGGAGGTCATTAGCAGACAGGAAGTCACCAGGGCTGTGGCTGCCTATCACGTCAGTAATAAATGGAGCGCACCAACTTTATCAGCCACATTAAATGGGGAAGTGACCTGAACAGTGTCAGCCACAGCTACATCAGCTACCGCTACCATCTGCCTTATGGGGAGAGGTTGATAGGTGTTGGAAGGGGACGAAAGTCCGGTAGCGATGGGTGGTGAGGATGAACTGAGGACAGGCTATATAAAGAGGAGGGAGTTCAGTTACTGAAAAGGGGGGGAAAAGGAAGAGGAAATTGGCAAGCAAATTCCACGCTTGTTGTGCTATTCCATCTCTTATAAATTTCATTGGCTTGGACCAAAGTTGAAAGAGGATCATCCCATCATACTTGGTGGACGTTGCATCCCAAACTTATTTGGTCCTTACAGTTTTGATTAAGGAAAATTTAGATTTACATCACAGATCCATTTTATTTTCAAGAAAAAATCAGATCTACATCTAAGGAAGATGCAGATCTATTTTATTTTAAAGAAAAATTCAGATCTACATCTAAGGAAGATGTAGATCTGTTTTATTTGAAGAAAAATTCAGATCTACATCTAATGAAGATGTAGATCTGTTTTTATTTTAAGAAAAAGAATTGGTTATATGCAGATTATTGAAATTAAAAAAAAAAAAAAAAAAAAGATCATAACAATTATAAAAGATTTAAAATCATGCTTTAAACAAAACAATAATTAGCAATACATATCATGGGTAACTAAACAGAAAAATACATGCATCATCACAAAAAAGAAGAATGAAGAAAAAGGGTTATCAGAAATAACCTATTGCGTGGAGCACTTCTTGTTCTTCAAAGGATGTTTTAGGGTTCAAATAGATTTATCCAATTATCTTTGAAACCTAAAAACCCTAATTTAAAAGAGAACACCAGAAAAAGGGAATGAGAGATTTGAAAGTGTGAAGAGGTGTCTCTCCTTGAGTATAAAAGAATGTCTCTCTCTGGAGGGTGAAAGGTGTGCTGAATTATGAGATGCCTCCTCTATTTATAGAGGTTGTAATGCTGAAAAAAATAAGCAAAAAACGTATGGGGGAAAATCCTAAAAAAAAAAAAAGAGATTTGGATAAGAGTAAGCTGATTTTCAGATCAAAACCACTTTTGTATTTTGATCAGATCTCTTTGCTCAAATTTTTAATTAAGCTAAAATTTTGATAGCTGAAATTAAATTCGATTCTCTACAACTTTGCTAGAAATATCCTAGTCCGAATTTTGAGTTCTACTATGCCAAAAGTGCCTCAGAATGTGAATCTGAAATCTGTTACTTGATTAGCACGTTTTGAGGTGTTTTCCAACTCTAAAGACTCTATTTGGACGAATTTCATAGTTATTTTCATGATAAACCTCATTACAAAGTGGTAATTATGACTTTTAAAATAATTATTTTGAATACAATTATCCCAAAAGCCTAATTATCCACAGTCTTTAAATATTATCAGCTTATTTGTTTTAATCCCATGCAACAAATCTCACTTTAAGAAAAATACTCCACCAATCACATAAATTCATTTAATTAATTTTAATCATCAACCAATTAAAATTAATTTTAATTAATCACACGTGATCGGCCTCACCCCATACAATGCATGCTGACCGTGCAAACTTGATCAGGTGATATCTTTCGATCCAACGGTCCGATTTGGATACCGGAAACACTGTTGCGACTGTTAGAATCTCAAGATCATTTTTATGATATACAATGAATGAAATGATGCATGTCATACAAAGACAAAATGATGCATGTAATGCAATGATGATATTTAGGGAACATGGATGGTCATTTAAGTCATTCTCCTTAATTAAATCATGGGTGCAAAATTGAGTGTCTACACTATGATTGTGAAACTAGGACTGAAGATGCTATCAATAATGGATAATTGGAGAAAGGTGATAGCAAACCTCCAATCAAGAAGACATATGGGTAAGAAGTGACCACTTCTAAAGCTCTTAACCCCATGAATGTGAGTGCCATCATACTTGGGACCCTTGCCCGAGCATATGAGAACTTAACTTCTAAAGGATTCATTAAACCCTTAGACCCTACACCTATGCCTAATCCTGTGTCTCCTACTTGGAACCTCAATGAATATTTCCACTTCCATTAGAAACCTGGCCTTAAAATCGACAATTGCTTCCACCACAAACATGAAATACAAGACCTCATAGACAATGAAACTTTCCTAAATCCAAACACCATCACCAAGCCCAACATTAGAAAAAACCCTTTGCCTGATTATCATCGAGCATCTCCTCAATATCAGAATTGGGTGCAAATAGAAGAAATTGATTAGGATTGTTCAAAGTTGATAGAAACTGTGGAAGTCAAGGAATATGGGATGAAGAAGATGAGATTTGGAAAAGTGCGATGGCTGTGTAGGGGATACTCCCCAAAGGAATGACTGAGTTAAAGAAAAGAGTCCTCGAGGACAATGTGGCAAACATCACTAGGAGTGGGAAACACTACAAGCCATCCTTTTTAGAGAAGATCATCCTGATAGGAACATGGAAGAAAAGTCCAAGCCCATTGAACCTAAAGGGAAGGAAGAGAAAGAAGAAGAGGATAGGGTTTTTAACCCTATTGAAAAATACTCAAGCTTATGTGTTCATATGGGGCTTGTTGATGGGTTCTCACAAGCATTGTAGTGCTCTCTTGGACGCTTTGAATGAGAAGGAGGGGCCTATAGAAACTACGGCCCAAGAGGTTCAATCTCTCATGGGAGTTCAAGCTCCATCCCATCCTTTCCTCACCTTTTCCGGTGAAGAACTTCCTTTCGAAGGAGCCATTCACACTAGACCTTTGCAAATCACCATTGAGTGCATGGGTGCTAAGGTTCTAGTGGTGCCTATTAATAATGGATCCATGTTGAATGTATGCCCTTTTAGGACTGCTCTCACCATTGGTCTAGATATGGAAACAATCATCCCCTTTCCTTTGACTATTAAGGCATATTGAACGGTTTAGACCCCTTAAACAATAACCAGATTGCGTAGCCTAGATTAATTAGCCAAGTTGTTACTTAGTCAAATTATGTAATTCTAGGTTAAAACAATCACAAGATCATATCATGCATATAAAACAAATAAAGCAGCGGAAAATAAAGAACACAAGATATGATCACCCAGGAAACCACACCGGAAAAACCTGGGGAGGATTTTACCCACCGATCCTCAAGGCAAAACGGAATCCACTAAGAAAGAATTGAAGTTCTTACAAAAGGACTTACAAGCTCCCCGCTTGACTTCCTAATGCTACCCACCAGTAGTAACTTCCTGACACGACCACGCGCAGGCTCCGAGACCACGGACTACTTCTTTCTTTGTATTCCTTCTTCAAGTACAAGCTCCTCACTTGTTTTTCTCTTTAAGCTTTAATGGCTGCAACCTAGTTGATCATCAAGATGTTGATATGATCTCAATCTTGAAAACCCTAAGTTTTGTGTAAAGGAAAGCTCCTCTAGATCTCACAAGAGATTTACACAAAACCGCAATACATGAGCAACAATACAACTTGTGCAACTCTGAAAAACGTGGCTAGGGTTTGCCTTATATACCTAGAGCAAAAACATAAAAACCTAGACGTTTAAAGAGTTAGGGCTGAGTTGGAATTCTGCAGAAAAACGCATCTGGGCCGACTTTCGATCGATCGAGTCTAACCTTCGATCGATCGAGCCAGGCCGAGAAGCCCCAATGCTTCTGCAGTCACTCGATTCCAACTTTACAATATTAAACCAACTTTGAGCAAACTTAAACAAGACTAAATACATTGTTTTGATCATGGTTTGCCAACATTACATATTAGAGTTCTAAATACATAAAATCCTAAGACCTTAGAACCTAACAAACTCCCCCTTTGGCAATCCGTGACAAAACACACAATAAAAGCTCAAAGTTTACAAGAATAGCCCTTTACATGATAATGCTCATAAAGAAAAGTTCAACCTAACTACTATCCATCGGTTGCAAGTGTAGACAGCAGCTTAGTCGAATCAACCTGTATATTCCTGAAATACTCAACAAACACATAAACGCATGTGTGGCAGCAAATAGTATATAAACAGGTATAATATTCTTGTAAGATTCACACAACACAAAATAAAGAAATATATCAATGAAGTAACTCATAAATATAAATCAATAAGCAGTGAATCATAAAGACAACAAGAATCAAAAGAAACATGTATATCAATATATCAATCAATGTTACTCCCCCTAACATGAATATCCCAAAAATGATATACAAAGTGAAGCACCTAGATACAATCTAAATAAACTCCACAAAAATATCCATGCTACAAAAAATTTCTCCCCCTAACACAAAAAAAATATCTCCCCCTATCAACAAAAACTCTACTACAAGTCAAAACTCTACTCCCCCTTTTTGTGACGGAATGCCAAAGAGCATCATAGACCATCATCAAAAGGAGGTGGTGAGGAAGAACGAAGATGCGCCAAATCCGCTCGCAGAGCACGAATCTCGTCGAACAGATCCACCAAAAGCTGACCATGAGCCGCCTGAACGGTCATGACAGTCTCCAGAGTACGACGAACATCGAAGTCAGCCGCAGAAGGTGGAGGAACAGCAGCAGCACCTACAGAATCTGGAACAGCCTCACCAGCAGGACCTGTAGAAGAAGAAGGAGGGGCGCTACTAGAGGGATCAGACCTAGGGTGTTTAGAACCAGCTCGAAGATGAGCGGCCCTCTGTCTAAGGAAAGACGCACCTATAGGAGCTATCACATGAACAGGCTCAGAAGCAGGGAAGTCCTCTAAACCTAGATAAAGTAAAATCCTATGAATGAAAATAGGATGAACAAGGGCATGGGCAGTAGATGAACTCCTATAAACTTCGTTCAAAGAACGAAGAAAAAGATGGGGGAAACTAATAGGAGCATCTGTGACAAGAGCGTACAAAAAGACACACCTCTCAAGAGGAATGGTGTGCAGATGAGATATGGGCCAGAGTGAATGACAGGCTATCCTAAAGAATAGATATGTAGTCTCAGGAAGCTCAGCGGTGGTGATCCGAGGATCAGAACCCCACTGGATAGAAGATCCAGTGATGTAGGACATGACATCACTCAGCTCAGGTGACTCATCATAGGGGTAAACAGGATCACTAACCAATGGTACCTCTAGAGCATCAGCCACTACCTGAGGAGTAATGGAGTACTCTACATCTCGTATCCAACTCCTAACTAGAGTGTTGGAATCATAGATGCGGACAGAGAGGTTCGAGAAGAACTCTCTAATCAAGGTAGTCGGAGGTGGAGGGTCAGACACGGTCAACAAAGGTAACCAACCCCTACGCTCAAAGTTTGCCCTAATGGCAGGATCTAACTCATCTAAACGAACAGAACGCTCAGCCCAAACCTTCCTATTGAGGTTTAAAGTCTCAAAGGTCTCTTGGTTTTTCTCAGAGGGGAACCGCTCACTATCAAAGGTAGGTGAGGGTGGAGTAGGAGTGGGAATGGTCCTACGAGCTCTAGTCTTCCTAGGCATGGTGCTAAGGAATAGGACAGAGACACAAAGAGAAAACCAAAAAGAACAGAGAAAATAAAACCAAGGCAGACTGCAAGTTAGCACAAAAAATATAGAATCAAAATCTATATGATGCATGAATCATTAATGATGATATGATGCATGAACTAATGCAGTGATGAGGATAAAATTAAGTTTAATTTGCATAAAATTGGCTTGAACATAGAGTTTCTCAACAAAAACCCAAAAAATTTGATAACCATTTGAAAATTTTTGCAACAAATTGATGAATTAACCATTATACACTATTTGAAACAGTTTATAACAGCCAATAGCAACAATAACACAAGCCAATTTCAACAATTAAACCCAATTTTACAAAAAGCCCCAATTCGGATCAAACATAAACCCTAGAAATTCAATTTTTCACAAAAGCCAAAATTGATCAATTTAAACATACAAGAACAGGAGTATATAGTGTCCCCAACAAAACCCATTGATCAATTTCACATGAATAGGTCCGAATCAACAAAAATCCCAATGTGAAAAGTTCCGAAAATCTCCTCCTAAAATGCATGAAAAATGCATGAAATCAAGTAAATAGACTCAAAAGCAAGGGTATAAGAGACATACCGGCTTGAGGAGAGAGAGATTATGCAAAAAGTTTGGAAGAAAACGACAAAAACTTGAATCTTTTGGGCTTGCCTCGTCGGAGAGAGAAAAAGGAAAAGGTTTGAAATAATATTTGAACTTTGAAAAAGTCAGATTTCCCTTTTTAAAAAGCATATTCACGATGTTCGATCGATCGAGAATTACATTCGATCGATCGAAAGTGACAGACGTTTTGGCACTTTCTGAGGCACTTTTTCGATCAATCGAGAAACACCCTCGATCGATCGAAATGGGCAAAAATACATTGAATTTTGGAAAAACACAGTTTTGAAAATTTGCAAACCCAATTTTTTGAAACAACTCCTCAAAGCATTTGAACAAGGAATATAAAATGCATGAGTATGAGATGGAATGCATTTTCAAAAACCCAAAAATTTTATACCCACTTCTCTCAAACACAAGTTTTAATTTTCTTCCAAATTAATTTTCTTAAGCAACAAATATGATGTGCACAAATCTCAAGATATTTTTCAAACTTGGTTGGTCGGACCAAGAACACACACACTAGCATGTACAGTGTTTAACAAAGAGTAACTTGTGTAGTGTGTGAAACTAGCAAAGACTTGAGATACATGTGAGGTGATAAGTGAATGGCAATCAAACACAAAGTCTACACAATTCATCACATAGAATTAAAAGAGACTATCACCTAAAGAGTTACATCCTATAACTCCCACATCTCCTAGAACAAAAGCTTGCAATCATGTAAGTTTCTTTCATTTTTGCCTCTTATTTATATATGAATTGGCATCAAGCCTAATAGTACACACTAGTTTTAATTTAATTTGAGGCTACACCTTATGTTCTTTTTGTGCATGTGCTACACTTTCTCGAGCACTAAATCTTATGATATGCACTAAGGTGTTCATGATTGGCTAGTGAGCAGTGGTGAGATGGTTATTTATGCCTTTCTCAATAGGATCAAGTCCGACAGTCAACAACATGTGACTTCATGATTAAGGCCAAGTGATTAAGAACCACACACATCTTTCCCACACAACATGCACTACAAAGTTTCAACTAGTTATGTGCAACAATTAAGCTCATCAAAGTTAAACAAGGTACACAAGACATGACATGTGTAAAAAGAATGACCAACCTTGTTTTCAAAATTCAAGAAAAATTGTGTTCAGCACAGATTTTGCTTTCTCCCCTTTTTTTTTTTTTTTTTTTTTTTTTTTTTTTTTTTTTTTTATTATTATCAAAAGAGAAAACAAATAAATCCTAGAATGAAATGCATGTATGTAATGCAATGCAAGTCCTAGAACAAAAGAAAAACACAACAAAAAAATGGTCACAACAGAATAGAGCAATGAAGCACAAGGACCATGCCAGAAAGACTCAGTTAGTTCGAGTCTTTTGCATCCAAAACCTTTTAGATGCACCCCGAGCATTGGAGTTCTTATTCACTTTAGAGTGATTCTCAACTCCAGAATTGGAATAAAGGTTTAACGCCTTCACCAATTCACCAATTAGAGCCATAGGATCTTGTGCTTGAGGCACAGGCACTTTTGGTCTTTTAGCTCTCTTATCAGCTTGAAGCTTGTAACAGTTAGGACGGATATGTCCAGACTTACCACAATAATGACAAACCCAAGCAGGTTTACCATGCATCTTGTCCTTCGGTTTGGTAGGCTCCTTAGGTTTGGATTCTCTCAAGTCTACCCTAATCTTCTTGGGTGGTGAAACTTCTACGGGTTTAACAACCTCACTCACAGGGGGTTTTACAGTTTCACTCACAATCTTACTCACAAGAGGTTCAGAAGAAGAAGAAGAAGGAACAAAGACAGTAGAATGGGGTCCAGAATCAAATATGCTTTCTACATATCCTAACCCAGCTTTATCAGAAGGATTCTTTTGAACATTTAACATGTGATCAAGTTTAGAACTAGCAGATCTAGCAACAGATAAATCATGTTCCAAAGTTCTAACTTTATCAAGCAACAGCATGTTTTCAGATTTAACATTATTCAAAAGATCATTAGCATCAATTAATTTCAAAAGCAAATTTTTCTTCTCAAGCTCAAGAGAATCAATTTTCTTCAGGCCTAAATCAACTTTCATAGCATCCTTTGCAGCAATTTTGCAAAGTTTGTTATAGGCCTCTTGAAGATCTGCGTCTTCAGAGAGTTCCCCATCAGTAGGGTTCTCCTCAGCAGATATGCTTTCATCTACTTTACCAGTAGCAGTGAAAGCAATGAAGTTTCCATCCTCGTCACAACCGGACTCATCATCAGAAACCTCATTATCACTAAGGGTGACAGCCATAGCTTTACCCTTATTTCTCAAGAAAGTAGGACATTCAGATTTGACATGACCATACCCTTGACAACCATAACACTGAGGACCCAAAGAGTTATTAGAAGATTGACCTACTTGTTCTCTAGGTTTTTCAAAATTGTTAACCTTAGTGGGATCATTCTTCCTAAAGTTTCTAGGTTCAGCAGTGTTGGTGTTCCTTGCCTTTCTATTTGTGTTTCTAAGAAAATTCCTAAAATTCTTGGCAAGGTAAGCTATCTCCGTAGGAGAGAGCTCATCATCAAATCCACCACCTTCAACATCATCAACAGACTTTAGTGCCATTGATTTGGATTTGACAGTCTTAGGTAAGTCAGACTCATAGGACTGAAGTGATCCTACAAGCTCATCCACAGGGATGGAGTCAACATCCTTACTTTCAGTAATGGCTGTTACTTTGGGTCTAAAATCTTCAGTTAAAGATCTAAGTATCTTCCTAACAATTTTAGGTTGATCATAGATTTCACCCAAATTATAAGCAGAATTAACAATATCATTCAATTTAGCATAAAACTCATCAAAGGTTTCATCATCAGACATTCTAATGTTTTCAAACCTAGAAGTTAATTGCTGCAGTTTGTTAATTTTAACAGCCTTTGTGCCTTCATGCACAGTTTGGAGGATTTTCCAAGCAGTATGAGCAACCTCAACATTAGAGATCCTCTTAAATTCCTCCATTGAAACAGCATTGAAGATGGCGTTCATAGCTTTGCTATTGAAGCCTGCTGCTTCTTTTTGAGAAGTTTGCCACTCACTCACAGGAGTAGTGGGCTTCTCCCATCCGTATTCGACGGAATTCCACACCCTCTCATCAATGGATTTCAGGAAGGCTTTCATCCTTACTTTCCAGTAAGCATAATTGTTCCCATCAAAGTGAGGAGGAACAAACAGAGAGTGTCCATGCTCCATGACAACTGGGGTCAAGGATCAGCTCAGAGATAAAGATCTCTAACAAGAAGAGCTACCTGCTCTGATACCACTTGAACGGTTTAGACCCCTTAAACAATAACCAGATTGCGTAGCCTAGATTAATTAGCCAAGTTGTTACTTAGTCAAATTATGTAATTCTAGGTTAAAACAATCACAAGATCATATCATGCATATAAAACAAATAAAGCAGCGGAAAATAAAGAACACAAGATATGATCACCCAGGAAACCACACCGGAAAAACCTGGGGAGGATTTTACCCACCGATCCTCAAGGCAAAACGGAATCCACTAAGAAAGAATTGAAGTTCTTACAAAAGGACTTACAAGCTCCCCGCTTGACTTCCTAATGCTACCCACCAGTAGTAACTTCCTGACACGACCACGCGCAGGCTCCGAGACCACGGACTACTTCTTTCTTTGTATTCCTTCTTCAAGTACAAGCTCCTCACTTGTTTTTCTCTTTAAGCTTTAATGGCTGCAACCTAGTTGATCATCAAGATGTTGATATGATCTCAATCTTGAAAACCCTAAGTTTTGTGTAAAGGAAAGCTCCTCTAGATCTCACAAGAGATTTACACAAAACCGCAATACATGAGCAACAATACAACTTGTGCAACTCTGAAAAACGTGGCTAGGGTTTGCCTTATATACCTAGAGCAAAAACATAAAAACCTAGACGTTTAAAGAGTTAGGGCTGAGTTGGAATTCTGCAGAAAAACGCATCTGGGCCGACTTTCGATCGATCGAGTCTAACCTTCGATCGATCGAGCCAGGCCGAGAAGCCCCAATGCTTCTGCAGTCACTCGATTCCAACTTTACAATATTAAACCAACTTTGAGCAAACTTAAACAAGACTAAATACATTGTTTTGATCATGGTTTGCCAACATTACATATTAGAGTTCTAAATACATAAAATCCTAAGACCTTAGAACCTAACACATATGACAATACTTTAAGGAAGGTTATGGGAACTTTCAAGGCTCCTTGCAAGATTGGTCCATTAGAGACAGTTGTGGGATTCCACGTGATGGACATCACCCCTAAATAAACCCTCATCTTAGGAAGAGAATGGCTTCAACCCATTGGGGCTATCCCTTCTTCTCTACACTAAAAGATAAAGATCCCACGGAAGGGAGGGATTGGTGTAGTACTTGGTGATAGTGAAATCGTAGCTCCTGTCTGTGGACTTGAGGAATGAGGAAATGAGCTTCAAATGAGTGGCTTTGAATTTATAAACATGACTGACTATGGATTGAAGGATGAGAGGTACACTACAGATGTGCTCCCATATTGTAGCCATGAAGTGATTGCAATGATGAAAAACATGGGGTACATGCCTGGTATAAGTCTTGGAAAACAAGGAAGAAGGGTAGCTGAATTCCCTGACTTCAACATTCAACTGACCAAAAAAGGTTTATGATTCTTTGAAGGCTGCGACAGAATCGAAAAGAACCTTGGTACCCTAAATGGGAATTTTGTGAAGGAAGGAAGAGATTTTATTTTCTGTGGCTTTCCCAAGCTTTAGGTGGACAAGGACGGAAAGGTGAATCCTAGCTAGGAGATATTCTTCAATTAGAAGCTCACCTTCAAGGAAAAGCCTACTATGGTGATCAAGGAAGTTCAAGAGGAAGTCGATTGGATAGACTACATGGATGCTGAGGCAATGGAGACTATGCTAAATATGGAGGCAGACGTGCTCGCCATCATCATCGAGGAGCCAAATGATCATTTTGCCTTCATCGTGTCTGCTATTGGGCAACTTAATAATTGGACTTGGGTTGGGTTTTCTGAGAATATGGGAAATAAATTTTGTAATGCAAGTTCCAATTTACTTTTCAACATTTTCAATAAGACGAATTCTGATTTGGCTTATTTTGATGTGTCCCATAATATTGAAATTTTGCATTTAAATGATTTTAATGGATTTGAAAATGAAATTAATAGTCAATTGGAAAAGAAAATTGAACCTATGGAACCAACTTTTGAAACTCTTAATTTGGGCAATGATAAGAATCCACGCTTAATTAAAATTGGCTCAACCCTAAATAAAGAAGAAAGAGAAGATATCAAAGAGCTTCTCATAGAATTCAAAGAGGTATTTGCATGGTCCTACAAAGATATGTCTAGCATTGATCCTGATAGCCCAACATCACATTGATACTCATGTTCACATGGTACCCGTCAAGCAAAAGTTGAGGCATATAAGAACCGAATGGCTTATAAAATTCAAGGAAGATGTCACAACACAGTTGAAGGTAGGATTCATCAAACCCGTGCACAAAGCCAATTAGATAGCCAATGTTGTGCCTGTACCCAAGAAGGATGGAAAGGTAAGGGTGTATGTGGACTTAGAAACCTAAACAACGCTTACCCTAAGGACAATTTCCCTTTCCCTCATATAGATGATTTAGTGGATAATACCGCTGGCAGTGCCTTGATGTCTTTCATGGATGGACTTTCAGGATATAACCAAATCAAGATGGCTCTTAAGGATATGACTAACACTACCTTCACCACAGAATGGGGAATCTATTGTTACACCATGATGTCATTTGGGCTCAAGAATGCAGTGAAACTTACAAAGAATGGCTATAACTTTGTTATATGACATGATGCACAATGAGGTAGATATGTATGTTGATGACATGACTGTGAAGTCTAAAGATAGAGAAGGCCACATAGCTAACTTAAGGAAGTTATTTGAAAGGATCAAGTGTATAAATTGAGATTGAACCCACAAAAGTGTACTTTTGGAGTAATTACAGGGAATTTGCTAGGTTTTATGGTAAGTGATAAAAGGATAGAGGTTGACCTGTCAAAGATCAATGCCATATTAGACATAAGAGGATTCTTAGGACGGTTACAATACATCAGCAAATTCATAACCAAACTCACCCCCACTTGTGAGCCCATTTTTAAGCCTTTGAGAAAGAATGAACCCCATGCATGGAATGATGAGTGTAAGAAAAACTTTGAGCTCATTAAAGAATATCTTCTGCATCCACCTATCCTAGCACCCTCAAAGCATGGAAAGCTACTACTCCTTTATCTCTCAATCTTAGAATATGCGGTAGGGAGTATGCTTGCACAAGAGAATGATGATAAGAATGAGAAATCCATATACTATTTAAGCAAAAAGGTTTCATGATGATGAGACTAAACACTCACCCATAGAAAGTCATGTTTTGCACTCGTGTGGTCTATGCAGAAATTAAGACACATCATTCTACCTTTCCAAGTGTGGATAGTAGCCAAAATGGACCCTTTAAAGTATCTATTTGTGAAGCCAGCCTTAAGTGGAAGGTTGTCAAGATAGTTGATCCTATTGGTTGAATTTGATTTGAATTATATGGCAAGAAAAACTATCAAATGAAGCACAGTGTCAAATTTTTGTGTCGAGAACCCCATTAAAGGAGAGGATGGTATAGAGGATTTTCCAGATGAGGATATTTTGGACATTGAACTAGGGGCATGAAAGATGTATTTCAATGGAGCTATTAACCAATATGGAAATAGGGTAGGAGTACTCTTGATCACCCCTGATGGATCCCGTGTACCTTTGGCCGTCAAGTTGAACTTTGAGGCCATTAACAACATGGCAGAGTATGAGGCTTGTATTGTCAGAATGGAAGCTCTTCGAGAGTTAAGGGTAAAAAAGGCAGAAGTCTTTCAAGATTTGACTTCAGTCATAGCCCAAGCATAGAAATTGTGGAAGGTGAAAAAGGAACACTTGAAACCTTATCAACATTATTTAGAGGATTTGACCAAAATCTTTAATGAGATTGAATACACTATCATCCCTAGAGCTCAGAATCAATTTGCGGATGCCTTGGCTACCTTAGCCTCCATGGTTGAAATACTCAAAGGAGTACGAACACGACCCTTAGAGATTAAACAAAGTTATGAGTTGGTACACAAAGGGAGGACAAAGTCTCCAGTCATGGCTATAGAAGAAGAAGAAGTTCCTTGGTATTATGACAACATGAAGTTCTTGGTATTGGGAGTGAGCCCTGATAGTGCCAATAAGAGAGAGCGTCGTTCGATTAGAATGATGGCAATGCAGTACATCCTATATGGAGGACAAATCTATAGGAGATCCTATGATGGTATACACCTTCATTTCTTGAAGAAGGAGGAAGCCAAAAGAGTCATGGAAGAAGTCCATCAAGGAGTTTATGGTCCTCACATGAATGGGAGAATGTAGCAAAGAAGATCCTAAGGATGGAGACCAATTGTGTGGATTTTGTGAAAAGTTGCCACAACTACCAAACACATGCAAATCTGAACCATGTACCACCTAGTGAGTTATACAGCATGACCTCTCCATGACCTTTCTTAATCTGGGGCATAGATGTGATTGGAAGAATAGCCCCTAAGGCTTCATATGGACACAAGTACATTTTAGTGGCAATCGACTACTTTACCAAGTGGGTAGAAGCCGCCTCCTATTCTGTGCTAAAAGCCAAGCATGTGTCCCAGTTCATAGAGAATAACATCATTTGTCGGTTCTGAAGGAATTAAAGATGAACGCAGCAGAAAAATAACGGATCTACTTCAATCGCAATCTATAACATGCATTATGTAAATTTCAGAATCCAAGTATAAGAGAGCGTACCTTGAAGCAGTGAATTTCAAAACAAAGATCGAAGCACTTGGGAATAATTTTAATCTTCACTCCAATTCCACTAACGCCCAAGAAGTGTGGACTCTCAATCGGTTACAAAGGGATAATTAGAGAGTGACATACACTCATATACACACAATTTCACAATGATGTTACTCACTAATAAAATTTTGTATGTTTTTCCCTTTGTATCTAACCAATTATCTAATTGGGCTGGCCTTTTGGGCCTTTCCAATTGGGTTTAAGTGTGTGGCTTAGAGTGGGACCAAAAGGGACCAATAAGACACTAGCTCCAATGGGCCTTGAGCTTTTCTGTCAACTCTTGACAAGTACAAAGTTACCATTAATTATATTTAATACCGCTATATAAATATAGTTGCACTCTAGATCTTATCTATAAATTATATCCCAAGACTTTATTGTACATGCAACCCCTTCATAAAATATTCGTAGTAATACAAAGTTATTAATGTAGACTGTCACTTTGTAAATTACTACATCTTAATCCTTAAGTACCCGGTTTAATCTTTTAAGTTATTCATCATATATTTATGAAATCTAATTTCATAAATATATACTTTAGTAACTACTTACTAAAGTGGTTAGGCCTAACTCTCTGAATAACAAACCCATTAAACTTATCTCAAGGGAATATTTTGTATCTCCGTTAAGTGACTATGAATTCTATTTTGAGAATATATGTTCCATCAACACTAAATGTGGTTGCCCAACATATTGAGATTTTGACCGTTACTTTAGATCTCACTCCTGATATATCAAAGCAACCTACAGCTTATGATCAGGTCCATTATTCTCTCAGGATTAAGAGTTCATGCAAATATAAGTCGTGAAATTTATTATTCATTTGACAGTCTTTAGGAGAATAATAAATTTCACAGTGATCCAGTTCAATATGTCTTAACTTTTAAAACATATCAACATACCAACTAGAAATCTCCATTTCCATGATCAAGACAAATCATCTTAGTTGATATGTTATAGTCTTTGCAAATGAAATGCCCAATTTCATCACCGACTACGAACTATAATTCTGAGTTTACAAAGAACCTATGATTGATATCTTCTATGACTAAATCACATACTATGCATCTCATGGATTAAATGATAATGTCCCATATTCATGTTACCATTATTTTAGATAATAATAAAACAATTTTATTAATTACAATATTAAATCATACATCATGTCATACATAATGTCATATATACTATCATATATAGCATCTTACATAAGATTTAAGGGCACCAATCCTAATAAGTTTGGAGTACCACAAGAAATTATCTCAAATAATGGCTCCTACTTTGAGGGGGAAGTTTAAAGGATCATGGAATCATACAACATTGAGCATCACAAGTCTTTGCCATACCGACCACAAACTAATAGGGCCCTAGAAGCAGCTAATAAGAACATCAAGAATATCTTAGCCAAGATGATAGTAATGTACAAAGATTGGGCCGAAAAGCTTCCATTTACCTTATGGGGTTATAGAACTTCTATCCATGCATCAAATAGGGCAACCCCCTACTCTTTGGTTTACAGGAGTGAAGTTGTGCTTCCCATCGAAGTAGAGATACAATCACTAAGGGTGTCAATAGAAACCCAAGTTCTAGAGGAAGATTGGATGAAAGAAAAAGATGAATAGTTGGCTTTGATAGATGAGAAAACGACTAGAGCACAATACCATGCACAAGGTTACCAAAAGAGGATTGCGAAAGCATTTAACAAGAAGGTGAAGCCTAGAAACCTTAAGGAAGGAGACTTGGTCCTAAAGGTACTTAGAGATGAGGTTTTCGATCAAGAAGAAAGATGAAGTCAAGATAGTTTGGACCTTTTATTATCAAAAAGGTCATGTTAGGAGGCGCTACAAGAACTATGGATTTGGATGGAAAAGAGATACTTCACTTAATCAACATGGATAGGCACCAAAGATATAATATTTGAAAAGAAGAAAAAGAAAAATTCATACAGGTTAAAAACCGAGAGGGCGGCCAAGGCAAAAATGAAGGTAAAGAAACCCCACTAGGTTGAAAACTCGAAAGGGCGATCTAGGCAAAAGAAAGGCAAAAATTCTCACAAAGACGTCATGGGTAAAAATTACATGGCACAGAAAAAAAAAATAATAAAGACAATAAGCAAAGATAATAAAATGGTTGGTTCTCTTATTGCTAAAATTAAAAGATAATAAATTGTTTCCATAGGGGATTTGGAACATTCCAATCCTTTGTTAAATTCAAAAAGTAAAGACAAGAGAATCTTAAAGTGCAGAAAAGTAAAATTTGGGGCATATCAAGGTAGTCAGTCGGTCCTCTTCGTTTTGTTAGACTTCTGGTAATCTTTCGCTTCCATACAAATTGACCTCATGTCAACCATCAACCAAGTCTTGTAACTCAAAGTAGGATGGAGAAACAGAGGGAAACAAATATCTTTAGCCACCATCCGCTTCAACCAAGTCTCACGGATTATGCCGAAGACTCTTTCAATGAAGACTGAGATATGAAATATGCCATCATCATTAGGAACTTCCTGATGGTCACCAAATTGCCTTGCAATGCGGCCTGAGGAGTAGTAAGAACAACGCAAAGCCTAAACAGAGGAATACAATTGTCTTTAAAGACACAATTGACCATGCCTAAAATGCGCCCCCATTCCACCACCTATTCTACACCCAAAGGGGAAAGACACTTCAAGAACTTTGTAAACTCAACAAGGTCCATCTCCTGGTTTTTGAGCTTGTAGTCATGATAATGCTTTGGTTGATATTGACTAGAAGGGACAAAAGGAGGTTTAAGCAATCGAAGCCTCTCATACAGTCATATCTAAAAAAAAGAAAAAGAAAGAGAGAGAGAGAGAGAGAGAGAGAGAGAGAGAGAGAGAGAAAAGAGAAGAAAAGAAAAAGAAAGCATGAGTTTTGAGTGGAAAAAAGGGGAGATAAAAGAAAGAGAGAAAAAAAATAAATAAAAATAAATGCAAAGATGATATAAGGAGCCTTAATAGGTTGAAAATCGAAAGGCAATCTATGCAAAAGTTAGAGGAATCCCGCTAGGTTGAGAACGTAGGTAAAAATTAGAGATCATACCTGAAGGAGGAAAGGGCTTCCTGCAAAGAAAGTTGCTACCTCCCTATGAACAACATCCAAACCATTGAGAGTCTCGAACAGGATCATGCCTATTGGACTTCCCCTCTCTAAATTGATGACCACTAAAAGCATCCTTTGATCTACACAAGGTGTCTCATGCACCAAGAAGTACCTCGCAAGATATTCAACTTGTTAAGAAACCATCTTTGAGGCATGGTGAGAGGAATCCCCAAGAATTGCTGAGCCAGGTCAGAGAAATCCTTGTAAGTAATGGGAAGAATGATTGTACTAACGTCTGGTTCGAGTTGGAAAATACTGTTTTTGTATCTCATACAAAACACACAGCGGAAGCAACAAACATGGATCTATTTTATTCATGATTGATAACATGCACTATGTAAATTTCACACTTTAAGAACAAGATAGCGTACCTTGGTACAGTGAAATTCTAAACAAAATATTAGAAGTACTTGGGAACACTTTTAATTTTCACTCCAATTCCACTTTACGCCCAAGAAGTGTGGTATCTTAATCAGTTTCTAAGGGAGAATAATCGAGTAGCTTCACTAACACATACACACCATTTCACAATGATGTCTCTCTTTCTTATATAATAAAAAATTATGTATGTTTCTCCCTTTATATTTAACTGATTATCTAATTAGGCTGGCCTATTGGGCCTTTCCAATTGGGCTTTAGTGTGTGGCTTGGAGTGGGACCAATAAGACACTAACTCCAATGGGCCTTGGGCTTTTCTGTCAACTTTTGACAAGTCCAAAGTTACCATTAATTATAATTAATACCACTATATAAATATAATTGCACTCTAGACCTTATTAATAAATTATATCCCAAGACTTTATTATACATGCAACCCCTTCATAAAATATTCGTAGTAATACAAAGTCATGAATGTAGATTACTACATCTTAATCCTTGAGTACCCGGTTTAATTCTTTAAAGTTATTCAACATATATTTATGAAATCCAATTTCATAAATATATACTTTAGTAATTTCTTACCAAAGTAGTTAGGCCTAACTCTCTGAATAACTGAACCCATTAAACTTCTCTAAATGGAATATTTTATATCTTCGTTATGAGATTATGAATTCTATCTTGAGAATATATGTTCCATCAACACCAAATGTGGCTGCCCAACATACTGAGGTTTTGACCATTACTTTAGATCTCACTCCTGATATATCAAAGCAACCTACACTCCATGATCAGGTCCATTATTCTCTCAGGATTAAGAGTTCATATAAATAGAAGTCGTGAGATTTATTATTCATTTGACAGTCGTTAGGAGAATAATAAATCTCACAGCGGTCCAGTTCAATATGTTTAAACTCTTAAAACATATTAACATATCAACTAGAAGTCTCCACTTCCATAATCAAGACAAATCACCTTAGTTAATATGTTATAGTTTTCACAGATGAAATGCCCAATTTCATCACCGACTATAAACTAAAATTCTGAGTTTACAAAGAACTTGTGATTTATATCTTCTATGCCTTTTCATATAAATCACATACTATGCATCTCATAGACTATATGATAATGTTCGAATATTCACGTTACCATTATTTTAGATAATAATAGAACAACTTTATTAATCACAACATTAAGTCATATATAATGTTATATATAATAACGTACATAGCATCATACAATAGGATTTAAAGGCACTAATCCTAACAGTTCGCCCATGATTGCACTAAATTCTTTAAAAGTGGGGTATAATTCCACACCATTGAATTGGAAAACATGCTGAGTTGGGATCCAAAATTCAGCAATAGCATGAAGGAAAGGTTCATCCACTTTGATTTGATGGTAGGGAAAGATGCAAGAGAGACCATGAGGGAAGAGAGCATCCTTGAAACTAGGGCCAAGCTTCTGAATCCATGCTAAAACAGCTAAAGGAGTGAATTTTGCCATAGGGAAGTCTTGAGAGGTGTTTTTTGAGCTTAGAACACGTTTTGTGAGGGTTTGGAGGCTTTTAATGACTATTTTATTCTTAAAATAGGTGGCTAAGGTTTTCTGGCCCACGGCATGCGTACGCAAGCCCATGTATGTGCATGTAAGGAGGAAGGCAGAATCAAATTCGTTTTCCTTTTTGGAGTGTGATTCCTCCACCAAGGCTCTTTCTATGATTCCCAGAACATAAAGGACTACTTAAGGCACAATCAAGCTCAGATTTCAAGCATCAAGGACCAAAGAAAATAAAATTGCATGAAAATAAGTACAATTATCCCTATGAGTTGTAAATTAAGTACATGTCTTAAATAAAAGCAAAAATGTAAAAGATGTTCTTAAAATACAACCTAATGTCTCAAATAAAATCCAAGACGTAAAAATACATGCTAAATAAAAAAAAAAAGGAATAAAAAAGAGAAATATGTTGTATGTCTGTGTCTGTGTGTGTCTATCTGCGGGATCGTCACTGGTGGTGCCTCTTCCTCGGCTAATAGCTGGGATTAGTCTCGAAGCTGCCAGCACCATCATCATCACCATCATCATCATCATCATCATCATCATCGGGGTGGGCAAACCCTCAAGGACCGTAGATCCACCTAGAATACTCGGTCACCTCCAGCTTGAGATTCCTAGCAAAACCCAAGCATTTACATGTCCAAAAACATATTAAAATGGAAGATCAAAGCAAAACTTGAAAATGTGAAAAATTTGAAAAACTTACCAATCTGGTTCGTGCACTATGTAAAAGATGATCATGTGGCTTGTGGGTCAATGAAGGAGACTCATTCAGCCTTAAAGCCCCATTCCAGTGGGTGAGGTTGAACACATCACCAGAAATCATGTAGGAGCTTTTCTTGGACTTAGTTGCCATGAAGATGAGAAAATTTGATAGAGAAAGAGAGTTTTGGATGAGAGAATTTGAGAGGAAAAGATCAAGTTGTGAGGAAATGAGAAAAAGGTAGAGAGTATTTGTAGAGAGAAAAGATGGAAGTTAGAGATTTAAATAGAATATGAAGAGATGAAGAAAAATAAGAAGCAAATGAAAAGAAACAGTTAGTAACCATTGGAAAATTTTGAAAAGGCGGAAAGGTCTGATGGCTAAAATATAATATAATATAAATTTCCAAATATCCCTAGTTGGTTCCCAAAAGGTAGAAAGTGCAAAAAATAAATAAATAAATTCAAGAATGCATCCAAAAATGACATAAATACCCTCAGTTGGGTAAAAAACGCAAAGACTCTTAAAACATTCCATAGTGGATTAAAAGCATCAAGAACATTCCTTGGCGGAACAGAAATCCCTAAGGAAACTCCCCCATGAGTTAAGATCATCAACCAAATCCCCAATAAAGTATAGTATCATGGAATTACTCCCTCATGGGTCTAAGGCACAAGGACAACCCCCTTGAAAGTTGTGAAGAAAATTTCCCCATGGAGTTGATAAAACCCCCTCGTGAGTGGAATTAACACAAGTTCCCCAAGGGACTACACACCATCAAATACTTCCTCGTAGTTCAAAATCACCACCAAAACTCCCAAGTTATACTTTCCCCAGGGGACTAGACACCATCAAAGACTTCCTCGTAGGTCGAAATTACCAAGAAGGCTCCCTCGTGGGTCACCAACACTCTCCTCAGCAAATCATCCTCCTTAATGGATCTTTCACCAAGGACTTCCTCGTGAGTCAAAACACTAAGGCCTCCTGTGCACATATCCCAAGGGAATTGAATATGCAGGCACAGGCCCCATACCACTCAGAAAAGAAGAATATGACACTTGTGCACATATCCTCCTAGAATTGAATATGCAAGCATAGACCCTATGCAAGCCAGAATTTGTGCACATATCCCAAGGGAATTGAATATGCAGGCACAATAGAAGAAGTAGAGATCGAGATAGAGACCAAGGTTACCCCTAGGCAAGAGCCTCACTAGAATAGGTAGAGATGGAGATAGAAGACAAGTATTACCTAGAGGCACAAGCCACCCAAAGAAGTTTGATGCAAGAGCCCTAGATGGATACCACAGAAATGTATCCTTTTAAGCTCGTAAGAGCACCTTATTTGTTTGGTTGATGGTTGCAGTCGTTGGCCTTGTTTGTTTTTCTTTTTAAGTGACTCTAAGATAGTGAGTCACTTGCCTTTTGCTTGCAATTGGCAAAACAAGTTATGAGAAAGTGAACCTGTCATTGCTTGTTTCCCGAGAAACAAAGGTGGGAATTAGGACATACAAATCCCACGCAACTTTGCGAAGTTGCACCCTGCCCCATGAATGCATGTTATGTGCCGTATGTGTGGGTTGGGCCCGAGTCATATGTCAAAACAAAATGTTTTGTCTCTTATTTTTTTGATTTCGTTATTGGAGCTCACGAATCAAAATAAGGGCATCTGTAGACACAGCATCTTGTACCCCTTACGACTCAGGCCCCTGTATCTTAATGATGGTAAAATTCTAATGCCCAAGGTTGGTTTAGGGCCTGATCAGATTGAATTTGACTTGAAGAAGGCTTTTATGGAAAATATAACATTTTTACGAGCTAAATAAAATTATTTTTGAAAAATAATGGCTACAGAAATCCTAGGGCATGCATATGCAGACACGCATATGCGTACGCATGCTCCAGACGTGCATACGCATGCCTCATGCATATGTATGCATACACGGGAATGTGTACACATGTTAGGGTTCCAGAAACTATGAAAGACAAGTTTTTCGCATTAAATTTGAGGTTTGGAATGAATCCTACATCATCTGAGAGCCATTCCAAACCCCCATTTTCTTGACTATATAAAACTATACATGGTACCTTTTCAAAAGATATAGAAAATCCTGAAGTAAAACACAAAATTCATTAGAAATAGTGAATCAAAGAGGGGTTTTTTTCACAAAACATCCTCAAGTCAATATTTTCTAATTAGGGCATTTTCTATCCTTGATCTTCAAGTTTTAAGAATACTAATCACTTTTGTATTTGATTGTGTATAGATTTAACTAATGGTCAAAATCAAGCCAAAAAGCTTTGTGTTTGAGGTATATGTTCTAAGTCTTTTCCCTTTCTTTTTTTATTTCAACTCTTGTTTTTCTTTGTTTTCCTTGCTTATTTGTGATATAACATGTTCGCTAAGCTTTGGTTTTCTTTGTCTTAGTGCTTTAAAGCTTGTTAAGTTGTTAGAATTAGTTCTGCTTTATTTTCTGTGTTTTTGCTTTTGGGCTAGGGTTTTAAGGCATGTATGCGTACACATGCTCTCTACATATGCACGCATACTCGAAGTATGCGTACTCATTCGGCTAGGCTGCGTACATAGGCCCTATGTATGTGCACGCATACTCAAGCCCAAAAACCCCAATTCAACCTTTTTACACTGTTTCTCTATTCTATTTATATAATATGCTTCTGTTTTATCTTATTTTATGATTCTTAAGTCTCTGTTACTCTGTTTTTTTGTTTGTTTGTTTGCTTTCCACATGCTAAATTAGGGTTTCTCTTTAATACATGTTTGTATCGCATAAAAAACATACGCAGTAGAAAATTAATCGATCTACTTCATTCGCAATTTATAACATGTACTATATAAATTTCAGAATATAAGAATAAGAGAGTGTACCTTGGTGCGGTGAAATTCAAAACCAAAGATCAGAATTACTTGGGAACACTTTTAATCTTCACTCCAATTCCACCTATACCCAAGAAGTGTGGTCTCTCAATCAGTTTATATGTGTGTGTTCAAGGGAGAATAAGAGAGTGTCCTACACTCACATACAAACCATTTCATTTATTTTCAAATTTTTGTATTTTTCTCTCCTTATAACTGATTATCTAATTGGGCTAGCCTTTTGGGCCATTCCAATTGGGCTTTAGTATGTGGCCTGTAGTGGGACCAAAAAGGAATAAATAAGACTCTAGCTTCAATGGGCCTTGGGCTTTTCTGCCAACTCTTGACAAGTCTAAAGTTACCATTAATTATATTTAATACCACTATATAAATATAATTGCACTCTAGGCCTTATTAATAAGTTATATCCCAAGACTTTATTATACATTCAACTCTTTCATAAAATATTCATAGTAATACAAAGTCATGAATGTAGACTGTCACTTTGAAGATTACTACATCTTAATCCTTGAGTACCCGGTTTAATTCTTTAAAGTTATTCATCATATATTTATGAAATCCAATTTCATAAATATATACTTTAGTAATTTCTTACCAAAGTGGTTAGGCCTGAAAGCTTGAAAATGTGTTGAAAACACAAGAATTGTTTAAACCCCCAAATTAAAGTTACGGCTTAATTGATCTTACACTAACCTAATACTAAGTGCAGAATAGTGTAAAAGCGAGTGGATAATTAAACAAGCTACTCTAATCCATAATCAAAGCAACACAGCAGTAAAATGGAATATAAAAGAGTAGGGAAGAAAGATGCAAACACAAGATAATACGCCGATGTGTTATCGAAGAGGAAACCGAAGAATTCGGCGAAAAACCTCTCCGCCGCCCTCCAAGTGAAAATCGATCCATTAGACAATCAGTTGGGATACATGGGTTAGCAAGAGACCCTCCAAGCCTAATCTACCCGATGTACTTAAGCCCTCCAAGCTCCTGCTCCAACAAGACTTCTCGAAACCGTGTCTTATCTAGCTCTCCGGATCCCGCAATACGCCCAATTACATCCACTAAGCCTCACTGGCTTCTTTTGGCAAATCCCCAAAGCTTCCCAAGCTCCAAAACACTCTCTACACTCTGAAAATGTGTGGGTTGTGTTTGAATACAAATCTCCTTTCAAGGTATGACAATGTGAGAGGGAAGGAGAAGAGGCTACAATGATTTTTCACTAAGGATGAATAGCTCTCTCTCTAAAAGATGGGTGTATGTGTTGTAGAAAACCTATCTAGGGATTTTCTCTCTGAATGGCCTCTTTTACATTTGTGGGTAATGAAGGTATATATAGTATGAGTGAAGGGTAAGGAAGTCACTCTAAAAAATCCTCCAAGCATAATGTTTCGTGACTACCTTGCGGGAAGGCCTTACCTGCGAGACACTCGCAAAAACAACAGCCTGGCACGACTCTTCAACTTCCAGTTATGTGTTCCTCATATGGCTCTTTCGCGGGTTAGCTTCTCGTGAAATCCACTAATTCTTCATTTTATCTTGAGTTTTCACGAACTTAATACTAAACCCAATACAATAAAATCCCACAAAATACAAGGAAATAAATTAAAGCAATTACAACACTTTTTGTCATGGAATAAAGCCAACATAAATCATAGTTTTAAATCACAACTTTACAAGGCCTAACTCTCTGAATAACTGAACCCATTAAACTTATCTCAAGGGAATATTTTATATCTCCGTTAAGAGATTATGAATTCCATCTTGAGAATATATGTTCCATCAACACCAAATGTGGCTGCCCAACATACTGTGGTTTTGACCATTACTTTAGATCTCACTCCTGATATATCAAAACAACCTACACTCTATGATCAGGTCCATTATTTAAGAATTCATATAAATAGAAGTTGTGAGATTTATTATTCATTTGACAGTTTTTAGGAGAATAATAAATCTCACAGCGATTCAATTCAATATGTCTTAACTCTTAAAACATATCAACTATAAGTCTTAACTTCTATAATTAAGACAAATCATCTTAATTAATATGTCATAGTCTTCGCAGATGAAATGCACAATTTCATCACCGACTACGAACTAAAATTCTAAGTTTACAAAGAACTTGTGACTTATATCTTCTATGACTAAATCACATACTATGCATTTTATGGACTATATGATAAAGTCCAAATATTCATATTATCATTATTTTAGATAATAATAAAACAATTTTATTAATCATAACATAATGTCATATATAATGTCATACATAGCATCATACAATAGGATTTAAAGGGCACATATCCTAACAGTTGATTGTGGCATGATGGTGGTCGTGTGATTGATTGTGGTGGTTGCTTTGGTTGTTGGTGATAGTTTTAGTTTTTGTTGGTGGTGGTGGTGGAGGTTGAGTTTTAGTTTTTGGGTTGATCTGGCTTTGAGTTTTGGGTACTAGGTTGTTCAGGTTTGGGTTTGGGTGATGGGTGGTTAAGAAAGAGAGAGAAAAAAAGGAAGATATATATATATATATATATATTTTTTTTTTTTTTTTTAAGAAAAAGAGGAAGAGAGATGGGAGAGGAGAGAGAGATAAGTAGTTTATATTATTTGGATGTATAGTTTATGTTATTTTATTGGGTTGTATGTAAAAATAAGAACTAAGATGTTGAGTGTATTGTTAAATGGCTTAATAAAATAGTGTCTGAGGATGTAGAATAGGTGTTTTTTTACATCCCTAGATGTGAATACTCTTATAAAGAGTGATTCTAAAGTTTGTATAAATGCCATCAAAGCTTGTTTGCTCTTAGTTCTTTTCTTTCTTTCTTTCTTTCTTTTATCTTTTTTTCCTATAAGGCTAGACAATGATAGACAATGGAGACATAACTAGGGCTTACTAGAAAAGAAAGTTTATTTGGTATGATGTTTTGTGGTGTCAATATTTAAGAACAAAAGGATATAATAAAGGGGACCCACATATCAAATGAGATTATTTTTTAGGAGAAAATATCATTTTAGTCCATATTTTGGGTTACTTTTAATGGTACCTATATTTTTTATATATACAAGATAGAAAATTCTACTCTAGCCTAATCTTAAGTGTATATGTGTGTGAAACTCCCTCCTAGAGACTTGAATCACGGCCCTTCTCTCCCCTCCCCCCAACACACTCTACAAGCACTTAGTCAATTTAGTCTATGTTATTTTCAATTTGCAATTAATTTGGTTCTTACCACCAATTTACTAATGGAAATCTCGTACATAGTTGACAATGTGCATCGCTGGTACATGCAACAAAATAATATGAAGTCAAATATTAACATTAAAAGAGGCACATAACATAAGCATTTCAATTTGCAATTAATTTGGTTCTTACCACCAATTTACTAATGGAAATCTCGTACATAGTTGACAATGTGCATCGTTGGTACATGCAACAAAATAATATGAAGTCAAATATTAACATTAAATGAGGCACATAACATAAGCATTTCAATTTAAAATAAAAAAACCATGTCAGACCAAAAAAACAATCTAGAAATATTAATTGAAAGGAAAAAAAAATTCTTAGTTTCTTTAATTTTCTTTTATATTCTTGCAATTATTTAGCTACCTAACACATACCCAAGGACACACCAATCTCCGAAAATTCCAACCAAATTAAAACCCCTTACAAAATCAAACACATAAAAAGAACCGATCAAAACCCAATTGTAAAGACTGAAAGACGTTGACACAAGGTCTCACAAAGTGTAGTGGAATGATCTTGTTGAACTTGGTCCAAGCCAATAAAATTTATAAGAGATGGAATAGCACAACAAGCTTGGAATTTGCTCAAGAGTTATTTCCGAGTTACATCAAAAACTAAGTACCTGACTATGTTACACAATAGTTCTTTCTAAATATCATTCCCCCCCCCCCCCCCTGTTCCCCTTGCTTCCAAAAAAGTGCCCTAAATAATCCCTGACCTCTTCCTTATATAGTCCTTCCCTATTTCATCCACTCCGTCCATTTCTACCTAACTTTCATCCCTTTTTAACACCTGTCACCTTCTCTCTCCTTGAGGCAGATGGTAGCGGTAGCTGATGTAGTTGTGGCCGGCACTGTTCAGGTCACTTCCTCATTTAATGCGGCTAACAGAGTTGGTGTACATCATTTAATATGGATGTGACAGGCAACCACAGCCCGACGGCTTCCTGTCTGCCACTGGCTTCTACCTTCTTCAGTCTTACGGTTCTTCCCTTAGCACATTGTGTGGCACTTCAGTGGACTCGACTTACTCCCCGGGCCCCTGATAGCATTGCGCTTAACTTAATACCTTGGACTTTCCTATTCCTCTTCGGGCTTCGGCCCAGTATTTCGACCCTACGACTTCCTCCCTGGTCCTCAAGTACCCACAATAGCCCTATAAAAATTTCACAATTTTCACCTAAGGCAAAAATGAAGTTTTAGTTTCGCAAATGAGTCATGCATGTGCTGCAGGTGTTCACAAGAGCCGATGTCCCTTCACCTGTCATTCGCATATTCCTAGCGCTTCAAAATCCATGAACTCTCATTTATGGTGTCAGGCAGCTGCCTATCTTCCCACGTTCTACGGTCTGATTGGAATCGTACGGCCTTCATATTTCCTCATTTATGGGCGTGAATTTTACCGTCCATTTTTTACTCCTATAAAAGGAGAACCCAAAGCTGGCTGAGGCTCATTTTTGGCATTCTGGCGATTTAAACTTTGGCAAAGAGAAAAACTACTCCCGATGAGCGTTCTTTACTTCCTGCAGTAGGTGTGTTGGCTTTCCTTGCGTTTTGCTCTTTTTTCCAAGTTTCATACTTTGCCCCCTCTTTTTCTTTTGCAAACCATGGGTAGGTATGCTAGGCTAGTAGGCACCGAGGAGGCTAGGCTAGCTTTTAGGGCCCAATACAAGATCCCTAACAACGTAGAATTTAGGCATTGCGAGGAGGGCGAATGGTTAGTTTTGAATCGGCCTCCTGAGTCCGTGGTATTTCCCATGATTGCCTTCATTGAAGGTGGGTTGGGACTTCCCATAGGCCCAGTGACTAGGGATTACCTCATAAATTATAGGTTAACCCCGACTTAGTGCTCCCCCAACATCTTTAGGATCCTCGGGTGTGTAGACGCCATTAATCGTAGGATGGGGACTCACCTCACTTGGTATGATGTGAACTGGGTCTATAACTGCTAGAAAGGGGAAAAGACCAAATACTACATGAAGAGTAGGGTCCCCATGGTTAGGTTAATCTCATTCCTACCCGATTCGAGCAAAGGTATGGACAAAGACTACCTTATTGTCTTGGGCGAATGGCACGATGAGAGGCATTGCCCCACCCAGGAAGGGGAACTAGGTAGCACTCCCGAGGACCTAGGTCACCGTTAGGCTTTTTTAGAGTAGTTTCTTTCGTAGCAGTTTATTGTTTCTTTTTGGTTCTTTTTTCTTTTACTCCTTTGCTAACAATGTCCATGCTTTCTTATGGCAGACAAATATCACACAGCCCCAGCTAAACACTTAGTGAATTTTTGTGACCTGAACAGGATTCTTAAGTCTGAGATATTTCTTCACCGAGACGGGCAACTCCAGGCAGCGCACGTCATCCTTGGCTACAAACCTTCAACCAAACACTTTCAGAATCCAAAAAGCGTTATCAAGGCCCGTGACTCGCGTTTGGCCCTGATAGACGTTGTTGTCCTGGGATTCTTGCTGACAGAGCCGCCTCCTGAGGGGACAAAAGATGCCTAGATCCCAGCACCTCTAGCTGCTCAGCTCCTGTATTCCCAAGAACCTCCATTACCATCCAACAAAGTGGTGGAGGGATCCACATCCACCTCTGTCCAAGAGGTGATAGATAAGGACTTTGAAGTTTTCTATCGCCCCAACGCTCTGAGCACCTCACAAGCCCCATCATCAACAATTATGGGCTTTGAAGAAAGGACTCCCGACCTCCTTGCGTTGTTGTCGGCCTACGTTGGGGGCTCCTCCTCGGCGGTATCTGTACCACCTCGCCCGCCAACCCCTGTCGCGACTCGCATGTCCCCGGCTAATACGGCAGACAAGAAATGGAAACGAGGACTAAGGGGGAATGGGGCAGATGTGTCCGAGGAAGGGGAGATATCTGAGCCCCTAGTTAAAGAGGCCCGCGCGGGCAAAGGCCAGGCGAGGTAGAGGCCCGAGCATACCGCGCCCTCGAAGGAGAGAGGTAGGGACCAAGCCAAGAAAGCTTCTGCCTTGAGGCCCACTTTCACCCTCAACTCAGGCGCTCCTGTGCTTGATGATGCTAACCTGAGGGATCCCTCAAAGGGTACCTCAGGCCTGGTAGCAGAATGCCTAGAGAGGGCATTGTGTCTTCCAGAGGATATGGAAGAGCTGAAGTCCTTTAGGAAGAGAGAGGTCTTCCTATCCCTGAAGCAGGACCTAGCCAAGGTACCTCAGCCAACTTCTTTATCTGTCAAGTGGTTTTATTCAAGACTTATTGCTTATTTGGTTCCTTTTGTTTTCCATTCTCGCAGGCCGTTCAGGCTAAGAAGGCTCAATAAAATGTCGAGAAGGCTCACGAAAATGCCGAGAAGGCTAGGGCCGAGGTGGAGAGGAAGCTGAAGGAGACCTTTTCTCAGCTATCAGAGGCGGAGAAAGCCTATTGCAACGCTGAATCCATTCTGAAAAACTACGAGAGGCAGACCTCCGATGCCTTGAAAGCTTAGAAGAGAGTCGAGAGCACACTAACACTTACTGTTGTGGAGCTGAAATAGGCAAACCAACATTTAAAGGCCAAGGAAGCGGAGTAGGTGCAGGCCGAGCAAGCAGCCTACGATGCGGGCATGAACAAGACTGCTGCAAGTCTCACTACCCAGCTTTGCGACGTTGCTCGTGCTTTCAACTAAGAGGTGTGGAGGGAGGCTTTGAATGCTACAGGAGTTGGCCCTAAATCAAAGCTTCATGCTCTTGATAAGGTGTATTACCCCCCGGCTCTGCGCCTGGCAGCTACGTCTGTCGAGCCACAGGATCCCCTTCCTTCTCCTGCTTCGTCTAAAAAGCTTCCGCCTCAAGAAGTTATAGTGGACCTGGAGGTTGAGAAGGGGGTGCCTAAGAAGAAGAAAGATAAGAAAGAGTAGAAGGAGAAAAATGCCAAGGACAAAGAGCCTAGTGCTTAGTTTAGTTTTTTTTTTTTTTGGAATTTTTGTAGCGTATATGTAGCGCCCAACCCTCTCCCTTTTTGTAATCAGGTTTTTGTAATGAACACTTAAAAGTTTTGAGGGCATCTGTCTTTATTCATGCTACATCTGTCTTATTCATGTTTATAGAACTTCTTCCCTCTTTTTTTTTTTTTGGAATATCAATCTGAAATTGGATGTGCCTGAGGGTAAGCCAGCTAGCATTCTCCTTATGTCACTTAAAATACTCTTCACTATGTTGATTTACCCTAGGCTTGTTGTCATGCCCTAAACCCAAAAAGGGTCCAAAGCATGAGAAATACATCCCAAGGGTACCTGTAGATTTTTCCTTTTTAGCAAATTAAACTATAGGAGATCTATTTTCCTTTCTTTTCTATAGGATAAGAATATATAACTATACTAAAATCTCTCCATTACAAGTCAGAGCTCTATAACACATTTACGAACAATAACTAAAAATCATGTGCCTCCACATAATATATGAATATATTACAAAACTCTAATTAAATTACACAAAGTCACAATCTTATCAAGAATAAGGACCTTAACATCGAGTCTAGGCCTACCACGCTAAAGGCTAACAAACCTCAAGCGACCCACCTCCAATAGAATTAATTAAGGTCTCGTTGAACATAGCAAGATCGAGTCACCAACCATTTACAGCAGAAGTCTCCAAATTTAACATAGCACTCTAATCATCACCAAAGAATTAAGCTCCATACCCAATGTATAACTAATAAATTTGAAAAACTGTTAAAGGGTGGGATGAGCTAACGTCCAGTAAGTAGCATAATTAATAGGGGTGGGGGAAATGCAAGTTTTATCTTTAATAATAATACTAGTCGCTAACCCGTGCGGTACACGGAAAAGCTACCAATTTTTTTAATTTAAAATAAATAAAAATTAAGATGAATCTCCAAATGATGTGACATTAGCTATTGGAATTCAGCATCGATTCTCTAGAAGCACATTCTTAGTAAGTAGAAGTTTCACTGGGTGAGCAAGTTTATTTTTCAATTTCATTTATTTGATTTCTTCCACTAAATATTCAATGTATTCATTAAATTTTAAAAAACGTTGAAGTAAAGTTGTATCCTCAAATAACTAAATGTAAGAGCTTAATTCCTCTCTGTTTAAATTTAAAACCAAATTGTGCATAAAAGCAAAAGAAATTTCCTTTGTTCCAATACGTCTTTAGTACCAAAATCACAAATTCATTAAAACAAAATTGTGCATAGAAAATCTTAAAGATTGAAAGACAACTTTAAAGTGTTTTTTGTATCTTCTTCCTTTGTTGCTTTGTAATAGTCCCTGAATATGCCCTTTTGTTTTTCTTGAATACAGATATTGGTGTAAGTTGCACATTGCTTTGAACATCAAGTTTTTGAAATTTTGTACAATCACCATCTTCATCAATTGATAAGTTGTTGCTGCATTCATTTGAAGTATCACTGAAACAAAGCTACTAACTTCAGAATTAAAAAAAAAAAAAAAAAAACACACACACACACACACACGCGCGCGCGCAAATTAAATACAATGAAGATCACACTCTCTACAAACACAAATTAATCTTCTCTCTACAAACATATTACCAATAAATATGCAATAAACAGTACAGAATAAAGAAAAGACTGGTAAATACCTAACTTTCCTCGTCTTGTAGTTGCATTACCAAATAAGCCAGATATCAAAACGCTAAACCCCTACCTGCAAAATAGTAAGAATCCAATTTTCAGCCAAGAATCATTAAAAGAAGAGAAATAGTGCAGTGTAGAAAGTTTGAAACAGTGCAGTTTGATTACAAACATCACCATCATTACTTTCAGCCATGGAAATATCCAAAATAAACATATTCCCATTAATAAAAAAATTATAACCACAGACATACACAAATTAATACAATAAGCAGTATACTACCACCGCATTACACTGTACACATATATCTAGCAACTACTTCATCACAAACGCAAAACAAAAAGAAGAAAAAATCCATTGCACCATATTGAAAGACCAATATTAAGAAAAAGAATCCAAATTTGTGAATAGAACACTACAATATACTATGATATTAAAACTCCAAGCATAAATGCAAATTTAAAATTTGAGAATGCTCTTTAAGAGTGACAATCCACATGTGCAATATAGACCACTCCAATAAGAGCAATTGATGAATTTTGAATGTTTCCTAAATCCTATATTAGACCTTGTTACAATAGTGCAGCCAAAAAAAAAAAATTGTACAATACTATCAACTATTACCAAAACTATCTAAATGTTGTTTTCTACAATATAAACCTATCCCACTATCAATACCAATCCCAATATCTAATATATCAATCATAAAAATTTCAAATCCATACCAATCCCAATATCTAACATATGAATCATAAAAGAATTTCAAATACACAATCTCAAAGAATTAGAAATTAAAATTACCAATCCCAATATCTAACATATGAATCATAAAAGAATTTCAAATACACAATCTCATTGAATTAGAAATTAAAATTCCTTATGAATTTCGAATTTAAATCCCCAAACTATACACTAAAATCAAGTTTTGAAGCGACAGCCACATGAACCCAAATAAAAATTCACAAACAATGTAATGAATAACTAACCTCAATGTACTCCACACCAATTTCGCTAAGATTATCAGGAAGCAAGCTAATAACTCCACCTCGCTTAATTTCCACTAAACAAAGAAGAATCAAAACATTCAAAACTAATTTGATCAGTAACCACAATACCAAAACTTAAATCATATTTCCAAATTTAAAAAAATGGAAATAATCTAAACTAAAAGCTATAAAATGAAATTGGTATATATATATATATATATATATATATCAATCATAAAAATTCAAATCCATACCAATCCCAATATCTAACATATGAATCATAAAAAATTCAAACCCATACCAATGCCAATATCTAACATATGAATCATAAAATAATTTCAAATACACAATCTCAAAGAATTAGAAATTAAAATTACCAATCTCAATATCTAACATATGAATCATAAAAGAATTTCAAATACACAATCTCATTGAATTAGAAATTAAAATTCCTTATGAATTTCGAATTTAAATCCCCAAACTATACGCTAAAATCAAGTTTTAAAGCAGTAGCCACATGAACCCAAATAAAAATTCACAAACAATGTAATGAATAACTAACCTCAATGTACTCCACACCAATTTCGCTAAGATTATCAGGAAGCAAGCTGATAACTCCACCTCGCTCAGTTTCCACTAAACAAAGAAGAATCAAAACATTCAAAACTAATCTGATCAGTGACCATAATACCAAAACTGAAATCATATTTCCAAATTTAAAAAAAATGGAAAGAATCTAAACTAAAAGCTATAAAACGAAATTGGTATATATATATATATATATTCTGCCTAGATCTATGGTTTCTCAGTGACAGATAATCAATGTATCTATGTAAAGTTATATAATCAATATTGATATAGGCAAACAACAGATTTATTGGTAGACATATAATCAACATAATTTTTACTATCAAATTCAAAGTAAAATCTTCCAAGGCAGCATTGATATTTTCCCCACATTTTATATTCAACATGTTCTACACATTCTCTGAGAAATTTAAACAAACACAAATACAGCAATACGCTCAATTTCCACACAAAAACAATTCAAATTGACCAGAGCTCAGTTTCAAAGTGTGTGCACAAACTCAATTACAAATACAAAGAGAAGCACAACTAAGAAATCGAATATCATACCTTTAACCCTGATTCGAATGGAGGAAAAGAATGAAGAGAAAGGCAATAGGAATAAACTTAGAAAGAGAAGCACAGCTTGATTTGCTGTTGGTTGTTCGATGTTTGTGGGTTTGTGGGTATGGAGGATCGGTGGTAGAGGATTGAGGAAGAAGATTTTTTGGTTTGGGTATGGAGGATCGGTGGTAGAGGATTGAGGAAGAAGATTTGCTGTTGGTTGTTCGATGTTTATGGGTTTGTGGGTATGGAGGATCGATGGTAGAGGATTGAGGAAGAAGATGAGGATGGGAGACAAAGGGAAAGGCAGAGGCAGAGCACGTGAAAATTTTAGTGTCGGGTTTATGATGTTTATATTTTTGGTTTTGGTTTAATTTTTTTTGTTTTATTATTATTATTTTTATATTGTGTTGACGTGGAAAATTGTGAGAGCTTCAAAAGTTTCGATTATATATATATATATATATATATATAAATAACCATTAATTGTTGGGGAAAAAAAACCCATAGCTTAAAGCCCTTTTTTTTTTTAATATTGCTTAATGATTTTTAAATTTCAAAAGTGATGTTTCCCTAACTGCCCAACACTATCATTACATCCCACGGGGAATTCCATTAAGTTCAAGACATATTTTTGCAAACCTACCAAGAAAATCAAAATGCTCCCTATCAGCAGAACAATTAACAACAATAAGAATCCAAGTTTCAACCAACATAAACTTTAGGAAACTTGCATCAAATACCAATAGGTGTATTATTCTAACAAAAAGTCACATATCCAAGTCTAAAAATTTATCATAGCCATTAGTAGCAACCCAAAAATAAGAAAAGAGACACACCTATCAAATTGGGCTATAAAAAAAAAAAAAAGCAAACAACACCCAATTTGAATAGCCATGTAGAGAAGAAACATTTGATGATTGCTACAAAAAATCATGAGCTAAAGCTAAAAGTTCAATCCAAAAGTCCTCCATAAAATAGGAATAGAGTATGGAAAAAACAAAAAGATGAAGTCTGACTTATCTCTAATTCCAACAATACGGTAACAATGCCATACAAACATATTTTGCAGCAACTTTAAATGAGAATGAATTTCATTGTTACAACATGGTAATGAAAAAAAAAAAAAAAAAAAGATTTCAATTTCATTGAGACATTTCGTCAAACACTTAGGGTGATGGGGAGGATTTTAACAAAACAGACATAAAATTCTACCAAACCTTTAATTTTCATTGATTCTAATTTCTCTGGGACATTTTGTCAAACACTTAGGGTTGGTTCCACAAAGGATACCAATTCTTACATCATTCTCTTAACCATTATACCAGCAAAAACATGAGAAAGAGAGAATTACAGAGAGAAAAAGCAAGAAAGCTGGTGAATTTGTCTAACAAAATTGGATTTTGAATAACATATGAAAGACTTTGTATGTTTTGAATAAAAGGAAGATCGATTGGATTGCAAACATATATTATTAAATAGAATAATATAATTAAGAAATAAAAACTCACCTGGAGAGGATATAGATTTTGAACGAAGGGTATTGATTCATGGTGATGGGCTGGCCTTTCTTTAGAAAGGAGATTGGAGGCAGGGAACGTGTATGTAGAGAGAGGCATGGAGGAAACTGTTTGTTTGAAGAAGGAGGTGGGACTGAGTGAAGAAGAATAGAGGGAATTTGATGAGGAGGAAATTGTGTGTTTGAAGAAGGAGACGGGATTGAGTGAAGCAGAAGAGAGGGAATTTGATGAGTTTGTGTTACTGTGTTTGCGTTTAAGGGGGAGAGTTTTTTTAATCGGGTTTTGGTTTTGGGGAGAAGGAAATTTTTGGGTTTTTAGGCTTTTAGCTCTTTTTTTTTTTTTTTTTTTTTTTTTTTTAGCTGAAATTTTTGGGTGTTTTTTTTTTCTTTTTAATAATGCTGGCTTTATTTTAAGTCTTAGAAAAGTTTTTTATTTATTTATTTTTTTTTAATATTGTGTTGACGTGGAAAATTGTAGAGGCTTGAAAAGTTTCGGTTTTATATATATATATATATATATATATATATAGATGACAAGAATGATTAAATAATGAAACACAAAATTTCTCAAAGTAAATACCTTGAAACTATATACCATAATCTGTGAGCACTAACAATATAGTTTCCAAAGCCATAAAATATAACATACAGTAATTTTATCACAAAGATACCACACTATCACATAGACCGGTCAAGGGATCCACCCATTCACAACTAGCATGATATTATTCCCTCTGGTATGCAGACTCTTGGCCCCATGGACAGCAGCCTCACCCATACCCTCAAGGTTTTTCTCTCCCCCCATGGGCAGCAGAGAGAGCGCGTCAAATAGGACCTCTCTTGCATGTGGTCTCTTGGCCCCATGGGCAGCAGCCTCACCCACACACAATCAATGAACCTCTTCCCCCCATGGATAGTAGGGAAGAACGCGTCATCCAAAGAGAAAGGGCACTGACTTAGACTTGATTTCGTTGTCACAAAGACTACGAAAACCAAATCGGATGATCACCGGGAAATCACACATGGCATAGTGTTAAAACCACATAAACTCATAGGTTACATTACTTTGAAACACATAGTTCATATTCAGGTAGTTTCAGAAAACCTTAAATAATCTAACTTCTACAAAGTTTGTAAGGTTTTCAACTTCATTCTTGTCAAGAGATTTTCTATCAATTTCCCACATAACAAGACAAGATAAGCATCTTTAAATTTTCTAATATACCATAAAATCTAAGATTTCTTTATCTAAGATTAAATAAAAGATACCCATTTTTCCACATCAACAATTCATGCATTTCCCCAAATGCAATACCAAATATGATGCATTTTCATATATAATCATATATATATTAAGGTTATGACACAATAGATTTTAGGAAAAATATAGTTTCCATAGGTAGTTTCCAAAAGCGTGTCTAACCCAAAAATAACATTTATGCAACATGGTTATTTTTCAAAAATCCCATTAAAAAGCTACTTACCTCGCAACCGCAAAATCCTAATTCTCCAAGCTTCAAGGAGATTAGCTAGAACCTAAACAATATCAAGTAAACCTATCACAATAAGTATAGAGTTTGAAATTGCATCTAGCCACAATTTAGGAATTGCCAAATAATCACTTAATTAGGCAAGCCTAGTATTTAACCTTATCAATAATAATATATTCCACTCCCATAGTTTCTCAATAAATTGATTCACAAGGCATAAACTCCAATTTATAGAGTTAACCCATTTAATATCATCTCCAACATTATGACTAGCTTCCATACAATTTACACTACATCATTAAAAGACCCATGAAAGCAAAATCAAAATATCTTCCAAGACAAGAAATTTAGAACTTCAACTAACTCCAAATAAACCCAATGGCAATGGAAAAATTAAATTCACCAACCATCACATGTTATAACTTAAAACCCCTAAATTTTTCCACCATACATAAACCTTAAGTAGTCATCAATAGCACAAAATATATACCCACTCATCAAATAATTCCACCAATACAAAACCCATACATAAACACACATAAATATCACTTCCAATGCTCATAAATCACATGGGTATCATTATTAAAGTTTAGATAAAAATAACCTCAAGCAAAAGTGCAAAACCCACCAAAAAGATGAGAAATTTTTACCTCAAAAAAAGAAAGATGTGAAGGTGTTTATGGGTTCCCAAAAATTTTCCGGTGATCTTGCCGAAAAAATGATGGTGGAAATGGTGGTGGTGGTGGTGTGGAAGTGCCGGTGGAGAGGATGAGAGTAGAGAGGAGCGTATGAGAGAAAACAAAAAAATGAAAAGAAAGGATGAGTGAGCCGGCCAAAGAGTAAAGAGATAAGTGAAATGAGTGGTGAGGAAGGGGGTTAGGTGGGGCTTTGGCATGTGGAAACCCAAAAATATCTTTCTTTTTATTTTTTTTTTATTTTTATTTTATAAACTGACGAGATGTTACACTTGTGGCCGAGGAGCCAGGCAAGTCCTAGGCTCTGTTTAACACTTATAATTTTTTCTCGTCGTATTAATTTACCCTAAGCTTGTGGTCGAGGAGCCAGGCAAGTCCTAGGTTCTGTTTAACACTTAGAATCTTTCTCACCATGTTAATTTACCCTAAGCTTGTGGCCGAGGAGCCAGGCAAATTCTAGGTTCTGTTTAACACTTAGAATCTTTCTTGCCATGTTAATTTACCCTAAGCTTGTGGCTGAGGAGCTAAGTAAGTCCTAAGTTCTGTTTAACACTCAGAAATTTTCTCATCATGTTTTTTCCTCACAGACGGCGCCAATTGTAAGGACCAAAAGACGTTGACACAAGGTCTCACAAAATGTAGTGGAATGATCTTGTTGAACTTGGTCCAAGCCAATAAAATTTATAAGAGATGGAATAACACAACAAGCTTAGAATCTACTCAAGAGTTATTTCCGAGTTACATCAAAAACTAAGTACCTGACTATGTTACACAACAGTTCTTTCTAAATATCATTCCTCCCCCCCCCCCCCCCCCCCCCCGGTTCTCCTTGTTTCCAAAAAAGTGCCCTAAATAATCCCTGACCTCTTCCTTATATAGTCATTCCCCATTTCATCCACTCCGTCCATCTTTACCTGACTTTCGTCCCTTTTTAACACTTGTCACCTTCTTTCTCCTTGAGGCGGTGGTGGCGGTAGCTGATGTAGCTGTGGCCGGCATTGTTCAGGTCACTTTCTCATTTAATGTGGCTGACAAAGCTGGTGTACATCATTTAATATGGATGTGACAGGCAGCCACAGCCCGATGGCTTCTTGTCTGCCACTGGCTTCTACCTCCTTCAGTCTTGCGGTTCTTCCCTTAGCACATTGTGTGGCACTTTAATGGACCCGACTTACTCCTCAGGCGTCACTTTTCCTCGGGCCCCTGACAGTGTTGCGCTCAACTTAATACCTTAGCCTTTCCTATTCATCTTTGGGCTTCGGCCCAGTATTTTGACCCTGCGACTACCTCCCCGGTCCTCGGGTTCCCACACCAATCTACTTTAACAAAATGCTCCCAAAAATAGATTGATTTTATTTTCTTCCTATTTTCCTTCTCATCTAGGTAAAAGTTTCACATTTTATTTAAACTTAACTTTGTCTAGTTTTTAGTTTTGATTTTAAGTATAATTTTCCTTGACCTGTCATTGATTTTGGGTTCATTGATGGTTTTTTTTTTTTTTCTTTTTTTTTTTTTTTTTGAGATAAAAGATAAAAGTTCAATGATGTTTTAAAGTGAGGGACAGGGAAAAAAAATTTGTGCTATAGAAACATGAATTTGCACTAAAATATAATTAATACAAAACCAGAGCTAGTGGGAAGGAAATTCCTTGGAGGCTTGTGAATTTTGTGGACTCAGTTAGGAATGTATTTAGGGACTCTGGCCATGTATCTTTTAATTGGGTTCATAGGGAGGTTAATCAGGCTGCGCATGTGCTAGCCAATTGGTCTCTTGGCCAATCTTTTTTTGGTTCTTTTGATATGGGGTTCGGCCCCCCGAGTTTTGTAAATGTAATCTTGGATGAGGCTGCCCAGGATTCTGTAGCTGCTGTGTTTCAATAAATTTTTCTTTCAGCAAAAAAAAAAAAAAAAAAAAAAAAAAAAACCAAAACCAGAGTATAATTGAACGGACACTGAGACATTTTTAGCAACAAACTATAATTTAAAATCCCAAATACAAAAAAGAAAAACAGCCATACCAATGTTTCGGCCCAATTCATGTCTGAGTTACAAAGCCTGCTCAACTGTGGGTGAGAATGAATTGATATATTAAAAGCCCAGCCCATGAAGACTGATCAAGCGGGTGTGGGTAAAACCGTAAAAGAAAAGAATCTGTATGATTCTCAAGGGAAAAGGGTGGAACTGGAAATGAATGAGAGAGAGAGAAATGGGGATATTTGCAGCGATTGGGGTAATAGCGCCATTCCCGTTTTACTTCTGGCTATGGACAAATCCGCAGTCATGGGTTGAACTGTGTGGGAAGGGAAGAGACCCATCAAAGGTGATGGCAAACGTGTCCCATTTGCTGAAGCTGGTTCAGTTTTTGTCACTTTTCTCAGTGTCTTACAACTATCTCTCTTGGCCTCCTCCTCTCTACTTCTGGCCTCTCTTTCTCTTTGGTCAGTTTCTCAACTTCAGGTCTGCTCTCTTTCTCTTTTTTTTTTTTTTTTTTTTTTTTTTTTTTTTTTTTTTTCTCTCTCTCTCTCTCTCTCTCTCTCTCTCTCTCTCTCTCTATATATATATATTTTTGGTAATATTCTGTTTTTTCATCTCTTTATTACATCCTAAACTTATGTATATATATGATATGGCATTGGGAAAAAAAAAATGTTGTGACCATGCCTGGATCCATAAACCGTTTCTACCTGCAACCAACTCACAAAATGATTCCGAGCAAATGTTTGGGCTCTCACTGAATTGCCCATGTAATAGTTTTAGAAATTGTTTCTATATATTTAGGATTAGGGGAGGGTTAAGGGTAGATTTAAACTAGTGACCTCTGCCATAAGGCGTGGTGGCCTCTGCATACATTTGATGCCTAATCTGGATAAAATAATGTGTTTGGACCTACATTAAGCTAAGTTCAAAGTTTTAATATAACCGTTACACGTTACATGGGATGAATGAATACACAGACAATGACGGAGCCAGGAATTTATTTTTGGGACCAAATTAAAACTATGATGATTATCATTGTAGGAAATTTTACCCTCCAAATTGCCTTCCAACCATAGTTGGTTTTCTCAGGAGCAAATATTTGTATTCTTCATAGGGTGGCAATAAATTCTTTCTTGAAGGATGGGGAATGAGGGGGGTTTCAAAGATGAAGATTCCTTTAGCAGAGGATTGCTATTATCTTTAGCTGAGCGGTACAAATGATTGGAGATTATAATAAGGGTGATTCATATTTGATTAAGCCGTGTATGTTTTGGGGTTGAGGCCTTGAGGGATCCCTTTCTAAATTGCGAAAGTGAATTTGCAACAGACAAAGAAACTGTTGAGGGCATTGGAACTGGCCTCCTGCTGTGTCAGATGACTTAGTCTTGAATCTTGATTCAAGTTAGGCTAAATAAATTTCTGATTGACAGAGAAGATACTGTTGAATGGCTGCCAGTTGCAAATAAGAATTCATGGGCAGCTGTCATATATCGACATCTGGGTTGATCCCAATTGTAGAATTTATCGTGGAAAGATTTCACTTGAAGGTGAGTTTTTTTTTTTTTTTTTTGGGATAAATAGCGAAAGTTTATTAATCAAAATACCTAGGTACACTGATGGTGTGAATGGGTATTTGGTAGTAGTACATCAATCTCTTAAACTACAATGATCAAGCATGTCTAAAAAATTAGAACTTGGAATAGAATTAAAAAAAGAACTCCAATCCAGTAAAGAGTGGAGAAGGAAAGATTTAATCTCGAGAATAGACTGTTCTCTTCCCTCGAAGCATAATGTGCCACAACCCTCCACAAATCTATATTTCGATGTTTATCGAAAGGACATTGCCAAGCTAAAAATAAGTCTATAACACTTTGTGACATAACCCATAGAAGACCAAACAAAGCCCACACCATAGTCCATAATTCAAAAGCAATGGGACAATGAAGAAGAAGACGATTTATTGATTCCCCACTCCATTTACACATATAGCACCAATACACAACTGTAACACCCTTATTCCATAAGTTATCTAGATTCAAAATCTTTTCTAAGGCGGTAGTCCATGAGAAGAAAGCAACCCTAGGAGGGATCTTTGAACACCACACAGGTTTCGAAAGAAAAAGAGTGCTAGGAGTTGAGGGAAGGGAGAAATAGTATTCACGGACTTTAAACACTTATTCTTTATTGGCTTCTAACAAAGTTTGTCATCTCCATTAAGAGGTATAGAATAAATTATTTCCAAAAATGCAGTTAAAGGTTCCAACTCCCAATTTTGGACAGCCCTAGAAAATTGTAGATCCCAATGTAGTCTCTGTTTAGGAAAGTGCATGACTTCTGCAATAGAAGACTCCTTATTACAACTAATGCTATAGAGTTCCAAAAAGGCCTCTCGAAGAGTACAACCCTCACACCACAAATCATACCAAAATTGAACTCGATTACCAGCACCAACCTTGATGAATTTAGAAAAATTTGGCCAGTCTTGTCCTATGTTGCATGGACACACAATTTGGCCAGTCTTGTCCAAAAACTAACACCATAAGGTTCTTTGTACACCAGCCACCCCAATCATTCCCATTTTTAATCTCAATAATCTGCCTCCAAAGGTGAGTTTGTCTCTGTTCCCTACCTCCACAGCCATTTCCCTAACAAATTTTGATGGAATATTCTCAAATTCTGAACACCCAATCCACCAAACTTCATTTGAAGTAGAGATTATTCAAGCCACTAGGCAGGAAGTTAGATATATGTTGTAATTTTGTAAGAATGTAAAAAATACTATCAAAATTAGGTCTTTGTGTAACTTGCAGAGGATTCCTTTCATGGCCTTTGGTTAATAGGTTAGTTTGGTTTACTTTGTTGTTTGGACGGTGATTTGGAGCTTGCTGCCTGTTGGTAAAATTGTTTGTTGGATAAAATTTTAGCATATGTAATTGAAAGAGATGTCTGTAACTGGTATTTTATTATCTTCTTTGGCTCAGAAGTAGCAGCATGTCATTTGTTTCATATGATGATATCATGGCACATATATTTTGGTTTTAGGAACTGGTAGAATGAGTTTGCTGAATGGGAAGCGTGTTTAAAATGTTACAATAATCTTAACAGATATGAACAAGAAGTGTACTTGACTCTGGAGACCTCTGGTTGCATGAGTGGTGCTTAATACTTATTCACTGTATTCTGCATTTGATATCTTCTATAATGCATATCCACCTCTTGTAGTTCTAATTCTTGGGCTATGCTAGTGAGCAATAAAGTGTTGCGAAAATATGTCAAACATGTAGCAAAAACCATGATAAATTGAGAATAAGGTGTGGTGGATCTGTTGACTCAATATGGGTGGCTCTGTTTTTTTCTTCGTGGAATCAAAATCTTTTGAGTTTTCAGTTGAGGAAGGTGGTATGTTTTACCAGCTGCGTATTTACGAGAGAGGTAGAGATTCTCTAAGATCAATATTTATGGGAAGAGGAAGTGCAAAGAGACTACTGTGCTATGTGGAAGAACTAATCTCTGGGCAGTCTAGTGGGCAGTTTGCAAAATCTTACTGCATGGGAGATAAATGCTTTATTCTTCAGTTGGGTTCCAACTCTCACGGAGCTTTCTTATTAATTTTGGAACTCTCTCATGGTCGTCGTAAGGGTTCTATAATGGTGCCTGAAGGGAAGACGGGGGGAGTGGCTGGAGAGGTTTTGGGTTACACCTGAGAAAGGTGTTAGCCCCGTAGTCTCTAGCTCCCCTCCATTTACAGATGCCTCAAAATCCTTTGCATCGGTGGTGGCGGAGGTGATATAGGGAAGAAAAAAAATGTATTGTTTCAAAATACAAATCTTGTGCAACCTGGGGTGAAGAGTCTGTCAGTCTCCAGCCGTAATAACCGTGAGGAAAGTTTCCTAGGACAGAGGGAGCCTCCTGGGGAGAAGATTTTGTCAGAATCCAGTCGTGTTAACTGGGTTACTTGCAAGGATAGTATTTTGGGACAGAGAGATCAGATTGGGGCGAAGATTTTGTCAACAATTGATGGGATTGAGGATAAAGGTATTAAAGCTGAGTTGACTTTGGATCTGACGTTGCGTTTGGAGCATGGGTTAGATGGGAGTTTTGTTTTAGTGTGGTCTGAAGTGAACAGGAAGTGGGTCCAAAAGTGGTGCAACCTAAAAAGCCCACTACTCAGAATTTACAAAAGGTTAATACCTCTGGCCCTTTCAACTATGTCAAGCCCAAACCTGTTTGGTGGCCACGCCGAAGTCAATCTTTGGCAAACCCAGTCCACAGGCAGCGGGATAATATTGAACTCGTAGCCTTGGGTGTGTGCGAGTCTCGGGTTTTGCCTTTGGGACAAGTGGTTGCGAGCTCGAGGGACGATGGGTTGACGCTGATAAGAGTTTTGGATACTCCAGTGACCGGAAAAGAGTCGGCGTCAAGGTGTTTTTCTGTTTTAGGCAATCCTGACTCCGGCAAGGCTACCTTTTCTGGGTTCTCAGGCTCCGATGCTGTGGAATCTCAGGGATTACGCAGGTGGGAAGCTAGATTCACTGGGGATTTGGTGTTTACCTCGGAAGTGGTTGGTTTTCAACCTCCGATTATGAAAGAGGGGATGCCGATCTTGTGTTGGCAACCATGGGAGGATCTCAATAGATTTTCCCCTCTCAGGCTTGGGTTTTGGTTTGGAAGCTGAGGTTAGGGAAGGGGAAGTTCATGTAGAAGAACGGAGTAGTGGATTAGTGAATTGTGAGGGGGATTTTCAGCCAGATTTTGGGCTGCACATTCTCCCATGGGAAGCCAGTGGGGTATGACAGTGGTTGTGACTTTGGTGAGAAGGATAATTGGGTGTTGGATTGTGAACCTTTGTCTCGATGGGAACCTTTGGCTCAGGACTCTCTCAAGGGAACACAGGTGACGGAGCCTGGGCCACCTTCGAATTGGGTGTCACAGTTGATGAAAAAATTTTGTAAAATGGTGGGTTTTCCTATAGTGAAACATGAAGCCCAATGTTTGGCTCTATTTCGCATCCTGGAACAGGAATGTCTCAAGGTGAATGATGCCAAGGTGTCTAAGCGTTCTGCTAACTCAGGGACGAGAGGTCTGAGGGAGCTTAAGGGGCTCATTTCTTATGTTAATTATGATGGAGTTTCTGCTAGGAATAGGAAGGGGGGTGCTGATTGTCTTAAATGACTCTACAACTACTATCTTGGAATGTAAGGGGGTGTAACAATCCTCGGAAGAGAGTGGTTTGTAAGAATCTGCTAAAAGAATGGCAGTGTGATATTGTATGTTTTCAAGAAACAAAAGTTTCTTCTTGTGATGTTGCTTTTGTGCGGAGTTTATGGGGTAGTCCTTTTATTGATTGGGCTAGTTTGGATGCAGTGCAGACTTTGGGAGGGGTCTTGCTGATTTGGGATAAGAGGGTTTTTGAGAAGTTGGATATTATGGTTGGACAGTTTTCTGTCAGTGTATTATTGGGAGGAGTGGTGGATGATTTTGTTTGAGCTTGTACAAGTGTGTATGGTCCTAATGACAATGGTCAGCGGTCTACTTTTTGGGATGAGTTATCCCAGGTGTGTGCCAGGTGGCCTATGGCTTGGTGTCTTGTAGGTGATTTCAATATTATCAGGTACCCTAGTGAACGGGTTGGCTATGAGTCTTTTAGCCCTGCTATGTTCGCATTTTCGGATTTTATTGAGAATAACTCTTTAGTTGATTTACCTTTAGAGGAGGCCTCCTTCACTTGGTTTAGAGATTCTGGTGTCGCTATGTCAAGAATTTATAGGACTTTGGTTTCTCTTGATTGGGAGGAGCACTACGTTAATGTATCTCAACGGGTGCTTCCCTGCGTTCTTTCTGACCATTGCCCTCTTTTGTTGGAAGCTGGTGTTGTTCGGCGTGGTTGAAGTGCCTTTAAATTTGAAAATATGTGGTTAAAAGTAGAGGGTTTTGTTGATAGAGTAAAGTATTGGTGGGATGGGTACAGTTTCGCAGGCTCTCCAAGCTTCATTTTGGCACAAAAGTTGAAGGCTCTGAAAGCAGATTTTAAAAAATGGAATAGGGAGGAGTTTGGTGATTTGGCTTTTAGAAGAAGAACTCGCTGACTGAGTTGATGGGATTAGATGCGAGAGAGGAGTTGGTGGGTCTTTCAGATGAGGATCAGATCCGTCGCCTTCAAATCAAAGGTAACATAAATCAGTTGACTTCTCTTGAGGAGATTTCCTGGAGGCAAAAGTCTTAGGCATTGTATGTGAAGGAGGGCGATAATAATACTCGATTTTTTCACAGATTAGCAAACTCTCATAGAAATGCTAATCAAATTAAAAGGATTGAGGTGGATGGTGTTCTTTATGAGGATGAGCCTGATGTACGCTCTCAGTTAGTTCTTTTCTATCAAGGACTATTTAAGGAAATTGAGGTGGGACGTCCCTCTATGGATGAGTTAGATTTTTCTTGTATCAAAGAGGGTGAGCGTTTATCGTTAGAGAAGGAGTTCACGAAGGAGGAAGTCACCCAGGTATTAAGGGAGATGGAGGGGGATAAAGCCCCTAGCCCTGATGGTTTCACCATAGCTTTTTTCCACACTTGTTGGAGTGTGGTGGAAAAGGATGTTATGGATTTCTTCGCTTATTTTCACCGACACTCGTGGTTTGAAAGGTCCATGAATGCTTCGTTTATCACTTTAATTCCTAAGAAGTGTAATGCCGTTAACATCAAGGATTTTCATCCCATCAGTTTGGTGAGTAGTGTGTACAAGTTGCTGTCTAAGGTGTTGGCTAATAGGTTGAGGGTGGTTTTGGACAAGCTCATTTCTGAGACTCAAAATGCGTTTGTTGGCGGAAGGCAGATTCTGGATTCAGTACTTATTGCAAACGAATGCTTGGATAGCAGGTTGAAGAGCAGAAGTCCAGGGGTGGTTTGCAAGCTTGATATTGAAAAAGCTTATGATCATGTGAACTGGGAAGCCTTGTTTTTTTGTTGGATTGGATGGGTTTTGGGTTGAAATGGAGGGGGTGGATTAAGGCTTGTGTTACGTCTGCCCGTTTTTCTGTCTTGGTAAATGGATCCCCTGAAGGTTTTTTTGAATGCTCGCGTGGATTGAGACTAGGGGATCCACTATCCCCGCTTTTGTTTCTCTTGATTATGGAGGTTCTAAGTCGACTCTTGAAGAAGACAGAGAAGTGTAATCTTATTCAGGGATTCCGTGTGGGAGGTGTGAACGCTGTTGGTGTGCGTATTTCTCATCTGTTATTTGCTGATGACACTATCTTATTTTGTGATGCCTCTAGGGAGCAGTTGCTGTCCATTAGGTTGGTGATGTCTTGTTTTCAGTCTTTTACGGGGTTGAAGGTCAATATTGGGAAAAGTGAGATCGTTCTCGTTGGGGAGGTGAATAATATAAATGCTCTGGCTAATATTCTTCAATGTAGAGTGGGCAGGTTGCCTATGAAATATTTGGGGATGCCGTCGGGAACTTCTTTTAAGACAATTGCGATATGGAATCCTATTTTGGAGAAAATGGAAAAGAAGCTATCTGGGTGGAAGCGGCTCTATTTATCTAAAGGTGGTAGACTCATGCTAATAAAGAGTACTCTCTCAAGTCTCCTTACGTACTTTTTATCTCTTTTTACTATTCCTAAAGCTGTGGCGGCTAGATTGGAAAGTATTCAGAGGAATTTTCTGTGGGGGTCTTCTGAGGGGAGTTTCAAGTTTCCGTTGGTGGCTTGGGATAAGGTGTGTTCTCCTGTTAAGAGGGGCGGTTTAGGGATAAGAAGTGTGGTGTCTTTTAATCAAGCTCTATTAGGGAATTGGCTGTGGAGATTTGGTCATGAAACTACCCATCTCTGGCAGAGAGTTATCTCCACAAAATATGGTGAGGGTCAAGGGGGGTGGTGCACTAAAGTCTGCAGGAGGGCTCATGGGTGTGGTCTTTGGAGAAGCATTAATGATGGGTGGGAGAGCTTTTCTAATCATCTGTTCTTTGAAGTGGGTGATGGAACTCATGTCAGCTTTTGGCATGATAGGTCGATTGGTGAGAATTCTTTAAAAGATCAATATCCTGCACTTTATGCATGTTCAGCGGTCAAGGATGGCATCTCTGAGGTTTTGTGGGCTCCAGAAGGGGGTACTGTTAGAGTGTGGAATTTAAGGTTTTATAGAGCGTTTGAAGATTGGGAGTTGGCTGTATCTTATTCTCTATTTCAGCTTATCCATCCTCATATCCCTCGGGGTGATAGGAGAGATACTCTTTGCTGGCGGCTAAAAGGGGATGGAAAATTCGACACCTGGTCTTTCTACCATGAGATTCGGTGTGCCTCGAATTCTTTATTCCCTTGGAAGGGTGTTTGGAAACCAAAGATTCTTAAGCACGTGGCGTTCTTTCTGTGGACTGCTGCTCATGGTCGGATCTTCACTTTGGATAACCTAATGCTTAAGGGTCGCCCTTTGGCTAATTGGTGTTGTATGTGTTGCTGTGACAGGGAGTCGGTTGACCACCTTTTTCTTCATTGTCCTGTTACTCATTCCCTATGAGCTTTCATGATTCAGGCTTTTGGTATTCATTGGGTTATGCCGGGTTCGGTGGCGGGTTTGTTATCTAGTTGGCATTAGTGGCTTGGGAAGCATAATTCGGATATTTGGAACTTGGTTCCTGGGTGCTTAATGTGGATTGTTTGGTTGGAGCGAAATCGTTGATCTTTTGAAGATAAAGAGAAAACGTTGGAGGAGTTAAAGATTTTATGCCAACGCAGTCTAATGGAGTGGTCTCGTTGCTGGGGATTTTCTGAGTGTTCTTTCTCTGAGTTTATGCCTTCTCTTAGCTTAGTTTCTTGACTTCTCTTTTGCTGTTGTGTTGTGGTGTGTCATGTAGTGTTGTGCTGTGCTGCTGTTTTGTTGCTGTTGTATTGTGTTGTGTTGTTGTTCATCATCATGAACATCTAGTTCTTCTCTTTTATTTTTTTCCCCTATAATAAAAGTTTTATGTTTACCTATCAAAAAAAAGTACTTGACTTTGGTCGACCCCATAATTTTATCTGGCTACTTTTTTTTGTTGGAAATTGAGCTTTGTATAAAATGCATTAACTGTGAGGCTTAACTTGTCTTACCTACAAGCAAAAACTAGACATGAAAACCAAACCAGGGGGCTGTTAGATCATGCGTTCATGAATTTAACTATATGAAGGATATAATACTTATTTTATTGTCGCTTTCACCATAGCAGTACACACCATTGAGGGGCCGGAGCATACATGAGACCTATAGTTTAGAAACTCACACCCCACAAAAGCAAAACGAAATATATATATAAAAATAAAAAAAATAAAAAATAAAAAAAAGATCAATGCTTTGTCTTAATTTATAAACAGGATTTAAAATGCTTCTCTCTCTCTCTCTCTCTCTCTCTCTCATGTGTACTAAAACTCTCAAATTACAGGGTGTATCAATTGCTTGGTGAATCTGGAACATACTATGGAGTACGTTTTGGAAAGAACATTCCCTGGGTGACCGAATTCCCTTTTGGGGTTATTAGAGATCCTCAGTACGTAGGAAGCATTATGAGTCTTCTTCCGTGTCTTTCTTGGGTGCCTTTTCAATACATTCTTCTTTGGTCACTGGGCTATGTTTTCATGATTTATGCGGAATCGAAGGAAGATCCAGCTACTCGTGCGAAGCTAATCTCATGATTGCAACAGTAGCAACAGTACTAGCGAAGCAATCATGGAAGAATTAACTGTACCTTGGATTATGTAGACTTTTTTTTTCATATTGTCTTTCTTTTTGTTATGAAATTAATTAATTTATCCTTCATAATTGATTGGTACATTGTGAGGTTTCTCGTTCCTGAAGTTCCTGTAGTTATCTCCCGGACTAAATGAGTTTTGAGATGCCATGAAACATTATGCAACAACTAGGAAATCTAAATAGTGGTTCTCTAGAGCCCTAGATCAATAAATGCAATGGGTTTTAAATTTGCACAAATTACAATATACTTACATGTGGTTTGACCGTAATTTAAGTTGTCTACCTATAATTTGAAATTTGACACTTTACTAACTTGAGGTTTGACTTAAATTTAAATTACTTACTTGTGATTTGAAATCTTATGATACAAGGGGTCTGCTAAGTTATTTTTTTATCTTATTATATCTTGTATTTTTATGTTTTGTATTTTTGGAGAAGAGAGACAAAAAAAGTGGAGCAAAATTATATATTTAGCTATGTTTTTAACAAAAATGTGTTAAGGAACTCTAACTAACTAATCTCAGGTGGATAAAGTGTCAAATTTTAAATTACAGGTAGACGACTTAAATTTTGATCAAATTACAGATAAGTAAATTGTAATATACCCTTTAAATTTATTTGAGCAAAATAATCCATGGAGGGCTTAATAATCCCTGGAGGGCTTACAATGTGTTTGGATGGAGAGGAGTAGAGACTAGAGGGGAATTTGTTACCCCTTCTCATTGTTTGGTTTAAAAATTTAGTAGAAAAAGAAGAGGTGAGGGCAGTGGTCATATCAATTTACAATTATGTACTAACTTTAAGGAAATAGATATAAAATCATTAAGGTAAAATTGATTTTCTTTTTTTTGATACTGAATGTTAACAGTCCAGAAAGAATAACAAGCTAGAAAACAAAACAATAAACATGGTAAATATGACTCCCTTTACATATGGGAGAGAGCATCCGCATTTGGATGGCTATATGCCAAATGCAAAGCATTTTTGGCATACAAACTCAAAATACACCCAGCAGCTGGAAGGCTATATCTCATATGCAAAAAAAAATTTGAGATTTTGCTACAGTACCATCTCAAATGTAAGATGGTACTGTAGCAAAATTGTATAAAAAATAATAATTTTTTAATGCTTTTTTACCGGGTAATTTCTCTCTCCTCTCTCATTTTATCTCTTTCTTTTCTCTCTCTCTTCCTTCTCTCTTTCTCATCCGCTCTCTCTCTCTCTTGCCATTGTCAATCTTCTCTCTTTTGTCTGTGCCAGATCGGAGCCCACGCCGATTCACCAAGCCAGATCGGGGCTCACGTCGGATCGGGTTTATAGATCGGCGTGGTGGCGAGGCTTCTAGATCGAAGCTCCCTCTCGTTTACTCTTCTCTCATCCTTCTCTCTTCAGACCCAAAACCCATAGCTTTTGTACTTTGTCTGCTCTCTTCCTTCTCTCTTTCTCGGTGCAGATCGGTTGGCTGACGGCTGCGATTGAGTGTGGTGGTTGATCGGTGCGGATTGGTTGATCGAGTGTGGCGTTGTGGGTTTGGGTTCGGCGTGGTGGTGTGGGTTTGGGTTCGGTGTGGTGGTTGATTGAGTGTGGTGGTGGTGTGGTGGTTGATCGGTGCGGTGGTGGCGTGGTGGTTGATCGGTGCGGATTGGTTGATCGAGTGTGGCGGTGTGGGTTTGGGTTCGGCGTGGTGGTTGATCGAGTGTGGCGGTGTGGGTTTGGGTTCGGCGTGGTGGTTGATCGGTACGGATTGGTTGGTTTGGTGGTGGTGTGGTGATTGATGATGGTGGAGCCGTGGAGGTGGGGTTGCCCTGTGTGTGCGTGTGTGTGTGTGTGGCTGGGTTGAAACCGGTAATGAGGGAGAGAGAGGAAGAGGAACAGAAAAAGGGGAATAGTAAAAAAAAAGAATAAAATAGAATATTTAAATAAAATGGGATAAGAAATAGAATTTTGGGATGCTGGGTGTATTGTAAATGGTATGGTATAATTGAAAAAGTAAATTTTTGAGATGGTAAAATAGGATGAGATATAGAATTGGGATGTGGATGCTCTAATAAAATGATGCATAGGCTCCTTGGATGCTAATTTGGCATTGTTGTAGTAGGTGGTGTTCAAAATACTGGTAGGTAGACTTGATTGTCAGCTTCATTCCCTATTGAGAAAGGGACTTAAGTCAGTGAGAAGGACGCGTTCTCTCCAATTAGTTCTTCTCGTGCCTCTCTATATTTTCTCTGTGCTCTTGCTGTTGGTTAGCACAATTAATTTGCTGAATCCCAACTCCTTTGCTCTCATGACAGCTTCCACAATGGCCTCTTGACCTGCTAGGGGGTGGAATTTGCATTCAGCTATTGCAACATTCAAATAGTTTTGACTCCTTCGATATTTTTGGCCTCAAAAGTATATCCACTCCTTCTATACTTCCTGTTCCCGATTCTTGCTGTCTTGATGAGGAGTTGCCAATCATTAACATATTCCATTTTCTGTTTCTCTTTGTTTTCTTTGCAACTCTCTATGGAGGTCCAAGACACCCTAGGCATAGGTATTTTGCGTTAAAAAGTCTGTCTTAATTCTGAGGGAAATGCCACACCTTCGGCTTAAGATTTTCATCAGAAATAAGAGGTCATAGTTTAGGATTTTTGTACCAATTTTTGTCTCGGAGAATTCTGATGACATTAATTTCTTTCATTCAAGATGTCAGTCTTTTTCAGTGAAGAACTCCTACAAAGAGCTGAACCACTGAACCCCTTTTGTTGAATCTGGTTTGGCAAATAACAAACTTGAATTTTGCACTTTTATACATGGTTGATTTTGAGGTCATGCTTAGCCAACCCCAACACTTACAGAAAGATTGATATTCATTTATACAATAAAATTTAAACAAAGCTAAACAGCCAGAATAACAAAACAAATCTTCGGGAAAAAAAAAAGAAGGGAAAAGGAAGTGACTCTCTTTCTCCTTTTTAGGCTAGAGCTAAGGACACATCAAAAATTTGAATTGCTCTTTTTACTGCTTCAATGTCAATATCTATTAATTTTCCTGTCTTGGACGAGACAATGACACATTTCTTCTCTTCTGCATTGGGAACAAATAGTTTCCCCTTTTCTTCAGAGCAAAACAATGCGATGCTGCGACAAATATGTATCATAGACGCATCAAACTTATGTCTCATCTAGTACCACCTAAACTTATGAAATTCTGTAATACTTAATATTGTAAAGGGACAGAGGTTATTTTTGCAACTCAATTAGCAAACTAGTGATTTTATTTTGCCAGACGCATTTACCTGGGTTTTTCACGTGCATTTGCAAGTTGGATAGCAGCTGTGTTTGTAGCAATTACCCCAGCTGAGTCATTGATGAGAGCTGCCAGCTGAAGCATACATAACCACACCATGAAGTGCCACTACTGGAATTTGTAAATGCTTCATGCTTTGAATCAGCTAGCATTATCATTCTTAATATGTTATCCTTTCGTAGAAAATTTGTATTATCGTTGTATGTTTTACAAGTTGTGAACTTTTTTGCAACTGTCCTTTGTAAACATAACGTATCATATTGCAATGAGAGGGTATTTTCATGAATGTTGACTCGTCACTCAAGGTTTCCTGGTGAATGCCTTTTGACAACAATTGGTCCACATTAGAGGGACTTGAAAGCTGCAACCACTAAACTAATTTTGTTGCAAGAGGCCATTATCAGAATTGATTGGCAGTTCCAACCTGGGCAGTTGAGAAACCAATCTTGCTAGACATGGTTTCCTTTCTGACCTCATCTGCACCATATGGTCCTTAAAAAAAATTTCCTATCATATTTGTGTGTTTTAATTTTTCTTTTTCTCTTTTGGTGCAATAACTATTCAAAAAAAGACTAATTGAAAGAGGACAATGTTACCTGGCCAGGGGTTGTGACAAACACAATACTTGCATCATTTCCAACTACTTCCTCCACATCCTCCCTTACTTTATCATGTGGAATCACAAAAACTGGCCTAAATCCCCTGCGAACAAATACAATCTCATGTCAATACTTCCACATGAACTTCACAAAATGTTTCTAAAACCATGGCCAACTAGGAGGGCAGACATGGCAGTTCAGTCAGGATAAGAAAATAAGGGATTCAATTAGATCAATTGCATACGGTTGCTGGACTGACTGATGTGGTTTCAGGTGTAAGACATTAACTTTTGTGGTTTTTTCTCCCCTTTAATATATATAAGTCCTAGATTGATAATGAAATTAATCATACATTTGTTGATAAATGTTACTTTGATTTCCCTTTTCTATGGAAAATCCTTCTTGTACAAAAATTTCTTATAAAACTTCCATACTATGATGCGGAGGGTTTACTGCCAACAATACATACGTAGCACAGAATACCTCTCTTCTGCACACTACCACATCACTACGGTTTTCTTTTTTAGGTGATACATCCACATTACAGTTTAGATTTGTGTAATTCATTTATATTTAGCACTGATTTTTTACATTCAGTGGTACGGTGTACTGGGTACTAATGCTCAATTTCTTGGCTGCAGAACATTTGAGTTGAAGTATTTAGCATGTGACTTGAGAGTGCGTCTTATAAAATTCATTGGTTGAAGCTTAGGTAGTAAAATTATCTAATGAAAATAGCATGTTGGCCAATTGACAATACGGCTGCATCTCCAAGCAACACTTTCACGCTGAAAATGATTTCTTGATCAGAAAAAAGAAAAAAAAAAAAGAAAAAAGAAAAGCCACTTAAAAGGAACAAAAATAAAATAAAACATAACTTTTTAAAAAGAAGACAATTTTTCCGAGCAAAGTTATGATTAGTTTTTGCATTCAATGTCACTTTCTTTATCTCAACTCTATTTAGATAGTCTGTTTATAATAATAAAAGGCATTTAAGTCAAGAACGTCAAAGATGGCCTAACCTAGCAATAAATGGATGGAGTAAATTAATTCATTCTAAATACAAGCACATTTAGCTCACAAGACAAGCCTCTTTTCTTTTCTTCTCTTTTTTCTATAATAAAATTTCAGTACCTTACTGCTTCTGTAATTTCATCCCAAACTTCGATGGGTAGCAAGCTATCAGTATCCCCCCTAGACTGCATCGAGGCCTTTGAATCTGATTCTATCCCATGAATTACTATGTATCTTCCTTTCTCTGCACCTGCATTCTTATATTTTGCCTCTACAACCTCCTTTAGCTTCCTTGAAATTGATACTCTGAGGGGAGGAACAACTTGCCTTGGCACACTTCGAAATGGTCTCCCCAACCAATAAAGCATCTGATGGTACCTAATTTAAACAAACCCATGTTAAGACTTTCTAGGATAAAAACACCAAACATATTGTCAATTATACAATAGAAACTCTCTCTCTCTCTCTCTCTCTCTTCTTCTTCTTCTTCTTCTTTTTTTTTTTTTTTTTTTCCTTTGGCTAATCTATGTACATTTAGATTCTAATTTGGGGTCTTTTATTATGATGAAAGGCACATGCTACTTGTGTTATGGCCATCTAAAATTATGCTATCCTGCACAACAAAATTCTCCTCAGAAAGGACAATGTTGTACTATTACGCTAAGGGGCATCTTTATGTACTGAATTAGTGAATATTCAAGTACCCAAATCATTTGTGTTGAACTGTAAACTCACATATTATATCCTCCATCAGAGAGATTCAAACTATCTGGCGTAAATGTTTCTGACAGAAGTAATCCTGCCCCTGCAGCATTTACATTTGGATAAACGTAGCTAACTCTATCTCGAGCTGTCGTCATAAACAAGAATGCTGCATGGCCAAGCCCTGCTAGTTTGGTTGATAACACCATGTCATAGTACCTACTCTGTAAGAACAAGGCACTATTCATTATGGCCCAGATGGATTATACTCCCTTGTTATAAAGATGCACAGAGGAATTACTTCTTAAAAGGATTAATCCATATCAAGTATTCGATCACTCAGTAATGCCTACTTTTTTGCATGAACAAAATGCATTCAAATTCTGATTTTTCTTTCTTCCACATTTATCATTTAGTCTTGAAAGAGAAAAGCCCAATGCAAGCACTCACGCCACCTCTTAGAAAACTAGGAAAACCTGCTACCAATTTTACTACAAAATATTTACAAACTAGCTAGCACAACAATTACAAATTGACATGAAATTGAATGTGATTAGTGTCGCATTAACAATATAATTAATAAATTTATTAATTACATATTTGGATTAAGTATAGAAGTTGGCACATCAATTTGTAAAAGCTAGTGATAAAATTTGTAGCCCTAATAAAATCATTCATAATATTATTTGAATATAATTTGCTTCTTTGTCAAATCTTGAGAATTACACTTAATAATTGCATACCTTCATTATATGTTTCAATGTAACTCGTATATAGATTTTCATTATAATTCACATTGAAATACAAATTTCTCCTCCCCTCTCTTTCTCTTTTTAATTAACATGGTATCAGAGTCACTTTTTTCTATGTCCATAGGATTTGAGAAGCCAAAAAATTATTATAACATAAATACCAATTTACAAACATAGTTTAAAAGATGAAAGAAAAAAAAATTATTTATTTTCAAAACAATCTTAATTGATCAAATGATTCTAACAAGGACTTATGGATCATATCCATATGAGATTAATAGTTAATCTCTACATCCAAGGATTTCAATTCATTTAAAGATGAAAACATTTTTATAAAATGACATAGAATTGGAACTCCTTAAGCCTTTCTTAGCACTCAATATGATTTATATCGAATATCACATAGTAGCACGATATTTCATACCAACATCTCATTTAAACTTAATATAAAGTCTAAACCTAGTGCTAACTTTTGCATCTCATGCTGTAGCATAATTGAGATAGAAGCCAATGTAACATTTTAGCATCTCAATGAAACTATGATCACATTATAAGCTATCTTCCAAAAATGCATAATGTATAGGAAAATTATGACAATGCTAAATCGAAACATATTTATGTACTTCAGGTCCTTTAAGCACAATGTCCAAAATTATTTCTTAGTCAATGTGATTCAATTAAAATAGTAGTTAGAGAACAAAAATTTATGACAGCTTTAATTTGAGACTATGAACATAATTACAAAGACATTATAATTTTGCATTCATAACCATATAATTTGAAACCCATAAACCCATATTATATTATGTGCAACGACACCCTAATCCCGCAATTGATATCCCTTAGCATAGAGTGAATATCGACCACTATTGATCAAGTGTGAACTATTCTCATTATCAATGCTATCATGGTAACTCTTACCAAACAAAAATAATTTGCCGCTAGTTCCTTAGCCTCTAAGTAATAATAGCAAGAACTCAGCATAGAGGATACTATCAAACTTAGTATAGTATACACCATTGCCTAGACTCATGTGTAGTCACATAACTCTTCCCTTGTAAGGCTTAATCTTGTAGTACCATGATGCAAAACACCCTCCGCATGAAACACAAAGCTCGAGGCTAAGACGAGGTGCTTGCCCACACCACTATAAATTAGGAAGTTCAATCTTGTAGTACCATGAAATAAACACCCTTCGCATGGAACGCAAGGCTCGAAGCCAAGACGAGATGTTTACCCTATACCACTATTAATCGACAATGGAGGCCGTGAGACTCAACCCTTGAATCTCTCTACTACTAAAAATTTTAAAACAAGTGGACTGTTTTGAAATAATTGTGATCTTATTACAATTTTAACCCTACACATCAAACGTGTTTAATTGTTTAAATTCAATGTGATCTAACTAAGTCATGTCACAGTAGTGTAACAAACATTCGCGTAATCACAAAGAGGTTTAATCAAATAATTTGTGAAGTAAATACCGTCCACATGGAATGCAAGGCTAAGGCCAAGACAAGGTACCTACTCACATTACAATAAACTTAACAAAAAGGTTGTTTTGAATCCGACACTCCCACATGTTATTTGGGTTTTCTTTAGACTATTGTGATCTCATCACAATTTAAAACCTTGCACTTGTTAAAGACTCTAATCTCATTAAAATCACTAACTAAAATGGAAGTCCTAAACTATTTAGGATTTCTTATACTCTAATGGATCAAAAATTAGTTATAAAGAACTCTATCATTAACTTATTTGATAAATGATTCTAATCTCATTAGAAACTATATAACTTTTAATTAGAGCTTTAATCTCATTAAAAACTTCTAACTAAAATAAATCAAGGACTTTTAATCATACAAAGATTTGAATCTCATTAGAATGTTTCTTTAAAGACAAGTCCTAAACAATTTAGGACTAAGAGCTCTATTTAACTAATATCTTTAATCTCATTAGGCCTCTTAGTTAGATAATGACTAATAAATGTCCTTAAGGACTATAAAAATTAATAACTTTATATAGAATTATGTGTAATCTCATCACACATAACTTTGCTCTTTATCAAAGTTTTAACACTTATAGTCAAAAGCAAGTGAAAATTCAAAAATTCAGTATCTTCAATCGGTCGAAACTTTTTCTCCAGCGGTCAAAAAATAAAGAAATTCATCATAAAGTCTCTGCCTGATTTGATTGATTCCCGATTCCTATTCGATCAATCAAAAAAAACATTCGATCGATAGAATTCTTGATCAATCAAGGCTCGTAAAACTAAATTTTTCAAAAATTTTGGTAACTATCCTTGATATTTCACATGAACAAAACACAATCCCTGGATAGTAATTAAGTGGAGTTGAGTTCAAAACTGAATTTCACAGATGCTATAGTCATAAAGTTCAATTCGGCATGCTCAATGTTAAACTAAAACTACATCACAGCATCCATATCAGTTACACTTGTCAATGCCGAAAAAACATGAGTTGATATACCTTCAAAGCATTAGTTAAATGGCTTATGTGATTCGCATGCATATGAATCCATATATATAATAATAATAATAATAATAAATTAAAGGATTCCAAGAATACAAAAGCACGACACGTTAAACTTTAATATTACCAATACACGTTATGTGTTCATCGATAATACAAAGACTATCAAAACACGGCACCGTAACTAAGAGACATGATCATAGGCCACTTCAAATAACATGCACCAATATATATATATATATATAACATGGCATATGGTCAAGGACCACAATTATGCAGAAACTTTACTGAAAATAAAAACACCAAGAAACGTTAAAAATCATACACATAACTAGTAACTACCAACCTTAAGAAGTCCAACCATATCCGTATACTCGGCGGGCTCCGGGAAATCATCATCAGGATCATAAACATTAGCCCATCTCACATTCTTATTCAGCTCATACGTCTGCTTCCCTCTAGCTGATGCAATGATGTCCACCTGCACACCCGGATACCTATCCTTGATCAATTGAATGGCCGGAAAGAAAAGCAAGTTCTCATACACACCGCCGGAGACCACACAGCAGCACCGCCTAACATCTCCTCTTATTTTCAGTCCCAATGAGGCGATTTCCACACTGAATCCAGCCGGGAACTTCAGGAACCCGTAAGGGTTGTCAGGGTTATCTGGTGGGCGGGGGTCCTCGTCCTGCTTACCATCTGTGAACAATGAGCCGTATTCCATTTCAGGGTCCTCACCGTCATCGAAAGGGTCGAGCCAGGGGTTCTTCTTCTTGTTATTGATGGCTTGCTGGGTGTGGAGTAGGTTTGGTCTCTTGGTGCAATGAGAGTGGTGTGGTGGGTGCAAGAATGAGAGTTTGGAGAAGTGGGGAGAGGGGAATGAAGGTGGGTTTGTGAGAAAGGGTGACAGGGATTTGGGGTGTAGAGAAGTTGTAGCCATGGTTAAACTTGCTTTCTTCTCTCTTTTGATCCCTTTCTGGTATTATTGTTGGAGGTTTTATTGCTTGCTTACGCACAAGTTTGGATTTCGGTATGTGGATGGCGGTTGGATAAGTGGGCCATGTATCCATTTCTCCATTTTTCTATTCTCTCTCTTTGCGAAAAAACATGTGCCTTGCTGATTTATTTATTTATTTTTTTATCTTGTGGGTTTGAAATGATTTAATTAAGTCTTTTTCAAGTCAAATACTAAATATATATTAATTACTGGATTTTATTAATGTAAATTTCTACTTATAGATGGTGCATTCTTTTATGGTATTTTTAATGCTTATTTAGAATAGTTTATTTAGTTAAAACTGAATTTTTTTCTTAAAAATAGTGCTGTAAATAAAATTAAAAGGTAACTGAAATAGTACAGCGAGACCCATAAATAGTATAAAAAATGTAATAAGACTCACGAATAATAGCAAAAATAAGCTAAATAGTAGTAAAAATAAGCTAAATAAAAAAAAATAAAAATAAAAACTACATTTTTAAGTCAATTGCAAATGCAGTGTGCGTTTGGGTCCAGCTTAAAAAGTTAGTTTATTTTACTATTTAGCTTATTTTTGCTACTATTCATGGGTCCTACCGCACTTTTTGATACTATTCATGGGTTTCTTTGTATTATTTCAACTAACTTTTATATTTATTTACAGTACTTTCAGCAAAAAGTTTTTAGTTTCAGTAAAATAAGCGGATCCCAAACAAACCCTTAGTATTTTTATTTTTTTGTAGGAAAAAAAATTAAAATATAGAGTTTTTTAAATATGTTTATAATATATTACATAATTAGAGTACTACTACAAAATGGTCTAGCTTTTGTAGTAGTAGCCTGAGGTTATAAGGACTAAAACTCTAACACACACAACCAATGTGGGATAAGCAAAAATTTTTTTTTTCTTTTTTGAAGGAAATAGTATATAGAGTTTTTTAAACATGCTTATAATATATTACATAACCAGAATACCACTATAAAAGGGCCTAACATTTTTTATTTGGTGGAATGATATTGATACCCCTTTATAAAGTTACTATTCAATGTGACTTGAATTAGTAGTGAATGTGAGAAAATTACTCCCCATGTAATATTTTTGGTAAACAATTATTCCATATGTAAAATTATTGGAGTGACTCAAGTTACTCTCTATGTAAATTTACAAACTCAAGGATAATGATTGAATAAATTTACAAAGTTACTCTTTGTGAAAATATTGTTTCCTTATACTTATTGCAAGGATAATGAACAAAGTGATGTTAGAGATATTACAAATTTTATTATCTAACAAATTATGTATTATCAATCATAAATTAGTAGTAATTCAAATATTTATTTACTAATTTTAAAGTGATATCAATCATATTTATTAGGTTAACTTATAAATTATATCTTTTAATCTAGGCCAAAATTTAATTTAATCTTGAAAATTTTGATTTATTCATTTCAGTCCTATAACATTCCTCAATGTTCAATGTAGTCAAATTTTTTCCCTTCCATTACAATGTGTTGTTAAATGTCTTAAAAATGACATTTTTGTTGTTGCTGCTAGTTTTAAGATTTCAAAATGATGTTAATTTTATGAGGATTCAATGATAGCCTAAGTAGGATAGTGGACGAAATAATTATATTGAATGAAGTTCAAAGTTAAAGAATTAAAATAAATTATAAAATTGGACTAAATTGGGAACAATGGGTGTAATTTATAATTAAGTGTATATTTATTATAATTCTTGGCAATTATAGGAAATTTTTATTTTTATTATATTAAAAAGATGGCAATTTAAGGATTTTTGGAAAGTATATAGGGGGAAATTTGTCATTTAGCATTATTTTAATGACTATTTCATTAGTTAGCACACTATTGAAACATTTTAGCAAACTAACATCTCGAGTTTCTTAGACTCGAGTTCAATAACGGAACTCAAGTCTCATAAACTCAATTTGATGCTCTGGCAGAGGTTGATGTGGATATTTTGTACACGTGGAAATTGAGTCTTTAAAACTCGAGTTTTGTTTTGGAGAAGATGATCTATTATAGATCTAAAGAAGAAGGAGAAAAATGAGAAGGTTATGATTTGAAGAAGAAAAAGGAAGGAAGAGAAGGATCTGATCTGGAGAACGGAAGAGGAAGGATTTGGGAAGAAGAAGAAGAAGAAGAAGAAGAAGAAATGACTAGAGAACAGTTCTAATTGCAGAAACTCAAGTCTTAGTTCCACGTGGATATTTTCTTCCACATTAGATTACCACTAGAAGAAGAAGAAGAAGAAGAAGAAGAAGAAACGACTGGAGAACAGTTCTAATTGCAGAAACTCAAGTCTTAGTTCCACGTGGATATTTTCTTCCACATTAGATTACCACTACTTGCAGAGTTCCTCATTGGTGAGATAGTGAAAAAATAATGCTAAATGCAAAAGAAGTTTAGTATATAGTGGGACAATGAAAAAAAGAAAAAAGAAAAGAAGAGGTGGGAAGGAATGATTGGTGTGCACAAATTCTTTTGCAATTTAACACCAAAATGCTAACAATTTTGTTAGTTAGCATGGTTTTACACAAGACACGGTTCCGAGAAGCCTTATTGGAGTAGGAGCTTGGAGGGCTTAGGTACATCAGGTAGACTAGGCTTAGAGGGTCTCTTGCTAACCCATGTATTCCAACTGATTGTCTAGTGGATCGATTTCCGCTTGGAGGGCGACGGAGAGGTTTTTCGCCGAGTTCTTCGGTTTCCTCTTCGAAAACACGTCTTGGTGTTTTCTGTGTTTGCATCCTTCTTCCCTACTCTTGTTTATTTCATTTTTACTGCTGTGTTACTTTAAATATGGATTAGAGTAGGTGTATTGCTTATACGCTTGTGTTTACACTATTCCGTACTTAGTATTAAGTTAGTGTAAAATCTACCAAGCCGTAATTTTAATTTGGGGGTCTAAACCGCTCGTGTGTTTTCGACACATTTTTGAGCTTTCAATTGGTATCAGAGCGGGTACACTTGTTTTGGTTTAAATATCTAAGTGTGATCCTTGACCCCTTGTGTTTATTTGCCATGGATTGTGCTATGTATGCCTCTTTGTATGATTTGGTTGGTGATAAATGTAACATGCCATGTGTTTGTGAAAATGCCTCTATGAGTGATAATCCTCATAATTGTGATGCTATGTTACATGAATTTTTGGGTGTTGTTGATATTCCTAACACCAAACTCTTAAAGAAAAATGCTAAGAAATTTCAAAAGAATTTAAGCAAGTTATTTTGTGAAAAGGATGATTTGATTACTAAGCTCAATGAATCCATCAAATTGGTTGAAAAATATAAGAAACTTGCTGAAAATTCTTTTGAAAAGCTGAAAGAGTTTGAATGTTTGAATATGGACTTGGATGCTAAACTTGTTTTGTCTAACAAACTTGTTGATGATCTTAAATCTGAAAATGAATCTTTTAAGATGCATGCCAAGTGTTTGATTGCTGAACCTATTGTTAAAAAGGATGAAAATATATGTTGCAATCATGTTGTGGTACCCGAGTTTGTGCCTAATATGTGTTTTGCCTCAAAGGACAAATCGGTGTACATTCCTCCACATAAAAGAAATCAAAAAATGGAGAGAAAGGCTTTTAAGCCTAAGCCTCTGTTTAGGTCACATTCTAAGGAATTGAATGGATCTAAGTTTGTTCCAACTTGCCACCATTGTGGTGTGATTGGTCACATAAGGCCTCAATGCTCTAAATTGAAGAGAGAACAAAATCAAGTTGCTAGATCCATTCCCAAAAAGCCTAATGGACCTAAACACATTGTCTGTCACCATTGTGGTGCTTCTGGTCATATAAGACCTCATTGCTCTAAGTTCCATGCTCTTAAAAGAATTAAAAGAAAAGAGAAATTTGAGCTTCTTGGAAGTTATGCTAAAAATGATAAACCGGTTTTGAATGAAGATAGTATGTTGTTAAAGAAATTGTTTAATGCTTTTAACTCCTTGACTATGTGCATCTCCGGATCTCATTCTTCCAACCCTTATCTCACTTCTCATAAGACACTCATTCCAAACAATCATTCCGTTTGGATGAGGAAGGGTTCCTATGGTTGAGCTTATGCTCTTTTGGTCTTTGATCTAATTCTTTCGATCTTTGTAGGACCATTCATGCATTAGATGCTTCATTGTCATGCATTTGTGCATTATGCATCTCTTTATATGCATTGTTTGTGTTTTTGTTTTTGATCTTATTTATTTATTTTTTTTTGCTTTTGTTTTGTGTGAGTAAAAATTCAAAACCACATAAAAAGTGAAAAATTCAAAAAGTTTGATCGTATATGTTTGAGCACATATCTTATGTGAGTTTGGTCTAGTACCTTCGTACTAATGGCATAATGCATTTACGAGCTTAGCTTGTTTTGTATGCACCTATTTCTATGTGGAAGAAATCTTGAAAACTATGTGTGACTGTTGTAAATAGATCTTCAAGCTTGTCATGAATGATTGGTCAATAGTCTTGTTGGTCTTGATACTTGCATAGACTTGTGTCTATATCTCTTCCCACTTTATTTTTATGTTTTTGCAAAAAGAGCTCACTAAATGTAAATCTCAAAATGAAAAGAGATATTGAGTTGCAAAAGCCTGTCGCACATACTAGTATTTGACTAGGAAAAAGGGAAAGCGACTCTTTTAATGTAAATTTTATGGTGCTCAAAAAGCTAAAGGCTAATCATCAATGTTGAAATATCATAAATTTCAAGCACCTATCTCAAAATGAGATGTTTAGTCCATACAAAATAAAATGGACCGATTGTTATGCTTTATGTAGAAGCCAAATGAAAAACTTCTAAGTTATGTATTCAATGTGTGGGAGGTCATATATACTCATTTCTATAATGGAGATAGTCCACTTGATTTCATATCAGTTGTGTATGACTCGTTTGAATTGATCATTGAAGCTTCGCTCTGGTCTAAGGACTATTCCACACTTGATTCCTACACACAACACACAAGTTTAATGTTCAATGAATGCCTATTTCATTTGTGTGTCTGTACATGCTCAAATGTGATGTGTGTGTGCTCAACCATATGTGGTTCAAACCAAAAAGATTTTTGTTCTTTTTGTTTGCTTTTGGAAGTGTTTTGTATTACCCATGTTTTTCCAAGTTTTTAAAGTGTTTTTGTGTGAAAAACATGTTTTCTGGGTGTTTTTGTGTCCTATTTCATATAGAGGCTCAACTGGGAGTAAATGGTCCAATTTTAAAGCTTTTTCAGCTTTGGACAGAGAGTTTCACGAGTGTCTCGCAAGTAAGGCTTACCCGCGAAAATTTCGCGAGTCAGCTTCCCGCGAAAATTTCCAGATCAGCTTTTTAAAAGGCTTTTCGTGGGTCTTTTGTTTTAAACTTCTCCCATCTTCTCCCGAACCCCTGTTTTAAGGTTTCAACATCTAAACCCAACTAATTTCAAGTGTTTTACATTCCATAAACATCTCTAAGGTAATCTTTAACTCTTTTCATTGATTTTGTGCCTTAGATTACGTTTTTAAGGGTTTTATGTTCATAGTTGGGTTTTTCTAAAATGGGAGATGGAAAACTTAATTCTTGTCAATCTTTTTTATTGGGCTGTGTTTTAAATGATGATTTGGTTTGGTTGTTGGCCCCTTGTGGCAAAAATAACATGTATTTAGGCAAGATTTTCACATGTTCTTACATTGTTAATCATACATGTATAGTGTGTGCACTCTAAGTGTTTGATAAAATGCCCAAATGGCATTTTCTCGTTGTTTTGGACTCCGATGAGTACCAAACTTTGGAGATCACCATAATTATTCATGTTTATCATGTTTTGATCATTGGTGGTGTGTTTTGTACACCTTGCCCCTTGAGTGCCTTGCTCATGCATTAGTCATACATCACACATGCACACTAGATGCATTTTGCTGCACACACTCTAACACTTGACATGTTTTTGCATTCACTCATGCTAGTTAAGTCTTTTTAGACCTTTTAGCACATATAACATGTTCTTGTGTCCATGTCATGCCTAGGTCCATATCATGTTCCATCATCCTTAGCATGTCATGTTCTTTATGCTTTGTAGCATTTTTTTTAATGTTTGTATTTTGTTTGAGCTTCATTTTCTCATTCATCTTGCACTCCTCATGCATCATCTTCATATCTTCTTTTCTTTCCCTCCTTCCTCTTGATTAATTTGTCTATTCGTGACAAAAAGGGGGAGAGTATTGTCATTTTTATATGACTTATGTGCACACTCTTAGAGGGAGAAATTTTACCTTGTGCACATTCGTAGGGGGAGAAAGCCATAGGGGAGATGTGTTGGGATTTATGCCCTAAAATCCAATTTATAGCCATGTCATAAATAATTAGATTGTTTAATCATATGAGACTATTTATGAACTAATGAGACATTATCTTAGTCCATGAGATGCATAGTATGTGATTTATGTGAAAAGTCACAGAAAGATATAAATCACAAGTTCTTTGTAAACTCATAGTTTTAGTTCGTAGTCGATGATGAAATTGGACATTTCATCTGCGAAGACTATAACATATCAACTACGATGATTTGTCTTGATCATGGAAATGGAGATTTCTAGTTAGTATGTTGATATGTTTTAAGAGTTAAGACATATTGAACTAGACCGCTGTGAGATTTATTATTCTCCAAATGATTGTTAATTGAATAATAAATCTCACGACTTCTATTTACATCAACTCTAAATCCTGAGAGAATAATGGACCTGATCATAAGATGTAGGTTGCTTTGATATATCAGGAGTGAGATCTATTAGTTATGGTCAAAACCTCAGTATGTTGGGCAGCCGCATTTAATGTTAATGGAACATATATTTTCAAGATAGAATTCATAATCTCTTAACGGAGATATAAAATATTCCCTTGAGATAAGTTTAATGGGTTTTGTTATTCAGAGTGTTGGGCCCAACCACTTTAGTAAGGAGTTACTAAAGTATATATTTATGAAATTGGATTTCATAAATATATGAATAACATAAAGGATTAAACCGGGTACTCAAGGATTAAGATGTAGTAATTTTCAAAGTGGCAGTCTATATTTATGACTTTGTATTACTACGAATATTTTAATAAAGGGGTTGAATGTACAATAAAGTCTTAGGAAATAATTTATTGATAAGGTCTAGAGTGCAACTATATTTATATAGTGGTATTAAATATAGTTAATGGTAACTTTGGACTTGTCAAGAGTTGACGGAAAAGCCCAAGGCCCATTGGAGCTAGTGTCTTATTGGTCCCTTTTGGTCCCACTCCAAGCCACACATTTAAGCCAAATTGGAAAGGCCCAAAAGGCCAGCCCAATTAGATAATTGGTTAGATACAAAAGGAAAAAACGTTCAGAATATTTTATGAGAGTAACATCATTGTGAAATGGAAAATATGTGAGTTTTTGTCACTCTCTAATCACCCTTTTGTTACCAATTGAGAGACCACACATCTTGGACATCAAGTGGAATTGGAGTGAAGATTAAAAGTCTTCCCAAGAATGTTTGATCTTTAAGGTTTTGAATTTCACCACACCAAGGTACGCATCTTTTTTCTTTATTCTAGAATTCATGGTTACATGTTTATCATTCATGATTGAAGTAGATCCATGTGTTGTTGCTTTCGCTGTGTGTTTTGTATGAGATACAAAACCAGATTTTTCCCAACAAGATGCATATACCAAGGGGGAGAAGACATTGTTTTGAGAAAACCTTGATTTACTTTATGCTTGTTTTCTCGTTACTTTATGATGCTTTGATATGCTTTGTTGCTCTCATTGCATCGTGTTTATGTGTTGGACATGCTTTTATCCTTATGTTATTGTGCTTTATTGGTTGCATGTTCGGATGATCACTTTCTTTGCTATATGATCATTGTAGTCATTTCCATATGACTGTTTGGTGTATGATTTAGTTGCTCACATGTTTCACATTATGTTTACTTGATCACAATTTACTTGTTACATTATACTTGTCCGTTCATTACTTGCTTTACCTTGAAGGTCTAATGTGTTTTGTGCAAGTGTTTCGGGTTACAGGTATACATGTTCCAAGTTCATCACAGCTCCTATGATTCATGATAGGGGGAGTGATATGATAGGGAAGTACTTTATATTTTGTACCCATGTTGCTTATGTAAGCTTTAAGGGTTTGTGCCCTGCACATGTTTGTAGGCCTTTGTGGTTTGTGCCATTCATTTGCAATACCGTGCCTTTGCAGCCTTTATGCATGTTTGCTTGTTGTTTAATGTCATGCATTTTACTTCAAGTACATCACTCTTGTGCCCTTGTAGGATTGTTCCTAGATGCATATACGTTCTATGCATTAGTTGAGTGATGAACACTCTTGTGCCCTAGTAGGATTGTTCCTAGATGCATATATGTTTGTATGCATTGGTTGAGTGTTGGACTTACAAATGATACTCTTCAATTGAGCTTATCACCTTGCATGTCTGGATGTTCATTCCTTGTGTGAATGAGCATAGTAATCACTTTTGTATAGTGATTGCTTGTTTGATCTTGCCATGGTCTATTGCTTTAGTCCATTTTGCTTGATCATGATATTATTGCTCCATATGCTTTTCAAGTTTTTCTGCATACAATGATATTATTGTGTTGTTGTGTTTCAGGAGTTACTTGTTCATATGTTAAAGAGCGTTTCAGAATCTAGAATTAGGTGTGAGTAAGTTTTGCCTGTGTTCTTAAACTCACGTTTAAGTCTAGAGTCTGTTTCAGGGGTTTTGTCACGGAATAGCCAAAGGGGGAGATTGTAAAATTGTAATTTACAACTATGTTCTTGTTGGCTTTTATTCCGTGACAAATTTGATTGTAATTATTATCAATCGTTTATACCCTGTATTTGTTGTGGGATTTATTGTAAGGGTTGTGTGTGAGAAAGAGAGAGTGTGAAGACTCAAGAAATTGAAGACTGAAGAGTTTTCGCGGGTATCTTGCTACTACGCATCCCGCGAAATGGTGCATGTGCCCTGCACGTGCTGGAAGCTGAAGAGTCATGCCAGGCTGTCATTTTTGCGAGTGTCTCGCTGGTAAGGCCTTCTCGCGAGACAGTCGCGAAACATTCCGCCTGGAGGATTTTTATGAGTGACCTTCTTACCCTTCACCCTCTCTATATATATACCCTCATTACCCATATATGTTGGTGTGGCTATTCAGAGAGAAAAACACTAGATAGGTTTTCTACAACTCACCCACCCATCTTTTGAGAGAGGGCTACTCCTCCTTAGTGAGAAATCATTGTAGCCTCTTCTCCATTCCTCTCCCATTATCATACCTTGAGAGGAGATTTGTACCCAAACACAACCCACACACATTCAGAGTGTAGAGAGTGTTTTGGAGCTATTGGGAAGCATTGGAAGAAACCAAGGATGGCAAATGTAACATGGAGCTTGTTGTGGGATCCGGAGAGCTAGACAAGATACGGTTCCGAGAAGCCTTGTTGGAGTAGGAGCTTGGAGGGCTTAGGTACATCGGGTAGACTAGGCTTGGAAGGTCTCTTGCTAACCCATGTATCCCAATTGATTGTCTAGTGGATCGATTTCCGCTTGGAGGGCGACGGAGAGGTTTTTCGCCGAATTCTTTGGTTTCCTTTTCGAGAACACGTCTTGGTGTTTTCTGTGTTTGCATCCTTCTTCCCTACTCTTGTTTATTTCATTTTTACTGCTGTGTTGCTTTAAATATGGATTAGAGTAGGTGTATTGCTTATATGCTTGTGTTTAGACTATTCCGCACTTAGTATTAAGTTAGTGTAAAATCTACCAAGCCGTAATTTTAATTTGGGGGTCTAAACCGCTCGTGTATTTTCGACACATTTTCAAGCTTTCAATAATAATAGTAAAAACTCAACATAGAGGATACTATAATATTTAGTCTAGTGTATACCATTGTCTAGAATCATGTATAGCCATATTTCATCTACCATTAACAGGTTTATCTTGTAGTACCATGATTCAAAACACCCTCCGCATGGAATACAAAGCTTAAAGCTAAGATAAGGTGTTTGATCAAATCACTATAAACTAGAAAATTCAATCTTGTAGCACCATGAAATAAATACTCTCTGCATGGAATGCTAAGTTAGAAGCAAAGACAAAGTATATATTTCATACTACTATGAACTGACAATGGAGGCCGTGAGATCCAACCCTTGTATCTCTTTCCCACTAGATATTTTAAAAGAAAAGTTTTTAAGTAGAAAACATGCATAATCTCATTACACATAGCCTTGCACTTTTAAATGTGAAAACACTTAGTGAAAATTCAAAATTCATAACTTTCGATCGAACAAATGTATCTCTCGATTGATTGAAATCATGAAGAAAATTTTAATAAACAATTTGGATGACACGATCGATTCTCGATTCCTATTCGATCAATTGAAAAGGTGAATTCGATCGATTGAAAGGAATTCTCGATTAGTTGAAATTTTAATAAATTTAGCACAAACTCTTGGGTTGACTCAATCGATTCTCGATTCCTGCTCGATTGATCGAAAAAGAACATTCGATCGATCGAAGGGAATTCTCAATCAATTGAAACTCGTGAAACTAAATTTTCCATAATTTTCACCAAGCAGTTTTCAACAGTTTTTCATAAACAAACAACCATCATATAAACATAATAAATTGAGTTTGAGATCAAAACTGAATTCCATTGATGCTATAGTCTTAAAGTTCAATTTAACATACTTAATATCAAACTTAAACAGCATCATAACATCAATATCAGTTTTTATTAAACAGTAATTTCAATAACCATGTAGAAAATTGAATGTAGAATCTTCTAACATCATGAAATTACCATCTTTATTTCCAAAACTCACAAAACATGTTATACGAATTCGAAATTGAAAACCTGGCTCTGATACCAATTGTTGGAAAAATACATGTTTGTATCGCATACAAGACATACGCAACAGAAAATTAACGGATCTACTTTATTTGCAATTGATAACATGTACTATGCAAATTTTAGAATTCAAGAACAAGTAAGCATACATTGGTGCGGTGAAATTCAAAACAAAAGATTAGAAGTACTTAAGAATGCTTTTAATTTTCACTTCAATTCGACTTTATGCCCAAAAAGTGTGGTTTCTCAATCAGTTTCTAAGGAGAGAGTAAAAGAGTGGCCTACACTCACATACACACCACTTTATTCCTTATGAAAAACTCTTATTAAATTGTGTATGTTTCTCTCCTTGTATTTAACTGATTATCTAATTGGACTAGCCTTTTGAGCCATTCCAATTGAGTTTTAGTATGTGGCTTGGAGTGGGACCAAAAGGAAACAAATAACACTTTAGCTCCAATGGGCATTGGACTTTTTTGTCAACTCTTGACAAATCCAAAGTTACCATTAATTATATTTAATACCATTATATAAATATAATTGCATTCTAGCCCTTATTAATAAATTATATATCAAGACTTTATTATACATGCAACCCCTTCATAAAATATTCGTAGTAATACAAAGTCATGAATGTAGACTGCTACTTTGAAGATTATTACATCTTAATTATTGAGTACCCAGTTTAATCTTTTGAGTTATTCATCATATATTTATGAAATTCAATTTCATAAATATATACTTTAGTAACTCATTACTAAAGTAGTTAGGCTTAACATTCTAAATAACCAAACCCAGTAAACTTATCTCAAGTGAATATTTTATATCTCTGTTAAGAGATTATGAATTCTATCTTGAGAACATATGTTCCATCAATACTAAATGTGGCTGCCCAACATTCTGAGATTTTGATCGTGACTTTAGATCTCACTCTTGATATATCAAAGTAACCTACACTTCATGATCAGGTCCATTATTTTCTTAGGATTAAGAGTTCATGTAGATAGAAGTCGTGAGATTTATTATTCATTTGACAATCGTTAGGAGAATAATAAATCTCACAGCGGTCTAGTTCAATATGTCTTAACTCTTAAAACATATCAATATATCAACTAGAAGTCTCCACTTTTATGATCAAGACAAATCATCTTAGTTGATATATTATAGTTTTCGAAAATGAATTGCGAAATTTCATCACCGACTACGAATTAAAATTCTGAGTTTACAAAAAACTTGTGATTTATATCTTCTGTGACTATATCACATAAATTACATATTATGCATCTCATAGACAATATGATAATGTCCAAATATTCATGTTACCATTATTTTAGATAATAATAAAACAACTTTATTATTTACAACGTTAAGTCATACATAACTTCGTACATAGCATCATACAATAGGATTTAAGGGCACTAATCCTAACATATACATCATCATATATATAAATGAAAACCAAATACAATGTATGTCATAAATAAATGGTCACAAGACTGGTGTACAAGAAGCTTAAAGAAGCTCCTAAAACAACAAGGAGGTAAACACTCTTCCTAACAAAATGAAACACAACTCCCCCTTACAAAGACATGTATTTCTCCCCCTAACATGTAGAATCTTAAAAAGAAACCACATTTTCTCCCCCTTTTTGTCATGATTGACAAAGGGTACAAGAAACTATAAAACTTCACCCGAGAAACATAAAGATGATCAAAGATGATCAAAGGGGTACAAGGAATTCACATAAAAGCATGAATGTAATGAAACAAGATGCTGGATGACAAGATAATAGAAAGATGCAAAACATGTGAAAAAACAATGCATGCAAGAGGGTTCCGACATATCGAGAAGCTATCGAGCTGCTATCGAGCAAAAGCCGACCTCGATAGATCGAGAATTTGTCGAGAATCTATCAGCTAGATAGAAAGTTTCTCGATGGATTAAAGAAGATGTCAAGAATCTATTGAGATGAACTCCAAAGATCTCGATGGATCGAAATTGCGTTAACTTTTGTTGAGAAGAGAAGAAAGAGGCGCTCGATAGAAACGAATTTATCGAGGATCTATGGAGAAGCTGTCGAGCTTGAAGAAACGAGATTTTTCAAAGAGAGGAAAAACACAAAAAGATGAATGCAACAAGCAAGCAACTAAACCAAAGATCCAATCAACATATTAAGTTCTCAACACATCTTTCAGCATAAATGCAAAGCATTCAAGATCCAAAACACACACACACACACACACTAAACAAGTCTAACCAATTTTATATTTCAAAAAACAAGTCAAAATAGTTTAGTGAGCATATATTAACACATGTATTTCTTGTGATGGCCAAATCACATTGTACCTGTACATGTATCAAGAGTAACAAAGAATTTTTGCGTGTTGTGTGTGAAAATATAGTAAGGATGCATAAGTGCCTTATATTATGACAATTTGAGATATGAGAAAAATCAAATATGCTCACACACAATCATAACTGCTTGATGGGGACTATCACCCTCGAGGTATATGCTATAACTCCCACATCTCCTAGAAACATGCTTGCAATCATATTTAAAAGCATTTGGATTCTTTTGGCTTTTGTTTTTCTTTGCATATTCTTTTTCTTTTTGAGCATTTCATGCATGGGCATATAAGAGAGAGAAAAGAAATACCCAATTATGTAAGCTAAAACATCATAATTTAGCTATGCTGAAGCATACTAATGTTATTCATGATTGGCGGGTTTTAGTGGTGAGATGGTTATTTATGCCTTTCTTTTAAGATTTTTTTAGTCCTTCTAGTCAAAAAGAGTGACATGAGTGTTAAGTATAAGAGATTACTTAATCTTACTCATCACAAACACGAGCCATAAACCTCACTTGCTTAGTTGTACATTAAGATGCTTATCTAAGCTACAAAAGATACAAAGTTCAGAAAATTTTGTTTCAATGACCATCCAAGGTACACAAGTACCAATGTACACAAACACACTATTTTTGTATATAATTTTTTTTTCTTTTTTTATTTTGAAAAACGAATAAATTAAAGACTAAGCAACCAAATAAAAATAGACAAACAACGTGAAAGCATGAAAGAAAAGTGCAGATGTATGAAAACATGATTTCAAAAGCAGATAAGAAATCAAGCAAGAAAGAGAGTCCTACTTTAGATAGACAGAATTAAAGTAGAGGACAGATAAAAAAGAAAATTAAGTCTTAGACTCCTTTCTCACCCACACAGCACGAGTCTTTGGCCGTGAAGATGAAAAGTCACGTGTCCTAGTATGTCTACTAAAGGACATAGAAGAATTAGAATTCTCTTGAAATTGAGTAAAAAATCTCAAAAATTTTAATAACTCTCCAAACAAAGGTGTAGGTCCTTAAGAGGAAACCTGTGACCGTTTGGATACTTACTTTTGAGGATGCAACTTAAAGCAATTAGGACGAATGTGTCTAGAAACACCACATGGTAACAAACATGAGGTCTAACAAAGGATTTAAAATTAGCCAAATTAGTTTTGAATTTCATACCTTTATCATCTTTCTCAAATTGGGCACAAAGACAGTCCTCAATCTAAAAGCCGTGGAGGAGGAGGGCCGAAGGAAACAACATATCCTAAGTCTGTCTTATCAGAACTAGGCTTTTGAGCACTCAATACCTTATCAAGCTTTGCACTAGAGAATCTCTTTATTTGAGTTCTAGCTTGACTAAGCTCAACCTTGAGATTCTTGAACTTCTCTTCTAATGAGGTGTTCTCCACAACGAAAGTCTCAACTAACCTTGTAATCTCATCTAGTTTGACTAACAGATTAGTTTTTTCAGTTTTTACCTTATTAAGTCTTTTCTACAAAGATGAGAAATCTTTTTAGATTTTATAAATTTAGTGCATAGCTTATCATAGACTTTTTGAATGGTCAACTTCTTGGGTACTTCATCATCAGAAGAATCCTCACTATCACTAGCACTCTCCACAATTACCTTATCGGTTGTGGTAGCAAAAGTCATAAAGTAATCACATTCATTCACATGCTCGTCAGAAGAGTCATTCTCAGTATCACTCTAGGTAGCAACCAACCTTTTATCTTTTGAATTCTTGGTCTTTTCCTTCATAAGATAGTTTGGGCATCCTCATATGACCAAAACCTTTTCACTCATGGCACTAGATGAAGGGTTTCTCATTCTTGCCCTTCCTAGAGGATTTAGATTTCCTAGGAGGTTTGTCCTTATCCTTTTTCCTATATTGAAGAAGCTTGATAATATCATTAGTTATGAAGGTTAGATCTTCATCCTCATCATTATCATCGTCATCTTCATTTCGCTTTCATCTTCATCTTCAGAGTCATCAATCTCTTCCACTATACCCTTAAGAGCCAAGTTTCTACTATTTGCACATTTTCCCATTAAACCTAATCCCATCTCATAGGTTTGAAGGTTCGCTACAAGCTCAGTCAAAGGAATTTGATCAACGTCCTTCACTTCTTTAATGACAGTGACCTCATGCAAGCGAGCAAGAGATTCTGCCATGTGGCACACTCTATGAAGAGAATTGAAATACTCTTAAGCGACATCAGAGATAAAAACAAATTTAAAAATAAGGACTCTTTATTTCCTTTGATTCAATGTTTTAAGACTACTTTTTGTTGCATTTTTTTTCATTGTTTTAAGACTAATATTTGTTTCATTTTGTTTAATGTTTCAAGACTTTTCCTCTTTCTCACGCACAAAAAAAAAAAAAAAAAAAAAAAACTCTTTGCATTTCCATTCAACTTTTTTTTTACTTCTACTCCTTTATATATATATGACCACAGCCTTTTATGCCATCCCATGTCAAATATACTCAGACAAAAAATGATGTTATTTACTTTTAACCTTTCAACAACACCTACATTACTCCAACATTGTAGTACCATTTGATTCTAACTCATATGAGTAGGCTATGACAAAGGAAGGGAGCTTGCGTTTTTTATTTAGTTATGGAAGGTTATAGTTTTGATGTTGAAGTTAGACATTGTAGAATTTGTGAAGGTTATGATTCTCTTTGAGCCTTTGGGAGTTTGAGATTTTGGTTTGGGAAAGTTATAAATATATTTTGTTTTAGAACTAAAGAAAAAGAAACATTCTAATTTATTATTTATGAAGTTAGTTTTTTTTTTTTTTTTTGTTAGAACTCATAATTTGTACGTTTCTTTGTAGGTTTTTTTTTTACTGCTATTTTATGCGGTATGAGCCATAGTGATAAAAATGAAAATCAATAATGATTTCAAAGTATTTTCCACTTTTTTATTTTTTTTAAGGATACAAAATCCCAACTAAACACAATTAAATTTTGATAACTTGATATGTTTTTAGCCAATTTCTTTGTTTAATAACATTTTCTTTATGTTGATACTCACAAATGATTTCCTTAATTTTATTGAGATGGTGAATTGGGTGTTTTTGACTGAGGTCTCTATATTTGGTTGTGAAAATAAAGTAGTTGAGGAAGTATTTGGGGGTTGCTTAAATTTATATAATTTTAGGATATAAAAGTATTTTATGCTTAAAATTCTTATTAATAGATTTTAAAAAATAAAATCTACTTTTAATAGTAAATATTATAATATGTTATAGTCTTATAGTGTTATACATTTTTTATAAATAAAATATGAATTAAGAAAGTCAAGTTTCAAAGTATTCAACAATATTGTGGGTAAACATAAATATTATATAACAAAGTAAGCATTATATGTAAGTCTTAATCTATATAATAACTAATAGACGAAATGTTTGACTTTTTATTGACCTCACCTCATTGCACCATGTGGCTACACAAACTAGTGCCACGTCTATATTTAAATGCATGAAACATTATGCCTTTTAGGATTAGGATTTTAACTTACGGTTTACTTCAATTCATTTCACAACATCTTTTAAGTTTTAACCATATAAAGAACATGTATATAATAACAACACAATTACACATTCCTTAAAAAAAAAAAAAAAAAAAAAAAAACTGCCTTTTTGATCACCCATTGACCCCGTTTGGTCCCTATAACAAACTGCCTATAAGAAACTAGGGACAACGTTTGGTCCCTTGGCAGTAGTTATAAAAGACCAAAGAACACCCTATCTTACTTCTTTAATGTCTATGCCCTTCTCTTCCGCCAATGGCTCTCCCTCTGCGATGAGAGAAGAAGCACTGAGCCGTACAAATCTCTACTCAGAGAGACTTGGGAAAGGTTTACAGGAGACTCAATGATGCTGATCGAGTTGGCTGTTCGATTGAAAGAACAATGGGAGCTATAGCAATGACCTTCTTGCGAGTTCCTTCAATTGAACAACAAGATCTGTGGGATTCGGGCATCGCAATCTATTGTGATTTTTGTCGAGTTTGATCAAACACATGTAGGAGACCCTCAATTTCTACATGATTGGAACAATGTGTATGTGGCTTGATTTTTATTCTAAGAAAAATATCTAATAGACTATTAATTTCTCATGAGAAGTCAGATTCCTCTTCGATAATAGAGCATTCTAATGTTGATTTTGTTTTTTTAATGGATCATTTTGAAGGTTTTTTCTTCAGTTTTGTATTTTTTTAAGGGATTCATGTTGTTAAACTATCCTTTCAATCCCACTTAGAACATGTACAGCATGTGTTTGACAAAATGTCTCACTCACTCTTGCATTTTTCTTTTCATTCCCTTTTTTCAAACTTGGGCTTCTTCCTCTACAGGTTGAAGATTCTTCTATATTTTTCTTTATTTTTTGGTTATTGGTTTATGATTTGCATTACTTTCCTATTATTGTTATATATTATTATTTTCATATGTGATGTGTAGAATTGGACCATGGGTGAATTAAAAATTAAATTCATAGACTGATGAGTTGGATGTAGAAGGTTTTGATAATTCAAATTATTGGATGCATTGTATTTTCATGTTCCTATATGTGTTGTGATTTTGATCTATATATATTTGTTTTTTTGATAGGCTCAAAAAATATTTTATAGTTTAAATCATCAATTGCCCTTTTTAGTTGGTAGATTTTGGATCACGTTGAATTGTATGGTTCCTTATTTCAAAATTCCAGACCTTTACATAAGATTCATTGAGACAAAAGATCAACCACTGAGTACTAACATTAAAAAAAAAAAAAAAAAAAAAATTACTACCATGTTAAAACATATTAGAATAGTGAACTCTCTTCTACCATGTTCAAATAATGCAGTGAAATGAGACTTAAATTTATATTGCTAAAATAACTCTCTTTTTCCCCTTTTGGATATTTGGATTAAATTGGTTTGGGTATCTATTTAATTTCAATAAGGCTAAGTACAACTACTATATAGTATGAGACTGAAATTCATATTGGTAAAATAACTATTTTTTTCCCAGTTTTGCTAATTACCTACCATGAGTCATTGATTTCTCTGTTGACATTCTTATGCCACAACAAAATGTTTTTCTCTTTTTGATATACATTAGATAGGCTCAGGCGTTAGGACAGAGGTTAAAATGTTCATAAAAGTTATGCCACTATGTTCATATTTATTTTTGTATTGTAGACAGTTTAGCCTCACTATATGCACTTTATCTTTGCATCTTATAAGCTTTCAAATAGATGAATGACAATACCTTCTTTGATCTAGAAATATTGCTGGTATGTCTTGAGCCAAGAAGAAATTATTTAATCTTGCAATCTTACTTATTTTAAGATAATATCTAATACCATTCTCATCCTGCACAATCATATTTAACTAAGTTATATTTTAGATCAAGTTACATTTTGCAACAACAAATAAATGCATGTGTATGTATGATGCAGGATTGTCTGCACCATAATACGTTTGAACAATGCAATTTGTTTTAATGGCTTTTTTAAAATAAAAAATAAAAAATAAATAAAATTTAGTTACTGTAGGGATTGTTTTATATATCTTTCAGTTCAATTATAGGAACATGGTCATGTTTATATGTCCTACTAAAGTGTCCTTATAAAATCTCACCTTGCCAAATCATGCAATTATTCATTGAAACTCTGTTTCAATCTGTGGCGGTGGAGCTTATTCCTTACTCTTGGCTTCTGCACTATATCTCTCCCTCCATTCAACATCTACTTCTTCACAAGGCCTGAAATAACTAAGTGAAGAATTTGTGAACATTCTTTAAGGTGTGAGGTGAATAATTCAATAAAGCTATTAATTCTTTATGGTCTCTTTGTTCTTAAAAAAAAATTATTTCTTTACCTTTACTGCCCTCATATGATGGGCTTATAATGGATGGTCATAATATGACTTTTTTTGCTAATAAATCTGGGAAGTGAAACCCATGACCTTGATTCTTCAATTAGGTTTGTGGTTACCATTTATATAGATATTAGTTGCCCATTCATGCTGTTTTTTAGGATTCCCTCCTTAATTTATCTCAAAACTTGAATAATTTTTAAATTTTGCTTTAATAATTTAGGAAATGGGAGGAATTTGATGATAGAATTGTAGTATCATTTGTTCAGTCATGAAAGATTATGTTTTTCGTGTTTGGCCTTCATTGAGTGTAAATAGAAAATATATATCAAAGTATACAATTAACTGGGGCAATGAAAATTTATTCAAATAAAACTTAGATAAGAAAGTTGAATTTTTGTAGAAGAGTTAAGTGATTGGTAGGTACATTGAATATTAAACAACTAAACAATATAGCTTGAGGGTGAGTATGAAATACATGAATGATACTAACTTAATGCCACCAATTTTTTGGTTTTCACTTGAATCAATGAGATTTGTGCTTCGAATGGTTATTAAATCAATGCATGTAGAAAAAGGAAAGTTGCATAGTATACTACATTGTGATTCTTTTATTTATTTGTAAAATATTCATGCGATTTGAAATGTTGTTTATGAGTTTTTCATGTAATTCTTTTATTTATCTAGGAAATTAATCTAGAAATCCACACAACAAAAGAAAATTTAAGCTATATACTTGGCCTAAACTAAACGTGACTAAGGCAAATTTAGGGATGCATATCCTTTGAGTTATCAAATATGCGTAGACCATATTCATGTGATTTGAAATGTTGTTTATGAGTTTTTCACTTGCATATACTTCTCCAAGGATTAATCTAGAGAGAATCCACACAACAAATTTAACCTATATATTTGGCCTAATACTAAACATGATTGTGGCTAGGGGTGTTCACCTAACCGTACAAACCGCAAAAATCGCACCACACCGCAAGTAACAATACACCGCACCGCATGGTGCAGTGCGGTTTGCGGTTTTATAATAAGAAAACCGCACAAACGACACCGCACCGCACCGCACCCTTTCTATATATTAATATATTTATTTATTTTAATATTAAATATATTATTAATAGTTTAATAACCCTAGTTTTTCAAAAAAAAAAAAAAAAAATTGATAACCCTAGCAAGTGTTGACTAGAAAAGCCAACCAAAAATAAAGAAAAACTAGCTAAATAATTTAAAACTTGGCCAAAAAAAAAGGGAAAATTAATTTTGGAATGAGTAGAAAATGCCCAAAATTTGAAAAATATACCAACTTCAAACCTCATCTTGTATATAGCACCGCATATGTGACCGCAAAAATGAGGTGCGGTGCGGTTATGATTTTGGTTAAACTCTAAATCGCACCGCACTGCACCACACCGCACTGCACATGTGACCGCAAAAATAAGATGTGGTGCAGTTAAGATTTTAGCTAAACCCCATCACAAAGTGCGGTGCTAAAAATGACCCAAAACCGCACCGCACCGCACCACGAACACCCCTAATCGTGGCAAATTTAGGGATGTATATCCTTTGATTTATCAAATATGCTTGGACCATATGAGTTTCTAAGTTGCATTTATTCTTTGGCTAAGATTATGAGTTCCTTTCCTGAAGTATTATTGTTAATTTCGAATTGAAAATTTGATAATGTTCTTTTCTTAGCTTTTTTTTTAACATCCTGATAAAGCAGTTGATGTGGTATGACTAGCCTCATATTACACTATAAAAAAATGCAAGAATATTTTTTCATTTATTAATCCAAAAGGACCAATACTAAATAAATTTTGATCAAATTAGGATTGATTTTCCATAAATAAATTTTATGTAAATTGGGTAATTTATTTTTTACAAGTAATCCAATTTCACAACTAGCCCATGTATTGCACGGGTTAGCGATTAGTATATATAAAAATGATTTTAAATAAAATTATAAAGTAATCTGCGCATCACACCAGATATCATCTAATTTCATTAATTAATGAACTAATTACATGGATATTGCAATTGTGGCGCTCTCATAAATCAAAATCAATTCTTCTTCTACCTCTACCTAGATTTTTAAACAAGTTTCCGTATATATACTATTTCCTTTCAGATTGTTTTTACCATTTTAATGTCCCAAAAAAAAAAAAAAAAAGCTGTTGCTTCTTCTGATTCCAGAAACCGTTGAAATTAAACTATTATCCTAACTCAACTTTGTTTACGACTTAATTAGGTACATGAATGAATGTATCAGTGTTTTCCTCAATTTATTGTGTCTTTGGTCACATAGACCACTTCATTCATTCATACTACTGATACCGCTACTTTTCCTTGAAGAACCTCCAACCTGCAACATGCTCAATATTGAAATATCTTCACTTGATTGGTGTAGTGTTTTTATGAGTTCATTTAGTTCTTTACTGTCTCTTTTGCAGTAAGATATTAATTATGAAGATCACTGAAACAAACAAGTTTTGGTTGGAGTTGAAAGCTTTGGAAAATTATGTGGAACTGCATAAGAAATAAAGATAATACTAATTTTTTAGAGGGAAGGCTTACTCTTACTGTCACATGATAGTGTTGTGATGTCCTACACCAAGGAAACTCTTCCCTCTAGGTACAACAAATCAGGGCGGATCTGGGATTTCAAGTTAGGGGGCTGAAAAAAAAAAAAAAAAAAAAAAAAACCAAATAGGTATTCATATAGTATTAACAAATTATCAACCAAGATAAATACACAAAATTATTATTTCTTAATATATTAAAATGCAATTATCTGTCAACAATGACAAAAAGAAAACACAAAATAATATTGTTTCTTAATTAGAGTATAAACTATTGCAAAAAATATTATAAATAACCAATAAAAAAAATTTTGGGGCCCAAAATTTTTTTTTTTTTAATTTTTCTTTGGGCGCGGGGGGCGGGCCCCCCTCTGCCCCCCGGGTCTGTCTCTGCAACGGATAAATAAAACTTAAAACCCTCATTTCTTCATTCTGCGGAGCAAGGTTAGTTGTCACTATTGCTTTACTTATGAAAAAGATTAAAAAAAAAAAAAAGTTTGTTCTCACTAGCAAAAGGAGAATATTACACCCTTGTCATAAATTTAACCGCATGCTTGTTGGACCTAACGTTAGGCAAGAGCCTCAAATGTTTACCTCTACCCTGATATACGCACAACCTTCAAGGGACTTGCTTTACAGGCATTCAATCTCTACTTATCAATAAAATAAAATAAAATAAAATAATTTTCTCAAAGAAACTCTTTCAATCACAAGTCCAAAGGAAACATTGTTTTTAGCTTGATCTAACTTGAAATTCCTACACCTCCTAGCCTTAGGCTACTTGGACATATTGTGCAACCTGTAAAACCCCTCAATCTCTTAACCCAAATAAATAAAAAAATAAAAAAAAGCTTCAGTCCTTTTCTTATGAAAAAAAAATGATAAAAAATAACAGGGGCATTAAATAAGCCATGCAAAGCAAAGTCAGAACAAAAATTCAGAAGTTCTCATTTTCTTACTAGAACCTTCAAGAGAAAGCAAACACAGAATCTATTTTTTTTGAGTAGATGAGAGAATTTTCTTGACTTTACTCTCCTAGACTTAGGTCAATGCTACCCCATTCATCTGCCAATCATACTAAACCAAAGGATTCTTTTAACGTCATCAGCCACTATAAATCTTAAAAATTCTCTCTTCTACAAACAATCTGGAAGCAACCACTCACATTTCCCTATTTCCCCATTAATGTTCACCTAAAAGCTTAGAAGTTTAACATTGGTATCAGAGTAGTTCATCGTGGGCACCAATGGCTAAAACTAGATCAACAACTCTTATCAATGAAACCATTGCTTCACTCAAGAAAACCTTAGATTACCATACCCATGATATTCAAGAAATTCACCACGAGATTCATCAAATGAAGGAATTACATAGCCAGCATTTCCAAGAACTTCAACAACAACTTAGTGCATTCTGCAGAAGTTGTCTGATTCTGATTCAGAGAAATCTCCAATTCACACACCACGATCCAATGAAGACATTCCATCAAACACTACGTTAGCATTGACATTTCCAAAGTCTGTCAAACTGGAATTTCCTAGGTTTTGAGGAGAGGAACCAGCAGCTTGGGTGTATAAGGCAAATCAGTACTTCAGGTATTACAAAACCCCTGATCCTGAAAAGCTTTTAATGGCTGCATTCCACATGGAAGGTGAAGCTTTGATATGGTTTCAAGATGGAGAAGAAGCAAGTTTGTTTGGGAATTGGTTAGCATTTGTTCAAGCACTGCAAGTGAGGTTTGGAAGCACTGCTTATGATGACTCGATGGAAGCATTAACCAGATTTAGGCAATCAACTAGTGTGATTGCTTACAAAAGTCAATTTGAACCTCTCTCAAACAAGATTAAAGGTCTCTCTGAATCTCACAAACTTAGCTGCTTCTTGAGTGGGCTCAAGGATGAAGTGAGACTGTCAATAAGGATGTTTGCCCCTTAAACTTTAAATGCAGCATTTGGCTTGGCTAAAATCTAGGAGGAATACTTACTCAGCTCCAAAAAGGGATCTAAATCCTTTCAAGAAGTTACCAACCCTTCCATTCTTGGGGCACCTCCTAAGCTAGATTGGAAGGGAGAGCAGAAAATGAGATTGCCACTAAGGAAATTGACACCTGCTCAGATGGATGAAAGGAGAAAACAAGGTCTTTGCTTTAATTGTGATGAGAAGTACCAGGCTGGTCATCAATGCAAAGGTGGAGCACAGGTGTTTATGTTAGAAGGTTTTCCTATTGCCAATGAATCATCATCCCAAGCACAGTTGTTAGAATTGGAAGACAAAGAAGTGGAGGTCCAAGTGAAGCAAGAATTGGGAAAGAATGCTTTAGAAGCTGAAATTACCCTTTATGCCTTAGTGGGTAGTCCTTCCCCAAATACAATGAGGGTTAGAAGCAAGATTAAGGAATTGGGGTTAGTTTCCCTTATTGATTTAGGGAGTACACATAATTTCCTTGATCTGTTTGTGGTGTTAACTTTGAAGTTGCGGATAGATACTTCCCAAATAATGGAAGTAAGAGTGGCTAATAGGGCTGTGATTTAGACTAAGGGTGTTTGTACTGGTGTAACCTTATGGATTCAAGGTCATCAATTCTTGGTTGACTTGAATGTTCTTTCTTAGGGGGGCTATGATGTGGTGTTAGGGACTTAATGGTTGAGCACTTTAAGGGAAATCTCATGGGATTTCAAGCTGATGACTATGAAGTTTTGGTATCTACAAAAGTTGGTGCTGCTACAAGGCTTATTATCATCAGGGTCTTCAATTTTGGGAAGTGAGGAGATGTTTAGAACTCCCATCAAGAAAGGTTTAATCTTGCAGATAACCACATCTGAATCAGGGGCAACAACAACTCCAAATCAGCTTCCAGCAGCCTTGCAAAATCTACTTAGGGAGTTTGGTGCTGTGTTTGATGTTCCAGTTAGTCTACCACCCATTCGAGGTCATGAACATGGCATTACACTTAAGGAAGGAGCTCTACCAGTTTGTGAAAGACCCTACATGTACCCTTACTATCAGAAATCTAAAATTGAAAAAATTGTGAAGGAATTATTAAAAGTAGGCTCAATTAGGCCTAGCCAAAGCCCTTTTTCATCACCTCTTTTGTTAGTTAGAAAGGCTGATGGTAGTTGGGGAATGTGCATAGACTATAGGTCCCTTAATAAGGCTATTGTGAAAGATAAATTTCCAATTCCTGTTGTGGATGAGTTGCTTGATGAACTTCATAGTGCTAGTATCTTTTCTAAACTAGATCTAAGGTCTGGTTATCATCAGATTAGGATGAAAGATGATGATGTGCATAAGACAGCTTTTCGTACTCATGAGGGTCACTATGAATTCTTGGTCATGCCCTTCGGTTTAACCAATACACCTTCTACATTTTAAACCTTAATGAATGATGTTTTCAAGCCATTCTTGAGACACCTTGTTTTAGTGTTTTTTGATGATATTTTAGTCTTTGGCAAGAACTTATGTGATCATGTAATTCATTTGAGGGCTGTTTTGGAAGTGCTTCTTAAACATCAGCTCTTTGCAAAACAATCCAAATGTGTCTTTGGTTGTTTTGAGGTGGGGTACCTGAGGCATGTTATTTTTGGTGAAGGTGTAAAGGCTGACCCAAAGAAGACAGTTGCTATGTTACAGTGGCCAAGACCCTAGAATGTTAAGGCTTTGAGGGGATTTCTAGGCTTGATTGGATACTATAGAAAATTCATTAGAGGATATGGCTCCATTGCTCATCCCTTAACTGAGTTGCTTAAAAAGGACTCTTTTCACTGGAATGATGCAGCTGAATCTGCCTTCAATCAATTGAAAGAGGCAGTCTCTCATCCTTCAATGTTAGCCTTACTTGATTTTACTAAACCCTTTATTATTGAGTGTGATGCATCAGGGGTTGGTTTGGGGGCTGTCTTAATGCAAAACATGAGGCCTATAGCTTTCCATAGTCAAGTTTTGAGGGGTAAGAGTCCGTATTTTTCTACTTATGAAAAGGAGTTGTTAGCACTAGCTATTGCTGTGAAGAAATTGAGGCCTTATGTGCTTGGATGTCCTTTTATTGTTAGAACTGATCATCAAAGCCTAAAATTTTTGTTAAGGCAGCGAGTGGGTACCCCAGCACAATAGAAATGGACCACTAAATTGTTGGGTTATGTTTTCATTGTGGAGTATAAGAAGGGCAGTGAGAATAGAGTTGCTGATGCTCTTTCAAGACAAATGGAGTCAGAATTGAAGCCTTTTACTGATGACCTCACTCATGGAACAGTTAGTTGTTGTTTGTTGCTGTCATTCCCAGATCCTACTTGGTTGGATAAACTCAAGGCTAGCTATCACAAAGATGCAGAAATTATGCCATTGATTCAATCCTTGAATTTCGGGATAGCTGCTCCAAAAGGTTTCTCTTTGCATAATGGGTTTCTCCTCTACAAAGACAAATTCTACTTGGGCCCTCAATGCTCCTTAAAGCTCTTGGTTCTTGCTCATGTTCATAGCAGTCCTGTTGCAGGTCATTCTGGCTTCTTTAAGTCCTTTCATAGGGCTAAACAAGAATTTTATTGGAAGGGCATGAAGGCTAACATCAAGAAGTTTATTGGAGAATGTGATGTTTGTCAAAGAATCAAGGCTGAAACTATTGCTCCTGTAGGTTTGTTACAACCTTTAGCCATTCCTACTAAACCATGGTTTGATGTGAGTCTTGATTTTGTTGAATGGTTACCAAAGTCTCAAAGGTTTGAAGTTATCTTGGTTGTGGTTGATAGACTGACCAAATATGTCCATTTTATACCCTTGAGTCATCCTTATTCAGCTGCTAAAGTTGCTGGGTTACATATGCAACATGTTTTCAAGTTGCATGGTCTTCCAACTTCTATAATGAGTGACAGGGATGCCACTTTTACTTCAAAATTTTGGTCTGAGTTGTTCAAGTTGTAGGAAGTTGATTTGAACATGTCTACTGCATATCACCCTCAGTCTGATGGCCAAACTGAGATTGTGAACAAAAGCTTAGAACAATACTTGAGAGCCTTTGTTGGAGATAGACCTCATAGGTGGGCTGATTGGATTTCATTGGCTGAGTATTGGTTCAATACCAATTTTCACACTTCCATTAAACTCACCCCATTTGAGGCATTATATGGCTATCCCCCTCCTAGACTTCAAGATTGCACTTCAAGGGTGGCAGCAGTAGATTCTCTTCTTACTCAGAGGTAGTAGCTTTTGGCTACCTTAAAGGCTAATCTAGTGGCTGCTCAAGAGAGAATGAAGTTTTTTATAGATAAACATAGAATTGAGAGGTCTTTTAAGGTGGGTGATTGGGTGTTTTTGAGGCTGCAACCTTATAAGCAGAAGTCCTTAGCTTCTAAAGGGAAATGGAAGTTATCTCCAAGGTTTTATGGCCCCTTCCAGGCGCTTCAAAGGGTGGGGGAGGTAGTCTACAGGCTGGATTTACCTAGTGACAGTAAGATACACCCAATTTTTCATGTTTCCTGTTTGAAGCTGAAGTTGGGACAACAAGTTTCTCCACTGCCAACTTTACCACCATTAGATGAGACAGGACAAATCATTTCAGAACTTGTAGCTGTTCTACAAACCAGAACTAAGACCTTAAGGACCAGGTTTATTACTGAAGTTCTTGTACAATGGATGGGCTTTGCACCTGAGGACGCTACTTGGGAATCATTGTATTTGTTGAAGCTCAGGTTTCCTCACCTTGTGGGCAAGGTCCTTTAGATGGGGAGGGGTATGTTAAGACTCTGTATAGCAAACCCTATATAGAGATGATATTGTAATTAGGTTGTAATAGGCTATTGTGTTGATTGTGTTATGTTGATTGTATAGATAAGCTATTACAGGTGGTTATATAGCTCGCATGAAATGGCGGGAAAGTTAGTTAGAAGGTTAGTAACTGCCAAAGGGTATGGAATTAGCTATTAGAGGGATGTATCCTGTACATCAGGGGATAACAGAAATAATATCATTTTTCTCTTCTTGATTTCCTAATTCTCTCTCTGTCTCTTCTCTATTCTAAGGAGGATTGGTTCCCTCGAAGCAACCACTCATATTTCCCTATTTCCCCATTAATGTTCACCTAAAAGCTTAGAAGTTTAATAACAGAATAGTGGGGAAAACCTCTTAACTTGTGTTGATTCAAACCAAAGCCAGTAGAATGTATAAATTTCATTGATCCACTGGTTGTGTATGCAACTTACCAATAATGGGAAGAAGAAAAAAAAGGTTAACAACTTGGTATCAGTTTTGCAGTTAACTCTCTGTGTGGTCCATGTAGTAGTCATCTGAAGTTAAAGGGATAGAAAACATAGGAGTCACAACTAGGCCTGCCTAGAGTCAGCACCAAGCCAATGGAGAATGTTGGGAAATTTAGACCCCGATTGATTGAATTAACAAGTTATAAACTCAAGTTGTTAATTAGATTTATTACGAATAAACCTTGTTAAAACAAACAAACATGAATATCATGTCAAAATTATACACAGTAGAATAGTAAATAAGACAATATATGATGACCTAGGAAAACAATGAAACAAACTAGTTTCACATAAAAAACTTGGGGGAAACCTTCTTGAAAAGCAATCCACTATAATAAACAGAAGTTTTAGATCTAGTACAAAATTTTTGTCCCTAGACTCTATAATCTCCGTAGATGAACTTACAATAGAAAACTTCTACCACTTTAGAACCTCTAAACTCTTCAATATATGAACGACACCCTTTTGCACGGATCTCAGTACATGACTAACCAATGTTGCATGGCTCTCAGTACGTGACTAACTCCAGGAACTTGAAGATGTTGTTGGCTGCAAAGTTCTTCACTTCATCAACAATGAAGATCAAGAAACACTTGGTTACAAAACCTTAAGACGTAAAAGACGCAGTAACTTTTTGCAGAGAGAATAAGGCACTCGGTCACTTTTTGCATGTGTTCTCCAATTATAGTCACTTAATACATATGTGACGGCCTTTAAAATAAGCCTTATATATGTTTAGGGCTGTGAGAAAAGAAACCCTACACATACACATCAGCTTGGGTAAAAAATCAGATCTGGAAATTCTGATTTTGTAGATCTTGACAGATTTTCTGTTAAGCTTCTGTCGAGCTTTCTTTATTAAACCTTGATAGATATGAATTTGTCAAGCTATCTGTCGAGATTTAATGAATAACACTTCTTCACTTGTTTCTTTGACAAATTTGCATGGCATCAATATTAAACTTGAACTCTTGTTCCTTGAAGTACTAAACCCATCCTAGATCTACCCAATTACAAGTAAAGTACATTTTGTCAAGGATTAGCCAATTTACATAACATATGTCTCTAACAAGTTTCACATATATCCTAACAGAGAATTGTAACGAAATTTAGTTCATACAATCAAGATTAACGATACTGAACCTTGGGGGCATCAAATAGGATTCTCAAGCTGCAATTCTAACTTTTTAAATTTTTTTTTTTAAGTAACAATTTTATTAAGATGTAGAGGCATGTGGCCCAAATACATACATGAAGTATATAAAGTTACACCCATAATTAAACTCTAAAATCACAATAATTTATCAAATCTAGGTTGTGTTTGGGAAGTGAGTTTAAAGTTAGCTTATTTTACTATTTAATTTATTTTTGTTACTATTCATGGGTTCCACTACATTTTTTGGTACTATTTATAGGTCTCATTGTACTATTTTAGCTAGCATATGCCTTTATCTACAGTATTTTAGCAAAAAGTTTTTAGCTTGAAAATGAAAATAATCTTGAAATGAGCTAAATAAGTTGTTCTCAAATAGACTCCTAATAAGCTTGAAAATGATAAGGACTCCTAACTCCCAAACATGCACTGTTCTAACAAAATTCAAAATCCAGGGAACAAAGTCGTTATGATATTTTATTTTATTTTCCATTGAAGCTTCCGTATGACGTGCAAGATGAAACAGTTCTGGGAAAGCCTCATGTTTGTTTGTTTAGACCCCTTAAACCAGATTGTTTAACCTAATATATTACCCAAGTGATTACTTAAGTTAATTATTCAGATCTAGATTAAACAAGAATAAATCATATCATGCAAAGCAGTGAAAAGTGAATAACACCATGATATGAAGACCTAGGAAAACCAATGAAACGAACTGTTTCAAGGTATAACCATGAGGATGATTTGACCTAGCTATCCTCAAGGTAAAGCAAATCCACTATGAGAGAATCAAAGTTTTTACAATCAGATTTAAACCTAAATCTATTGCTACTTCCAGTAGTAACTTACTGACATGACCATGTACAAGCTCTAAATCCACGAACTCCTCTTATTGGACTTACTGCAACACAAGTACCCATGCTTGTGACTTTGGGATCCCACTCAAAGGTTTCAGATCACCTTCACTTGTTGATCTTTGTAGTAGAAACTTCTACAACACCGGATCAAGAGTTTCTTCAAGGAATATTGCCAAGAGAAGACTTTAGAGAGCTTTGGGTACAAAAACCCTAGATCTATAATTGGAGGCACAAGATGCACTCTTTTCTCTCTAAAAACCTCTAAAAACCTCATATAGGGTTAGCTTATAATGTCCTTTAAATACTAGAAAAAATGGATTGTGATTTGGGCATCAAATGGACAAGTTATGGGCTTTTTACGTTTGCTGATTTTTGTTGATTTATGACTTTCGATCGATCGAAAAATTCTCCTGATTGATCGAACTAGTCTGATTTTAACTTTTTGAACCTGCAGCTTATATGTTCTTTGAATTTTGACTTGAAGCACTTTGAGCATTGTCTAATATGATTTCATAGACTCTAAGATCTATATTTAGACAAGTTTATGTTCACGATTTCCCAATTGTTCTAAACTTTTAGAACCTAACAATTTCTCCCTTTGGCAATCCTTGACAAAACTTACATACACAATGAAATGCTCAAATACAAGAACAGCCCTATTACAATAAAATGCCTAAATACATCACAAATCCCAATCTAAGACTCCTAACTTAGAAGTTGCAAGAAGAGGCAGAAGGTCTTGATCAGAATGTACTTGTCTTTCCTGAAATACTCAAAAGAGCACATCACCACATGTGTGGAAATAAAGACAGATAAAAAATAAATAACTAATATGTAATAACAGCAAATAACAAACATGTAAACCAATTCTCCCACTAAGTTAGATACATAATTTTTTTTTCTCCCCCTCTCAAAAACAATTTCATCTCCCCCTAAATAATAACAGTTAAATTTAAACAGGAGGATTCCCAAATTTCATCTATTTCTCTCCCTTTTTGTTATATATTGACAAAGACAACTCAAACAACGAGTAGATAGTAAACATACACAACAAAAGGCAAGAGAATGTAGAGAATTAAGGGAACACAAAAGAATTCAGTCTATAGAAAATAAAGGTAACTCTCCCTATGAAGAGCAACAACTCCTCCTATGAATAGTATAGGTTTTAAAAACAACTTTCTCCCCCTATAGAAAATAGGAAAACCAAAACAAGTTTCGGGAAAAACAATTTTGGGGAAAATTTAGAAGGTGGGGAAAAACTAAAGAACCACATAAGTTGAGGATACCCATGAAGAAAATTATTCTCTCGTTCAATATATGCAAACTTGACACTATGTGACCCATAAACAGATGCATGCAAACATTCCAAGTACAATCGGTTAAGACTATACAATATAGATCTCAATGATATAAAAATTCAGCAGGTAATGTTTTAGAAAAAATATTTCCACATTTATTATCCATCATATCTCAAAAAAAATATTTCCAATTTTCAGCAGTTCACACATTAAGAAAAATAGCATATACTAAAATGTATAGAACTCAAAAATTAATCAATCAATTTTTAAATCAAGTTAAGTATCCAATTTAGCAAATAGTATGCGTGATGTGTGTGAAATTGTGAGAGATATGACTACAAAAATGCAAGATGGATAAAGAAAATAATGCAAAGTATGTCCTAATCTATATGTACAATGCATGAAAAGACTAATCAGTTAAAAACTTAAAAACTGAAAATTTTCTATTTTCGATTGGTCGAACATCGATCGAGTATCAATCGAGAGAGGCAGAGAATTTTGAACACAAAAGCTCACATTTTCAATCGATCGAGGGAGATCTTCGATTGGTCGAAACAGTTAAAAATTTTAAACCTTTGAAATATGGAAATTTAATGCAGAATAACAACTTGAAAAGGGTTTTTATGACTCAGTGTAGATGAACATGATCCAGAAAAGTTTTAAAAACATGATGCCTCTTAAATGCAAATATCAAAACCAATGAAAAAGTTAAAAACACAAGATTTAAATTTCTAAAAGATTTTTCTTTTAAATTCCCAACCAAATAAAAAATTTGTATTTGCACATCAATTCATATGCAATTAAGGATGGCCAGATCAGTCGACACACAATCATATGTACAGAATTTAGCAAAGATTTGCGTGTAGTGTATGTAACTAGTAAGTGTATGAGATACATAAAAGGTGATATGTAGATAGTAATTAAACAAAATTTCTATATCATCCATCACATAAGTTTGAAAATGACTATTACCTAAAGAATTATATTATATGACTCCCACATCTCCTAGAAAACATGCTTGCAACCATGCAATTTTTTTTTTTTTTACTGTTTTATTTCTTTTGCTTTTTTTTTTTTTTGAAGCATATTTTTCTTTGTTTTTCTTTTTGCTTTTTTCTTCTTTTATTTATTTTGATAGCAACACCTTAAATATTTTGCTGTGCAAGCAGCTTACCAAGCACGACTTTTATGATTTGCACACAGGTGTTCATGATTGGCGAACAGTGGTAAGATGGTTATTTATGCCTTTCTCTTAGGATTTTTTATTCCATACAATCAAAAGAATGTGACTTCAAAATTAAAAGCATGTGTTTAAAAACCATAAACAACTCACACAATTTAAGCACTACATAGCACAAAACTAGCAAAGTGCAGAAAAATAAAGCTCATCAAAGCTAAACAAGGTACACAGTCATGAAATGCAAATTTCATAGGCCAATTTTAATTACACACTTAGTGATGTGTAATACAAAAATAAAAATCTTTTTGTATTTTCAAACTTTTTATGACAAAAAACAAAAAGCACACATTATGCTAAATGAACAAAAATGCAAAAACAATGCATGAATAGTGCTCAACTAAGCTATAGAGGGTACACAAGAGAGATATCATAATTCATGTAATCATCAAGAAAAGTAAAACTAGACACAAAATAAAATATTTTTGTCTTTTTGAAAATTTTCAATGTTTTTTTGTTTGTTTTTTTGTTTTAATCAAAACAACCTAAAAATAATAAAACAACCAAAAGCAAAAAGAAAACATGTCCACCAATAATTGAATGAATTAAATCAAGGACAAGTAAGCAACACTCACCTTAGTGAATCTTTTCTCACCCATATAGCTCACGTCTTTGGCTTTGTAGGTGAAAAACCATGAGAATTAGAGTATATTTGGGGAATTACAAACTTCTTCTAAGAGAGACTGAAATCCTGCAATTTCCTTTCACAAGCCAACAAGCTTAAATTTTTCAAAAGTATATGAAATAATTTATGAGGACTTATGGTAGGAGAAATATCATCACATATCCTAGACTGAAACACAGAATGCTTAAATTTCAATTTATGACAGTTAGGACGAATGTGACTAGGCACACCATAAAGGTGACAAATAGGAACAAATTTAGGAACATCAGTATTCCTAACAGTACATCTAGTCGATTTTGGTTTTTGCCTCAGCAAAGAGCAATTTGGTCTAACATGACCAACAACACCACAAAGGTGACAAGTAGGCACAAAAACAGATTTCTTATGCACTCTAACAGAAGGTTTAGACACAGATTTAGAAATTTCGGCATCTACATCAGAACTTTTATCTTTGTCTAACCTAGCAAAATAAGCCTTTTCTTTATGATTTATCTTTGAAGGAGTAATATAAACATTGTCAGCTTTAGGCTTAAGAGAAACAAAAATAGACACTTAAAATTATATATGATAGTAGGGATCAAGGATCAACTCTAGGTATAAAAAACCTAACAACAAGAGCTAATCCACTCGGATACCACTTGTTTGTTCATTTAAACCCCTTAAACCAGATTGTTTAACCTAATATATTACCCAAGTGATTACTTAAGTTAATTATTCAGATCTAAGTTAAACAATAATAAATCATGTCATGCAAAGCAGCAAAAAGTAAATAACACCACGATATGATGACCTAGGAAAACCAATGAAACAAATTGTTTCAAGGTAAAAACTTGGGAAGGATTTGACCTAACTATCCTTAAGGTAAAGCAAATCCACTATAAGAGAATCGAAGTTTTTACAATTAGATTTAACCTTAAATCTATTGCTACCTCCAGTAGTAACTTACTGACACGACAATGTGGAAGTTCCGAATCCACGGACTCTTTCTCTTCTTGGACTTACTACAACACAAGCACACATGCTTGTGATTTTGAGATCCCACTCTAAGGTTGCAGATCGCCTTCACTTGTTGATCTTTGTAGCATCAACTTCTACAACTCTAGATCAAGAGTTTCTTCAAGGAATATTGCCGGAAGAAGACTTTAGAGAGTTTTGGGTACAAAAACACTAGATTTACAATTGGAGGCACAAGATGCACTCTTTTCTCCCTAAAAACCTCTAAAAACCCCATCTAGGGTTAGCTTATAATGTCCTTCAAATACTAGAAAAAATGGATCGCGATTTGGGCTTCAAACGGATAAGTTATGGGCTATTTACCAGCTCTTTCATAATTGTTGTTGGTTCAGCCCAAGTCAGACAATGAAGCTCAGCATCAAGCTTTACTTGAGACTGGCTATTTGACTGGGTTTCACCTTTGTGTGTGTGTGTTAATTTGTTTATCAGGGTGTTGGTTCTTGTTTACAGTGTTGTCTACTTTGGTTTTTCTCATTAGCAACTATTTTTGCCTTTCTTTTGGTGAATTGAATAGTGGAACCAGAAATAGTACACTAAAGAATGTATCTTTTTTTCTTTCTTCTACTTATTCTTTTTTTATTTATTTATATTTTAAGTAAAATTTTATTAATAAAAAGGGAAAATGCCTCAAGCATCACACACTATACAGGATGTATACTGTATGTGAATCAAAATCACAAAAAAGTACGAAAATGAAGGAATTATAGAAAACTAGAAAATAAGTGACCAACTAAAGTGGCCATCCACTCATTCAATTAAAAAACTGAGCTTCACATTCTCCATAAATCGTTCCACACCTTAGAAAGTCCAGCTATTCCGTTCCTTCCAGAATCCAGATTATCCACATGATACAGAGGGGGATAACAGTCCAAAGGTCTTTGAAACGGTGACTAGCATACCGCCCTTTCCATCTCAGTAGTATACCCACCACCCTCTTAGGCATAATCCTTTGCACCCCAAAAAGATGCAAAATATAAAATACAATAACTCTCTAGCCATAATACAATGTAAGACTCCCAGCACCTATTCACAATCAGAATCCTTTTTAAATTATCAATAGTAAGAATCTCCCTAAGACAGCAGTCCAAGTGAAAAAAGCCACTTTGGTCGGAACTTTTAGCTTCCAAGTACTCTTCTAGGGAAACTGAATTGCAGTCCGGAAATGAAGCTTTTTATAATTGGACTTCTCTTCAAATAGCTTACTCTTTGATGGCACCCAGCAAATACTATCTTCAACATTCCTTTTTATTTTGGCTAAGTAAAAAAAAAATAAAAAAAGATTAAGAAAATCTGCCATCAGCCCCAACTTGGCATTCCCCAGTCATGCAAAGCTTTGTAAAACGTAATATCCCACTGAATCCGATCCACCCTGCAACTCTATAAGTTTTCTACAGTAGCATCCTTCTAATCCGGCATTGCAACCCAATAAGTTTTCTACAGTAGCATCCTTCTCATCCGGCATATATAAACCAGGACATCCCAAAATCGTATGCTCATACCAACACCAACCTGAAATCTAATGAAACTAGAGAATTTATCCCAACCCTTCCTAATCTATATATATATATAAAACCGAAGCCTTTGAAGCTCCCACAATTTTCCACGTCAGCACAATTAAAAAAAAAAAAAAAAAAAAAAAAAAAATAACGTAATTGAATTTTTTAAAACCCGACTCTGCCTTTCCCTTTCACGCTTTCCCTATCATGAAGACTTTGCCTTTACCTTCCTCCCAACTCCTCCTCTGCCAGCTCCTCTTCAATCATATCCACGGCAAGCCAACAGCAAAGCATCATCGCATTGCATTGCATCTGAAAACCCACCATACCCACCAACAGACATCTTCTTCCTCAGAATCGATCTCCTTCCTCAGAGCACCCATTTGCCACAAACCACCTACATCCAACCTCTACAACCCAGAAACGGCGCCCATTTGTCGTGGGTCTCATCCAGCAAATGGTCACAAGTTCCTCAATCAAAACCCACCATACCCACCATGCCCACCATACCCACAAACCCATAGACATCTTCTTCCTCAGAACAGAGGTAGAGCTCCTTCCTCAGGCCACCCATTTGCCACAAACCACCCACATGCAACCTCTACAACCCAGAAACGGTGCCCCATTTACCGTGGGTCTCATCCAGCCTATGGCCCATCAACTATGTCAGTCAGCGATACATCCAACATAGCCCGTCAAAACCAGCCCAAAGGTATTGAATCCGAACTTTATAACTATTAGGACTCTATAACTATTATCTTATAAATAGTTGATTCTTATTATTATTTTTTTCGTGGCTGTTGAATTTCTAGGTTTATTCTTATTTCCTTTCTCTTCATTCTTTTCCTCCATTCGAATCAGGGTTAAAGGTATGGTTTTCGTTTGCCCCTGTGATAATCTATGTACATCTAATTTCTAGCTATTTTAGTGTTCTCTTTGAGTTTCAATTACTGATATAACTACACTAAAACTATAGCTAGGTTGTTTATGTTTTGACTGTTTCAAGTTCAGACTTAGAATAGTTTGGATTTCTTAGCTTTTAATTTAGCTTTTTTTCTTAGCCTTTCTGAGATTTTTTACACCAGCTTCATTGATTTTTGTTTTGTATTCTAGAGTTGATTAAATTATAGTTTTAGCTGTGTTTCTCTTTGTATTTGTAATTGATTTTGGGTTTGGAACTCTATAACTAAGTTTAGTACTGTGTTTTGACGATAATCAATTTGATTTTTTTTTTTTTTCTGTGGAAACTGAGCTATGGGTTTGAATTTGTTTAGTGGTAGTCTATGGTTGGTCTGCATTTATGCTTGCTTTCAATCAATTTGATGTTAGAATTATGACTTAGGATCTAATCTGCTTTTGTTTACTTCAAATTAAATTACTTTGAATTAGTTCACTTCGATGTAGTTTACTTTGATTAAGTGCACTTTGAGTTAGTCTGTTTAGGAATAGTTTACTTCAACCTTATAAATATATGGTTGCTGTTTTAAATCTGCTTTTATGCTTAGAGTTTTAATATCATTGAACAATTTCTTATTCTGTATTCTAAAGTTGATGTTAAGCTCTTTTGGAATGCATGTAATTGTAGGAAAAGGAAACTGATAGCTGATTACACTACAAGAAAAGAGTCTACTAGCGAGGCTAAAATGCCCTCACAAAAATTCAAATATCGTCGCAAAAGGTTATTAGCGAAGGCATGCATATGGCCCTCGAAGGCTGTCGTATTTGCTCTTGTTGCTAAAAGAGATTTTGCGACCATACCTTCGCAAATAAATAATTTATGAGGGCAATCCACCGTCATTACTGAACAAATCCGCCCTCACAAATATATTATCAAATGACGAGAAAAGTCAACAACTTATTTTTAACGAGGGGAAACAGTCGTCGTTCACAACTATTTGTGAGGACCTTTATACCCTCGCAATTAGTTATTTGTGAATTCCAAATTGAAGACATACTTTTTAGAGACAAATAATTCCGTCACTAAAATTTATTTGTAAGGGCTTTTAACCCCTCACAATTAGTTAGGAATAATAGTGACAACATTAAGTTGTCACTTTAAATGTTTTTGCAAGGGGTTAAGTGACATCGCTGTTCTATAAATTGCGAGAGACTTTGTCGTCACTATAAAATTATTTATGACCAAATTTTTATGTCATCAGTGATAATATTTTATTATTTATTTATTTATAATTATTTTATATAATTCTTTTAACTATCATGTTATGATAGTACAATAATTACTAAAAATTGATCAATTGAAAGATAAAAATTCATATAAGCTCAAACTTTAAAATATAGAATATACAATGAAATCCTGAAATTAAACCTTGTTCCAAACTTAAACTACTAGAATTATGACAAGATGTCTTCCTCTGAGTTACCCTCCAAGCTGTTTTCAACCTCTCCCTCGTGTGATTGATTGAGTTGTCCTCTTCATCTCTACTAGTACCATCCTTAAAATAAAATAAAATAAAATAAAAACAAAAAAACAAAACAAAACAAAACATTAAACATAATTCATACACTATAATATTGGCTTTTATAAAAATAATAACAAATAATGGTTAAAGAGAGTGCAAGAGAGATAGAGAGAATTCATGACATGTATTTCATTTGTACTCACCCCCTAATCTCCATCCATCCATTTATCCACCATCTTTTTCCAAAAGAGTGTAGGAATGAAGGAATGACCATTCTTATAATGATCTTCTTTCTCTGTGTACTTCTTAAAAATAGGATTTTTAATGTGAAACATCCAATCAAAATAACAGCGTTTCACCAATTCTACAAATTCTCTCTTCACTTCCTTATTTGGTTGCTTATGCTTAAAATGTTAAGCTTTGTAGCAAGCATATTGAGTTTCGAGCTCAGATCTTGGGTATTCACTAAAAGTCGTCCAAGCTCCATTCAGTTTTTGGTAAAAAAGAATAGTAATCTCTTGAGTAGCTTTTGGTGTGATGATTTTGCCTTTACTTTTACCTTCCCTTGCTATGTCTGCCTTTTTTTTTTGATGAGCCCTTGCCACATCTACCTAATAAGTTAGTATTAATATGATGAAAGTATATAATATAAATATGTATTTCCAATATGATTGTGTTAAAGACATGACCCACTAGTAAAAGATTATACTCTAGTATAAGATGATACTAGACCTTATCCTCAATCCAACAATACTTATTGCTACAATCAACACACAAATAATTATTTTGCATATATTTATTTAATGAATGTTTAAATGCATACTCAAGAAAATTTTCAACCCCATTAATATATCTAGTAGAATGATGCATCCAAAATTTATCGACTGACATATTATCTACTCTCTATAAAGCCTCATATTATGTAACTAACAACAATAATGGTTGCTAACACATGTATAATTATGCACTCTTAAAAATAACTAGCACAGTTAATATTGGGTCTTGTAAAATAGAAATATCAAGGATTCACATATCTGGCCACAAAATAGAAATATCAACACAACTTAAAGCAAATCTCAAGCCAAACAATTGAGATTGGACAAATATGTTGTCAACATCGTCATCCTAATTAACTTTTTGAAGTAATCTATAGATTTTCAGCTCACTACAAGCCTTTCACATTTAAAACTCACATCAGAGAACTCTATAAAATTTCCACTTTTAACATTCCTTATGGTGTTCCAAAAATTACCACAATATATGTATTTTCAATAAGATACAAAAGTTTGTATTTTCTTGTATACAAGATAAAAAAAAAATTATAAAAAACTAATTATAAAAACATATATAAATAAATAGCTTCAATCAATATCAGTATAGATATATATGACTAATTATTTTATGGGTTTATTCTAGAAGAAAACATTGATAATAAATTGAACTTTGTATTATATGCTTAATTTAAATGACCTTCTCTTTCAAAATTCTTCCTAAGTCCACCAAAAACCAATGCTGCTTGATCCAAGTAGAGGGAGAAAGGGAACTCTTGTGTTAGAGCTGTGAAATTATAGAACATAACAAACAACTTTCATTATAATATAAGTTTGTCAATAATATTGGTTAATAAGGAGGGTCTGAGGATCTGAATTATAATACATGAAATCAAGTCAATCAAAGAAATTAAATTAACTCGCATTATATACATAACTAATAAAATTTCGTCTCTTCCCTCAAAAAAAGAAAAAAAAAAGAAAAAAAAAGAAAAACTAATAAAAAATTCAAATAGGACAACAAATCATGCATAGTCCTAAAACACAGAACAAAGGATAAGGATTTGTTTAGACTCAAACATGCATGTGGTATAAACTTATAGTAAGCAATCATCAAAGAAGAATAAGCACAATTTAACCCCCCACCGCACTCATATTTTATATGATAATGATATAAATCATATAATAGGTACATTCAAAACAGGATTGGCATGGTAAAAACATTAAAAAACAATCTATAGAAAATTATTCATATATTTGTATGAGATATTGAAGTATTGAACTAATATTTATTAATCTATAATTTTTTTAGAAAAAGATATTGAAATAATATGAATCTAATACCTACTTACTAGTTCATTTTTGTCTAAATTGAGATGTATTGCAATGATAAGGCCATTAAACTAATTCACATAATAATTAATATAAAACTTTTAGTTCAGAAGGAATTGTGAGGGTTTAGATATTTGACAACTTCAAGATTCACTATTTTAAGACACATAGCCCACCCCACATACAGATGGCATCTCAAATAGACAACCACCAAGGGAATTTATATATCTAAATATGAATTGAAACAAACCACCTAGCATTGCATTTTAAGAACTACGACTAAGTCAATCAATACATGGGTATCATTTAAAGAATTGAGAGGGTTAGCAAATGTACCTACACCGTGTTTGATAGCAGCATAGACAACAGCAAAGCTCTCATGGTGGCATGGTTGGACTCTTTGTAGCAACAGTTGGGAATTCTGACAGATCGGTACAATAATGGTAGCTGGTTGGGAGTTTGTATTTGGAGAGTTGGAGTTTGTGGTTTATGTAGGAAAGGTGTTTGAGTTTGGGGTTTGAATGGGGATTTTGGGTTTGGTTAGAGAGAGAGGTGTTTGAGGGAGAGGCATTAGTGTTTGGAGATTTGGGATTTGGGGTTTGGTTAGAGAAGGAGAGGCGTTTGAGGGAGATTTTTTTTTTTCTTTTTTTAGTCAGAGTAGAGGTTTCTTTTAGTGAGATGGAGAGACTTGGCGGGGCATTGGAAAAAATTGGCCGCCTTTTTTTTTTTTTTTTTTTATTGAGAGGGAGAGGGAGAGGGAGGGGGAGGGAGATAGGGTTTTTCTTTTTTGTTTTTAAGGTAAAAACAATATTGGGAGGGATTTATTTAAAATAATAATAAATCCCTCTAAAACCAAAAACTACTTGTTGTGGGGATTTATTTAAAAAAAAAAAAAAACAATATTGTGTAAGTGAATTTATTTTACGGAAATTTAATCTCAATATTTAAAAAATGAAAAATAAAAATGACATTTGAAATAACATTTTTCACCATTGACATCTGATTTACCAATTTTATTAAATTAATATTAAAAATGTTGTGCACTAAACCGCTGCTATAAGTAATAGAACTGCCACTGAAACATTTATATTGCGGCGGTTTTTAACACTGCCGCTGTAAAGGGCCATAAAATATAACTCATTTCTTCGATCAATAACAATTAATTAAAATAACATTTTACTAAGCATTTTCTCATACAATCATACACTCAAAAAAAACTTCAACCCCAACCAATAAATTATTATTGAATCCATATTTTGAAAATCCAACTATTGGATTACATGTTCTATATGTTCTTAACATGCATGCCAAATTTCATGCCAATCAATGTAATTTACCATTTGATCTTTAAAAACATCTTTTATGCGTTATTTTAAACTACAAAAACTTGAATTTAAACAATTGATTGATGACATGGCAATTAATATTTGATCACCTTGAAATTTTATAAGCATGAAAAATATATGAATATAATGTATTCTAATGGCAAATTTGTCAAAATTCACATCGAATTAAGAAATATTGAGTTGGGTTCAAGTTACATGTGATGTAACTCTAATATATATTACATCACCCAATAACTTATTATTGAATTCATATTTTGAAAATCCAATCATTGGATTACATGTTCTATTTGTTCTTAACATGCATGCCAATTTTCATGTCAATCGGATGTAATTTACTATTGTTTTATAAACTCATCTTTTATACATTATTTTAAACTATAAAAACTTGAATTTAGACAATTTATTGATAACATGCCTATTAATCTTTGATTACCGTGAAATTTTGTAACCATGAAAAATATATGAAGATAATGTAATCTCACGATAGATTTGTTAAAATTCACATCGAATTAAGAAATATAGGGTTAGGTTCAAGTTACACCTAATGTGATTTTAAAAAATGTTACACCACCCAATAACTTATTATTGAATTCATATTTTAAAAATCCAACCGTTGGATTACATACTCTATATGTTTTGAACATGCATGCCAATTTTCATGTCAATCGGATGTAATTTACCATTTGATATATAAACTCATCTTTTATGTATTATTTTCAACTACAAAAACTTGAATTTAAACAATTAATTGATGACATGGAAATTAATATTTGATCACTTTGAAATTTTATAAGCATGAAAAATATATGAATATAATGTAATGTAATGGTAAATTTGTCAAAATTCACATCGAATTAAGAAATATAGAATTGGGTTTAAGTTACACGTGATGTAACTCTAAAAAATGTTACATCATCCAATAACTTATTATTGAATTCATATTTTGAAAATTCAACCATTGGATTATATGTTCTATATGTTCTTAACATGCATGCCAATTTTCATGTCAATCGGATGTAATTTATAATTTGATCTATAAACTCATCTTTTGAGAGAGAGAGAGAGAGAGAGAGAGAGAGAGAAAGAGAGAGAGAAAGAGAGTACAAAAGGCTGAAATTCTTGAATTTTTTGCTACCATTTTGAAGTTGAAAGTGCTATCATTTTTTTACGGGTACAATTATTTAGAAAATAAGGACAGATCTTTCTTATATAGGATATATATAAAAGGTTTTTTTTAGACTGTAAACAGAAGGTTCATCTAAAGAATACAAAGTTTTATATGTTTATATGTTTCTTTTTATTTTTCTTTGAATTTTAGAATTGCTTTTATCTAAAAAAAAAATTAATATTTTAATGATTTTTTTGCAAAGGTCAATCGTGTCCCTCACAAATAATTTAGTATTAGTAAGGGCATATTTTTAACCTACACGAAAAATAAACTTTTTGCACGGGATTTTTATTGTCCCTCGGAAATAATTGGTGGGAACATTTCCCTCCAAAAATTTTGACATTTTAATGATTATTTGTGGAGGTCGATCTTAGCCATCGCAAATAATTTAGTATTAGTAACGGCTTTTTTTTTTACCGTCACAAATAATACACTTTTTGTGAGAGAGTTTTAATTGCCCTTGCAATAATATGGAGGGAAAATTTTCCCTCCAAAATATTAGTATTTGTGACGAATATAACACATAATTGCGACAACTTTTCTTATTGGTCACAAATATTTCACATTTTACCAAGTATTTGTGAGGGCTTTATTTTGCCATCGCAAATAAGAATTTTTTAGAGGGCTTTTTGGGTCCATCAAAAATTCTTGGTCGCTAATAGGCATTTTTCTTGTAGTGTTATTTCAAGAAACAACAAGGAATCCTTAAAGGTTGTTTGGGTATGCTCTTTTCTAAACACATAGCAAATATATGGTTGCTGTTTTGAATCAATATTCTATTTTTTATTGTTTGATTGAAGGAACATGAGAGAGCTTGAAAGTTAATGTTGATTATAATTTCTCTAAAAGTGAACATGAGCAGAAACGCATTTAGAATACATCACTAAATCAGTTACCTATTTAAATAATCTTAATTTTTTGGCAAGTTTTTTAGTTCTTGGTAATTCATTTTTTGACTATTTCAAGTTCAGAATTAGAATAGTTTGGATTTCTTAGTTTTTTTTTTTTTTTTTTTTTTAATTTTAGTTTAGTTATATCAGTTTTAGCATAATTATATCAATTATTTCCTAAACAATGCTATTTTATGCATAATTGTTAAAACCTAAAGAAATCCAGTATGATCAATCTATTTCCAAGAAAAAAAAAAAAAAAAAAAAGAACTATTGAGGTTTTAAAGATTAGGTTATGCTTGAACTATTAAACTATGTGTAAAGTGCTTCTAAGTGGGCTCACTTTCTTAGCCACCTATATCCATCCCTTTTATACAAACAAATTATGTGTCAAGACCTGGTATTTTCTAAAGCACTTTGTGTTCTGCCACTTTCATTATAAATATGATTACACTAATGGAATTATTTGTCATAATAGTTGCTCCACTTCTTTTCACTCCTTAACAAAAACACCATTATACCAGAAAGCAATAATAACGTGTAACTTCAACAGTTTATTGTTGGGTTATTATTTTAATATGTGCTGTTTTAGCTGTGTTTCTTTTGTATCTGTAATTAAGTTTGTGCACACACTTAGATAAGTCTTAGGTTTGGAACACTGTAACTGAGTTTAGTAGTGTGTTTTGACGATAATATTTTTTGAAGTGAGTTACATCTTCAATATTTTAAATAGATATTAAAATGGTGATAATCAATTTGAATTTTTTTGTGTGGAAACTGAGCTATGAGTTTGAATTTGTTTAGTGGAAACTAAGCAAGGTGGAGTTATCATCTTGCTTTCATCTCACAACATTCCTGATAATCTAAGCAAAATTGGTGTGGAGTACGTTGAGGTTAGTTATTCATTACATTGTTCATATTGAATTATGTGTCTCTCTTTTTTTTTCTTTTTTCTTTTTTTGTTCTCTAAAAATAAATTTAAGATGATATACAGATATGGAGCAGGTTTATAAAATAATTTATATCTATGCTTAGTACAATTGTACCTTATAAATATTTTATATGTTGAGGATGCTATGCTACCTTAGCGAAATTGGTGTGGGTAGATTTTTTGTAGCCCATGTGACCGAAGTGTTTAAAACTTTTTTCAACACAAACAGAAAATTGTGGAGTGTAGCTTAACATTGTTAAAATTTTAGAAATGCCCTTGAGCACAGTGTTGTTTAGTTTTTCAAATTTAAATATTGTATTGCTTAACAACATTATTTTTGTCTTCAAACACATGAACGTATGGACATGCAAGGTATGATGTAGCTGACACATTGATTAGATAAGATACATTCAAATACTTGCAAGGCTGCAAGACTATAACTGAAAGTAACTAAATAAAACAAAATGGAATTCTTAAATCAATTAGAGGATTTAGTTTAGGCTTTTGCTTTTAATATCTGGGTTCCTTTGCCTCTATAAATTACTAGTCACTATGGAAAACATGAGTTAAAGTTAGCTAATAGCAACAAGTATGGTGATGCAAGTGATTATTTTTTCATTGGATAGAATCATTGAAAATTTTATGCTAATCTATTTAATTGTTGAAGAAAATAACATATATAGGAAGAGTTCTCTCTCTCTCTCTCTCTCTCTCTCTCTCTCTCTCTCTTTAATGAGGGTAAGCCGCCTACTCTTACAATCAAATTTTTTGATGATATGAAAGAGATTAAAAAAGAAAAATTTGCACTACACTGCATTGTATCATTAAAATCTGCACTACACTGCACTGTTTCAAACTTTCTACACTGCACTATTTCTCTTCTATTAATGTTTCTTGGCTGAAAATTGGATTCTTACTGTTTTGCATGTAGGGATTTAGCATTTTGATATCTAGCTTATTTGACAATACAACTACAAGACGAGGAAAGTCAGGTATTTACCAATCTTTCCTTTATTCTGTACTATTTATTGCATATTTATTTGTAATATGTTTGTAGAAAGAATTTGAAATTGGAATATGATTGCATATTTAAGTTTCTTGGTTATCTCAAAATTGGTTATGATTTTTCTTTTTCTTTTTTTAAATTCTGAAGTTAGTATGTGAATGCTATATTTTTCTTCAATTTTTCCCCTTTCTATAACATATAAAATTTTGTGAATGCTTTGCTTTTAGTTTATTCCCCAAGCATGGAGTTTGCTTTCTATGCAAGATCGAGACGACGAAGATTAATTTTATCTGAAAAGAGAAATAGAAGGGGTACAATATTGAGATATTAAAAAAATATTTTTCTTTAAAAAACTCATAATTAGTATGTAACCTAGGCCAAACAAGAACAAGAGATGATGAGCCATTTGAAAGGAGTATTCGACATAGACAATATAGCACTAATGATGAAAGTAGAAAACAATGTAAGTGCTATATTTTTTAGTCCTCCAAAAAAGTTCTAAGATTAGGAAGAAAAAGTGAATTTTTGTTTTTGTTGTCATGGGAAAATTTATAGAACCATTGGATTTAGGACCTCCAACAATAGTATGTGAACATTGTGGAGCTCAACTTTGGTATGAAGAGAGAACTATAAAGTCAAAAGTGCCTACAAAACCGAACTTTAGTTTATGTTGTTCTGAAGGAAGAGTTGAACTCCCTGTATTGAAAGAACCCCGAACCTTTCTTGGAAGCTTACTCAATATTAATAGTGATCAGAGATCAATAAACTTTCAACTAAGGATAAGAATCTACAACTCTCTCTTTGCTTTCACTTCTTTGGGGGGTAATGTTGATAGATCAGTGAATAATGGTTTTGGTCCATATGTGTTTTGTGTAAATGGTCAAACTCATCATAGAATTGGATCACTTCTTCCTATCCATGGCCAAAAACCTAAGTATGCACAGCTTTATATTTATGAAACTGATAAAGAAGTTAAAACAAGAATTGATGCAGTTATACATGAAGATGATAGAAATTATGTGGATTTAAATGTTATTTCTGGGTTGATGGAAATGTTAGACTAGTGCAACCAATTGGTTAAATATTTTAGAATGGTCAGGGACAAATTTGATGAATTAGATATACATAATGTCCGAATTCGTTTAATTCGAAGTCGCAATTCTGGTGAAAGGCAATATGACTTACCTGTAACATCTGAGATAGCTGCACTTATTATTGGAGATTTTAATATTGAAAGTTCTAATAGAGATATTATTATTAAGAATCAAAGTTTAGGATTGCAATGTATAAATGGGACTCATCCAAGCTTTATGGCATTACAATATCCATCACTTTTTCCTTAGGGTGAGGATAGGTATATGCTTGGTATACCTTATAGGAATTTGAATGGGAGCAATTCTAGAAAAAGGGAATCAATAACAATGAGGGAATACTATGCTTATAGGCTTCAACAACGCTTTCATGAGGGTAAGACATTGTTGCTTGGTAGAAGGCTTTTTCAACAATTTATAGTGGATGCATACACTTCTATCGAAGAAGAAAAACTACAATGGGTTAGATTCAATGAAAAAAAAATTGAGGTTGGAGTTGTACTATGGATTGAAAGATGCCGTTCTTCGTGGTGATATAGATCCCGTTACTGTAGGCAAACAAATAGTCCTACCATCCTCATTTACTGGAAGTCCAAGGTACATGGTTCAAAATTATTGAGATGCAATGGCGATATGTAGATAGACAGGTTACCCAGATTTATTTCTTACATTTACTTGCAATCCAAAATGGCCAGAAATCAATCATTCTTTGGAATTTATAGAAGGCCTAAAATATGAGGATCGGCCAGATATTGTAGCAAGGGTTTTTAAGATAAAATTGGATGAACTATTACATGATTTGAGGCATAAATCTCATTTTGGAAGAATTATTGCAATTGTATATACAATTGAATTCCAAAAAAGATGACTCCCACATGCACATATTCTTCTATTCTTGGATCCAAAGGATAAGTGTCCAAGTCCAACAGACATTAATGGTATTATTATGGCTGAGATACCAGATCCAGATGAGGATCTTGTTACTAATGAAGCTGTAAACAATTTATGATGCATGGGCCATATGGATTTGCAAAACCGAAATCACCGTGCATGATAAATGGTAAATGTACAAAACATTTTCCAAAAAGGTTTTATGAAGAAACAATAATTGATGAAATTCTTTTGGATAACCGATATGTTATACCTTGTAATGTAGATTTTTTGGTGAAGTACCAATCCCATTTGAATGTAGAATGGTGTAATAGATCTCGATTGATCAAATATTTGTTTAAATATATAAACAAGGATCAGATAGAGCAATAGTTGTTGTAGAAGAGAATTTGCCAAATATTGGGAGTGGTGGACATGAGACCAACATTGTTGTTGATGAGACAAAAGCATACTTGGATTGTAGATATATTTTAGCTTCTGAACCATGTTGGAGAATATTTGAATTTCCAATTCAGTTTCAATATCCACCTGTTGAAAGATTAAATTTTCACTTGGAAGATGAACATCCCATCATTTATCCAGAAAATACAAGCTTGGATAATGTTTTAAATATACTTGGTATTGAAGAAACAAAGTTTACAGAATGGATGAAAACAAATGAGGCTTTTGAAGATGCATGAGAGTTCACTTATGCTGAATTTCCCACAAAATGGGTATGACATAGTAATGACAAGCAATGGCAAAGAAGGAAATCTAAATATTGTATTGGAAGAGTGTATTATGCACATCCTTCAAGTGGAGAAAGATTTTATTTGAGAATGTTGCTTAACATTGTCAAAGGTCCAAGAAACTTTAAAGAATTAAGGACTATAAATGATGTTACTTATCTAACTTATAAGGAAGCCTGTTATGCACTTGGACTTCTTGATGATGACAAAGAATGGCATGATTCCCTAATTGAAGCTTCAAGTTGGGCCAGTGGGCAACAATTGCGTCAACTATTTGTTACAATGCTATTGTTCTGTGAAGTAGCTGATCCATTAAGTCTTTAGGAATCAACCTGGAAACTAATTACAGAAGATATACTAAATAGGCAAAGGCGTATCCTCCAATTCCAAGAACTAATCTTATCAGATGACCAATTAAGAAATTTTGGATTGTATGAAACTAAACAAATCCTCCAACAATATGGAAGATAACTTAGAGATTATCCACAAATGCCCCAGCCAGATATGGATCTTATTCAAGAAGAAATGTCGTATGATGTATCAAGTTTGAAAAGAGAACATGAGATCCTAATTTCTGACCTAAACAATGAACAGAGAATAATCTACAATTTTATAATGGAAGCTGTTGCTACTGAAAGAGGGGGAATGTTTTTTGTCTATGGACATGGGTGAATGGGTAAAACGTATCTTTATAAAACCATCCTGTCTGGTATAAGATCAAAAGGCAAAATTGCTCTTGCTATTGTGTCTTCAGGAATTGCTGCTTTATTGCTTCCTGGTGGAAGGACTGCTCACTCAAGATTTCATATCCCAATTAATGTAAGTGATGACTCTATCTGTGACATAAAGCAAAGAACACAAGCAGCGGAACTTCTCTCAAAAACAAGTATTATACTTTGGGATGAAGCACCAATGGCACATAGGAATTGTTTTGAAGCTGTTGACCGCATGTTATGAGATATACTACAAATTGAAGATCCTCAAAATGCTGAAAAACCTTTTGGTGGTAAAGTTGTAGTTCTAGGTGGTGATTTTTGACAAATACTTCCAGTTGTGAGAAAGGGAAGACAAGAAGTTATAGTCCAATCCTCAATTAGCGAGTCATATCTATGGAATGATTGTCATGTCTTTAAACTCTAAACAAATATGAGGCTTCTACAAAGTAATATGAGTGGAATAGAAACATCATCTATAAAGGACTTTGGTGAGTGGATTCTTAAAATAGGTAATGGTGAATTGGGAGAAGGAGATGGGGATAACAACATTTTAATTTGAAGTGATCTGATTATCCAACCTTCAGAGAATCCAATGCAAGATATTATTGACAACACATATCCAGGTTTGGAAAATAAATACACAGATCCAAGTTACCTACAGGATAGGGCAATTCTCGCCCCTAGAAATGAAGTTGTAGAAGAACTAAATGAGTACATTTTGTCATCCTTAAATGGAGAAGTTCATGAATATCTAAGTTCAGATTCTATATGCAAGGCTTCTTCAAATGTTCCTGACCAAGATATCTTGTATATTGTTGAATTTTTGAATACGTTAAGATTTCCAAGATTGCCAAACCATAAACTGACATTAAAAATAGGTTTGCCTGTAATGTTGCTTAGAAACCTGAATCAAAATGAAGGTCTTCGTAATGGAACAAGACTCATTATAACATGATTGGCTACATGGGTGATAGAAGCAGAAATCATAACTGGCACTAATATAGGCAAACGTGTGTTCATTCTAAGAATAACATTATCCCCAAGTGATTTAAAATGGCCATTCATTTTAAAGAGACGACAATTTCCAATTTCAGCGTTCTTTGCAATGACTATAAATAAAAGCTAGGGACAATCATTGCAACATGTTGGAGTGTATTTGCCAAAACCTGTTTTCTGTCATGGGCAATTGTACGTTGCAGTGTCTAGAGTTACAAGTAGAAATGGACTAAAATTCCTCATCATTAACGATGAGACTGAAAAAAAGTCTGAAATAAAAAATATTGTGTATAAAGAAGTTTTTACCAATCTTTGACTCAAGAAACCAACTAATGAAGGTAACATAATTTTATATATTATTTATTTTTTAGTTTATCTCCTCCAAATTGATTTAGCCACTTTGTATATGCTTACTGTTTCGTTAAATTTCATGTCTATAAGATAATTGAATACAAGCTAATTACTATTTTCTATCTTTAACAAGCTAATTACTTTTTGGTGTCTTTGTTATACTGCTTTGTTTTGTTTTATTCTATGAAGTATCTAAATGAAAGTTTGAATTTTTTATAAACTCTCAAATTTATTAATCTATACAGGTAGGGATCCAAGATGATGCAATATTCTCTCCTTAATCAGCTTTGTATAGACAAACACAAAGAAAATTGGAAAGTCAGGATTAGAATATCAAGGATGTGGAATGCAATCAACTCAAAAAATAATGATATTATTAGTTTAGATATGATTTTAATCGATAAGCGGTTTTTTTTTTCTTCTATAGCTTTTAATATTGTTCGATCATTATATAAACCATGAACTCTATCTATATAAAACTGATGCACTTTACTTGCAGAATAATGCAATACATGCAATCATTCGAAATAATATTGCTACAAAGTTCAAGCCTCTTCTGCAAGAAGGAAACTTGTATGAACTCTCTTATTTTCAAGTGATTGATGGTAGTGCATTGTATAGACTAGTAGACAATGACTTCAAGATCATGTTCACATTGAAAACTAGCATTAAGGAAATAAAGGAGACTGATGTTGATATATAGCATCATAAATTCGAATTTCTTAACTACAATAAAATACATGAACACGTTAGTAAACATGTCCAGCTATCAGGTATCTTTATATATATTATGCGTTATATTAAATTTTTTAGTAATTATGCATTATATTATTGTTATATATGAAAATAATTACATACACATCTTTGTAATGCCTAGATATCATTGCAAATGTGATTGGTGTTGGACCGATTGAGCAACCTTGCATCAAATAATCAAATGTCTCGATGAGAAACATAAATGTCATGACTATAGAGTATCCTTTTTTTTTTTTTTTTTCTTTTTGAAAAAAAAATTTATGTTCAATACATGTGCTTTTTATTTTACTTTTTATTTTTGATAAGCCAATACATGCACTTATATTACATGAACTTACACTGTAAATTGGAAAATTTGAACAGAGGAAATGAAATAAAACTTACACTTTGGGGATCAGTTGCAAATCAAGTTGAGGAGAGCTTCTTTACTGAAAATCCAGGCCCTTTTATCATAATAGCTACATGTTTGACTATCAAGACTTTTAAAGGCAAGTTCATTTCTCTTTTCTATTTCTCTTTATTTTGGTTGAATTATTATGTAAGCATCCAATTAAAAGCTGTACAACTGGCTGGAAACTCAGATTTAGTTTGTTATTTTCTATTTGATTATTGAATACCCTATAGATTTTATAATTTTGAATTGGGTTGGGAATTTTAATTATTATTTGTGAATTTGAAAATTTTGGAGTGGGAACTAGTATGGGGCTTAGAACAGAATCCTATTGAGGAAGAGATGATGAACATCAAACTTTGTATGGGTTAGCATGGATGCCTCACTCAATTTAATTTTTACCATAAAGATAATTCAGGAATAGGCAAAAATTAAAAGATTACCTCCATGTCTTTAACTATAGCATCATTTGCAGTGATTGATGATTCATAATGTGGGGACATATCTACAGAGTCACCAGAACACAATTTCCCAACTTGAAACATAAGAAAGGGATTTTAAAGCTGTGAAGATCTTAGGTCTTAACAAGACAAAACAATATGGAAAGCATCACATTAGATTATCATGGGAATCTCTACCATGCACCATACATGCATAGATGCACACCAGAAGTAAACGTGCATGCATGAATACACACAAGCAAATAGATAGACATGCTTGGTTGTAGAGCATTCATATAAGTAATTAATTAACCAGACCTCATTGATTGCAAATGTTAAGGTGTTTGAGTAATTGGGTAGTACATTTCTAAAGACAAAATGGACACTTCAAAAATACTCCAATTATAAACACCCTATGCAGCAAAAATTCAAAGAAACTATTAGAGATTAGCAATTAAAGCAAAATTCAAAGAAACCTAACTACCCAAAAAACCAGTAAAAATATAAAAACGACATTATGTGCAAAGATCCAAGAAAATGCCCTCCCTCTCTATCACTTTAGCTTAAACATGAGAAAACATTCACATCAGTAGCCTTAAGTATAGGACCTAAAAGAGAAGACACTTTTTTTGAGAAGAAGGAAGTATGAATTGTAATTATGCCCTGCTTCCCCTAGAACTCCAAGCCGTCTAATATTAAAATTTAACAATAATTAAAAAGAAAAAGAAAAAGAATAATAACACCCTACTAAAGTAGCCATTACTAATTGATTAATATTAGCAAAGAAATAGCAAGATAAGAGTTCATGGTAAAGCACATCTTAGAGTGGGTCAAATATGCTCTATTTTAGCCTCAAAACCTTCAAAAGAAGCAATTCAGGAATCCAAGGTAGCTTCAAATGATTGGCACCTAATTGCATTTGCTGTTGAAAGTTCAAAATTAGTATATAACACCCTTGAACGTTTAAACCCCAAATACAAAAATACCAATTCAAGCTTTATATCAAACAGTTAATGTGCGGAATATGATAACAAGCTTATAACAGAATTGATAACGATCTAAGTCAAATATAAACACATCCACAGCAGTAAATATAAGGAAAAGATAAAGGAAGGAAGATGTAAACACACGGACAACACACGATGTGTTATCGAAGAGGAAACTGAAACCCTCGGCGTAAAACCTCTTCGCCGCCTTCCAAGCGGTCAAATAATCCACTAAAGAATATAGTTGGGATACATGAACAGCAGAAGACCCTCCAAGCCTAATCTACCCAAGTACCTAAGCCCTCCAAGTTTCTTGCTCCAACGAGGTTACGCCGAACCTATTTCTTCTTTAGCTTCCCGGATTCCGCCACTAGACCATAGCATCAACCAATGTAAATTGGTTCCTTCTTAACTGCTTCCCAACAGTACCAAATAGACCTTCTCATAGATGTGGTGTGGTGAGATAAGGATTTGGCTAAAGGCCTCTCAAGGGTATAACAATGGAGAGGAAGAGAGTAGAGGAATTTGTAGAGTCTCTAAGGTTAAAATTGTGGATGAATCAATCTTGTATTTCTCTAGAGTTTCTCTCACAAAATTCTTTCTGGAAGCTCTATCAATATGGTGGGTATAAGGGTATATATATAGTAGGGTGAGAAGGGAATGCAAAACGTCAGTTTTTGCCAAACAGGGCATTTTGGCGACTTGACCTCACGACTGGGTTAAGTCGCGAGTTCAAGCCGCGAGCTAACGGCCTGGCCAGCCTGGGACTTTTGTCTTGTAGTGCGACAGCTGGCGTGACTTTTCAGCTTCTGGCATGCTTGGCACGTGTGCGAACTTTTGGCGACTTGCAAGCTGCGACATACCCGCGAGATCCAGTCGCGAGACTCTGTTTTTCTTGCGCACTCTTGAGCTTTTCTTCACATCTTCTCACACACTACCCTTACAATTTTTCCACCTAAATACAGGGTTACTAAGTGCTAAATTACAAGCAAATTAGTCACGGAATAAAGCCAATAAGATGGTTGATTAAATTCAACCTTACAATCTCCCCTTTTGGCTATTCCGTGACAAAACTCTGCAACAGACTCTAGACTTAAAACATGAGTTGGGAACAGTTGAACAAAACTCACTCACACGTAACTCTAGATTTTGTAAAGCTCTTGAACATATGAATAAGTAACTCTTGAAACACAATAACATAGCAATATCATTGTATGCAGAAAACTTAATACGCATATGGAGCAAAAGAAGCATGACCAAGCAAAAATGAAATTAAGCATTAAAGCAATAATTCATGGCAAGATCAAAAACAATAGTCACTTAAGCAAAAGTGATTACTATGTTCATTCACACAAGGAATGAACATCCAGACATGCAAAGTGATAAGCTCAATTGAAGAGTATCATTTGCAAGTCCAACACTCAACCAATGCATACAAACATATATGCATCTAGGAACAATCCTACAAGGGCACAAGAGTGTTGTACTTAAGTTAATACAAGGCATTAACAAGTACTAAGGCACAATGCATAAAGGCTACATAAGCAAAGTATTGCAAATACATGGCACAAACCATAAAAGCCTACAAATTTGCAAAAGTGCAAGGTAACAAACCCTTAAAGCTTACAAAAGCAACATGGGTACAAAACATATAAAAATATATGCTGAAATAACTGAATAACATCATTAATATATATAAGTAAATCAAAGTTCCAAAAGAAACTATACACGCATTAGTTAAACAAAACATAATAGTCAAAGCTTTAAACATAATATGAAGGCTCCCCCTTAACACAAGCACTCCCCCTCAAGAGCTGCCCAAAAACAATCTCCCTCTTTTTGACCGGAATGGCCAAAGGGTCACTGTTGTAGCTTGGTGAAAATGCCATCAACTTGAGCTACTAGAACATCAATCTGGTCCTGCAAGCTTGCCAATCTCTCTAACTGCTTTCTCTGGCCATTACTTAGAGTCTCTTCTAAATCCTCTAGGCGCTTGAGAAGAGTCTCAAGAAACATCTCCAACCTATCAGGTTGAGGGCCAGACTTTGCTTATGTGGCATGTACATTTGAATCTGGCTTAGGAGTGGAAGGAGTAACAGGAGAGAAATGTACACTCTTTGGAGTTTTAGATGAGTGACTTCTGCTAGCTTGTAGAGTGGACATAGAGATTGGTCGAGGACGAGCAATTATTTTCCCAAATGAGGGAGAAGTAACCCCTTCACTTAGAATGAATTTCATAATGAGACTGCAAAATGGAAGGCACCCTCGTGCTACTATTCGAGTCGCTGTCTTTCTTATGATATAAAAAATATGTGCATAAATGTCGATGGTGGTGCCTGTGATGAGATCACATAGAAATTGAGCTCTTCCAAGGTTGATATACACTGTGTTGGTCAACGGATAGAGGTTGGTATACATGATCAGCTTCAATGTTGTCAACTTAGGTGAAAACTTGGTAGTACTTATAGATGTGCCAGCCCTGGAGATTGTATGGTTTGGACCAAGAACTTGGAGAATGTCCTGAATCACTGGAGTGCGATCATCATAAGGAGTGAGGTTCGCATTCTCAGGTCTAGTGATTTTGAGAAGTTTAGCTATGGTGTCCGGACTAATGATGAACTCCGTTCCTCGTACCATACAGTGTATTTTAGTTACGAGATCAACTGTGTTAACGAAACACTCTTTCACTAGTTCCATTATTGGATCCACAAAATTTCCAAATAATTCCGCCCAATCTTTTTCCTCGAAGATCTGAGGGATAAAAGTGGTTTCCAAAAAGTCAAATCTGACTTCCTGTTCCACTATAGGAGAGGCCTGGTCAAAAATGCTTGAGTAAGCATGTAGGTGCTGAGGAGTTCTGAATAACTCAACATTGAGTTCAGTAGTTGGCTAAGATGAAGAACGTGTTCGTTTTGCAACAGGTACGGGTCCCTCTTCTGTCATAATCTCTTTGCCTTTGGAGGATCGTTGAGACATCTATAAAAGAGCAAACACACAGCAAAGCACTAAAACCAAAACCATCGGGTACCAACATCAAATTTATTAGATTCAAATGGAAATCCAAAAAAATTTACTAAATTATAGAGTAAGCCACACTTAAACATAGTGATGAGTAAGAAACCAGAAATAGGGATTGTTCAGAAACACTTAAAAAACACACATACACATACTGACACTGTGACAAACGGCCATGAGCATGATATGCAAATATTAATAAATCCACAAAATTTTCACAATAAGCAGAACACCAAAAACACCAGTAAGATAAACAATAAGAACACAAAAGCAACAACTCTCAACTAGATAACAGTTAAACAGAATGAAACAAAGACATGAACGAACATGCTTTTTCTCAAAAACGCAATGGCATCAATACCGCTCACAGATTCAAGAAAACAAAGGTAAAAAAATGAAATATGTAGTGGAAACAAGAAAACCCATACCTTTTCGTGAAAAGTGATGCAGAAATAAGGATTTCCCAAGAGAAAGCACAGAGTGTTTCAGAGTGAAGAGTTGAGAAGACAATGAATAGTCACTTGATTTTTGAGGGAAAACTGAAAAGTTTTTGAAAACTGTCTTTAAAACGCAAAACACTCGTTTTTCGCGACTTGATCAAGTCGCCAGTAAGTCGCCAGGGTAAGTCGCAAAACACTGTGAAGGTAAGATTCTAGAAAAATCTTTTAAGTGTTTTTCGTGACTGGAAGGTCTACTCGCGAAGGAGTCGCGAGCTGTGCCGTGAAAATCTCTAAGTAACCCTCGCGATTGAACCTTCCACCCGCGAACAAGTCGCCAAACTAAGCCGCGAAAAACTGCAAAACTAAAATATTGAAAATTTTCTAAGTCTTTTTCGTGACTAGGGTATTGACACGCCAATGAGCCGCGAAAAATCTCTGAGGGGGCTCGCGACTAGTACTTGCGACTAGGCCAACCCGCAACTTAGTTGCCAAAATAGGGCAACACTGTTTTTGAAAATTTTGACATTTTTTGTAAAAACAAAGTACTTTCCAGAAACAACTAAAAGCACTCAAAAATCTTTTTGTGTTTGATCAAACAAAGATTGAGCATATGAAAACACATTTAATCAATTACAATCACACAAATGAATATGGCATTCATTGAACATAGACTTGTGTGTTGTGTGTGGATATCAAAAATAAGATAGTCCTTAGTCCAATGTGAAGCTTCAATGATCAATTCAATCAAGGCATACACAATTAGCACTAGATAATGTGACCTATCTCAATTATAGAAACATGCATATATGACCTCCCACAAGAACTTGATAACATTCTTTGAAGCTTTTCATTTGGCTCAATTTTTAACATATCATTTGCACTTTTTGAGCAAAGAAGATCTCATTGTGAGATAGATGCCTGAAATTTTTGATATTTCAATTTATGAGTTAGCCTTTGGCTTTTTGGGCATCAAACATTTTATTTTAGTCACTTTTCCTTTTTCCTAGTCAAATACTAGCATGTACGACAGGCTTTTGCAGCTCTATATCTCTTTTCATTTGGAGATTTACATTTAGAGAGCTCTTTTAAGCAAAAACAAAAATAAAGAGTGGGAAGATATATAGGCATGAGTCAATGCACGTCTCAAGATCAACAAAACTATTCACTAATCATTCATGACAAGGTTGAAGATCTATTTACAACAGTCACATAGATTTTAGAATTTCTCCCACAATGATACGAGTGCATAGAAGACAAGCTAAGCTCATAGATGCACAAAGCCATTAGTACAAAGGTACAAGGCAAAAAATGATTTGAGACAGAATCTCAACAAAGTTGATCAAACTTTTTGGATTTTCTACTTTTTATGTGTTTTTGGATTTTTGACACCAAAAAAATTGATCAAAAACATAACAAAAAAAATGTAAAGACATTTCAAACCAAAGATAAATACACACGCAAAATAACAGCCTAAATACTAGCAAGAAGCACACATCCAAGCATATTCACAAACATGGGAAGTATTGATGCATGAACATGTTGTAATGCTTATGCATGAGTACCCTTCGTCACCCACACGTCACGTGCATTTGGGGCGATATCCTTGACGGATTGGGTACGAGAATTAGGACTATCAAACCTTCGTGTGAAGCTTTCAAGGCAGTTGGTGAAGGCACCGATCATCTTCATCACGCCCGTCATTCCTGGATCATGGTTTTGACTTCTTAGTTGCTCACCACCCCAAGACCTCTTGTCATTTCTTCTTCCTCGTGACCGAGGTGCACTTGCATTATTTTCTACTCTCAACTTTTGACAGTTGGGTCTAGTATGTCATCGCAATCCACAGTAGTGACACACATAATCTGTTCTAGGACCCCGTTGTGATCTTGAGAGAGATCTTGCTCTGGTTTCATGTCTGCCCACAGATTGATTTCGAGGCTTATTCACCATCCGTTGCTCAATCACATTCTTCTTCTTTACCTCCTTGACTTTCTCAGGAGTAGGCTCTTCTACAACCGTCTCTTTAGCCTTTACAAACTTTACTTCTTTGGTGACTTTGGCTGATGAGCAATTCCTTCCAATGTATCCCAAGCCGGGCTTGTCTGAGGAAGGTTTTTGAGATGATATAACATCTTCTAGCTTCTGAGAAGAGACTCTCTCTATCTTGGCATGAGCTTGCACTACCTCTTGCTCAAGAAATCTCACTTTAGTGTAAGCTTCTGAAATCTCCCCATTTAATGTCTCGATCTCACACTTAGCCTCTATATATCTAGCCAATAGACTTTTATAGTCCTCTTCAGCCCTTTTCATCTTCTTCACAGCTGCCTTTGCAACCTTTGTATACTCACCCGATTTCTCAAGGAGTAAGGCGTAATTCTCTTGAAGACTCGATGTACCTTCATCCTCTTCAGCTTCCGACTCTTCAACAACTCCAATAGACTCCAAATCAGAGTGCTCACCAAGCTCCTTCACAAGTGTATCCAAATCATCTGAGGATTCCACATGAGCAATGGTCATGAATGCAGAGAAATTTCCTTCTCCATCACAGCTTTCTTCAGAATCAGAATTTGATGAGTCCGAATCACTTAAAGTAGTGGCATAGGCCTTTCCCTTCAACTTCAAATAGTTGGGGCATTCCTTTTTAAAATGCCCATGTCCATTACATTCGAAACACGTAATTCCTTGTGAGGATTGAGAATCTCTACCTTCGTTTCTTCGGAATTCTTTCTTTTCCTTCCCGAAACTCTGAAATTTACTTTTGTCACCGAATTTTCCACTGTTTTTAAGCTTTAAGAATTTCCGGAAGTTCTTTACAAGATACGCCACATCTTTGTCTACCGTATCCTCTTCCGAAGAGTCATGAGACACCATCCTCTCATAAATAGTCTTAAGAGCAAGGGATTTGCTCTTCTTCGCTGTAGAAAGGGACAACTCATATGTTTGTAGAGAACCAACCAACTCTTGAACCTTGATTTCATCAAGATCTTTGCTCTCTTCAATGACTGTAACTTTGGGCCGGAAACTTTCTGGTAGTGACCGAAGGATCTTCCTTACAATCTTTGAGTCCTCCGTCTTTTCTCCCAAGTTAAATTTACCAACAACAACCTCATTCAATTTACTGTAAAATGAATCAAAAGACTCATCTTCACTTATCTTTAGCTCCTCAAAGCGAGTGGTCAACATCTGAAGTTTGGTGTCCTTCACTTTCTTAGTCCCCTCGTAGGTTATCTCTAGAATTTTCCATGCTTCCTTAGCAATAGTGATATGTGAAATTCGGTGAAATTCTTCTGGAGAGACACCGCAGAAAATAGCATTCAATGCCTTGCTATTTGCATTGGCCGCCGCAAGAGCAACCTTATCCCTAGTAGACTTGGCAGCCTCTGGCCTTGTCCATCCTACTTCAACTGCATCCCACACAGCATCATCAATAGAACACAAAAACGCCCTCATACGGACTTTCCAAAATGCATAATTATTACTGTCAAAGAACGGTGGTACATTAAGAGATTAAGACCTATTCATGTCAAAGGGGATCAGGGATCACACTTAGGTATTTAAACCACAACAAGTGTACCTGCTCTGATACCAATTGAAAGTTCAAAATGGTTATATAACACCCTTGAACATTTAAACCCTAAATACAAAAATACCAATTCAAGCTTTATATCAAACAGTTAATGTGCGGAATATGATAACAAGCTTATAACAGAATTGATAACGATCTAAGCCAAATATAAACACATCCACAGCAGTAAATATAAGGCAAAGATAAAGGAAGGAAGATGCAAACACACGGACAACACACGATGTGTTATCAAAGAGGAAACCAAAGCCTTCGGTGTAAAACCTCTCCACCGCCCTCCAAGCGGTCAAATAATCCACTAAAGAATATAATTGGGATACATGAACATCAAAAGACCCTTCAAGCCTAATCTACCCAAGTACTTAAGCCCTCCAAGCTTCTTGCTCCAACGAGGTTACGCCGAACCTATTTCTTCTTTAGCTTCCCGGATTCCGCTACTAAACCATAGCATCAACCAATGTAAATTGGTTCCTTCTTAGCTGCTTCCCAACAGTACCAAATAGACCTTCTCACAGACGTGGGTGTGGTGAGATAAGGATTTGGCTAAAGGCCTCTCAAGGGTATAACAATGGAGAGGAAGAGAGTAGAGGAATTTGTAGAGTCTCTAAGGTTAAGATTGTGGATAAATCAATCTTGTATTTCTCTAAGGTTTCTCTCACAAAATTCTCTCTGGAAGTTCTATCAATATGGTGGGTATAAGGGTATATATATAGTAGGGTGAGAAGGGAATGCAAAACGTTAGTTTTTGCCAAACAGGGCATTTTGGCGACTTGACCTCGCGACTGGGTTAAGTCGCGAGTTTAAGTCGCGAGCTAACGGCCTGGCCAGCCTGGGAATTTTGTCCTGAAGTGCAACAACTAGCACGACTCTTCAGCTTCTGGCATGCTTGGCACATGTGCGAACTTTTGGCGACTTGCAAGCCGCAACATACCCGCGAGATCCAGTCGCGAGACTCTGTTTTTCTTGCACACTCTTGAGCTTTTCTTCACATCTTCTCACACACTACCCTTACAATTTTCCCACCTAAATACAGGGTTACTAAGTGCTAAATTACAAGCAAATTAGTCTCGAAATAAAGCCAATAAGATAGTTGATTAAATTCAATGCACAGCTGCCAAAAATGAAACCAGGATAATTCAAAGCAGGAAGTTAAATCACTTTGATCTCGATTTCAGTATCAATCTTTTGTAAAGACAACTGCGCAATTCTTCTTTTTTTCCTTTAAGATTTTACAGATTCTTCTTTAGTTCTGGTTGTTGTGTCTAAAATTAAGCTTTCTGTCCCAGTTAGTGCACTTGTGATGAAGTAAGATAATTATGTCCCTAAATTATTGAGCTGAGAAAAATCATTTCAATGTATAAGAATTAAAAAGATATTCATCATTTGGTGTTGGGGGATTCATTCCCTCCCTTTACTTTTTTTCTTTGTTAAGAGAGGGGTTTTTTTTTTCTTTTAATCCGTTTCAAAAGCATGGTTTTTGGGGTCCTTCGGTTTTCAAAATGTGACAAGCCATTACAATATACTATGCCCTCTGATCTAGACCTCTCTCTGTTACAGTGATGATTCCATTGAACCTTCGATGTACTTTTTTTTTTCTAATGAATCCCCTGCATTGCAGGAGAGTATAACTTATCGTCAACAAGTGGAACAAGAGTTTATATTGATTTAGACATTCCTGAGACTGCTGAATTCAATTATCAGTAAGTGCTTTGTTTTGGATTCACATTTTTAATATATTTACAGTCTCTACAATACTATGTCTAATATCTTTATGTAATATAACATGCTAGTGGAAAATAACCAACCAATAGTACAAATGCCAAAGCAATTCAAACCACAAGTGACAATTCAAGAAGAGATGAACATCAACAGAATAACCATAAGTGAAATAACAAAAATTATGTGGGACTTTGATAATGAGGTAAGGAAAAAAAAAATACCTTCAACAATAACATTGTGTCCCTAACATTGCTTTATGTACTATAGACGTGCTTTTACAAAATTTAATTATAAAATTATGAATTGATTGATATTAAATTCAATTTCTAGGAAACTATCTGACAATTGTTTTGGCCGTTCGTCATGCAATTCAAGACCTAATAGACAACAAGGTAATTGCGTTGCCTACAAGGCCTAGCATCACTAATAATTCCTTGCCCAACTACAATTTTGGAAGAAGACCGAAGAGGAAAGTAAAGACGCATTAAAACATGGACACCTAGAACCCATAAAAGAAGAAACCCAACCCATTAACCTGGGAACTAATGATGAACCTAAAATGATACAAGTGGGCAATACTCTAACCATTTCATAGAAAGACGCATTAGTGGCACTCTTGGCAGAGTTCAAAGAGGTCTTTGCCTAGTCATATGAAGACATGCCTGGGATTAATACAAATATAGTACAGCATTACATTCCAACAAATCCAACCATGAAGTCGGTCAAGTAGAAGTTAAGAAGAATGAAGCCAAAATGGACTCTCAAGATCAAGGAAGAAGTGGAGAAACAGTGCAATGCAGGATTCCTGAGGGTGGTCAACTATCAAGAATGGTTAGCTAATGTGGTTTCGGTGCCAAAGAAGGATGGGAAGGTCAGGATGTGTGTAGATTTTCGAGATCTGAATAAGGTCAGCCCAAAAGAGGACTTTCCTTTGCCACACATTGTCCTAGTTGACAATACAGCATGTCATTCTTTGCTATCATTTATGGACGGATTTTCAAGGTACAATCAGAATAAGATGGCTCTAGAAGATATGGAGAAAACCTCCTTTATTACACTGTGGGGGACATATTGCTACAAGGTCATGCCATTTGGCCTTAAAAATGCTAGTGCTACTTACCAACGTGCAGCCACTACTTTGTTACATAATTTGATCCACAAAGAAGTAGAAGTTTGTGTTGATGATATGATAGTGAAGTCCAAAGACCGTGAAGGATATATGCCAGCTTTACGGAAGTTCTTTGAAAGGATTCGGTTCTACAAGTTTCAGTTGAATCCAAAGAAGTTCACTTTTTGGGTCACATCCAAAAAGTTGTTAGGGTCTATTATAAGCCAGATGGGAATTGAAGTTGATCCAGAAAAAATCAAGGCAATTGTAGAGATGAAGTCTCTAAGAACTATGAAGGAGATCCGAAGATTTCTAGGGAGGATACAGTACATCAGCAGGTTCATAGCTCAACTCACCATGACATGTGAACCAATCTTCCGACTGCTTAAGAAGGAGGTCCCTACAGTATGGAATGAACAATTCCAAGAAGCCTTTGAGAAGATTAAGAACTATTTGATGAAGCCACCAATACTTGTCCCACCGGTACCCGAAAAGCTATTGTTGTTGTATCTCACCACTACAGATACAGCAATGAGGGCTCTACTTGCTCAATACTTAGAAGAGACTAGAAAGGAGAATGCAATTTACTACATCAGCAAGAAGATGTTACCTTATGAAGAAAAGTATTCACCATTAAAGAAGACCTGCGTAGCACTTGTACGGGCAACCCATAAACTCAGACACTATATGCTGGCTTACAAGGTCTTGTTGCTTGTAAGAATGGATCCTTTGAAGTACTTAATGGAAAAGCTTGTGCAAGATGGGAAAACTACTAAATGGGATTTGCTTTTGTTAGAATTTGACATTAAGTATGTGACTCAGAAATCTGTGAAAGGGAGAACAATTGCCGATCACTTAGCCCATTGTTCACCAGAAGAAGCTGAAGAGATCCAAGGAGACTTTCCAAATAAAGACATCATGGGGATTGAGGTAGAATCTAATATTCACAGTCAAAATCTCAGTATATTGGGTAATCACACATAGTGTTGAGGGAACACATATTCTCAAAATGGAATCCATAATCTCTTTTTATAGAGACATGAAATATCCCCTTGAGATAAGTTTAATGAGAACTGGTTATTCAGGGCACCCACTTTAGTAAGGAGTTATTAAACTTATATTTATTGAAATTGGATTTCAATAATTGTGAATTACAAAAAAATTAAACCGGGTACTCAAGGATAAAATAGTTGTTTACAAAGTGACAGTTTATTATTGTTCACTATGGATATTTCATGGAGGGGTCAAATGATATCATTAGAGTCTTGGGATATAATTTATTAATAAGACCTAGAGTGCAATTATATTTATATAGTGGTATTAAATATAATTAATGGTAATTTTGGACTTGTCAAGAGTTGACAGAAAAGCCCAAGGCCCATTGGAGCTAGAGTCTTATTTGCTTCCTTTGGTCCTATCTCAAGCCATAAACTAAAGCCCAATTGGGCAGGCCCAAAAGGCTAGCCCAATTAGATAATCAGTTATGTATAAGGAGAGAAACATACAGAATTTTCAGATGATGGAAATGGTGTGTATGTGAGTGTAAGCCACTCCCTTATTCTTCCTTCAACACATATTTGTAAACTAATTGAGAGACCGCAATCCTTGGGCACCATGTGGAATTGAGATGAAGATTAAAGGTATTCTCAAGTCTTGGTTTTGAATTTCACTGCATCAAGGTACACTTTCTATTCTTTCTTCTAGAATTCAAGGTTACATGTTATCTCTCATGAACGAAGTAGATCTGTGATTGTCGCTTCTGCTGTGTGTTTTATATGAGATGCAAAACCAGATTTTCCAATAGCACATACCCACAAAATTTTGCCACGTTCATAAAACAAAGTTTACACATGCCAACAAACTTTTCCACATACATCATGATCATATTCATACAAGCCCACAACACAAATTTTTCACAATGCCAATGCTCCCAAAATCCAAGCCAAAATTCATCCAACAACATAACAAACTACCAACATTGTCAAAATTCCATAAGCCACTAACATTGTCCAAGTTACACCACGAAAAAAAATAAACACTTCAAAAATGCTCCAAAACCAACATTACAACATGATCAATCATACAATACCCCAAATTCCAACAAGAACACACAACAAAATGACAATGTCTCACCATCAAATTTTCAATGAAGCATGAAAAAACATTTTTCCAAGCAAAGAAACCCAAAGAAAAACTCGCCTTGTTGTCCATGTCTCATATGGAGCATAGGTCTTGGGGTCTTGAAGGAGCCCCTCCTCATCATTTCAGTCAAATGTTGGATCATATTTCTTACCATGAAAAGAAAGAAAAGAGGATCCATTGGAAGAAGAAAACATTTTGATGCAAAGAAAAATGGGTTTGAAAATGGGTTCCACCAAAAATGGGTGTGTGAAAAAAGTGCTCAAAAACACAACGATCTAAAAAAATATTGAGGGAGATGGATGAAAGAAGGTTGAGAAGCTTAGAAAAGTGTTTTTTTTTTTTTTTTTTTTTTTTTGAATTGTGAGATGAAGAAGAAAAATCAAGTGGAAGAAGAAGGTGATGAAGGAAGAAGCAAAAAAGATGAAAAGGGAGACAAGATGAATGGGGGGCCAAAATTCGGCCCCTAAATTAAAGTTATAGCTGAGTTGCTGAGAGCATCTCCAATAGGTCTGGCCATCTCTAAAATTTGGAGAGAAAAGCTACTGTTCACGCAAAATCACCCCTCCAACAGACTCGGCATCTCCATTTTTTTTTTATTATAGATTTGCTACAGTAGCTCTCCATGTATAGAGAGCATTGTAGCAATTATTGTAGCATATGTAAAGACTTTTTCCCCTTAAAATAATACCAATTTATTAGAAAATTTTTTTTTCTCTTTCATCCGTTCCTCTTTCTTCTTCATTCCCTCTCTCTTCTTTATCTCAACGGCTACAAAACGCAGAATACAATCCAAACATGAAAAAAAAATTTTCTCATAAACCAAATGAAATCATAAAAAAGAAAAAGAAAATAGAGAGACCTATTCATGAGCAAAAGAATTAATTCAATCTCAATAATCACAACCGATTAAAATTTTTAATTTTCACTCAATAATCAAAACGGTAACAACAAAACTATTCTTGATATTTTCTCTCAAACATCTCTAAACTCAGTCTCAATCAAAATACAAACTCAAATCACAATTTAAAACTAATCAAATTAGAAAAAAAAAAAAAAAAAAAAAAAAAAAAAAAAAAAAAGCAAAGCTGACCCATCTGAGCCTCGGTGGGGAGGAGGATATGCGGTGGTGGGAGAAGGACAAGCGGACAATCTTCATGTGTGAGAGAGAGCTCCAGCCGAAGTGCTGCTAAGTGCTCCAGCCGAAGAGAAGAAAAGAAAAAAAGAAAAGAGGGCTCCAGAAAGTGCTAGAGAAGATAGAGATAAAGGGAAAGGTGTGGAGGAGAAAAAAAGAGGAAAAAAGAGAAGAAAAGAAACGTGTGGATGGAAAAAAAAAGATAAGGGAAAAATAAAAAATCCTAATTGAAAAATACTACTACAATATTTTTACAATAAATTTTAAGTAACAGATTGTTATTAGTTAATATTGGTGATTAAAAAAATAATTTCAGTGGTGGGTTCAAATTAGAACAAGTAACAATTTTCCACATAAATTTTGTTGTGAAAGTATTGCGTAAAATGTTATGAACATAACAATTCTCATTGAAAAATGTAGTTGTTAAAAAAAGAGTAAATGATTATTAAAAAAATAATAAATAATGAGTAAAGAAATAATATTTAAATGAGATAAAGAATCTGTTGGAAAGTGTATTTGAAAAAGTGAGTAAGTAAAAGCTAAATGTCACTATTCATTCTCCAAACAGGCAAAAATTTAGAGAGGCTACTGGAGATACTTTGAGTCAACTCAGTCAAATTGAGTTGACTCAGTCAACTCCCAAAAAACAAAATTTCTTTTCTTTTCCATTCCTAGAAAAAAAAATCAAAATCACATCATGGAAAGAGAAAATCAAAAAAATCAAATTTTCAAAAAAAGGAAGGATGAAAAATTTTTGGAATGAATTAAGGATAAAACTTCAAGTTAAAATTTTCAAGTTTTTTTCAAACTCCAAATCCCAAATTTTTAATTCAAAATTTTCATTCCCAAGTTAAAAATAAAATAAAAAAAATAATTCACATTCTAAATGCCCAATTTGTAAATTCAAAATCCCCAAATTTCAAGTTGCAAAAATTTCAAACCTCAGATTTCATGTTCAAAATTTCAAATCATAGATTTCCAAAATTCCTAGTTTCAAGTTTTCAAAATTTTCAAGTTTCAAAGCCCAAGCCTTAAGTCTGAGAATATTAAATTTCAAAATTTTCAAAATCTCAAGTTTAAAATTTCAAAATCTCAAGGTTTCAAATTCCAAATCTTAAGTCTCCAAAATTTCAAATTTTAATTTCAAAATTTCCAGTGTAAAATTCCAAGCTTCAAAAATCAAATCTTTTTCAAAGCAAGAAAAAATCTTTGTCAAAGAACCATCAAGAAACAATCAAAGTTTTCTTGATGAAAATGAAAAAAGTTCAAATCAAGAAGAGACAAATGAAAATCACATATTTCAAAAATGCAAGGGAGCAACAAAACTCTCATCAATTAAAGACTAATTCCAAATTTTGACTTTTGCAGGCAACAACTAGATTTCAAGGATGAGAAGCCCTTGATTTCCTTAGTCAAGATCAAGATCATGTTCGCAGACATTTCCTTAGTCAAGATTAAGATCCTTTGGTCGCAAATATTTCCTTAATCAAGATCAAGATCCTTTGGTCACAGACATTTCCTTAGTCAAGATCAAGATTCTTTGGTTGCAAAAATTTCCTTAGTCAAGATCAAGATCCTTTGATCGCAGACATTTCCTTAGTCAAGATCAAGATCCTTTGGTTGTAGACATTTCCTTCATCAAGATCGAGATCGCAGATAGTTCCTTCGTGAAGATCAAGGTCACAAACATTACCTTTTGTCAAGATCGAGGTCGTAGAAATTTCTTTTGTCAAGATCAAGTTCTTTGATCGCAGACATTTCTTTCGTCAAGATCGAGGTCGCAGACAATTTCTTTTGTCAAGATCAAGTTCTTTGATCGCAGACATTTCTTTCGTCAAGATCGAGGTCGCAGACAATTTCATCGTTAAGATCGCGGTCGCAAACAGTTCCTTTGTCAAGATCAAGGTTGAAAAGCCCCTTGGTCGCAGACAACTCCATTATCAAGATCAAGATGGAAAAGCCTCTTGGTCACATCAATTGTCAAGAATAATTTCCAAAATTCATCAGCTATCAGTTAGGTTAAGTATTTTCATTTTTGTCAAAAGGTAAGGCACTAGTCCAATGTTCCAAATTTTTAGGTTCGAAGGCTGGGAAATCTTTGAAAATTCAACCTTAATTAAATCATGGCTACTAAAATCAGTGTCTTTGTTTTACATTAACATTTGCTATCCAAGCTCTGTCAATGAGGTGCATTCCGTAGACACTCGATTTTGCACCCATAATTTAATCAAGGAAGATGATTGGAATGACCATCCATGTACCCCCAAAAATCATGATTGCATTAAATGCATTAATTCATTCATTGCATGTCATAAAAATGATCTTAAGATTCTAACAGTCACAATGATGTGTTCGGTTTCCAAATCGAACCGTCGGATCAAAAGATATCACATGATCAAGTTTGCACAGTTAGCATGCATTGCATCTAGGTAAAGTCGTCCACGCATGATTGATTTAAATTAATTTTAATTGGTTAAACAATTAAAATTAATTAAATAATTTTGTGATTGGTTGACAATTAGTGTCTAAAATAGGATTGCTTGCATAGGAATAAAAGGGATAATTGGATAACAATAAAATTGTAAATAATCTGAACTTTATCAAAGTTTATTTTAGGATATTTATCTACAAGATAATTATTCCTAAAAAGACCTGAATTATCTAAAAAGGAGATAAAAATTTTAGAATATGGATTGAAAACATGTCTAAGTGCAAGGACCGGCTCAACGAAACCTAAAAAAGGAGTCCAAAAAGCATTCGAACACAAAAGTGCGATCAGCACCCAAGAGTACCATTCGGCACTTTTGGAGTGCTGAGTTGCACTTTTTTGGGCTTTGGCCAAATTCTCTTTGGGTGCCGATTCGCATTTGACTTTTTCGCAGAAAGACGCATCCTGATTCGCATTCTACCTGTGGCTACTTATTTTTTTAAGCATTTCGGTCTCTATAAATAGGGATTGATCCCAAAATTCAGCACATTCTTTGACGGTCTAGGAGAGACACCTTTTCACACTGTCAAATTTCTCACCCCTCTTTTCTAGTATTCTCTCTTAAACTATGGTTTTTAGGTTTCAAAGATAACTGAATAAATTTCTTTGAACCCTAAAACATCCTCTCAAAAAGAAGAAGTGCTCCATGCAAGAGGTTGTTTCTGAGTACCCTTTTCTTTTCTTAATGCTTCTCTTATTGTGATGATGTATGTTTGTTTATTTTTTTAGTTTAGTTGTTTCAAGTATCCAATACATGAATTGTTGATTTATTATGTAAAAGCATGTTCTTAATTCCTTTATTATTGTTGTGATCTCTTTCTTATTTTCCAAAATATGCATGTTAACAATTTTTTTTCTTCAAAACAAAAACAGATCTACATCTTCCTTTGATGTAGATCTAAATTTTTTCAGAACAAACAAAAATTTACATCTTCCTTAGACATAGATCTGAATTTTTCTTAAAACAAAAACAGATCTACATCTTCATTAGATGTAGATTTGAATTTTTCTTAAAGCAAAAACAGATCTACATCTTCCCTAGAGGTAGATCTAAATTTTCCTCAAATCAAAAACTAATCCACATATTCTTTAGATGCAGATCAGAAGTTTTTTTTTATAAAAAAAATACAAACTAATTTGTATCTTCATTAGATACAGATTTATTATTATTTTTTTTATAAATGCGGATTTTGAAGTAAAGAAAAAGATCATGCATGATTATGTTTGTTGTGTTTGTTTTATTTAATACATGTAGCATGAATTTATTTCATGAATGAAATTCTCTTCTAAAAACAAAAATTTATTCATATTTTTTGAACATACAAAAACATATCTGATTTTTTTAATACACAATTTTTTATCACAAAAACAGATCTGATCTTTTACAAAACCAAAACCATTTTTCTAAGTCCTTAAAACATATCTAATTTTTTTTTTTCTAAACCAAAATCAAAATTTTTTTTTTATCACTAAAACAGATCTGAATTTTTTTAACAAAGCAGAGGATGCATTCATAAATAAATTTGGGTGATTTAGTTTTATTCACATGTACAATACATCATTCATAGCATGCATAAAAGGGGTACATTGGTCACAAGAGTCTAAAAGACCAGACTCTGTCTAGGCAGAATGGGTGCCTAACACCATCCCATTCCATAACCTAGCCTCTGAATTTAGTGTTTTTGGATAAGTAGACCTAGGTCTTATCTTTGTTTTATTTTTGGTATTTTGTAACTAGGACTAAAAGTCATGTAATGTTTTGGTAGATTGTAACTAGGACAAAAAGCCATGTAATTTTCAATTTTTCAAATATGTATTTTTTTTTACTCAATGAATGAAAGGAAACAATTCAGTCATGTACTTTGTATTTAATTTTTTTTTCTTAATTTTTTGTATAAAAAATAAGTAGCGACTCCACACCACTTACCCAAAAAGAGAGGCGCCCTAAAAAGCACTCAGAAAATCTCTCTTTTTTTGAGAGGCACCTTGGCAGTCTCTCACATCGGGAAAGCATGACCGAAATCCCCATTTTGTCTTGACCTTTGGTAACGTATTTTGTACTCATTATTTTCAATCAAAAAAAAAAAAAAAAAAATGCATGCATCATACATTAACCATGGTTAAATATTGATTGCAAAGTTAGGTGTCTTTTTTCATACATTGACATTCGCTCTTCAAGGTCTGTCAATGAGGGGACTTCTGTTGACACCCCATTTTGCAACCCACATTTAACACATGGAGGGTAAATGGGGTAATTTCACTTTGGAAATAGGCATCTTAATTCTGGCCACTATATCCTTCATTTCATTTCCCCAAAATGATCTTGATGTTGTAACGATCAAATTGACTGGTCATAAGTTTTAATCGGACCATCAGATTAAAAGTTATCATCAAATCAAGTTTTAATGACCAAGAAGCACTATCACAAATTGAGTCCAACTATATTTGATTATGGACAATTGATTCCAATTGGTTGTAATTATAATCAATTTCAAATTAATGATGTGTCATAATTTGATTGAATAGGACTACATCTTATGGTAAGGTTGCATACACTTGATTCATTAGATAATCAAACATTAATTATTCAATGAGTAATTTTTGTAATTATCTTTTTAATTAGGATAAATTTGGAACTGATTAAGTCTGAAATGGAAGTGATTGGAGCCTATTAATTTTAATTGGAAACTAATTTGGGGCCTATTAATGCTAATTGTGCTGAAATTATTTTCCAACAAATGACCTCTGCTCACCATTTCGTTGAAATATGCTCACCATTTCATTGATATCTCTAGAAACTAGACATTTGGGGCTTCGATTGAAGTACAAGAACGAGAGAACTACAATCAGAATTGAGTAAGATATGATTTTTCAAATTTGTCTCTGCGAGCTATTACAATAGTTACAGGAAAACCGAATTTTGCTTACTCATCACTCCCACCAATCTCTACATTTAATAAACCATATTTCCCCTAAGTCTAAAATAGGGTCTAGGTTCATGATTCTTTTTCATCATTTGTCAACCCTTATTAAATAACCTTCCAATCATATTTTTTCCAATACTACTATATAAAACCCCCTCTCCACCATTCTAAAGCACACCAAAACCCCATCTCTTCTCCACTCTTGAGTTCTAGTGAAGTAGAGTAGTCTTTTCATATCTTGGTCTTCCTAAAACTCAAGGTATTGAGTGAGACTCACTCTCCCTCTCCTAGTTCTTATTTTCCACTCCATCCTTAGGACCTCCACCAAGAGGCTCCTCCTCCACCGTGTGAATCCTGCATGCAGGTATAATCTATTTCCCTAACTTGTTTTTTTATATTATTATGATGAGATTAGGATTAGAGCACGCTAGTGTTTATTTAAATTCCTTGAATATGTTTAAATGTTCTTAAATGTTCATATGTATTCTTCACATGTTCTTGGCTGTTCATCACATGTTCGAGCATAACATTAGCTTTGATCTTAAATCCACATCAAAAATATGAAAAATATGTTTGTTTCATAATTCTTTCAAATCCTTGAATCTAGGATATCACTGTTGATACCGTATTTTGTCTATCCTTGATTTGCGTGCCAGACCCAAAAAAATCTAAAAATATCATTTTCTCTCTATGAGGTCATGAGAACATCTAGAGTGATGTGGCGCAACCCGTTCGAGCACCAGAACACCCGAAGTGCCTTTTCTAGCCAAAATGACCAAAATGCCCCTGGTCGGCCCTTGGGTTGACCGAAGATCAAACGAGGTCCAAACTCCACAAAACAATGTTTTTCATAGCTTTACACCAAACTCAAGCTTCACAGAGATTTTTAGCAAGTTTGACCCAAAGTCGATCTTGGGTGGGCCCAAAAATCCTAATTTTGATCGGGCTCCCAGAATGGGTTGAAACCAATGTCATTGTGAAGATAATCAAATTCTCGTTCCAATGACTATTCATAGGTCAAAACTGAAGTTAGAATAGTCAAGATATCACAAAAACTGGGATGACGTACTGATCGATGCACCACAAACTTCTGAGAGCCATAACTTTTGATCCAACCGTTGGATTTTTAGTTCCTTACCTTTTTAGAAACTGAAAATGAAGATCTATCCAAAGGTGTCAATATCAGCCCGATCAGAAGTTGTTTAAGGTTGGTGGCCTTTGAATGGCCACTGCCTCGAAACCTTGTTCCATAAAGTATTAAACACATCCTAGATCTACCCAATTACAAGTGCGTTTTGTCAAAGGATTAGCCAATTACATAAAATATTGACATATGTTCTTAACATTGAATCACATATGTCCTAACAATCTTCCCCTTTGGCAATCCGTGATAGAATCACAACAACCAATTGAACATATAAGAGAAGGCATAAATCACTCAACTCATATTCACTTATTGAATACAATAAAATCTATCCTAACCCAAACTCTTGAAAAATTTTGCAAGAAGAGAGTTTATGGCAAGTAGACTTTGACAACTTGTATTTCTGAAACACTTTAAACAAAACTCATCAAGGCATCTTAGTGAGAAACAGAAATATAAGATTGCATACATCATATAAGAAACATGTGTATAAAGAAAGAGAAGAAACAACACATGGACAGAAAGGTGAATAACATACATCAATATATATAAACCAAATATAAGTACAATGTATGTCAAGGGGTCACAAAACCAATATACAAAGAAATAATGTATCTAAAATAGAAAGAAAAGAAAAGATACAAGAATCCTCACTACATCCTTCATATACACTCCCTCTAACAAAAAATCTCCAATACTAACCCTCCCTCTATGAGTATGACTACTCTCATCTTAAAACTACTCCTTTTGTCACGAGTGACAAAGTGTAAGTACAACTAGTAGATATCTCATCATCACTAGGCGAGCTAGCATCAGTGTCCTCATCAGCATTCTCATTGCCGGAGCCATCGTCACTCTCATTCTCAGAGGCTAGGAGAGACTGAAAAAAAAGCGACACTGAAACAACCCATGACAGCCTGTTGTCGTGCAATACGACCGACACGGGTGTTCACCTAACACAACTCATCACTGAGAGTGTCAAGAAGAGCATTCATATGCACAAGCTGTACCATGATGGCCTTAAATGTCACTCCACCCGCTAAAGAAGAAGGACCGAAGGTGGATGGAGTTGCAGGAGCTAGAGGAGTTGTCGTCCCGGTCTGAGTCCACCTCAAGCGAAGCTGTGCATCACTCTGCTTCACGATAACGGCATCAATGGCACCCATAACAGGAAAGTGATCAGACGCGGGAAAGAAGACAAAAAAAGGGCGAAGGATCCTCGTGATAGCCAAAGGAAAAATGAGCTTATCACAAGTCGCCATAACCCTATAGACATCTGTAAGGGATAAGATGAAGTGAGAAGGGAAGTCATCACCATGTTTAGGAATCTCAGACCTTCAACAAAGGCTGAGCAAGAGGTGTTTTGACGACCACCCCAAGAAAAAGGTGTCTCACAAAATAGAGATGAGAGTTCGTCTTTGGACACTGTCCTCAAACAATCGCAGCCAGGGTAGTCAGGATGCGCTACCCTAGGAACGTGTAGTACCACGAAGACAGTTTCTGGAGTAACTACGATGTGCGTACCTTGAACGCAAGAGAAGAAATAAGGTACAGAAGTGTCAAGTCCGTGCATGTTGGGGTAAAACTCCTGTATGATCATGGAAAGGCACATGACTAGGGCGCCACATAGTGACTCCCAACCCCTACTGTAGATGACAGTGGGTAGGTTAGTGTTAGAAAAATCTGACAGAATGACTTGGCATTCCGAATGAATGCCTCATCGTGAAAACTTCTATGAGAAGTCCGATTTGGCCTTCTCATCACGGAACCAAATATGAGATGGAGTGGGCTCAAAAGGAGGAGAAGAAGATGCCCCAGAACGAAGAGGGTTCTGGGACGGAGTGGACTTACATTTAGGTGCCATGATGCAACTAATGTAAGAAAGAGAGATAGAGGGAGATAGAGAGAGACATTTAGAAAAGCACCAACAATAATATATCAAAATATAAAGAATTGAAGGTACGTATACTTGAAAATGTATGAGCATGTGACATGCAAATTTAAATGCGTCATGGGCTCAACCCAATCCAATCCTAACAGCACACAAACAGTTCAACATATATAGCACACATCTAAAATGCATGAAAATATAATTATAATGCAAGTGCGATGTAATGCATGAAGTTTTAAACTATTGAAGCAACACCTATCCCAAAAATTTCACAAAAACTTCATTAATTTTGAAAAACCCCAAAATTTTCCAAAAACCCCAAAAGTTAGGTCAGAAATGCATGAAATGTATGATAAGATGAGGAAAAGGGGATCATACCTGTGAAATATGCAAGATAAAAACCAAAGAATGAGTAGGGAAAAGTTTTGGAGTGATTTAGAGGTGATTTGGAAGGTGAAGAGGTTGAATGGATTGAGAGAGATCTAGAAAAGTGAGTGAGAAATCGAGCTGAAAGTTTAAATAGAAACTTCATAAACCTTGATGGATCGAGAGCTATCGAGGTTTAAAATGCACCTTTTAACTATTGAACTGACTATCGAGGATCTAACGATAGGTGTCCACAGCTAAGATTCTTGATGGATCGAGGTAGCTATCGAGAAGCAATCGAGCATATAGAAGGTTTCTTGATGGATCAAAATAGCTATCAAGAGCTATCGAGAATGTGATAAAAAGTAGCTGAAGGGTCTCGATAGATAGCTTATCTGTCGAAAGCTATCGAGAAGCTATCGCGATTGCTTAAAAACAGTTTTTCAAGGAAGAGAAAAACACAGATATGAATGCAATCAAGCATGCTACTCAATCAAAGATCCAAACAACATTTTAAGCTCTCAAAAACATCTCTCAACAAAAAAAATGTTAAGCAGATGATCCAAAACACACACACACACACTAAACAAGTCCAACCAATTTTATATTTCAAAAATAAGTTAAGATAGTTTAGTGAGCATATATTTACACAGGTATTCCTTGTAATGGCCAAATCATATTGTACCTGCACATGTATCAAAAGTAGCAAAGAATTTTGCGTGTTGTGTGTGAAAAACATCGCAAGATTGCACAAGTGTCTACATGTTATGACGATTTGATATATGAGAAAACCACTTTAACTCACACACAAGCATAACTATTTGATGGGGACTATCACCTTCGAGGTAAATCCTATAACTTCCACATCTCCTAGAATACACGCTTGCAATCATATATAAAGCATTTTGATCTTTTAGCTTTTACTTTTCTTTACATATTTTTCTTTTAAGCAAATCATGAATGGGTATATAAGAGATAGAAAAGAAATACCCAATGATGTTAAGCATTTGACATTCCACTTTTACTATGCCGAAGCATACAAATGTCATCTCATATTTTATGAAAAATAGTGGTGAGATGATTATTTATGCCTTTCTCTTAAGATTTTCTAGTCCTTCCCGTCAAAAAGAGTGCTACGAGTGTTAAGTACAAGAGATTACTTAATCTAACTCATCACAAACACGAGCCACAAAGCTCATTTGCTTAGTTGTGCATAAAGATGCTCATCTAAGCTACAAAAGATACAAAATTTAGAAAACTTTGTTTCATTGGCCATCCATGGTACACAAGTACCAATGTACACAAACACACACTGTTTTTGTATTTTCTGATTTTTCATTTTTTTTTATATGAAAAACAAAATAAACCAAAACTTAAAAAAAAAAAAAAAAAAAATGCTAAACAAAGCAATGCATAAAACTAGACTGACTCAAAACATAAAAGCAAAACACATAAGTAATGCAAAAACAAAAACAAGAAGGGGAGAGGGAGAAAAAGTGACAGAATCACTTAGAATCCTTTTTCCTTCCACACCTTGGAAGAAAATTTTTGTTTAGCAAACCCTTGATCCAGCGGTGAGGGGGAAGAATTAAAACTATTCAAGTTTGAAAGGAACATGAGGGTTTTAAGAAGACCTCCAAGAGGATCAAAGGAGGGTGAAAGTTGATTCTGGTTTCCCGACGCGATCATGCTGTTGCTCTGTTGAGTGGCTAACCACTTATAGCAATTTGGTCGAGTATGTCCAGTTGTGCCAGAGTGATGACAGAAATACTGTTTTTTCTGTTTGGACTTTTGAGCATTTCCCTTCTTAGCCCTAGAGTTCTTATCTCTTTCTTATCAAGCTTAGGGGGTGCTCCTAAGATAGATTTACCCTTGTCTACGTTCTCACTAGCTAATTCTTTCTTAACATCATTATTCTCAGTTTCAACATTATTAGCAGGAGGAACAAAAATAGTAGTACTAGAAGTAGTGACACTAGGAGAAGAGAAATCATACCCTAAATCGGTTTGATCGAACACAGATTTCTGAAGACTGAGCATCTCATCGAGCTTTGCACTTGAAGTCTTTTCCAATTGGGCTCTGACTTGAAACAGTTCTACTTTAAGCTTCTTAGTCTTTTCAGCCAAGAAATTATTCTCAAATCTCAGTGCTCCAATAGTCTGATTGGCTTCATCAAACTTTGTGAAGATTTCTTCTCGCTTAAGCTCCACATCACTAAGCTTCTTTGTGGCCAACCTATACAACTTCTCATGCTTTTCAGAGACCTTGTATAACTTTGCATAGGCTGCATAGATGTCATCTTATTCATCCATCTTCTCAAATTTAGACTCCATCAAGTCCTCTTCTTCATCCACATCTTTAACAATCCCTTTAGTAGGATTTACGATGGCAGTGAAGGCATTTAGGATTCCATCATCCTCATTATCGGAGTCATCCTTAGGCTCAGTGTCACTCAAGGTAGCAGCAAGTGCCTTGCTTTTTCCGATGGTCTTAAGTTAAGTAAGCACTCTTGTTTCATATAATCGAAACCTTGACACCCAAAGCACTTTGGTCCTGAGGGAATAGTATACTGATTGCCATCTCTAGCATCCATTTTTCCTTTTATCTTGACTCTTAAACTGTGAGGAACTGGATTGCCTACAGTCCTTGTCGAAGCTCTTTCCATTGGCATTCTTCATGAACTTCTTAAATTTTCTTATAATGTAGGACTTCATTTTAGAATCTTCATTTTCTAAAGACTCATCAGTATCACTGCTCTTGGCCTTCAATGCCATGCTCTTGCTCTTGCTCGATTTCCCGATCCTTGTCAAACCCAACTCATAGGTCTGTAAATTGCCAACCAACTCTGTCAAAGGAATTTTGTCAATATCCTTTGATTCCTCAATCGCAGTGATCTTGGCATGTAATCTCTCAGGTAGAGATCTGAGCACCTTTCTCACAAGCTTGGGTTCAGGAATGGTTTCCCCAAGATTAAAGGCTGAGTTGACTATGTCCTTGAGCTTGGCATAGAACTTATCGAATAACTCATCCTCCTCCATTTTGATCTCTTCAAAGCTTGTAGTGAGCCTCTAAAACTTTGAATCCTTGACAGCCTTGGTTCCCTCATAGGTTGTCTAGAGAATGGTCCATGCTTCCTTAGAAGTTTCAGTAGAGGATATCTTCTTGAATTCCTCATTAGTGACTACGCTAAATAAAGCATTCAATTCCCTGCTGTTGAAGTTTCCCGCCTTGATCTTAGCATCATCCTAGTCGGCCATGCGCTTCTATAGGCTTGGTCTAGCCTATCTCCACAGCTTGCTACACCTTTTCATCTAATGACTGCAAGAAAGCTCTCATGCGTACTTTCCAGTATGCATAATTAGTGCCATCAAATAAAGGAGGTATAATAAGATACTGTCCTCTATCCATGACAAACAGGGGTCAATGGATCACACAAAAAAGATTAACACCTAATCAGAGTGTGCCTGCTCTAATACCACTTGATAGACCAAGAATGTATTGACCCCTTGTGATGAATTAATTGATTAATTACCCAAGTTTATTAATTAATCAAATTAACATGCAAAACGCGTGGTAGCACAAACAAATCACCAATTAACTAAAGTATGCAGTGGAAAATAAATTGACACAGTGATTTGTTTACGAATGGGGAAAACCTACACGGCAAAAACCCCACTGGGTGATTTTTAGGTCATCACTCTCGAGAATCCACTATTATCAAAACAAGCGGTTACAAGTAAAAGAATCCCAGTACCTTATACCAACCTACAGTTGAACCCTTACCACAATACCTAATTGGACTTGTTTTGTAGTGACAATCTCACATTTTCAATGCACGGCTCCCAGTATGTGACTAACCAATAGATGTGCGGATCTAGTACACGACTTGATCACTAACTTGAGAAAGATGCTGGCTGCAAAGTTCTTCAGTTCATCACGTGATGAAGATCATGAAACTCCTTGGTCACAAAACCCTACGATGTACAAACACAGCAGCTTCTTCAAGAGATAGATGAACTAGGGCAAATTCTATCTCCGGTCATAATTTGCATGAACAAAACTTTGCTCTACACTTGTGCAACTTGTGCCACATTTGACGGCTCTCAAAATAATCCGTATATATGTTTAAGGTTGTGAGGAAAAAAAGCCTAAACACATACTCACGGATTGGAGTGAAATCAACTCTGAAAAACTAACTTTCATAAACCTCGATAGATAGCTGTCGAGCCACAAGCTGAAATAGCTTTTAAACCTCGACAGATGCTAGCTGTCGAGCTTTAAAAACTAGCACTTCTTCACTTGTTTCTTGGACAGACGTGAATGGCTTTAACACTTAATCTTGAAACCTTATTCCATGAAATATTAAACATATCCTAGATCTACCCAATTACAAGTAAAGTGTGTTTTGTCAAATGATTAGCCAATTACATAAAATATTGACATATGTTCCTAATATTGAATCACATATGTCCTAACAAAAGAAACTTTTAATAATGAGGAATTAAAACAAGGACATGTAGAACCTATAAAAGAAGAAACTCAATCTATTAACTAGGGAACTAATAATGAACCTAAGATGGTCCAAATTGGTAACACCCTAACCTCCTCTGAGAAGGATGCATTAGTCACACTACTGAAGGAATTCAAAGAGGTATTTGCATGGTCATACGAGGACATGCCTAGGATTGATACAAATATAGTGCAATATTGCATTCCTACAGACCCAGCCATGAAGCCAATCAAGCAGAAGCTGAGAAGGATGAAGCTAGAATGAACTCTCAAGATCAAGGAAGAAGTCGAGAAACAGTACAATGTGGGATTCTTAAGGGTGATAAATTACCCAGAATGGTTATCTAATGTGGTTTCGATACCGAAGAGGGATGGGAAGGTGAGAATGTGTGTAGACTTCAAAGACCTTATAAGACCACCCCAAAGGATGATTTTCCCTTGCCTCATATTGATATCTCGGTTGACAATATGACGGGACATGCATTGCTGTCATTCATGGATGGATTTTCGGGATACAACCAGATAAAGATGGCTCCGAAAGATATGGAGAAGACATCCTTCATTAATCCATGGGGGACATATTGCTATAAGGTCATGCCATTTGGCCCTAAGAATGATGGTGCCACTTACCAATGAGCAATCTCTACTCTGTTGCATGATTTGATACAAAAAGAAGTTGAAGTTTATGTGGATGACATAATAGTAAAGTCCAAAGACCATGAAGGGCACATATCAGCTTTATAGAAGTTCTTTGAGAGAATCCAATTTTATAAGTTGCGGTTGAATCCGAAGAAGTGCACTTTTGTTGTGACATTCGGAAAATTGTTGGGATTTATGGTAACCTAAAGAGGAATTAAGGTGGATCCTAGAAGATTAAGGCGATTGTAGAGATGAAGCCTCCAAGGACTGAGAAGGAGATCCGAGGGTTTTTAGGAAGGATACAATACATAAGCAGGTTCATAGCCCAACTTACCATGACATGTGAACCACTTTTTTGTTTGCTTAAGAAAGAAGTTCCCACAATATGGAATGAAAAATTCCAAGAAGCCTTTAAGAATATTAAGAGTTATTTGATGAAGCCAGCAATACTGGTTCCACCGGTACCTGAAAAGCCATTATTGCTATATATCACGACCACAGATACAACAATGAGGGCTTTGCTTGCTCAATATTTAGAGGAGTCTAGAAAAGAGAAGGCAATTTATTATATTAGCAAGAAGATGTTGGCTTATGAAGAGAAGTATACAACACTTAAAAAGACATGTGTAGCGCTTGTATAGGCTACCTGAAAACTCAGAAATTACATGCTTGCTTTCAAGGTTTTGTTGATTGTAAGAATGGATCCTTTTAAATATCTAATGGAGAAGCCGGTGCAAGATGGGTAGACAGCTAAATGGGTTCTACTTTTATCAGAATTTGATATCAAATATGTGACTCAGAAGTCTATAAAAGGAAGAGCAATTGCCGATCACTTAGCCCATTGTTCACCTAAAGAAGCCGAAGAAATCCAAGGAGACTTTTCGGATGAGGATATCATCGGGATAGGGTTAGAACCATGGATATCATTAGCATTAGAGTTCTCCTAATTTCTCCTAAAGGGACACACATGTCATTCTCTGGTTGGCTCAACTTTCGAGCCGCTAATAACACCACAGAATATGAAGCTTGCATTTTAAGATTACAAGTAGCCCTTAGTCTTGGGGTGAAAGAGTTGGAAGTGTATGGTGACTCAGCCTTGATAATTTCCTAGATTTAGAACAGATGGAAGATTAAGGAAGAAAAGCTAGTGCCTTATCATGAATGTCTTCAGAAATTCACATCAAAGTTTGGAAAGATTCAATACCAGTATGTGTCAAGAATGCAGAATCAGATTGTAGATGTTTTAGCAAAAATGGCATCCATGATGGAAAGGCCCAAGGAAGACCAAGCTCGGCTGATAATGCTAGAACAAAAGGAAAAGCTGGCTTATTGCGTATCAATAAAAGGAGATGAAGAAGTAAATGGGGAAGGGGAATGGTATTTAGATATTTTACAATACCTCAAGGAAGGGACATACCCGAAGTTTGCAGATAAGAATTGAATATCCAAAGGTCGTCCACTAATTACATTATCTGTGGTGAAAGGCTGTATAGAAGATTGTATAATGGAATTCATAGCCATTGTGTGACTGCCAAGGAAGCACATCAAATAATTGAGGAGGTCCATGAGTCAAGTTATGGGCCACATATGAATGCACACATGTAATCATGGAATATAATGAGATAGGGTTATTACTGGACTACTATGGAAGCAAACTGCATGGCTCATGTTCGAAAATGTCATCAATGTCAAGTTTATGGAGATCTAAAGCGCATGCCGCTGATGCCATTACATACCATGACTTCACCATGGCCATTCTTCATATGGGGGATAGACATTATTAGGAAGATTCACCCAACAACATCAAATGGTCATGAATTCATACTAGTAGCTATTGATTACTTCACTAAATGGGTGGAAGCTGCCTTGTATATGGTGTTGAACTCGAAGAAAGTTGTTCAATTTATTCAGACCAATATCATCCGCAGATATGGGATATCACATGAAAGTATATCAGATAACGGGCTGCACTTCAAGGGAGAAACAGAAGAAGCTACTTCGATAATTCAATATTCAACACCATAAATCATCGCCCTATCGCCCTCAAACGAATGGAGTAGTTAAGGCTGCAAATAAAAACACAGGGCAGATTTTGAAGAAGAGCATGAAGAATGGTGTGTTGTCGCAGGCAACCAAAAATAAAACCTATACTCCTAAAAATATATGTAGTGGTGTGAGTAAGGATTGTTCTCACAGAGAGTATCTAGCCTAGTTTTATCTTACGTGAACAAGGATGGGGTGTTTGAGTATAAAGAAAACAATTTTAAGAAAAACAACTAAGGAACAATTCAAATTAAAATATCAAAATCAATCAAAAGAACAAACCTTGGTCTAAGTCAACATCCACCGTTGGAATTTTACAACTGATCATTAATGCAAGTATATCAATTCACACTTTCAATATTCACCGTTGGAACTATTCTCCTATTTCTCCTTAGTCGCAATTAATTAGAAAACAAGCGATCTAATTAACCTTAACTACTAAACAACCCAAGATAGGTGCTAAAGGTTTAATTTAGTTGTAGCCTTAAGAATTAGAGAGATTGATGAAGCTAAACAACACAAGCACAAGCGGTGACATTTAATTTAGTCGAGCATTCTTCCTAAGATCTAATAATTTTTTACGCAGCAAATCATTAAATCTTGGTTGCTTCACAAATTATAGGGATAAAAAAAATTACATATTTGATATCTAACATAGCAGTAGATTGCAACGAATAACAAACTAGTAGGCCTCCCAGTAATTAAACGAGACAATCATGAAAATAGGCACAAAAGAACATCTGATACTCAAAGCATAAATTGAACAATAAAAACAAATTAGATCTCATAGTTTTATTGATTCCAAGGCTTCGTTTTCCTTCGACCAATTATAAAAGTTCAGCCATGCAGGGCCATGATGAAAACTAGAAGGAGAAGTTAGAGAAGAGGGGAGAGAGGCATGTGTGAAGTCTGATGATTTCCCTATTCCCTTTACACATTAATTCTCCGTATTCCAAGCCTACAAGATCTCCTCCAAATATTCTAAATATTATCCTAAAATAACAATATCCAAATTTGACTAATTAAGGAAAATACTAAAAATAAAATAAAGTCCTAATATAACCAGGAAAGTGGTGTTTTCAACTGGAATTTTTGTGTACCAGATTTGGAAACTTCCGAAAATAAACCGCATCAAATCTGCGTATTAGAATTGTAGGCTAAGGAACATTCTAGAATGTCAACAATGCAGGTGTAGCAACTTCAAGCCCGATTTGACCTTGATGCATCTAGTTGTAGAGATTTTTATTGGCGTTCCATAGCACTTTGAATCATCTCAATCGGAGCTCGGATGAGAGGATTATGCCCAGATTATGAAGTGATATTGAAACTATCCAAAATCGCCCAATTAGCTTCGTTTTACACTTAATGCCTCTATTTGCATCCTAAATAAAAATATAAGAATAATGAGTACATTTAGACACTAAATAAGTATAAAAGAATAAATATTAAGGGAGAAAAATATGACATTTTGCATTCTCATCAAAGAGCTACAAGGATTGGCATTAACAATTACCCTATGCACTTTGGGGGTGTATGACATCAATTCGTCCATCCATAGGAGCCACTTCTTATTCATTGGTGTATGGGATGGAGGTAGTCCTTCCCATTGAGATGGCTGTTTGTTCATTAAGAACAATGTTGGAGAGCGAAATCCCTGAAGTGGATTGGTTGCAGAGTAAGTATGACCAGTTATGCATGATAAATGAAAAGAGGCTTAAGGCCTTGTATCACATTCAAGGTTACCAAAGGAGACTTAGAAAAGCCTTTGACAAGAAAGTAAGAACTAGAGATTTAAAGACATGAGATCTAGTGCTGAAGGAGATTCAAGCCCTGATTCAGGAAACAAATGGGAAATTTAAGCAAAATTGGGTTGGTCCGTATATCATAAAGCAGATATACTTTGGGGGAGTAGTAAGGTTGATGGACTTAGACGCAAACCCTTTTACTGAGCCAACTAATATGGATCAATTGAAGAAATACCATGTCTGAGGTGGTAGTTTGAGGAATGGCCACGTCTAAAGTGGTTGTGGATTATGTCATTTTCTTTCTTCAGTTCGGGGGAAAAGAAATAGCTAGGTTGAAAATCCGAATGGGCAGCCTAAGCAAAACTTAAGGCTAAAAATGGTAGATTGAAAACCCGAAAGGGCGATCTACACAAAATGAGAGTAAAAAAAAAAAAAAAAAAAAGAGAGTGAGAGTGAGAGAGCCTGCTAGGTTGAAAACCTGAAAGGGCGGCCTCGGCACAAATTAAGGCAAATAAAAATGAATTACGTAATGACCTGATCCTTCTACCAAGGAGGTATGTAAGCAACCATATATTAGTCCGGTCACAACTTACGCAAACCTACCATTTACCCGTCAAGTACCAAATAAATAAATAAATAAATAAAATTTTGCCAAGATTTAGCCATTCCATCAACACAAACCATGCCATTACATAAACCAAACCCTAAACATAAAACCAAACCCTAAACAAAAAACCAAACCCTAAACAAAACCCTAAAGCTGAAAGCCCTAAATAATTCCTAAAGCTTAAAGTTTCAAACTAACTTTTTAAATAAACAAGTTCAAAGCCAAAAAAAAAAAAAAAAAAAAGAATAAAGTCTTCTTCAGCTTTTTCTTCTTTGATTATTCATTGGTTCCATCTATAGTAAGTATCCTATCATCTCTATCTCTCCTTTTGAATTCATAGTTGTTATCCCCTTGCTTGCCCTTGTTATCTTCAAGAATCTGTTTTCTCATAGAAACCATGTCAGGCTCTTTATCCCTAATCTTGCTCACCAACAAGTTAGAGTATTCCATGGTCATCTTGTGAAAGTAAACCTTAACAAAAGATTGATCTACTCGGTCAGCCATGTTCAAGCCCAACAGCATGTTCCTTACACAAGTAGGACTTGTGTCCACTAGAATAAAAGGTTTTCTTCCTCTACCACCAGGCATCCCTTGCTCATATTGGAATTGTCTCAAGAGTCTATCAGCCTTATAGAAAGTTGCCCTGCTTAATCCAACCAAGAAGATATGATCTGATCCCGGAGATTGCAACAAAAAGGGTGGGCACTTCCACCAATAACAATCCTATCGAATTGAGATATTGGATTTCTTATCCAAAAATTTCACCCAGTTGCTTTCAGTCTGACACTTGGACCATAATTGGCAATAATGGGTGTAGCTATCATGTTCAGTCTTTCCATCAACCATATTTGCAAAGTCAAGGGACTCCCGAGGAATTGTTGTGATTCTCCACCAAGAAATACAGAGTCCAGCCCTAAAAGAGTTTCTGTTAAGATCAGAGAAGTAGGATTATCACCATCCCTAACTTGACTCACAATACCTATGGCTCGAGCATCTACAAAACTAGGTCTTCCAAAGCAAGGCAAGAATTCTCCCATAAAGCAAAGAGCTAAACCAAAAAATTTCTGCATGTTGTCAGACAAACCATGAGTACATTTATCAATAAGCCTTATGACAATTGCATGAAGATTCACCATATGGCCTTTAATCATGCTACTGGTAATCAAAGTAGAAAGGCCTAGGGCGTCAGATAAAATCTCCCTATGCTGGGGATCACAAGAAACTGCTACAGATTTTTTGTCAGGCTTATAACACAAAATAGCAGAAAATTCTTCGATTGTAGGACAAAGTTCAGTAGTGTTAAACTAGAATACATGGTCTTTAGTATCCCAAAACTTCATGGCGGCACAGAGAAAATCCCAATTGGTCTTGACATTCCTTAGAGGCTTGATCCCCTCTAGCTTATAGGCAGTGAAATTGGTCTTGGTGACAAAATCGAAGCTACGAACCCATCTATTGATAGCATGTGTGATTGAATAAGGAGGATTTTAATTGTTGGCCATGAATAATTGTTGTATATGATTGCTTTTTTGATAGCTTTGATGCAGAAATTTGTTTGCATGTTTAATGCTAAGATAGGTTCTCCTAGTCTCTAACCATGTTTAAATAAGTTTAGAGAGTTTGAAGCTGACTGGGAAAGTGTTTCATAGACTAGAATGGATAAAAATATTTTTCAAAGAACAAAAAAAATAAGGAAAGCGCACCAAAAACTGCAAAAAGTCAAGGCAAGATTGGGTGCACCAATCGCCACCCCAAGGTGCCAATCGGCACTCCAAGAGTGCTGATCGGCACTTCCCAAGTGCCGATTGGGACCTAATCCCCCCACAGGTGTTTTGTCTTAATTAGTGTTTTTGGGTAGGTTTTTGTTCTGTTTTGTCTCCATTTTTCACTCTAAAAGGGAGTTGTGTAATAAAACTCCTCAGAATTTCATATTGATTGTCAAACTGGGGCATTTAGCCATGCCTCATCCATTTTTCAAAAAATCATCATCATCATCATTTGTTTCAAAAAGAAAAAAGAGGAATTAGCCAACTCAAAATTTTTCAAAATTATGCATAAGTTTTCAAACTAGGGGCATTTAGCCATGCCTTATCCCCTTCTCTGAAACAAACCAAATCAATCATCTCTTTTTCAAAAAAAAAAAAAAAAAAACTTTGTTATTCTAAAAAATAACCATGCATAAATTTTCAAACTAGGGGCATTCAGCAATGCCTCATTCAAGTGAGCACAATCATATCCAAAGCGGTCAGATAAGTTCAAATTATACACTACAAACCTTCATTGGTGAATTCTAAACTTGTCCCATCTAAATTCTAGCAAGGCTAAAGTCATCTAAGGACAAGGAGCTAAAAGTGGAAATTAATACAAATTGTCTGACTAAGGAATATTTTGTCTCTTGCAGGAAAATTAAAATACAAGTCAAGCGTCATTCGTACTTCAAGTCCGCCTTTGGGAATATCTTCTAGACCCACCCCTAGAAGAACCACCCTCTATGTCTCCTTCTCACTCTTTACTTGCATAAAACTGAGATTCTTGTTGCCTGCTCTAAAATTCAAGGTTTTTGATTCTTTCTTCAAAGATCTTGTGTTGGCCTCCACATTCGCCATTCAATTGCTCTACAAAATCATCAAAGACAGGTGTAAGTTCATTACTATGAATTTCAAGCAAAAAATCAGTAAGGCAATGTCATCTTTTACCCAATTCACTTCATTAAGCACATATTGGGAAGACTGTGTGCGTACCACCAACTGCAAGCCTTCAATCATATGCATGCTTTCTTCCACGAGATCAACACCCACCTAGAGCATAAGGCCACAAGTTCAAAAACAACTAAATAGAAAAAGAATGAGGCAGGAGACTAAAGGATTTGGAAATGTACCGAGCTAGTCCAAGGGACATTTAGGGTATACTCCGGCCGGTCTAGATCCACAGAGCTGAAATGGGGAGGACTCTCATCTCCAGAAGATGAAGCCTAAAAATGCAACATTCAGGCGTTTTCACGAAGGACAAAACAAAGAAAATGAAAGATGATGATGCGAGTCATGATGCAAATTGATTTGGAAAAGAAAGAAAGTCATCGATGCTCCAGAAATGTCAGCTAAGCGACCCTGTGAGCCAGGATAAATTCAAGATAGTTTCCTAGTATCCCAGGAACGATGTGGCCAATCTGAGCACGAGCAATTTCTTCATTCGTCAGAAGGACTACCAACTGGATAGATGGACAAGGATGGGCAGGAATCATTTCAGGAGGGTACATGTGTTGAACCTGATCTCATACACGATCACCAAGATACCAATACCTCCTATGGCCACATTCAAATAGCACTTGAAGATCATTCAACTCTTGAGCCCATGCACACTCATCATGCTTCTCACATCCAAGCCAAGGATTTTGGACATCTGAACATCACAAAGAACCCAAAAGGGATCACACCCAAAAGACACCTAATCTCCATTGGTGAAATGGAATCATTACCTTCAATTCTCTCACTGCCCAATTTTAAGCCAGTGATGGCTGAGAAATCATATAGTGTCAACATCACCTCGCCAATACCCAAAAAATGAAAGGTACAAGTGGTATCCGAGATTCGCTCAGACAATGCAACTAGTTGAAGATCCTTATATTTAGTAGTGTCATAATCCAAAAGAGCTTGGAAAAAGGTTTGGAAGCCCGCTTCATTGATGACATATCTAATGTTTGGGGATAACGTTGCCCACTTGTGCTTCAGCAACTGTAGATTACCCTAGCTCTTGAGATTCTACAATTAACAAGGATACCCCACATGAGAAATATAAACAAACAACAAAGACAAAAAGAAAAACCATATAAACCAAAAAAGCAATCAACGAAACAAAGCTTAGCCAATAATCATGATATTCACAAAAATACCTTGTTCCAAAAATACTACATCAAACTCCCAATAAACAAATACAGATGCCCCTCACAAAAATTAGCCATGCCCAAATGCCATTTCACCAATTTAAATCCTTCATCCCCATAAAATCATTGAACAATTACTCAAACATATACCCATGAAAAATAATACCCACAAGAAAATTCCACACCCATGAAAAATAATATCCAAAGAAAATTCCATACCCATGAAAAATAATACCCAAAGAAAAATTTCTTTCCATACCCAAAGGAAAAAAATTTCATACCCATGAAAAATAATGCCTACACATCCCAACAAAATTTCCATACCCATCAAAAAATGAGTTTACTCAATCATGTCTACACATCAAATTCTCATAATTTCATAACCATTGAAAACCAAAAAAAAAAAAAATCAAGTCAAAATTCATCCAACAATGCCCAAAGCTACATACAATGTAAAGCTCCATAAATCATCAACATTGTCTAAACTTGACAATATCAAACAACTCAACAATTCAAAAATGCCTCAAAAATCAACATGACCACACAATGATTTCCATCCAAATCATACAATATCCAAAAATTCCCACAAGAGCAAACAACAACAAAATGACAATGCCCCACCATAAAGTTCTCAACCAAACAAGAAATCAACAAATTTACTACAAAAAAAAAAAAAAAAAAAAAAAAAAAAAAAACAAAGAATGAGCTCACCTTGAAATCTTTTTTGGGTGAGTGTGGAGCATGGGTGCTTCGGTCTTAAAGGAGTCCCTCTTCATCATGGGTTTAAAAAATGGGTTTTTCCCTAGAGATGCAGAGATGAAGGTTTGAAAATGGGTTTCAAAAATGGGTTTTGCAAAGATGCTCAAAAACTTAAGGATCTGAAGAAATATTCAAAGGGATGATAGAAATCAAGTTTAGAAGCTTGGAGAAGTGATTTTCTAAGCAAGAAATGGCATGGGAAAAGAGAAAATGCAAAAGGAATGGAGCTTGGAATAGTAACAATGAAGGAAGAGGAAGAAAAAAAAAGATGATGGAGCAAAAAGAAAAAGGGGGCAAAAATTTCACGCCCCCCACCCCCCCCCCCCCCGGGGTTGTCTCTTTTCATGTGATGTTGCTGAGTCAACTCAAGTTTGACCGAGTTAACTCAATCAAACTTGAGTTAACTCATCCAAAAAAAAAAAAAAAAAAACAAAAAAAATTGGAAAAATGGATGAAATAGAAAAATGAGTAAAAAAAATGAAAATGAAAAAAATGTGTGAAATAAAAAATGAAATGGAAAGAAGGAAAAATGAATGAAAAAAAAAAAATATAGGGTGAATGAAATGAAAAAAAAAAATGAATTAAATGAGAAAATTTAAATAAATAAAAAAGATGAAGAAAAAATGGTTTCTAGAATTTTTCAAAAAGGTTTTCAACATCTGTGGCATTAATTTTGTTGGAAAAAGAGAAGAAAAGAAGGAAGGAAGAGAAAATTGTCAAACAAATTACTCAAGTTTTGAAATAATAAAAAAAAGGAAAAAGAGAGAAGTAAATAAGAAAGGGAAAGGAAAAAAAAAAACAAACAAGAAGAGAAAAAAATTTCACAAGGACAAAATTGATCAAGTGAATCAAAAGAGAACAAAAAATTCCCTAAGTGTGCATAAAGTCTCAGTCATCAAAATTCTTTTTTTTTTTTTTTTTTTTTTTTTTTTTGCAGAGTTTCAAACCAAGCTGAATATAGTTCTTAGTTGCCTCCAAATTTTTAGATTGAGCCGAATATAGTTCTCAATTGCCTCCATATTTTTAGATTAAGCCGAATATAGTTCTCAGTCGCCTCTAGATTTTCAGATTAAGCCGAATATATTTCTCAGTTGCTTACAAATTTTCAGACCGAGCTAAATATAGTTCTCAGTTGCCTCCAAATTTTCAAATTAAGCCGAATATAGTTCTTAATCACCTCCAAATTTTCAGATTGAGCCGAATATAGTTCTCAATCGCCTCCAGATTTTCAAATTGGGCCAAATATAGTTCTCAATCCCTTCCAGATTTTCAAACAGAGCTGGATATAGTTCTCAATCACCTCCAAATTTTCAAATAAAGCCGAATATAGTTCTCAGTTGCCTCCATATTTTTAGATTGAGCCGAATATAGTGCTCAGTCGCCTCCAAATTTTTAGATTAGGCGAATAGAGTTCTCAGTCTACTTCCAGATTGGGCGAATACAGTTCCTGGTTACCTTACTTCAGATTGGGCAAATATAGTTCTCAGTCTACTTCCAAATCGAGCAAATACAGTTCTTGGTTACCTAATTTCAGATGGGGCAAATATAGTTCTCAGTCTACTTTCAGATTAGGTGAATATGGTTCTTAGATTACTTCCAAATTGGGCGAATATAGTTCTTGGTCAACTCACTCCAAATCAAGCAAATATAGTTCTTAATTGCCTCATTAGAATTCAAGATTTTATCCAGGTTCATCAATTATCAAGTAAATTAGATGTCCATTGTTCTCAATTTTTTTTTTTTTTTTTTTTTTTTTTGTAAAACAATAAAACACTAGTTCTACACCCAAAGGTTCTAGGTTATAGGGCTAGAAAATCTTTGAAAAGTCAACCTCGATTAAATTATGGTTGCTAAAATCAGTATCTTTGTTTTACATTGACATTCGATTTTTAAGCTCTGTCAATGAGGGGCATTCTGTAGACACCTGATTTTGCACCCATAATTTAGTTTTAGAAGATTACTAAAATGACCATTTCAAATACCCAAAAGTCATAGTTGCATTACATGCATTAAATCATTCATTGCATATCATAAAAATGATCTTGAGATTCTAACAGTCGTGACAGTATGCCCGATTCCCAAATCGGACCGTTGGATTGAAGGAGTGTTAAGCAATCTCCCACTTGGAGGAGTGTTAAGCAATCTTGTATTGTGGACTCCACTATGGAAGCTGAGTACGTTGCTACTTATGAAGCAGCAAAGGAAGCTGTATGGCTCAAGAAATTCCTTTCTGACCTTGGTGTAGTGAGAATGGTGCAAGTTCCCACCACATTGTTTTGCAAAAATAGTGGAGCAGTTGTACAATCCAAAGATCCAAGGAATCACAAGAAAGGAAAGCACATTGAAAGAAAGTATCACATTATTTGAGACATTGTTGCTAGTGGAGATGTGGTGGTAGCAAAGATTGAAAGTGCAAATAATCTAGCAGATCTTTTTACCAAAGCCTTGCCTCAAAGGACTTTCAAGTCGCATTTAGAGGGAATGGGAGTTAGATTAGTGCACAATAGTCTTTAGGGCAAGTGGGAGATTGTTAGGATTAGTGCCCTTAAATCCTATTGTATGATGCTATGTATGATATTAAGTATGACATTATGTATGACTTAGTATTATGTTTAATAAAGTTGTTTTATTATTATCTAAAATAATGGTAACATGAATATTCGAACATTATCATTTAGTCCATGAGATGCATAGTTTGTGATTTATGTGATTTAGTCACAGAAGATATAAGTCACAAGTTCTTTGTAAACTCAGAATTTTAGTTTGTAGTCGGTCATGAAATTGGGCATTTCATCTGCAAAGACTATAACATATCAACTAGGATGATTTGTCTTGATCATGGAAGTGGAGACTTCTAGTTGATATGTGGATATATTTTAAAAGTTAAGATATATTGAACTAGACCACTATGAGATTTATTATTCTCCTAACGAATATCATATGAATAATAAATCTCACGACTTCTAAAACTGAAGTATGCATGTTTTTAGGGTATTCAAAAGAAACAAAGGGTTATTTATTCTATAATCATAAAGATAACAAAGTGTTTGTTAGCACACATGCTAAATTTTTGGAAGATGATTATATGAATAATTTTGATCCTGAAAATAAAGTTATTTTGGTTGAAATGAATGAACCTGTAAATGAACAACTAATAGATGAAACTAGGGATGATGTGGTTGTATTAGATACACCACAAGATACTACTGATGAAATGACTAGTACACACGTGCCTCGTCGTAGTGGGAGAATTGTTCAGCTTCCTATAAGATTCATAGGTTTGGGAGAAACTCATGAAGCAATCTCAAAAGAGGCTGAATCGGATCCCTACACTTATGAAGAGGCAATGAACGATATAGATGCACATCATTAGGTCAAAGCTATGAAATATGAATTAGATTTCATGTATTCCAATCAAGTTTGGGATCTTGTAAAGGCGCCTAACGGCATTAAACCTATTGGTTGCAAATGGGTTTACAAGAGGAAGAGAGGGATAGATAGAAAGGTTGAAACCTTTAAAGCAAGGCTAGTGGGGAAAGGGTACACATAAAAAGAAGGTATTGATTATGAAGAAACCTTTTCACCAATGCTTAAATCTATCAGATAGTGTGTATCAAAATTGACAGTTCAGCAAAACAAAATGTTCCATGGGTATTTCGCGGGAAGGCCTTACCCGCGAGACACTCACAAAAACCAGCTGTAACCAACTTGTCCTAACTCTTCGCATTCCAGTCATGTGCAGGGCACATGCTTCACTTCGCGGGAAGCTTAGCCGCGAGATACCCGCGAAAACAGCTTTAGTCTTCATGCCTTGAGTCTTCACACACACTCACACAACCCTTACAATGAAATCCCACAGATAATACAGGGTACAGAAGATTGAACATAATTACAATCAAATTTGACTCGGAATTAAAACCAACATAAATAGTTGCAAATTACAACTTTACAATCTCCCTATTTGGTTATTCCGTGACAAAACCCCTAAAACAAACTCTAGACTTAAACGTGAGTTTGGAAACAGTGGCAAAACTTACTCACACCTAATCTAGTAGCTGTGAGGCACTTGCATGTATATACCTGTAACCTGAAACACTCACACACAAACCAAACTTTCATTAAGCTTATGACAAGTTGAGTACATGGTACGTATATGAGCAAGTAAAGTGTGATCAAGTTTATAAACTATAAAGTAGTTAAGTATATCTTGATCATACTAGAACAGTCATTAAAGAATGACTACAATGAATATTTAGCTAGTAAATGCAATAACCAGACACGCAATGCAATAAAGACCAATTGCAATGATCAATTGCATGTCCAACACACAACCAATGTAGAATACACGAAGTATTTTCATCTAGGATACAAAATCCTACTAAGGTACAAGTGTGAGGTACTTAAGATAGTTTTGCAACATCTAAAAATACAAAATAATAATAATAATAATAATAATAATAATAATAATAATAATAAAATGCTACAAAAGCAATGAGATAAACACATGTACTAAATAATAAACAGAAATATAAAACCAGAGTACATAAACTTTAAAGAAGAACAATAAAAACTGTAAACAAACAGCAGCAACTATAAACAAACAACAACTTCTAGCTATTCCTCCCCCTATCACTACACTCCCCCTATCAACAACACCATCTCCCCCTTTTTGTCATGGAATAGCTAGTCTCCATGTTCTTCTAGCTTCCTTTGAGTTTGGTCCAACTGAGTCTGAAGAGATGCGAACTTTATGTCAAAGTGAATGTGCTGGGAGTGCATGATGGTAGCTAGTCCAGATATTTTGGTATTAATCTCTTGAAGTGCAGCCATGATGTTGTCTATATGTTCATCATAGGCATGGGAGGTAGAGCTTGAACTTCCCAGAGTAGCATGACTTTCTTGCGTGGAACTCTTTTTGGTGTGACTCATACTGGCATGAAGTGTGCGGATGTTAATAGGACTTGGCTGAGGATATGGATGCTCATCTTCTAAGGGATGCACGCCTTTAAGCTTCAAAATCTTTGAGATAAGGTGGAAGAAAGGAAGACAATTCCTTGAAGCAGTTCATTCAGTCGTTTTTGCCAAGATGTGAGAAATATGAGAACACACATCAATCTCCTCGTCAGTGATCAAATCATGCAAGAATAATGCGCGACCAAAATTCATGTACCCAGTGCTTGACAAAGGATAGAGATTGCTAAACATGATCATCATGAGTAACCTTAATTCTAGAGATAGAGATGCCACACTTATTGACTTTCCATTGGATGCGAACTCCAAATTCTCTCCTAAAGCTTCTCAAAGAACCTCCTCATCCGGATTCAACTCATCATATATAGGTAGTGTAGTGAATATTGGCCGGTTAATGTGTAGGATCTCCACTAGATAAACCGGTGTTACTGAGAAACTCTTTCCTCTAACCCAACATTTTAGCTCATCTCCTTCAACAATGGCATTAGCATAGAACTCTTTCACCAAGTTCTCATATGCATCATCAAGATTGGAGAGGAGAAAGTTCCAATCCTTGGTGGCAAACCATCTGGGAATATTGGTGTCAAGAAGAGATGGCTGATCAACGGCCCTTTCAACCAACAACGGAGCTTCCCTAAAGTAGTTCTCAAAGTTCTGACATGCAGCATAGGATCTAAAATAGTTCGGATCAAAAACTCCAATCGATGATCGAGTCCTCTTTTGGCCTTGGTGAGAGGTTATCAACATCAATCATAGGCTCTTTTCCTTTGCTGCAACCTCCTTTAACAATTGACATCTTGAATGGAGACATCTACACACATAAACAGAAAACAAAGAAAAGAAACAAGTGCAAAAACACAAAAACAGAGCACAAAACTTGATTAGATTCAAGTTAGTCCAAAACATAAGTATAAATACTTAAAGCAGAACACACAAAATGTTATAACAACATGCTATAAGTGCTAAAACATATAAACATAATCAAAATGTAAGAAAATTGCAACTATGCATGTGTGTGCATCTACTGTGCATGAGGTGATGCATGGTGTGTGCCTAGTGTGTGCCTCGGTGATGCATGACAAGGCATTGTGAGGCACATGATAGGCACATTGTGTAAAACACACACCCAAAGATTAAAACATGTCAAGCAAGTTTAATCAAGCGTAAACCCAAATAATGAAACTCAATTGAGTCCAAAACACCACAAAAATGTCACTTGAACATTTTGACAAACACTTGGCATGCAACACTGCACTACATTAATGGACAATGCATGAACACATAGAAAAATGCCTCAATACAAGTTTAAAATGCCAGAAAGGGCCAACACAGATACACACAAATCAAATGGGACTCAGCCCAATCAAAATTTTGAAAAAATTTTGCTTAAAAATCATGAACCCAACCCCTTTTTCGAAAATCCCCAATTTTAAAAACCTAAGTTAATTTCTGCATAATCTAAGACAAAAATGAAAAGAATGTTTAAGAAAACATACCTTGAAGTTGATTTTGCAGAAAATAAGCTTGAAATAGATGAGGTTTTAAGAGAAAAATAGATTTGGGTTGAGAGAGGTTCAAGAGAGGCAGTGCAAGGGAAATAGAGAGTGTTTCAAAGAAATTGTCACATCAACCTTATAAAACTGAAAACACACGTTTTTTGCAGGTTAGGCAGTCACGAAATTAGTCGCAAAAAACACCACTGAAGCATAGAAGCTTTCGCGAGAAGCTTTTAGTCGCAAAACAGTTGCGATAGCCTCTATATGAAACTTGTGTTTTTCCAGTTTTTGCCTAAAAAACATTTCGCGGGAAGAGTTTAGGCGTGAAATAGTCGCGATACTCTTTGTATGAAAATGAGATTTTTTTGATTTCCCATAAACTCTTTTCGCGGGAAGCTCATAGTCACGAGCTTCTCGCGAAAATGCCTCTAAACAGGTTTTTGTAAAACAACACAAAAAATTGCATTTTGAACAAAAACTAAAAGCACGAAAGTATAAAATCACTTTCAAAAACATATAAAATACTCAAAAATATTTTTGGGTTTGATCGGCAAGCAATTGAGCATACACATCATATTTGAACATGTACAATCAAAAAAATGAGATAAGCATTAATTGAACTAAGTCTTGTGTGTTGTGGGTGAGTATCAAATGTGGAATAGTCCATAGACCAGAGTGAAGTTTCAATGATCAATTCAATCAAGTCATACACAACCGATATTAAGTCAAGTGGACAATCTCAATTATAGAAATGAGCATATATGACCTCCCACAAGAAAATGATTACAAATCTTAAAAGCTTTTCATTTGGCTTTTGCACAAATCATAACATTTGATCTTTTTGAACAATACATCTCATTTTTGAGATCGGTGCTTGAAATTTTTGATATTTCAACATTGAGAGATGGCCTTTGGCTTTTTGAGCACCATACATTACAATTTAAAATGTCACTTTCCCTTTTTCCTAGTCAAATACTAGTATGTGAGATGGCTTTTGCAGCTCATTATCTCTTTTCAATTTGAGATTTACATTTGTTAAGCTCTTTATGCAAAAACATAAAAATAAGGTGGGAAGAGATATAGGCACAAGTCTGTGCAAGTATCAAGACCATCAAGACTATTGACCAATCATTCATGACAAGCTTGAAGACCTATTTACAATAATCACACATAGTTTTCAAGATTTCTCCCACAAAGGTATATGTGCATACAAAACAAGCTAAGCTCGTAAATGCACAACGCCATTAGTATGAAGGTACTAGGCCAAACTCACATGCGATATACACAACACAAGCGATCAAACTTTTTGAAGATTTTTCAATTTTTATAGGTTTATGAATTTTTGAACACACTCAAAAACATAACAAGTAAAAAAAGATCAACAAAACAAGTACAAAACAAAACTTGTAAAAGAAACATGCTATAAACCGGAAGCAATTGACATAAGTTGAATTATGCATGTCATGATGCATGAACCTGTGACCCTAAACATCAGAAGTATTAATGCATGGGTATAGAGGGTGATCATGCATAAGTACCCTTCTTCACCCACTCTTTACGAGTATTTTGGGTGAAAGCCTTAGATGGCGGGGTACGACCAACATAAATTTCAAATCTTGGAGTGAAGCTAGCAAGGCACAGTGATATGTTCTTCAACATTTCCATAACATCTCCAATGAGATGTCCTTCACTATCTCCCTTAGCTTGTGCTCCCTTTGGTCTTCTCCTTGAACTTTCTTGACCACGCATAGAATCAGCCTTCTTGAGTGCATGAAGCTTGAAACAATTCGGCCTGGTGTGTCCTTGTGTGCCACAATGATGACACAAGTGCTTTACTTGAGGCCCCCTTTGATTTTTGGGTAATGACTTCCTTTTTTCCTTTGGCTTTTTACCAATTGGTCTCTTTACTACAGCAGGGGTCTCAATCTCAGGCTTCACTTCTTTAAGTTTCTCAACATTCTTGGCTGAAACAAACTTCACTTCCTTCTTGGGTTCGCTGCTAGAACTTCCTTCTCCGGTATAGCCCAAACTAGTCTTATCATGTGAAGATTTTTGGGAGGACAGCACATTGTCAAGTTTCTTGGTGGAGATGTACTCAACCTTGACATTTGCTTGAATAATTTCAAGTTCAAGAAACTTGATCTTAGAATAAGCTTCAACCAACTCTACCTTGAGTCTTTCTTCTTCACACTTTGATTCCTTGAGTTGCACAAGTATACACCTATGCTCTTCTTCAACCTTTTTCATCTTTTTCACAGCAAGGTTAGCAACTTTGGCACATTTGCCACAATCTTCCAGCAAAGAATCATATGCTTCTTGAAGGTTGTTCTCCCCTTCATTTTGGCACACGTCTTCATTTTCCGATTCTTCAATTTCCTCATCCTTAGAAATATTACCAAGTTCATCAACCAAATTTCTCAAATCATCCTTTGAATCAACTAAGGCAATAGCCATAAAGGCTCTATAATTCCCTTCACTGTCACATTCTCCTTCAGTGTCTGAATTTGAGCTGTCAAAATCACTAAGGGTAGTGGCAAACACTTTACCTTTCCCTCTCAAATAGTTGGGACACTCCTTCTTGAGATGTCCATGACCATCGCATTCATAACACATGATGCCTTGAGGGGATTGAGAATCATTCCCATCTTTCTTCTTGAACTCCTTCCTATCACCTTTGGAGGATGAAAACTTCCCTCTGCTGAATGGTTTCCCACTATTCTTCATCTTCAGAAATTTTCAGAAGTACTTTGCCAGGAATGCTACCTCCTTCTCCACATCATCTTCTTCGAAGGAGTCATCCATTCTTTCGGTGATGGTTTTAAGAGCAAGAGATTTGCTCGACTTATGATAAGGCAGTTCCAGCTCATATGTTTGGAGAGAGCTCTTCAATTTTGATCTCATCCAAGTCTTTACTCTCTTCCATAGCTGTGACTTTTGCTTGGAAACTCTCTGGTAAGGACTTCAAAATCTTTCTCACTACCTTAGCATCCTCAATCTTCTCACAGAGATTAAGTTTAGCAATTACAATTTCGTTGAGCTTCCAATAGAATGAATCAAAAGACTCATCATCTCCCATCTTGAGCTCTTCAAATTTGGTGGTAAGCATCTAAAGTTTTGTGTTCTTAACTTTCTTGGTACCCTCATAGGTAGTCTCAAGAATAGTCCAAGCTTTCTTGGCTATCTCCACATGCGATATCCTGTGAAATTCATCTATAGACACACCATAAAATATAGCGTTAATAGCCTTACTGTTTGCATTAGCCAAACCAAGGGCTGCCTTGTCCCATTCGGAATTGGCTGTCGTGGGTTTAACATACCCATTCTCTATGGAGTCCCATACCGACTCATCTATAGCACAAAAGAAAGCCATCATACGAACCTTCCAAAATGCATAGTTGCTCCCATCAAAGAATGGTGGGGCATTGAGAGATTGTGATCAGTCCATCACAAAAAGGTCAAGGATCACACTCAAGTAATTAAACCACAATGAATGTATCTGTTCTGATACCAATTGAAAGCTCGAAAATGTGTTAAAAACACAAGAGCTGTTTAGACCCCCAAATTAAAGTTACGGCTCGATTAATTTTACTATAACTTAATACTAAGTGTGGAATAAAGTAAATGCGAGCGGATAAACAAACAAGCTACTCTAACCTATAATTATTATAACACGGCAGTAAAATGAAAGGTAAAAGAGTAAGGAAGAAGAATGCAAATACAAGATAACACGCCGATGAGTTATTGAAAAGGAAACCGAAGAACTCGACGAAAAACCTCTTCGCCGCCCTCCAAGCGATAATCGATCCACTAGATAATTAGTTGGGATACATGGGTTAGCAAGAGACCCTCAAATCCTAATCTACCTGATACACCTAAGCCCTCCAAACTCCTACTCCAACAAGGATTCTCGGAACCATATCTTGTCTAGCTCTCCGGATCCCGCAATACGCCAGATTACATCTGCCAAAGCGTGGCTTCTTCCAATGCTTCCCAACAGCACCAAAACCTCACTTGATACTCTAAAAGGGTGTGGTAAGTGTTTAGGCTATCAACCTCTCAAGTGTATGGAAATGAAGAGGTAAGAATTGAGGAAAATCCACAAGCAATTTTGTAGAGAATTGTGGGTATAACAATCTCTGACTCTCAAGGTTTGTGGCTAGGGTTTTCTCTCAAAAGAACTCCTCAACATCTGTGGGTAATGTGGGTATATATAGTGTGGGTACAGATAGTGTGTATCAGAAATGACAGTTCAGCAAAACAGAATGTTTCGCTGGTATTTCGCAGGAAGGCCTTACCCACGAGACACTCGTGAAAACCAGCTGTCACCAACTTGTCCTGACTTTTCACATCCAGTCATGTGCAGGGCACATGCTTCACTTCGCGGGAAGCTTAGTCGCGAGATACTCGCGAAAACAGCTTTAGTCTTCATGCCTTGAGTCTTCACACTCTCTTTGTCACACAAAACCCTTACAATGAAATCCCACAAATAATATAGGGTATAAAAAATTGAACATAATTACAATCAAATTTGACACGGAATTAAAGCCAAAATAAATAGTTGTAAATTACAACTTTACATTTTCATTATGGACCATTTCCATGAGGAAAATCTTGGGGCCTGTCTTACACTTGTGAGCTAAATGCCATTTCTCCTCACAATAATAGCATAAGCCCTTCTTTCTCCTCTCTTATATTATTGCAGGGCTAATTTTATGAATTGAAACTCTAGGTTTGGAATTTGATATGGGGAGTCCAAGTATTGATGGTTTGGTTTGTTGCACCCTATATCTCCTGGTTTGAAGGCACCTCTCCTACTACTAATCTAGTACTCCTCTTGGATCTTTGCTAATCCAAAGGCTTGATGCAGAGAAGACGGATTAAGCATTCTAACATGTAATCTAATTTCATCTCTAAGGCCACTCAAGAAACAACTCAACCTGTGTGATTCAGATAACCCTTTAATTCTATTTGATATAACCTCAAATTGAGCTTTGTAATTAGACACAGTTGAAGTTTGCTTAAGTTTGGTAAGGCATTCCATAGGATCATCATTAGCACTTGGCCCAAACCTAGTGTGAAGTGTGCCTTTAAGAAAGATTCCCACCCATCAAAACTATGCATCCTAGAACCACACTAATGCAGATACTTCTATGGAATAGGAAGCCATGAGAATCCTCTCATGATTGGGGATATCATAGTACTTGAAGTATTGTGTGGCCTTATAGATCCAGCCTATTGGATCTTCCCCATCAAACCTAGGAAATTCTAATCTTATTTGCTTAGGGAATGAACCCATACCTCCATTGGTCATCGTTGATTCATCTTTGTTATTGCTATTAGTGGGTTTGGTTAGTAGAATTCTTTAACAGCCTCAGATAATTGGGTAAGTTGCTGTGTTATGATCTCCATAGCTCTTTGATGTTGATCTTGTTTCAGTTTTACCCCAGCAACTATCTCAGATAATTGGAAATATCTGGTGCTGGTACCTTCTGCCATGGCTGGATTGTTGCTCTGATACCAATTGCAGTAAACATTCTTGACTACTTCAAGGGAGTCTTCCTCTAAGAACTAGAAAGAGATAAGGAAGGAAGAAAAATAGAGAGATTCAAGAAGAAAAGCTGTAGTCTTATTTTCTCATGCCTCTATTCTGTCACCTTACAAGTATTTATGCGTGAGGTTCTCTTTACCATAGCAGCAGCTAACTAATTGCTTACATCAATACTAATCGACAATTACATCAGCACTAACAAACTATTAGCTTTAGCTATTTACTAGTAAAATAACAGCACATCACACAAGCTGACGTGTCAGCTTCATTGCGAAGCTTACTATTAGTACCGGGTCAGCCGTGGTATATTTAAAGTATGATCCAAAACCTAGGATGTGAGAATATGTGGAACACTACTTGACATAATCCAGATGACAGTTGAGGATTTCTCTATTTCCAGTCTCATTTCATGCACACTTTTTTTTTTAATGAGTTGGTTCAGTCATTATATTGTGTTCACTTCCAGTTTCAATTGTTGATGTTTAGCGTCTAAAATACCAATTGCTATGTGCTAATTGGTTTTGTTTGTTAAAAAGATCCACAGCATGCTGCTTTTCATGATGAGGAATGGGGAGTCCCAGTCCATAATGACAAGTATGTACCTCAAAAAAAATGTTCAGATTACCTTCTGGGTTTGAATCCCAAACTTGAACTGCATCTGATATCTTTCTCAGTCTTAAGTATTCATTACACTTGCAGGATACTGTTTGAATTGCTCAGCCTATCAGGTGCTTTGGCTGAACTTACATGGCCTGCAGTTCTTAACAAAAGGCATATATTTGGGTATTGGTCATACTCTTCATGTGCTGATATCGAAATATCCAGTGTAGTGAGTTTATGGTCAGTGGAATATTCTAGTGCTTGCCACACTAGCTTTTGACAATGTTATGCATCAAATACATTTAAGCATTTTTGTGGGTTTTAACTTATGGCTTATTTGTCATGACTTGTATAAGTACAGGGAGGTCTTTTCGGACTTTGACCCAGATACCGTTTCAAAATACAATGAGAACAAGATACACACCAGGAAGCCTAGCCAGCTCTCTACTATCAGAAGTGAAGCTGCGAGCCATCATTGACAATGCAAATCAAATATGCAAGGTTCAGACCATCATTTATTGTTCATCTAACTTTACTATTCTATACCATAGATTAAATATGAGGTGCTTTGGTTGTTTTAGGAATTATTGATCATTTGTTTGGTGAGGAAGCTATTGCATAATGCCTAGTACTGTTGAAAAACCGTCTTTACCCACAAATAATCTTGAACTGCATGGCTACCCCAGAGAAACAAATGAGGGAGAGGCAGCAAAATTCTTCATTTGGTGTATAATTCAACAAGGTTCTTGTATGTTTTCATATTATGCAGGTAATTGACGGGTTTGGGTCTTTCAGCAAGTACATATGGAACTTTGTGCACCATAAGCCTATTAGTTAGCCAATTCCGGTACTCTCGCCATGTTCCAGTCAAGACACCAAACTCCAAAAGCCGAAATGATGTGTAAAAAGACCTTGTTAAGAGGGGGTTCCGCAGTGTTGGGCCCACGGTCATCCATACATTTATGCAAGTGGCTGGACTAACAAATGACCATCTCATTAGTTGCTTCAGATTCAAGGAGTGTTTGACCGTGGCCACAGCAGATGAAAAAGATGGTACTCATAAATCCAAGCTGGAAGAAAAATTACAAGTTGACACAACTCACTTGGGACTAGCAAGAACTATTGATGAATTGAGTTTCACATCGAATTAGTATCTTACGTATTTGGTGTACTGTAAATAAATTCTGCTCTTGTTGGCTCCACCTCAATGATGTGGAGTGATTCTGGGGAAGTGTTTTCTGTACAAATAAATGTAGATATGAAAAAATAGATTGAAGCATCTGTGACTCGAAAAGCTCAAATGGCTTGGTTATTTACAGAATTGATACTGCGAAATATTATTAGTTTTCTTGTTTGATCAATGGCATTCCTCCTGTCCATTCCTGAACATAGGAAACAGTACCTCTTTATCTCAACCTATTGAATCTTGTGTGGTTATAAACCCATTATAAAAAAATAAAAGAAAAAAAGAAAAAAAAGGAAGAGTTTGGTTGCCAACCTTCAGCTTCAATTTTCACATTCATTTAGGTTCAGTTTGTTAGGTTCTAAGGTCTTAGGATTTTATGTATGTAGAACTCTAATTTGTAATGTTGGCAAACTATGATCAAAATAATGTATTTAGTCTTATTTAGGCTTGCTCAAAGTTGGTTTATTATTGTAAAACTGGATTCGAGTGGCTGCAGAAGTACTTAGGACTTTCGGCCTGGCTCGATCGATCGAAAATCGCACAGGTTGATTTTTCTGCAGAATTTCCAACTCAGCCCTACTTCATTAAACGTTTAGGGTTTTATGTTTTTACCCTAGGTATTTAAATTAAACCTTAGCCATGTTTTTGGAGGTTGTCCATATTACTTTGTTGCTCATACATTGCTGTTTTGTGTGAATCTCTTGTGAGATCTTAGAGGAGTTTTCCTTTACACAAAACTTAGGGTTTTCAAGGAAGAAATGATTTCAACATCTTGAAGATCATTATAGTTGCAACCATTGGAACATAAAGAAAAACAAGCGGGGAGCTTGTAGTTGATTGAGGAATTCAAGAAAGAAGGAGTCCATGGATTCAGACCTTGCACGTTGTCGTGTCAGTAAGTTCTACTGGTGGGTAGCATTAGGAAGTCGAGCGGGGAGCTTGTAGTCCTTTTGTAAAAACTTCAATTCTTTCATAGTGAATTCTGTTTTGCCTTGAGGATCGGTGGGTCAAATCCTCCCCAGGTTTTTACCATGTGGTTTCCTGGGTGATCATATCATTATGTTCTTTATTATTTCCGCTGCTTGATATGTTTTATATACATGATATGATTATTTGATTGTTTTAACCTAGTATTGCATAATTTGACTAAGTAACAACTTGGCTAATTAAACTAGGCTACGCAATCTGGTTGTTTTTAAGGGGTCTAAAACCGTTCAAGTGGTATCATAGTAGGTAGCTCTTTTGTTTGAGATTTTTTATCTCTGAGCTGATCCTTGACTCCTGTTGTCATGGAGCATGGACACTCTCTGTTTGTTCCTCCTCACTTTGATGGGAACAACTATGCTTATTGGAAAGTAAGGATAAAAGCATTCCTGAAATCTATTGATGAGAGGGTTTGGAATTCCGTTGAATACGGATGGCAGAAGCCCACTACTCCTGTGAGTGAGTGGCAAACTTCTAAAAAAGAAGCAGCAGGCTTCAATAGCAAAGCTATGAATGCCATCTTCAATGCTGTTTCAATGGAGGAATTTAAGAGTATCTCAAATGTTGAGGTTGCTCATACTGCATGGAAAATCCTCCAAACTGTGCATGAAGGCACAAAGGCAGTTAAGATCAATAAATTGCAACAATTAACTTCTAGATTTGAAAGCATTAGAATGTCTGATGATGAATCTTTTGATGAATTCTATGCTAAATTAAATGATATTGTCAATTCTGCTTTTAATTTGGGTGAAATCTATGAACAACCTAAAATTGTTAGGAAGATTCTTAGATCCTTAACTGAGGACTTTAGACCCAAAGTGACTGCCATCACTGAAAGCAAGGATGTGGACTCCATCCCTGTTGATGAGCTTGTAGGATCTCTTCAGTCCTATGAGTCTGACTTACCTAAAGTGAACAAATCCAAATCAATAGCTCTTAAGTCAGTTGATGATGTTGATGGTGGTGGATTTGATGATGAGTTCTCTGCTACAGAGATTGCGTATCTTGCCAAAAACTTTAAAAACTTTCTTAGGAATACCAACAGAAAGGCAAGAGGTACTTACACTGTTGAACCTAGAAATTTTAGGAAGAATGATCCCACTAAGGTTAATAACTTTGAAAAACCTAGAGAAAAAGTTGGTCAATCTTCAAATAATTCTTTGGGTCCTCAGTGTTTTAGCTGTCAAGGTTATGGTCATGTTAAATCTGAATGTCCTACATTCTTGAGGACTAAGGGTAAAGCTATGGCTGTAACCCTTAGCGATAATGAAGTTTCTGATGATGAGTCCGGATGTGATGAGGATGGAAACTTCATTACTTTCACGGCTACTACTATAGTCAATGAAAGCATATCTGCTGAGGAGAACCCCTCTGATGGGGAACTCTCTGAAGATCCAGATCTTCAAGAGGCCTACAACAAACTTTGCAAAGTTGCTGCAAAGGATGCTATGAAAGTTTGAACTTGGCCTAAAGAAAATTGATTCTCTTGAGCTTGAAAAGAAAATTTTGCTTGTTAAACAGTTTGATGCTAATGATCTATTGAACAATGTTAAATCTGAGAACATGCTTTTGCTTGATAAAGTTAAAACTTTGAAACATGATTTATCTGTTGCTAGATCTGCTAGTTCTAAACTTGATCACATGTTGAATGTTCAAAAGTATCCTTTTGATAAAACTGGGTTAGGATATGTTGAAAGCATCTTTGATTCTGAACCACATTTCACGAATTTTGTTCCTTCTTCTTCTTCTGTACCTTCTGTGAGTGAGGTTGTGAGTGAAACTGTTAAACACCCTGTGAGTGAGGTTGTTAAACCTATAGAAGTTTCACCACCTAAGAAGATTTGTGTAAACTTAAAATAATCTAAACCTAAGGAGCCTACCAAATCTAAGGACAAGATGCATGATAAACCTGCTTGGGTTTGTCATTATTATGGAAAATCTAGACACATTCGTCCTAATTGTTTCAAGTTTCAAGCTGATAAGAGAGCAAATAAACCAAAAGTGTCTGTGCCTCAAGCACAAGATCCTATGGCACTAATTGGTGAATTGGTAAAGGTGTTAAACCTTTATTCCAATCCTGGAGTTGGGAATCACTCGAATGTGAATAAGAACTCCAATGCTCGTGGTGCATCTAAAAAGTTTTGGATGCAAAAGACTCGAACTAACTGAGTCTTTCTGACATGGTCCTTGTGCTTCATTGCTCTATTCTTTTGTGACCATTGTTCTTTGATTTTTTGTGTTTTTTTTTTTTTTGTTCTAGGACTTGCATTGCATTACATTCATGCATTTCATTCTAGGATTTATTTGTTTTCTCTTTTTAATTAAAAAAAAAAAAAGGAGAAAAGGAGAAAGCAAAAACTATGTTTGACACTATTTTTCTTGATTTTTGAAAACAAGGTTGGTCAATCTTTTTACACATGTCATGTCTTGTGTACCATGTTTAACTTTGATAAGTTTATTTATTGCACTTGACTAGTTGAAGTTTTGTAGTGCATGTTGTGTAGGAAAGATGTGTGTGGTTTTTAATCACTTTGTCTTAATCATGAAGTCATATGTTATTTGACTGTCGGACTTGATCCTTTTGAGAAAGGCATAAATAACCATCTCACCACTGTTCACTAGCCAATCATGAACACCTTAGTGCATATCATAAGATTTTGTGCTCGAAAAAGTGTAACACATGCACAAAAAGAACATAAAGTGTAGCCTCAATTAAATTAAAAACTGGTGTGTACTATTAGGCTTGATGCCAATTCACTTAATTCAAACCGGTGTGTACTATTAGGCTGAATGCCAATTCATATAAATAAGAGGCAAAAATGCAAGAAACTTACATGATTGTAAACTTTTGTTTTAGGAGATGTGGGAGTTATAGGATGTAACTCTTTAGGTGATAGTCTCTTTTAAATTCTATGTGATGAATTGTGTAGACTTTGTATTTGATTGCTATTCACATATCACCTTACATGTATCTCAAGTTTTTGCTAGTTTCACATACTACACAAGTTACTCTTTGTTAAACACTGTACATGCTAGTGTGTGTGTTTTTGGTCTGACCAACTAAGTTTGAAAATATCTTGAAATTTGTGCACAACATATTTGTTGCTTGAGAAAATTTAATGGGAGAATGATTGAAACTTGTTTTTAAGAAAATTGGGTTTAAAATTTGGGTTTTTGAAAAAGCATTCCATCTCATACTCATGCATTTTGATTTTATTGTTCAAATGCTTTGAGGAGTTGTTTTCAAAATTAGGTTTGTGTTTTTCAAAACTGTGATTTTTTCTCAAAAATTTTGTGAGCCTCTGCCCAGTTCGATCGATCCATTCTGATTTTCGATCGATCGAAAAAGTGCTCTAATTTGTTTCAAAATGACTGTGTCATTCGATCGATCGAATGTAATTTTCGATCGATCGAAGATCGTGGAGAAGCTTTTTTAAAAGATTAGATCTGATTTTTTCAAACACTTTTTCAAAAAAGTTTACAAACTTTTTCTTTCTCTCTCCGACGAGGCAAGCATCACAGTCAGATTTTTGTCGTTTTCCTCCGAATTTTTTGCAAAGTTTCTCTTCCCTCAAGCCGGTAAGACTCTTTTACCCTACCTTTTGATTTTATTTTTATGATTTCATGCATAAATCCATGCATTTAAGGGAGATTTTCGGACTTTGCATATTTGGGATTTTCGTTTGATTCAAGCCCTATTTTGTGCAATTGATCATTGGGTTTTTGTGAGGACACATTATAAACATGATCTTTGCTTGTTAATTTGATCAATTTTGAGTTTGATGAAAAATTGAAAATTCTAGGGTTTCTAATTGATCCGAATTGGGGATTTTGTTCAATTGAAGTTTAATTGATGAAATTGGCTTGTTGAATTGATGAAATTAGTTATTATAATCTGTTTTCAACATTGTGTAATGATTAATTCATCAATTTGTTGCAAAATTTTTCAAGTGGTTTTCAAATTTTTTTTAGGGTTTTTGTTAGAAACTCTATGTTCGAGCCAATTTTGTGTAATTGAACTTAATTTGAACCTGTTTACTGCATTAGTTCATGCATCACAACATTGTTATTGTTCATGCATCATATAGATTTTTATTCTATTGATTATTGTGCTAACTTGCAGTCTGCCCTTGGTTTTGTTTTATTCTTTTTGGTTTTTCCTTGTGTCTCTGTCCTTTCCTTGGCATCATGCCTAGGAAGACTAGAGCTCGTAGGACTATTCCCTCACCTTCTCCTCCTCCACCTTCCTTTGATAGTGAGAGGTTCCCGAGTGAGAAAAACCAAGAGATTTATGAGACTCTAAACTTTAAGAGAAAAGTTTGAGCTGAGCGTTCTGTCACCTTAGATGAGGTTGATCATGCCATTAGGGCAAACTTTGAGCGTAGGGGCTGGTTACCTTTATTGGATGTGTCTGATCCTCCTCCTCTAGTTACCCTGATTAGAGAGTTTTTCTCGAACATCTCTATCCACGTCTATGATTCCAACACTCTAGTTAAGAGTTGGATACGAGGCGTAGAGTATGTCATTACTCCTACAGTAGTGTCAGATGCTCTAGGGGTACCTTTGGTACAGCACCCTGTCTATCCTTATGATGAGTCACCTGAGTTGAGTGATGTCATGTCTTACATCACTGGGTCTTCTATCTAGTGGGGTTCTGATCCTAGGATCACCACCGCTGAGTTTCCTGAGACTATCTATCTCTTCTTTAGGATAGCGTGTCACTCTCTTTGGCCCATTTCTCATCTGCACACCATTCCTCTCTAGAGGTGTGTCTTTTTATACGCTCTTGTCACTGATGCTCCTATCAGTTTTCCTCATCTTTTTCTTCGTTCTTTGAACGAAATTTATAGGAGTTCATCTACTACTCATGCTCTTGTTCATCCTATCTTTATTCATAGGATTTTGTTTCATCTTGGTTTAGATGATTTCCCTTCTTCTGAGCCCGTTCATGTGATTGCTCCCATAGGTGCCTCCTTCCTTAGACAGAGGGCTGCTTATCTTCGAGCTGGCTCTAAACACGCGAGATCTGAGCCTTCTAGTTCCGCACCCCTTTCTTCTTCTACAGGTCCTGCTCGTGAGGCTGTTCCTGATCCTGTAGGTGCTGCTTCTGCTGCTCCTCCACCTCCTGCGGCTGACTTCGATGTTCGTCGTACTTTGGAGACTGTCATGACCGTTCAAGCGGCTCATGGTCAGCTTTTGGTGGACTTGTTCGATGAGATTCGTGCTCTGAGAGCGGATTTGGCGCATCTTCGTTCATCCTCACCACCTCCTTTTGATGATGGCCTGTGATGTCCTTTGGCATTCCGTCACAAAAAGGGTGAGTAGAGTTTGGATACTTGTAGAGGGGTTTTTGTAGCTAGGGGGAGTTTTTGTTACTTTTTTAGGAGCTAGCGGAGTTTTTGAGATTAGATTGTATCTAGGTGCTTCACTATGTATACTTTCTTTTGGACTATACTTGTTGGGAAATACATTTTTTTTGTATATATGATTCTTGATTCTATGTGTTCACTGTTTATTGATTTATATTTATGAGTTATTCATTGATATATGTCTTTATTATGTGTTGTGTGAACTTTCAAGAATGTGTTTATTTTTGGTGTACCTAACATAGGGGGAGAGTTAGAGTACATATCTGTTGATTTACTGTGTTTCTGTCACACATGCGTTTATGCGTTTGTTGAGTGTTTCAGGAATATACAGGTGCATTCGATTTGACTACTGTCTACACTTGCAACTGATGGATAGTAGTTAGGATTGAATTTGGTTTATGAGCATTACCTTTTGTAAAGGGCTTTTTATTGTAAACTTTGAGCATTTAATTTGTGTTTTGTCACGGATTGCCAAAGGGAGAGTTTGTTAGGTTCTAAGGTCTTAGGATTTTATGTATTTAGAACTCTAATTTGTAATGTTGGCAAACCATGATCAAAATAATGTATTTAGTCTTGTTTATGTTTGCTCAAAGTTGGTTTATTATTGTAAAGTTGGATTCGAGTGGCTACAGAAGTACTTGGGACTTTTAGTCTGGCTCGATCGATCGAAGGACAGGCTCGATCGATTGAAAATCGCACAGGTTGATTTTTCTGCAGAATTTCCAACTCAGCCCTACTTCATTAAACGTTTAGGGTTTTATGTTTTTAGCCTATGTATTTAAATTAAACCCTAACCACGTTTTTGGAGGTTGTCCATATTGCTTTGTTGCTCATACATTGCTGTTTTGTATGAATCTCTTGTGAGATCTTAGAGAAGTTTTCCTTTACACAAAACTTAGGGTTTTCAAGGTAGAGATGATTTCAACATCTTGAAGATCATTATAGTTGCAACCATTGGAACATAAAGAAAAACAAGCGGGGAGCTTGTAGCTGATTGAGGAATTCAAGAAAGAAGAAGCCCGTGGATTCGGAGCTTGCACATGGTCGTGGTAGTAAGTTCTACTGGTGGGTAGCATTAGGAAGTCGAGCGGGGAGCTTGTAGTCCTTTTGTAAGAACTTCAATTCTTTCATAGTGAATTATGTTTTGCCTTGAAGATCGGTAAGTCAAAACCTCCCCAGGTTTTTACAGTATGGTTTTCTGGGTGATCATATCATTGTGTTCTTTATTATTTCCGCTGCTTTATATGTTTTATATACATGATATGATTATTTGATTGTTTTAACCTAGTATTGCATAATTTGACTAAGTAACAACTTGGCTAATTAAACTAGGCTACGCAATCTGGTTGTTTTTAAAGGGTCTAAAACCGTTCACAGTTTTCACAGTTGATCTTTAACTTTTTTCCCCATGGGCAAGAGTAATATTGAATTCGAACCTCTATCTCAACTGGTTGAGACATTAATTCAACGGTTCAAAAATAGATGTTGTTGGCCCTTTGAAGCATCTGTGAAGTGTTACAACAAAGGCAGTTTTTCAGCAAATGAGAAGCAAACATTGGCAGAATTAGTTCAAAATTAAGTAAGTGGAAGGATCATAAAAATTATTAGACTGAGACCAGGAGCTTGCCATTGCCCGTAGGTTTAAGAATTAGTATGTTTGGACTAACTGCTCTCGGTTAATTACGTAATTTGTTAGTTTTATTGTACTATTGTACTTTTGTTAACTTGCAAAAAAAAAAAGCTATCACAGAGAGGGACTCATAACATAAGACGAGCAGAAACTCAGTACCCAGACTCAGGACCAAATAATCCCACTGAAAACACTTCCAAGGATCTGATTCTAATTCTCATTCATGAAACTGTATAGACCAAAGCGTATGGCTCAATTGAGCTTGGATTGCCTCGTGGTTAATCATCTGAAATTGCAGTCCTACTTTGAAAAATACATTCCTCTCAGTTAGAGGAAATTCAACAATACAAGTTCCAAATATATATTTTTTTTCTCACTTTTCGATTGTTGTATTTACATAAACATCCTAGCTAATCTTAGAAATAGTTCTATGACATTACAGAATGCTTGATGTGTAACTTCTTTATGGACATTCACCATTTTTCAGTTTGATTTTGGAGTAACATTTTTCCTGAGATGGCTGCCGCAAGTGCTGCTGTGAAATTGGGATCTTTTGTCAAGGATGAAGCCATCTGTTCCACCAAGAACTGCTTGATTTCTGGTGAATCAATTTTGGGTTTTGATGGTTTGATGTCATTAGTACTGGACTTAGATTTTGTCAACTCAAGAGTGAGCGTTGGTCCGGATGAGCTGAGAGAGGCTGAGCAGGGGAGTGATGCAAGTGTCACACAGCGGTTGGAGCCTGATGTTGCCTCAAGTTGAGAAGGATGGGGATGGTTGTGCTCACCTTCATAGGTTGCAACCAAAATTGATTGGTCTTCCACACTTCTTTGTACCTGAACAGCCAAATTTAACCGTAGCCACTTTAGATTGCTACTAAATACATTTATTAAAACAGAATGGGAAACATAGTGTCAAAAAAGATTTTGTATTCATCTTTAGATGTCTCAGAAAACTTTAAATGATATGTCAGGGAATGCACTTCTGTTTAATTTGATCTAAATTATGAAATTGATCCATTTCAAATGGAGATGATCTTTTTCCATATTATATTTTCAGGAAGAATTGATTAGCACATGATTATTTATCTATGTATGTGAGTTGGATGAGATGTGCTATTTTTTTTTTTTTTTTTTTTTTTTTTTTTTTTTTTTTTTTGTGGGGGGGGTGGGGGGAAACAATTTAGATAATCATAAATTAGGGGAAGCATGGTTTTGAATATAATCACTCACCTTCTTTTTGACGGGGCAGCTTGGAGCAAAAGAGCATTTGAAGTAAGCTCTAGGACAGGGATTATCTCTGGTGACCTTCTGTCCATATTTCCTCCATTGATATCCGTCCTTCACAACCTACAAAGTCATGAAATTAAGTCAAGCATGTAAATTAATTTACGCCCAATATGCATGGCCGGCCAAAAAAAGAGAGAGATATAGTAATATATGGATCTATGCGAGTAAATAACATACAAGGCTAGTATCAGATGCTTCAGTCTTGACATAAGACCTTGAGATTTTTGCCTTGATTGTCCCTTCTCTAGGTTTCTTGCATGATTCATCATCAGTTGAGCTGCTCTCTGAGTTGCCATTAATTCCATTGGCATTATTATTAATGTTGTTACTACTTTCAGACTTTCTTTTCCTTGAGGGGCTAAGCTCCTTTTCGGGGTTCTTGCTCATATAATCCATCAACTGGCTTCGCAAAGCGTTGTAGTTCTCACACATCACTGTTAGCATTTCAGTTAGCTTCCTATTTTCTGCACTCACTCGATTCAATTCCTCCACCAAAGCACCAGTCTGAACATAATTAAACACAATAACTTTAGCACCCCGTATATATTTAAAACATTGATGGTGGAATATGGTACCAAAACAATTTTCAGACATGCAATGCAATTAATTAAGAGCAACTTTTTCATAAAAGAAATACATTTTACAAATCAAGTTTCAGTAGCAATTTTGGTTTAACATTTAGTGACTTCAATGAAGGAAGTAGCACTACATACGAAGCAACCTTAAACAATGTCATTTTTGTTGGGGAAAAAAAAGTTCCCAATTTTATTTGCAGGAGCCAAAAGAACCTTGCTCAACTTCATTTTCATTAGGCCAATAACTTAATATAAATTCACGTTTATCTTTCTACTTCATAGCCTTCAATTGACAGCCACAAAAGGAATAATAAAATAAATAAATAAAACATAATCACGAGGAAAAACAAAGAAAAGAGAGAATGAACCAACCTCTTTTTTAACTGAGAGCTTCCTTTCAAAGTCTATAAAATTGCTTTCCATCTCTTCGTTCTGGAACCCAAAAAAAAAACATAGAAAGAAACTTCTCAGTTGATGAATTCAAGTAAATATGATATCAATAAGAGCTAAAGCTAGAGCTGGAATGCTAGATTAAATTTTCCACACGTACGTACCGGTACAGAAGCAACATTAACATTAAGATCCAAGCAAGTACTTCTTCTCCATGAAGAATAATCCATAGCCGTCGAGTTCGAACTAGTCCAACCAAATCTTCTTGCAAAACCCAGAACCCAAGTTTCCAGAAGATGCTAGCTAGTTTGACCAAAAGAGATAAAGCTGTGTAATTACAGAATCCTCAACAAAAACCCAGACCAAGTCACAACTTTCAAGTGTAAAGAAGTGTTCAAATTGCTAAAATTTCTGGCAAGTGAACCAAATGGAAGAGCATATATATAAAAACCAAAAAAGATCAACTTGTTGTAAAAGGAAACTTGGTGGAAAGAGAGTTTAATTAGAGGAAGAGCTGGCATGAACTTTTTAGTTGCATATTTAAAAGTATATATTTATAGTAAAAGGATAAGAGTATTGCATGGGTTCGCTTTTGTTTGGCGTGCGTTAATTTGGTATTATTTTATGACTGTGATAGGTGTGTCGGTTGCCACTAGAATTCTTTGTACACTAAAAAAAAATTTCAAAGTCAAGCTCGCACACCATCAAATTAAAAAAAAAATTAAAAAAAAACAATGGGTTGGGTTGGGTGTGGTATTGGTGTGTACTATACTATGTAATAGATATTGAAATTTGGAAAAGTAATTTTTAAAAGAAAAAAAAAAGTCTGGAGAAGTTCTAAATTGACCCGATACTTTCTTTCTTTCTACTCTTTTAATAATGTAGGGTCTGTAGGGCCTTTACTTTCTTGTCACGTTTCCAAGCATTTTACACGTTCCATGCAACATCCTTACCCTTTTTTTCTTTTTCTTTTTTTTCTTTTTCTTTTTTTCTACGCGCTTCACACTTTCTTGCCAGATCTTCATTTTTTTTTCTTCTATTCTATATGCTTCCTTTTCTTTTTATTGAGAATATATATATATATATATATATATATATATTTTATGTATATACTAATTGATTTTAATGATCGAGTGGTGGGAAAGTTTTATTGTTCCAATTTCTATTTATTATATTAAAAAATATGTGAAGGAAGTTATGTCTCTTCTTCTTTTTTTTTTTTTTTTTTTTTTTTTTTTGAGAAAAATGTCACTGAATATTATTAAAGTAGGCTAGTAAGGTTAGCTTGAACAACAAGTAATAGATCTTGTGGTACATCTTCCATCTAGATTTGCATTTGATTGAGAGATTTTGAATTCCTCGCTAGAGAGTGAGCTAACTTATTACTTGAGCGGCGTACAAAAGAAGTTTTAAAAGCTGAAAAGAAACTACTAAGGTATACAATGTCTTGCACTAAATGTCCTTAGGGTGTGAAGTTATGTCTCTTCTTATTCTTATAAAGTATGAAAGAAATTATTTACAAACACACCTAAACTTACATTTAATTTTATAACATGCTTCGTTGTTAATTTGTGAATAGATTTTAGCACTTACAATGGGACCACCAAAGATATTTATGTGGAAAAAAAAATTAGACACTTCAATCAAAAGATGACACTTTAGCATATTATAAATTTGGGTGTGTCCCTTGTATTATTCATTGTTTTAATAGCATTTCAATTTTTATTTTTATTTTTACTTAAAATTTCAATATTTTTTATTTTGATTTAGTTTAATGTATTTGAAGCAATGTCAAGTTATTTTGTCATAGTTTAATGTATCATGTGATTCTCTTTTTTTTTTTTCTTTTTTTTTTCTTTTTTTTTGAGAAAATCATGTGATTCTCTTTTAAATAATTTTAATATGCTGTAACATGTAAACAATATGTACAACACATTTTACTTGACACTACAATATATCACAAAAAGCAAAAAGAAAAACTATGTTTCACGAGGCTTTACTTATACTTAGGACTTGCTTTTTTGGTTTTTTTCCATTTTACACGAGATTGGTTAGAACTTAGAACCAAAAAAAGTCCACCGACATCGTTACTATTTTGAGATGGGGCAAGGTTATTAACTCCAAAGGTTGAGCAATTGTTCCGATGTTAGTTAATTAAAAGTAGCCATTTTAGATTTATAAAATAGTTGATGTGGTAGGAGATAAATTGAACTGGATATATCTCTAAACCCTCCCGTTAAGTTAACAATCAAATTGAACCAAACCGACAAAGTAAAGTAAATTATACTATTTCGTGTCAACATTAGAACATCATGTGCTTAAATATAAAATGTCAAATTAGTTTACGATAACTTCTTTCTTGTTATCACTTTTGGTGATACCGCAGTTGTCTAATTAATGTCTCATTTTCTAGCCTGGGTGGGAGCGTGGTGTCTGCCTAATACATAATAATGTTATATACATAATAATGTTATGTTCACAACATTTTCATAACAATTTTTAGTTAGTAATCTATTATTATTATTATTATTATTTTGTTAAAGTTGGTAATTTATTATTGGTAGGTAAAAAAGTAATGGCAATGGTAGGCCTAGATTAGAACCAGTAACATTGATTGTCATCTAAAATTTGTTGTGAAAATATTGTAAACTTATATTAGTCTTACTCTTGTCTAGTACCTTTTTTTCTTAATTAGTACTGTAGGGTCCAAATTTGTTGGGCCAGGTACCAACTCTTTGTATTGTGAGCCCAACAAATTCCCAACAATAAATTTGTAGAGGATGGGTTAAACAACTGGGCTAGTTACGGATTTAGCAACGATTCATACAAGCAAACCAATGTAAAAAGGGGTTTGGACTAGTGTTTAATAAGTATCTTTTTGGTCCGAAGAGGCTTAACATTTAAAAACTTAGTGAATACAATTTTTCTCCTCCCCTTTTGTGAGACCTATTTCCCTTATATATATACCCCCTTTTTCCCCCATCTTCACCGCACACTTGTCCTTTATCTAGGCGTCCACTTGAGTATCAGTCACATCAGAAGTTTGCTTTAGCCTGCAGTGAGTGGTGGTGGTTGAGGACGCACTGTTCAGGTGTCTTCTCCACATAAATGCGGTCAGGAAAGCTGCTGCAGTGCATTAAATGCAATGGTGGCAGCTTTATTTGTGAGATATTTCATGATATCCACGCAATCAAGCGAGCCCAAAGCTCAACCCTTACAGAAGAATCTTCAGCATATCTATTTGATCAAGCTCTCTAGAGATCCGACGAGGGGAGTTTCTTCGGACCGGTCAGGTTGTCTTTGGACGCAACATTTGTCCCTTATTGGTCGCATTCTCACTAGGATAGCAAAGCGCTGACCCTTTTAACCTCTTCGGACAGGGAGTTGTATTCGAACTAGGCCTCAGGCCCACCATATGGCGTTGGGCTTTCTCACCCACAAGTACTTTTTTTTTAATTAGTACTTTTTTTTTAATTATGAGCTTTTTAAAAATGAGGTTATAGAAAAAAAATGAAGTTTAAAAAAATTGTAGTTTGAAAGATGTTGTTTGATAATGCATTACCAAATCATTTGATAACAAATTATTTTATCAATTAAACTAATTGCAACTCACACTTCTAAAATAGTTTAAACATTTATAGTGTCATTTTGAATTACAATACATATATTGTGGTTTGACACTATTATAATTTAGTATACAAAACTTCAAATGCTATGATTCAGCCCATAAATTTTGGACTAAAATAAAATCATTAGATTTCTTTCAATTTTATATGATATGGAAATATTTATTATTTAATTAATTCCACCCCCTTAAAATATCTCTTAATATTTTTATTTAAGATAAAAATCTTATTCTAACCTAATCTATGTGTATATATGTGTAAAATTCGCTGTTAGAGACTTGAACTTGACCCTTACACTTACCCCCATCCCACAAAAACTTGTACTTGTAAAGAGTGATTATCATGTTAATGGTGTGTAGTAGTTTTCTCAATTTTCTGAAAGAAAAACAAACCAAGTAGTTAAATTAATTTACTAATTTACATCTCATGTAGGTCTTGAAGAAATGGACTCGAGATCAAATCATATGAAGGGGGACTATGGTGAGGAAGACCAATACTCGCAACGGTTGAACCTACATTTTTTATAAAAATTATAACATACACCCAGTGTTCTATACCTCTCTCATGCATATAGATAAGCCTCATATGCAGGACCTATAGATAATATCAAGGGCGGTGCTACAGCCTATACAGGGGGTTCAAATGAACCCCTGACTTCAAAAAAAAAAGGTAATAATTATATATATATATATATATATATATATATATAAAATATTTTTTTTGTGTTAGTTTAATACTTTAATTTATTCTTAAAAATATTTTTTTGCACACCTGACTTAAATCTTGCACACCCTTATTACAAGTATTTTCGACTCTAAGAGTAAAGAGTAAACGTTTGTGAATTGTAAGTGTGAGGCCAAGGAATTTGGCGATCCCGGCCCATTTCATACTGAGCCCAAGGCCCAAGCCGAGGAGGAAGAAACGTCCGAGGATAAACGAAGAAAGCCCAAATTGCTAGGAAACATTGCCGAGGACGATCCTGTCCTCGGCCAGCCAAGATCATAGAAGGGAAGAGCAACACGCCACCAAAGGCAGCCTCCCACAACATCCCAAGAGAAAGACAAGTATAATGGGTCAGTCATGGAAGCATGGTGGAGGAACAATTCAAGGAGAAACTGTCACCTCCACATTAAATACCCACAACTAACATTCTGGCTGCATTAATGAGGAAATGATCCTGAACAGTGTTGCTTAGGTTACTGCAGTTCACAGAAAGCTGGAGAAGGTGGCTGATGGAACAAGCACTCCAGTAGTAACCTGCATGATCAACAGATGGAGGGTCAATATCAACTAAGAGGGAGTATATAGTGTAAGAAGTCCTCTAGAATAGAAAGAAGGGTGGCAATTGGTATCAACTTTGAATCCTTTGTAACCAAGCATTGAAGACATAATAAGAACTACTAGTCTCTCAATTGAGGGCCGAGGAACAGAATTTCATACTTTCGTCCACGACCTTCTTGTTTAATCCACTCGTATCCATGTTTAGTTGTTGTAATCCTCAATAGGGCCTAGTTCTTAAACCCATTCTCTATAAATTTATTATACTGGGCCAGTTGGGCCTAAGTTCATTCATCCAATAGAAGAAGTGCTCAAAACCAGTCCCTACAATTGGCGCCGTCTGTGGGGAGAACTTGTGTATTAGTAAGGGCAATGATCAAGCATGGTAGGATCAGTCCCTCATCAAGCAGACTCCCATTAGCCTGAACCGGTTAGATCCCAACCGCAGGGTAACTTTCCTAACCTTGAACGTGATCGAAATGAGGAGAATGGAAGGTTTTGAAAGGGAAGTGTGCACACCACTCAAACCAGCAGAAGCCACTCTCGTGGGGGCAGTCACGTATCCCAAAGACAGGATGATAAGCAGGCCATGCAGCGAGAGATTGACGACTTGAAGAGAAAGCTGCGCCATGCACAACGAAAACGGTCTCATTTTAGCCCTGACATGCCCTCCGATGATGTAAGCGATGATGACTATAGGCAAAGATCGAGAACTCCTCTAAGCGAGACCTTCTCTCACGAAGAAGAGCACTGCCGGAGGCGTAAATGTAAAAGTCCACCTCCTAGGGGCTTGGGAAGCTACGCCATGAGTAAGGTGCTGGATCAACTCTCCAAGTCACCATTCACACGCCATATAGAAGAGGCTATACTCCCTCGGCAATTCCAACAGCCAACCTTCACTATCTATAACGGCAAAATAGACCCTGTGGAGCATTTGAGCCAGTTTAACCAAAGGATGACTGTCCATTCTAAGAACGAGGCGTTGATGTGCAAGGTTTCCCATCTAACTTGGGACCAGTGGTGATGAGATGATTCAATGGTTTAAAGACGAATTCCATAGATTCGTATAGGCAACTAACCCAAGCCTTTGGCTCTTGTTTCGTTACAAACAGCAGAGCTCCTCGGCCCTTGAGTGCGTTGTTGTCCTTATCCATGCATGATGGAGAAACTCTAAAGGCTTACTCGGACAGATACTGAGAGATATATAATGAAATGGACGACACTTTTGATGATGTCGCCATCAGCACCTTCAAAAATAGTCTCCCAACCGGGTACAGCTTGAGGAAGTCCTTAACTGGCAAGCCTGCCACCAGCGTGCACCAACTAATGGATCGGATCGATAAGTATAAACGAGTAGAGGAACACCAACTGCAAAGTAAGGGAAAAGAGAAGGTTATCTCTCAGAAGATGAGGGATTTCAAGTCGAACCGATATAACAACAACCGTCCGGTGAGGGATTTCGTAGGGTAATCCGAAGCAACCAACACACAGACTGTCAATACTGTATTTCGAGAACCAGTACATCGGGTGTTAGAGAAAATCAAGAACGAGTCATAATTTAAAGGGCCGAATAAAATGGCGGGAGGGCCCGCGAGGCGCGATCATAACCTTTATTGTCAATACCACCAAGACCACGAACATACCACAGAGAACTGTAGGAATCTCTGGAACTACCTAGACCAGCTAGTATGAGAGGGAAAGCTGAAGCACATTCTACATCATTCCAGTGGTCATCAAAGCCAAACCCATCAGGAGCCCTAGAGAGATACCGCCCTAAGGCCACCCGTAGGGACGATCAATGTAATCTTGGCCGCGCTTGGAAGAACAGGCACGCGCCCTTCACGAGTGTTGACTATGGCTCAATTGCCTGCCGAGGAGTCCCAGCCAGAGCCAAAGAGGGCCAGAGGGAATTTTCACCCAATCTTGTGTTTTTCAGAAGAAGACAAGATGGGGGAACCACCCAGCCCCACGATGATACGCCGGTGATCACTCTCAAAATCAGGGACTACGATGTGAAAAAGGTGATGGTGGATGATGGCAGTGGAGCCGAGATTATGTACCCCGACCTCTACAAAGGGCTAAGGTTAAAACCTGAAGATTTGATGCCTTATCACTCTCATTTGATGAGTTTTGACGAGAAGCTTGCTATTCCAAAGGGCATAATTAGGCTACCCACCCAGAGATAGTAGAGGTAAATTTTATTATGGTGGACATCTACTCTTCATACACAGCCATTGTTGGTAGGCCTTGGCTCCATACCTTGGGGGCTATTGCCTCCTCCTTGCACCAGAAGGTGAAATTCTCATCAGGGGACTAGGTCCTTGAAATCCGTGGTTGCCAATCCACAGCAAGATAGTGTATGGTGGCTGCCATTTCATATCGGCTCGACGTGGAGTCCTCGGCCACTGCTGAAGAGAGATTATAGCAATCAAAGGCCCCAGTGGCACCCCTCGACGCAGCTACCGAGGAAGCAAAATGTGAAGATCTGGAAAATGAGGTCATTGGTGATAATCTAGAGAAGTTCTTTCGGGATGGAGCTCAGCTACCTCTTCAGGAGAAGAAGGAGTTGATTGAGTTCCTCAAAGGAAATATTGATGTATTTACATAAGACACCTGTGATGTACCAGGGATTGATCCAACCTTCATCTGTCACCATCTCAATGTCAACCCGTCTATCACTACCAAGAAGCAGCCACCTCGGCGCCCATTAAGAGAACATTCCGATGCGATTAAGGACGAAGTGAAGAAGCTTAAGTGTACGGGGGCTATCAAAGAGGTTTTTTACCCCGAATGGTTGGCTAACACTTTGGTGGTCAAAAAGAAAAATGGAAAGTGGCGGGTGATTTTTACCCCGAATGGTTAGCCAACACTGTGGTGGTCAAGAAGAAAAGTGGAAAGTGGCGGGTTTGTGTAGACTTCACAGACCTAAATAGGGCATGCCCAAAGGACCCGTTCCCCATGCCTCGAATAGACCAGCTAGTGGATGCAACTGCGAGCCATCCTCGGATGAGTTTCGTAGACGCTTTTCAAGACTATCATCAAATACCGTTAGCCCTGGAGGATCAGGGGAAGACAACCTTCGTGGCACCCATTGGGAACTACCACTACAAGATAATGCTGTTCGGTCTGAAGAACACATGGTCCACTTATCAAAGGATGATGACAAGAATTTTCAAAACACAGCTAGGCAAGAACATCGAAATTTATGTTGATGATATGGTGGTGAAGAGTAAATTGGTGTCCGAGCACTTAAGAGACCTCGGCTGCACCTTTGATGTCTTAAGGAAAAATAAGCTACGCCTAAATGCCTCCAAATGCACATTTGGCGTGGGATCAGGCAAGTTTTTAGGTTACATTATTACTCAAAAGCTTACTGGAATGATCACAGCCTTGAATCGATTCATTTCCAGGTCAGCGGATAGGTGTAGACCATTTTATCTCTTGATCAACAAGTGGAAAGGATTTGAGTGGCCCGAGGACTGTATTGTGGCCTTCCAGCAACTCAATGAGTACTTATCCAGGCCACCTATCATGTCTAGTCCTGAGGCTGATGAAGTCTTATACGCATATATCACTGTAGCCCCTCATGCTATGAGCTAGGTGCTGATACGGGATGACAATGGCCTTTAAAAACCAGTCTATTACGTGAGCAAGTCGTTACATGAAGCTAAGGTTAGATACTCACCCTTGGAGAAAGCCATACTAGCTGTGGTCTATGCTACGCGAAAGCTTCCCCATTATTTCCAAGCCCACACGGTGGTTGTTTTAACCCAACTACCCTTGAAGTCTGTACTTCGAACTGCTAATTACACTAGAAGGATCGCCATATGGAATATAATTCTGGAGGCTTTTGACATCAAGTACATGCCTCGGACCTCTATAAAGGGTCAGGTCCTAACTGACTTGGTGGCTGAATTTGCTAAACCACCAGTAGAAATAGTAGCAGAGAAGCACAACATGGATGGAAAATCAATTAGGGTAATCTCTAACAGAACCCCCATGTTGGAAGGTGTACGTTGATGGCGCAGCAAATCAAAGGGGATCCAAAGTGGGGCTAGTCCTGATATCACCTAAGAAGGCTACCATAGAGAAATCCCTGAGACTTGGATTCTCAGCCACAAATAATGAAGCTGAGTATGAGGCCTTGTTACAAGGAATGGCCATGGTACAGAAAATGGGATGAAAAGCCGTAGAGATGTTCTCAGACTCGAGATTGGTAGTGGGCCAGGTAAAGGCAGAGTTGGAAACCAGAGATGCAAGAATGCAAGAGTACTTAAGCCAAGTCAAACGCTTGCAGTCAAACTTTGATCTTTTCAGCTTGTCACATATCTCTAGAAGTGGAAACACCCATGCAGATTCATTGGCCACGCTCGCTACCTCCTCGGTAGGGGGGCTGCCTCGAATTATTCTTGTTGAACATCTAGAAAGAGCCAATGAGGGTGCAAAGGGCATGGTTCATATCCATCAAGTTATGGTAGGTCTTAGCTGGATGGACCCTATAGTGAGATTTCTCAAAGATGATATTTTGCTCGAGGAGAAGTCAGAAGCTGAGAAGATACGAAGAAACACTCCTTGATTCTAGTTGTCCGAGGACCACAAATTGTATAAGCGCTCCTATTCTAGGCCATATTTGCTATGTATTCACCTTGAAATATCAGAATTACTGCTTGAAGAGCTACACGAGGGGATCTGTGGGAGTCACATAGGAGGAAGATCTCTATCACCCCGAGCCATTACCCAAGGATATTGGTGGCCGAGAATGCAAAAGGAAGCCCTAGAATATGTTAGGAAATGTGACTAGTGCCAAAAGTTCGCCCCAAATATTCATCAGCCAAGAGGGGTCCTCAACCCTTTGTCTAGTCCATGGCCGTTTGCCCAATGGGGCCTGGATATTGTAGGCCCTTTCTCCAAGGCTCCAAGAAACAAGAGATATCTATTGGTCGGCACAGATTATTTCACCAAATAGGTCGAAGCAGAGCCATTGGCCAACATCAGAGATGTGGATGCTAAGAAATTCATCTGGAGAAATATTGTTACACGGTTCAAGGTCCCTCATACCCTCATTTCAGACAATGGACTCTAATTTGATAGCAAAGCCTTCAGAAGATACTGTTGCGAGCTAGGGATCACAAACAAGTACTCAACTCCAGCTTATTCTTAGGGAAATGGATAGGCCGAGACTGTCAACAAGGTCATAGTCAATGGGCTTAAGAAGAGATTGGATGACGCCAAAGGAAGATGGGTAGAAGAGTTGCCACACGTCTTATGGACTTACCGGACTACACCACAACACTCAACAAGAGAAACACCTTTTGCCATGACCTATGGGGCTGAAGTTGTTATCCCTCTAGAGGCAAACTTCCCAACGCTGAAGACGAGCTCCTTCACTCTAAGCAGTAATGATGAACTACTAGGAAAGAGCCTAGATCTAATCAATGAATGAAGAAAAAAGGCAATGATCTAGTTGGCCTATTACCACCAGAAGCTCAAGTGGGGATATGATGCCAATGTGAAGCTAAGACCTCACTAGGGGACTTAGTATTGAGGAAAGTTGTGGGTGTTGCCAAGAGCCCTTCCTGGGGAAAGCTAGGACTCAATTGGGAGGGACCATACCGAATTACTTCAGTAGCAGGAGTAGGTACATACTACTTAGAAGACTTAGATGAAAAAGCTGTACCACGTCCGTGGAATGTAAATAACCTGAGAATGTATTATTATTAATGAAAGCATTTCTCTAATTCAAATTCTTAAAGTCTATTATGATTATCTGTCTTGCATTTTAGCAACCATCTAAGTGCTAGACATAACCAAGGTCTTGCATGGTCCTCAAACTCAAACCTTTGGGGAAACTAATTACTTCAAGAAAAATCTAAGTGTTAAACAGAACCAAGGTCTTGCATGGTCCTCAGACTCAAACCTATGGGGAAACTAACTACTTCAAGAAAAATCTAAGTGCTAGACAGAATCAGGGTCTTGCATGGTTCTCGGACTCAAACCTATGGGGAAACTAGTTACTTCAAGAAAAATCTAAGTATTAGAAAGAGTTAAGGTCTTGCATGATTCTCAGACTCAAGCCTATAGGGTTAACTACTTCTTGAGGTATAAGATTCATATTACAAGGTTATTGCCCTTTATAGTCTATTCAGCAAAAGCAAGTCGTAGTTATAAGGTGGCTCAAGCGTTAATCAAAGTCTAAGTGAAAATTATCGTTATGAACTTTACATTTTTTTGGTTGCTGTTTCCAAATGGAAAACAAGTCACACTATTGACATTGTTTAACTAATAATCAAAGCACAGGTTAAATAAGTAGAAGAACCTATCATAATAACAATAAACACATAATGTAAAAAAGATATTTCATACATTCAATCTAAAAGTCACATTACAATGTTAAAAAAAAAAAAAAAACATAAGGCAAAAGTACAATAGAAGCTAGCCAAAGTGGCCTATTTCTTCAGCTTTATCTTGATGCCTTCCTTGGGGAGCTGAGAAGAAAAGGTCTCAGGATCCTTAGAGCCCTCACTTGGGGAAGCAACATGAGGGGGATCAACTGGGAGAGCTGTCTCATCGGCATCAGGGGCTTGGGCAACAGTTGAGGACTTTGCAATCTTTTGGGGCACTTCCTGGTTAGGGCCTCCGTCTGTTTCAGTCACCCTAGAAAACTTTGCTACCTTGGCAGGCTCATCAGAAGCGGTTGTAACTAGAGCAGCTTCATGCTGAGCAGTCCCAACCTCCTCAGGAGTCACCTCAGCCTCGGAGCTAGAGGGAGCAGTTTCTCGGATGGTAGGAGGGTAGTATACATTCTCCACCTTCCACAGATCAAATGAAACCTCAACTCCAGCTTGTTTTAAGGCTTCATTCCAAACCTGGGAACAATAGAGCCTGAACACCCCAGGGACTTGAGCCTTAAGAGTGGCCTGGGTCTCAGCCATCCCTAAGGCAAAAGCCTCCTCCTCAGCTGCCTCCTTAGAAGCTTGAGCCTCTGCCCTGGCAAACTCTGCCTCTTCCTTGGCCCTCAAGGCTTCATCCCTAACCCACTCCGCGACATTCTTGGCCCTCTCTGCCTCGACCATCTTCTTCTTTAAATCAACGATCTGCTCCTTAGCGATTTTCAGCTGATCCTCTGCCTCGAACAGGTGCCTCATCTGGTCTTGGGCCTGCTTTTGAGCGCCAACTAGGCCCGCTTTGGCGCTATCCCTGGCCCTTGTCATCTCCTTAAGATCCTCCCTGACTTTCACGAGATCAGTCTCAGAGATCTTAAGGGTCCAAGCAGCATCTAGGCGCTTGTCACGCTCAAGATCCAAGGCCCTACTCTAGTTGTTGGCCACTTCTTCCAGCCTATAAGTGGCCTAGACAGCCTGCCAATTGAAACAAGCACACAGTAAGGTGGGAACTAAAGAGTAAAAATCAACGAAGTCATAAGTGTTGGAAGTCTTACCATGCCCAAGTACCTCTTGAGATTAAGGAAGACCTCCTGCCTCCTCAAATTCTCCAGCTCGGCCATGTCTATGGGGAGTAGTAGGGACCTCTCCAGCGCATCGACCACTTAAGTGCCTTCCCCCTCTCGGAAGTCCCTAAGGGAGGCGTTGTCCATCAAGGGCTCCCCATAGAGCATTAGGGCGAAGAGCCAGGCTTGAGACTTGGACTGTATAGCCACTTCTTTTCCCTAGCCCTGGTGCCTGATTTTTTGTTGCTTAGAAGGCTACCGAGCATCGTCCTCTTCCTGGGAGGATCGAGATTTATCTGCTCCCACGGACCATTTGCCTTTGTCCTTCTTATGTTTGGGATCAGTGAGCTCGGGCCTTAATGGCAAACTTGGCTGGGGTCGAGGAGGTGGAAGCTTGGACTAGGCGGAAGATGACCTAGTTTGAACAAGCTGGCGCTTGGGTGAAGGGGGAAGGAGCTTGGATTGTGGCTTCCCCGACGCGTCTTTTCCTGGCTGGCCCTCAATCAGGTTGAACAGGCTGGTCTGGGGTTGTCTCTTGAAACCCATCTCGGCCTGAGGAGAAGTCCCTGCTGATAGGATGTCCGCTTCAACCAAGTTAGGGTCACCCAAGTCACCAGAGGGATTCTCAAACAAATTGACTTGGTCGAATGCGCCAAGTTCGTCCACAGTTGGACCCAAATCAGCAACTTCTTCTTCTTCCTCTAGTTTTCCTCCCTCAGCCTCTGTAGCTTAGTGGGATGAAGAAGGGCCTGCCGACGGAATACCTTCTGGAACGAGAGATCTTTCGGGGAGCAAGAACTCGTGCTCTGCTACAGTGATTTTGTGAAGCTGAGGATCTTTGGCTCTAATCACGTACTTTAGAGCCGAGAACGACTTCTGGATCAGATCGTACCTGAGGATCTTATGAACAACTCTAACTTGGTTGTCAGCTTCGTTCACAAAAACCTCTGCCCTAAGGATGGTTTCCAAATCTGCCTTGTTGACCAAATGGAAGTGTCGTTCAAAAGCGTGTGGATTTGCAAAAAAAAAAAAAAAAAAACATGTTCGTATTAGCAACCAAACAATACAAACTACGATAACACAACCTAGGATCCTAAAATGCCACTCCCCCTCTTTACAGTACCTCACACCCACGTTACTAGGTATCCTGTAATCGGCGATGAATTTTTCCATTGCCTCTTCAGACTCGACCAACTTCTTAAACCTACCAATTCCTTGAAACGGCTAAAACACCCAGGGAAGGACAAAAGAAAGGGAGGAACAAAAGGAAAAGAAACTTAGAAGAGGGAAAATATAAGTTAGGGAGAGAGAGAGAGAGAGAGAGAAGACTTATAGAAATGAGGAAGAGCTCCTCGAACAGGCTTTTTATGCTAAGAGAAACGTGAGTTTGGTTGGAGATTTGAACGAGCTCAGAATATGTGCGCAAGAACTCTTGAGTGCAAAAGTAAAGAGACAAATCGGTTCAAATGGGTATTTATACCTTTAATTAAAAATAACCGTGCGGGTTTTCCCGCCCATAAAAGTTAAAGAAATCCCCACCGTTAGATTACTATCACACCATTAAACGTGGGGAACACAGAACCGCTAGAATTTAATGAGGTCGCGCTCCGCATACCAAAGCGCCAGAAACGTGCCTTGGATGGGAGAAAAGACTCTAGCACTGACAGAGGACAAGACTTGACGAGTCTTAACAAAGGCCTGAGGACAACAAAATCCTCCTCTCCGTCCGAGGATCCAGACAGCAGAATTTTGAGGGGCTATTGTGGGGCCAAGGAATTTGGCGATCTCGACTCATTTCATACTGAGCCCAAGGCCCAAGCCAAGGAGGAAGAAACGTCCGAGGATGAACGAAGAAAGCCCAAATTGTCAAGAAACATCACCGAGGACGATCCTGTCATTGGCCAGCCGAGATCATAGAAGGGAAGAGTAGCATGCCACCAAAGGCAGCCTTCCACAGCATCCCAAGAAAAAAACAAGTATAATGGGTCAGTCATGGAAACATGGTGGATGAGTAATTCAAGGAGAAACTGTCACCTCCACATTAAATGCACACAACTAACATTCTGGCCGCATTAATGAGGAAATGACTCCTGAACAGTGTTGCCTAGGTTGCTGTAGTTCACAGAAAGCTAGAGAAGGTGGCTGATGGGACAAGCACTCTAGTAGTAACCTGCATGATCAACAGATGGAGGGCCAAGATCAACTAAGAGGGAGTATATAATATAAGAAATCCTCCAGAATAGAAAGGAGGGTGGCAATTGGTGTCAACTTTGAAACCTTTGTAACCAAGCATTGAAGAAATAATAAGAACTACTAGTCTCTCAATTGAGGGCCGAGTAACAGAATTTCATACTTTCGTCCATGACCTTCTTATTTAATCCACTCGTATCCATATTTAGTTGTTGTAATCCTCACTAGGGTCTAGTTCTTAAACTCATTCTATATAAATTTATTGTACTAGGCTAGTTGGGCCTAAACTCATTCATCCAATAGAAGAAGTGATCAAACCCAGTCCCTACAATAAGTGTAATTCTTTTTTATAAGTTTATATTATATGTGTGTGAATGTGTTTAATATTGATTGTGTACATTACTTTTTATTATAATGTTATTTGTGTAAATTATGATGTGTGTGGATGTTTGTGTGTACAATTTAAATATAATATAACTTTATATAATTTAATAATTAGGAAATAGAGAGGGTTTTTTTACATTTGTGTATATTGTTATCGTATTATAATAACTTTTTGTCATAAAGTTAGTAAAATTCAAGAAAAAGATTTTAAAATTAGTGATTGTTCAAGCATTTGATTGGTTAAATAGACACGCAGTGTATACTTATATGAATGAATGAGTGTGGTTGTGTGTGTCAATAATTAATACAGAACCAATGAGTTGAGATTAGTCATTTAATATAAAATATTTTTATAAAAACAAAGTCAAATAGATAATAACAACTATATAAAGATAAAAATGTTAGACATACTTAACAAAATAAAATAGTCATAGGCTCATAACTACCCACATTGGCAATAAATACTTGTAATGAATTATCATGTAACATTCAAAATTTGAAAACTTATAGAATAAAATTGTAAGACTTTAGTATTATTATTATTATTATTATTATTATTATTATTATTATTATTATTATTGTTATTTGTCAATAACTTGATATATTCAAGTTCTTTTTTATTAAAATATATTAATGACCCCTCTAAACAAAATTTCTAGAGCCGCCACTAGATGATATCCAATTGTATATAAGAGAGGGTGTAATAAATTGATTGCACTGAATAATTTTACCCGTTGTTGAGCAAGTTTATTGAGCAACTATTTGTTCATCCTGATTGTGAAGAATAACTTGGAGCCTTCTTTTTGTACAAATGTTTATTTGCTTATTTGTTGATTTTTTTAATGAGATTTGCTTTTTTGTTGAAAGTTGATAAAAGTATAATTGAATTTAGGAGGAAATAAAGTAAGGTTTTAAAAAATTGTATATAAAGAAATAAGCTAAAATATCACAGGTTAAAAAAATATTTAAAAAAATAATAATCCAAACGCAAATAATTCAAATAACTCTTTATTTTTGGACATTGTGATAATATTACATTTTTCTTGGTGGCTTTTCTTTTTTTTTTTTTTTTGGTAGGCAGGATTTTACTTGCCCAAGTGTGTAATGATCAATTACTTCTAAAATTCTATGAAAATATGCTTTCAACATTTTCAAAAAGACTGGCTTTGCAAGAAAATCATTCATCGACCTTGAAAGGTCTTATAGGAGCATATCTTGACCTTTTGTCCTACTGTGTATCGGATTATTTGTTATTCACCTAGAAATATTCTAGGGTTTTTGGACTGTAAATGTCATGTCCTTGTAATGGGGTGCTTTTAGTCATAAAAATACAACCAGTTTGTGCTTGCAGCGATTGAGCATTGATAATTTTGAAATGCCATTATAATTATTATGTACATATTAAATAAATAAATCAATTAGATTTTAAAGAAAAAATTTAAATCTCTAAGAGATTTTTATTTTTTGAGAAGAGAATCTCTAAGAGGTTAATTGTTCAAATAGAAAGTAAAAATATTAAATTAACAATCGTATCTAAAAACCTCTAAATTTAAGTTTTAAGAAAAAACTAAAAGAGTTAATTCCTTTAAAAAAAAAAATAAAGAATTTAATAATGGTAATAATACATAAACATGTTTCGTAAGGACATGGCAAAATGGGCGGGTCGGGTCGGGTTGACCCGTATTTTTCACATGAATTTTTTTTTTTTTAAGAAAACATGTGTTTACCATTTAGAAAGTCATGCAACAAATTACTTGATGTAAAATACATTACTTTGAATTCACCACTTATATCAAGAATGAATTACACTTATTAATACTTATTCAATAATTTAAAAATTATACAAATCCTAACATTGCTATCTAAAACAAAATAACACAAAGATAAGTAAAACAAATACACAAGTTTCATTTCTACAAAATATCAACATCCCAAAATATAAAATGAAATTACAAATAACTTATTGGATAATTCATTTGACAAAGAATAAAAACATATAAGAAATTTAGAATCTTAAAAATTAATTTTATAATCTATTGTCAATTATGGTTGACACTCGATTTCAATTCGAGATATATATTAAAGTTTGATTGTTTACTTATTTATACATGGTCTCTTTTATGAATATCATATCATTGTTAAGAAACACACACTTTAGGAAAAATCATAATTTATTTTGAAAAGCTATTTATTTTGGACATAAATTGTTAAAAAATAGGTCTAAACATTCATAATTTATGTTAATTTGATATTTTGGCTTTACTATTTTCACATTTATGAATGTTTTTCACACATGTTTACAATTTTAAGTCTATGTTTTTAAGTGTATTGTAATCAGATTATCTTGGCATGTACTTTGCTATTTGATATCTAAAAATATTTACTCATTACAGAATACTCAATCATTCATCTTTCAATTAATTTGCATACAGTTATGTAAATATCTTAATTGTTTCCTTAAAACTCACAACAAACAATTAAAACAATATTGTCTTAATTTAAAATTTTATTTTTACCCAAAAAAAAAAGTTTTAAAAAATGGTTCAGGTTCAAGTTCGGGTCTGGTTGACCCACAAAAAACACGGGTCGGGTCACAGGTCAACCTATTTTTGCTTCAGGTCAAAAAAATCGAGTTTGGGTCATGTATTTTTCGAGTCGGGTCAGGTCGGGTCAGAAAATTCTGACTCGTTTTGCCATGTCTATGTAAAGGGCACTAGCAGTAAACATTCTTTAGGATGACAATATTAGCTCAAAATCATAAACAAGATTTGACATCCCTCCAATGCTTTTGTATGGCTTTTGTGCACGTAAAAAGTATTACATTAATGACACATATCCTAAAATGATCATGTATCAATTTTGTTTCCCTTCTTGTGAATAGAGTTAAATATGCCTCTTTCATCTTTTTTTTTTTTCCTTTTCTTTTCCGAACTAAAGTATATGTCTTTTGAAAGTTAAAAGTTAAGGGGTTGTTTGGATTTGTGGGTTTCCATCACTCATCACCCAAAATAAGTGGGTCTCATGGAGAAGGTGCTTGTTTGGATGAGTTTTGGAGTTTTGTTTCCATCACTTAGTTTTCACCAAACCGGGTAATGAGTTACTGAAAACAAAAACAAGTTTTAGGTGTTTTTGAGTTACAAAAACAGAGTAACATGTGGCAATTTCATAAATACCCTCACACTAGTGAGCCTCATGGTTAGAGAAGAGTCAAATCCACAACTCCTTTTTGTACTCCCCACCAACGGCTCTAATGAGCACTTGCTTCCACAACTACAACCCCATCTGCATAGCCACATCACTACATTTTTAAGGAGGGGGCGGGTAGGGGTTTTAAGAGCACTGGTAGCCTAGGTCAGAGTGTGGGTCCCACACTTTTGAGTTTTTGGATTTGAAAACATAATCGGGTTTAGGTGCCAAATTGGGTTTAGGTGATATTTAAGGATTTTTTAAGTGATAAAAAATAAGTTATAGGGTGATAAGTGATCAGTAATCAGTGATGATATTTTTCCACCCAAACAAGGCATAATATTCCTTTTGGAACTCTCGCCAAAACTTTTCGATTGTCTTATCCGGATTTATTATTTAGGATTATTAATTGCTGCATGTATATTAATTTAGTGTCTAGTGATTATTGCTTAACATGTGTTTATTTTTATTTTTTATATATACAAGATAAAATTTCCAGTCTAACTTAATCTAAATGTATATGTGTGTGAAGCTCTCTCCTAGAGATTTGAACCACAACCCTTACCTCCCACACTTCACAAACATTTATACTTGTAGAGTGACTACCATACTAAAGGTGCACAGTGGTGTTTATTGTATTTACCTAAAAAACCTGTGTTGTTGTGTCAGCAGCACTTATTAGGATTCCAGCAAAAATAAAAAAAATAAAAAAATAATAAATAATAAATAATAAATAAATAAAAAGGAGGAGGAGGAAGCAGCACTTAGGATTAGGAGGCCGACTACATGTAGGTGAGTCGAGGGGGCGAACTATCATTTCGGTGAACACGTGCGTCTATTGTCACTTGCAATTTGTGACAAGCTGTGGAAAACGTGCATTATATTAAAATATTATTCACTTTTTTTTTTAATTCACCTTGTTGCTAAGTTGTTCACTAGGGAAAAATAATAATAAAATATAGACCCTGACAAAAAAGTCCTGTTCAAAAGTTTTTCATTCATTAAAAATTTCAATCCTGTGGATTAAACTAATTGTTTTGATGAATATACATGAATATCAAGAAATATTAAAGTGATCAAAGATTAATAACCTTTTTAATATAAGATGCAAGAAAAATATTTTTTAAAAAAATTGACTTTATCATTACACACAAAACATGAGTTTATGATCTTATTAACATAAAATTTAGCATGCATATTAAGAAAAATGAAAATATCAAATCTAAGAATCATATTTTCAAAGTATTAATCCACTAAAAATTTATTAAACTAATGGAATATTGTAAAGAGTTAAACTAAGTGTAACTTAACTTTAACCTATATATTGAATTCGATATTTTCTTCTTTTTTTTTTTTTTTTAAATATGCATGTTGAATTTCATGTTAATGAGATGTTATTTACTATATAAGATTTGAATTTTTTTTTAATGGTTTTTAATTGTTGTTATTCATGAATTATGTGTGTGTGAACTTAATTTGTGATGTTTTATGAGTTTTAATTTAAAGTAGGATACTTCTAAATCTAATTTTAATAAATTTTAAATATTATTTAAGGGGATAGAGGTAGGGACAAAGAAACCTCCTCAAAGTAGGGTTAGGGCAGGAAATAAGAAGCCAACCTTATTGCCATCCTTAGTAATTAGTAATAGTGGTGATATTGTATATTAAGATTTTGGTAATGGTAGTAGGGAGTTAGTAGTGTGAGGTGATATCAATGATGGTAGTGATAATGATGATAGTAATGGTGATACTAATGATGGAACTGGAAGTTGCTATAGCGATAATTTTATAGTTGTTGTAGCTATTAAAATAGTCTGTTTTAAAATTTATTTTATTCTTGTCATATTATTATTTTTTATATTGTAGATAGTATTTATTTTATTTGTAAATATTTTTTAAGTATAAATGTCTGCTAGAAAATATTAGAAAATATCAATCTAAATATAAAAAATTTTAAAAAGGAAAAAGAGAGAAAATAATCTATAATTTCAAATATGATTTGTTGATACATTGTTTTTACTAGCAATATAAAAGATATAATAGAAAATTTAGATGAAAATTTCCCAAATAATCAAGAAATTCATAAAAATGAAGCAATTAGGAAATAATGAAATCATATGACATAAAGGTAAAAATAAAAATAATTATAAGGATGTTCAAACATGTATTATAACAAATTTTGATATTATATAAAGAAGAAATCATTTCCCAAATACATATATTACTTATAGAATTTTTGTTACAGTCGCTTCAGCAAAAGAAAGTTTTACAGAATTAAAATTGATAAGATCATAATTAAAATTGATTTAAAAGTTAATTAAAATTTAAATACAAAAACATAATAGTTAATTTTTGGTATAAAATAAATAAGAATGAATAATTTTTAATTTAATTGATATGTAAAGTATAAAAATACATAACCTAAAGTTAAGGTCTTAACTAAGCCTTATACTGAATCGAGTGAGCCCTCCAGGATGGAAGTGCAGCTATAGCAGAGAAGCATAGCACACCAAAATTGAACTTGTTACAACTTACAATTTGTGAGTAATTAATAGATTGCTAGTGACCTATTGTGAGAAATGGTTTACAATAATAACTTCATATTAAATCGTTAAAAGTTAGTTAAAAACTTAAAATCTAAAACATTGACTTTTTTGTGCATCACAAAGTTGAGGAGAGGTCATGGGGCTTGGTCACATAACCCATGAAAGTCAAAATACCTAATCCTTGATTAAAACTAATATAATAATTAATAAATAAATAAACCTAATCCCTATTAAAAGTACAGCAAGACTCAACCATGGACCATGACCAAAATTTTAAACTACAACAGTAGGTAGTCAATCCAATGAATTAAACCTTAAAAGACGGTGTATACAACACGTCTTCCTTCTCCTCCTTATTCATGAATGGATTTTTTTATGTCTACGTCCAATTAATTACATGACCCAGCCAACAACAAGAATCATCCCTAGCTAATTTGTACAACAACCGTGGAAATCAACTTTTTTTGGTCTCACTTCTCAGCACATGTTTTAGAATACTTATCCAGTTCAACTTTCTTTCTTTCTTTTCTCCTTTTTAACCAATTATGGGAAAAACATTTTAAAATAGGTTATGTTGCTAGACCTTCGGTTAATCAAATTATGATTTTGATTCTTCTACCCTCCTCCCAAAATAAATAAATAAATAAAAATAATTGAAGCTCGTGTTTTTTTTTTTTTTTTGGGCGGTTTGCTGAATGGAAGCTCAACTGTACTTGGTCCTAGCCCCCTAGGACTTGACCTGGCTGAAAGTTTGTGGCCCCAAGACAAACCACCAAAAGACTGAAAAGTGAGATTCAAAGAGAGAGAAAAAAAAATGGAAAGGAAAAGAAAGGAAAGAGTCATGTGTGAAAATGCAACAAACAAATCAAATAAACATTAAAGAAAATAACCGACAAAAATTGGACTTATGGAGAATCTTTGTCCTCATCTAATGTCGGCCCAATTAAACTATAGTGACAAGATTATCACCAAAAAAAAAAAAAACCATAGTGTCAGAGAAGGCTCTTTTTGAATTTTACTGCAATTGCAACATGTTCTTTTACCAATTACGAATCGTTTCACTTTCTTTTTAAATTTTCAAAGTCCTTAGAGCACTCACTCAATTGTAACACTCTTCTCACTTAAAATTAATTTAATTGGTTCTAGAGTGAAATTGATGAATTATTTAATTTATTTTAAAGGTGATATTATTTTATATTATGATATCTATAAAGAAAATAAATAAAAGAAGATATAACATGGAGAGTTATTTTATAGATTATTCATATTAAACTTTTAGTCATTTTATCAGTTAAGAAAAAAGATATGAAATTAAAACCTATTTGGATTAGGAGTTTAAGTGTTATTAGAATCTTTTAGAGTTCTAGCCTATCTAAACAACCTTAATTTGAGTTTAATTGGAAATTAAAGTCCTGGAAGCTTATTTGAGTTTTACGGGCTTCTTGGAGGCTAAAGAGATAAGTTTTAGTGGTTTTAAATTCCAACCCAAGTAGGAAACGTTAATTCTAGCCCAACTAGGAAATGTATTTAACGTGTAAAACTAAATTTATTTAAGAATACTAATTGGAGTGAGATTGGACTTCCTAGACTGAATTGAAGTGTTATTTTAGAGGTATATACGGGGTCTTTTTAAGTCAGCCACGTGAAACGTAGAGAGAGACTACAAGATTCCAAAAAAAGAGAAAAAAAAAAATAAGTTAGTGCTTAGCGTGTAAAGGTTTAAGAGTAGAGAAATAGGGTTTCTCTACATTGAAAAGAATAGAATAGCGTGGTACTTCTAGAGGCAGTCATCAAGTTCATATTGTATTGAGGTAAAACATCTAACTATACATGCTTTATTGAAAATCATTAAACGCATCTTTAACTTAGGATTCATCATCTCACAGTCGCAAGGAAGTCTTAGAAATTATATTGATAAATTCAAGGGAAAATCAACTATCATGGAAGTATCTATATAAACGTACATTAGTTTATTGATTTTGAAAGAGATCCCAATATATATATGTGTGTGTGTGTGTGTGGAGTAAAATATATAGGGTTTGAAAGGTATATTAGTAAAATATCATTTAATTAAACAGGTCAAACGGGTTCCATAGGTTGAATACTAACCCAACCCGTTTATTAAACGGATTAGTCATGTCAACTCGAATATGACACGAACCCATTAAATCTCAACCTATAACCTACTAATTTCGTGTCGTGTTGTGTCGGGTTCACGGATCATGTCCAATTTTGCCACCCCTAGTCAATGGATCACCTTGAAGTCATGATCTCAAGATTCCCTCCAAACATTGAAGATTGCTACTGTTTATTTAAACCCTTTAAATTAAAAAAAAATAATAATAATAAATAAAAATAAGGGAGTTGATATTGTACCGAAGACTATTTTGGTTTTAACATGGAGAACAAAATGTTTTGGTATTGATGAATTTTGGTGTACCATTTCAAGATTACCATTATTTATATATTTGTGTATTTATTTATATGTTTATAAAGATATAATTTAAAATGCATATTGTAAGGACCAGATTTGAACTCCCAGCCCACTACGTGGATGGACTCAAGCCCAACAAGCCCAAAACAATGAATTTATAGAGAGTGAGTTGGAAAACTAGACTTTAATTAATCAGACAAACACTAAAAGGGGTTCAGATCATTAGATAGTCAAAAGAAACAGGGTTGTAATGAAGAAAAATCGTCCTCAGCAAAGTCCGAGGAGGTCTATTCTTATATATTGTACTCAAGTCCGTTTTACAAGTTTGGTTTTGGAAATCTACAGTCTTCTTCTTCTTCAATTTTCGATCCCTTGTTTTATTGTCCCTCCTTTCTTTTATACTGTATCTCCCTTTCATCCTTACCTTCCACGTGCATGCTGGATGGTTGGTGTTGATATTTGTTCCATCAGCCCTTACCACAAGTCTTCATGTAGTAGCTGTAAGGCTGGAATGCACTGTTCAAGTATTACTTTCACATTAATGCGGCCAGAAAGTTAGTTGCAATGCATTTAATGCGGAGGTAACAACTTTCTCTTTAGATATTTTAGTACACTTCTTAGTCTGATGTCCTTGCAATGCTTATCTGCACTAACAGAACCTCCTGGAATGTTACCTTAGGTGGCATATTACCTCTTCGGACCTTAGCCTTGGTCTGCTGAGGATGCATTTATCCTTGGCTCATCCTATTGAACCATTATGGCCAAAACCAACCTCTTTGTTGACTAGCACGGTCTCTTCCAACAAAGATTCCTCCTCCTCGGACAAAAATCTTGTCCTCGGCTTGGGCCATAGGCCCAATATCCTTACAATAGCCCCCTCGAAATTCTTCTTTCTGGCTCTTCAGGAAGAAATGAGGATTTCAACGTCACCCTGCCCACTCTGCGCTCAATTTGTTCCACCTCTGCTCATAAGGATGCTTTTTCAACAACGCAAGAGATGCTCCTAACGCTTCGGCTTACGAGGCGCGCCCCTCATTAATTTTTATGGCTTTGTGTCCCCTACATTCTACAATGCAATACAAATCCAACGATTGAGAATTCCGCTAGGTCTTGGCCGGGAATTTTCCCGCTTTGTAGCACTCTCTTCGATATAAATACCAATCAAATCAAACAAACTCCTTACTTTAGCACCCACTTAGTCTTTAGCGCACATTGAATCTGTCAACTCTTTTACCTCATCTGCGCTTCTACAAATACCAAAAGCCCGTCCGAGGACACATTCTTTATACCTGTAAGTCTTTACAAATCTTTGCACTTTATTTCTCCATACATTTTCCTGTTCTTAGCATTTCCTCCTTCCTCGACTCTATTTTATTCGCTCAATCACCCTAGATATCTTCAAATTCTTCTAGAAATAGGTAGATTCAAAAGTTTGGTAGACTCTGAGGAGGGAACCCAAAACTTTAAAACTTTGTATAGGATCCCTCCATTGGTAGGTGTTAGGTATTGTAAGGAGGGTCAATGGCACGAGGATAGGCAGAAAGGGGAAGTAGTGATCCCAATGATTGCCTTCATAGAAGAAGGGATGAAAATCCCTATGGGCGGGGTTACTAGAGATTACCTTAAGGCGCACAGGTTGGCTCCCACTTAGTATGCCCATAATATGTTTAGGATATTAGGTTCCATAGAGACCCTTAATGAAAAAATGGATTTAGGTTTGACCCACCACGACGTCAATTGGGTTTATAATCTTCATCATTTAAAGGGACGGGGATATTACTTGAAATCAAGATATCCTGAGGTTAGGTTTATCCAGTGTCTTCCCCAATCCAATAAGGGGCTGAAAAAAGACTTTCTGATCTTGTCTGGGGATTGGCATGATGGCTTTCCCTGCCTTACGAGGGAGCAACAACCAGGTGGGGTTTTAAGCTAAGGAAGACTTCTTTAAATAACTTATTTCCTGTAATTTGTGTCGTTTTTGATTTTAATAGCCCTTTATTTCTTTGACGGTTTTGCAGATAGACGTGCTGCTGAGCCGAACTTCAGTTTGGTTAACAAGGATAGCCTAGATACAACCCTTAAAGCCGAAGTGTTCATGAATTTGAACGGTCAATTACGAGTGGCTCACCTGATCCTCGGATACGAGCCGATCTCGTCTAGCTTCCGGGCACCCAAGTGTGTGATCAAAGCCAAGGATCCCTGTCTACATCGGATAAGTGTAGCTGTCCCTGGTTTTCTTCTCCCAAAAGGCACACCTGTTCTAGAGAGTACCCTTCTTAATCAACCCATCACCGCGGTGATCTTACTTCTCAATCCATCTCGGAGGGCATTCCTAAAGAAGCTTTTCCACCCCAACAGATAACTGGTGAATCTGCTTTCTCTCAACCTCCGAACAAAGAAGAAGGTGAGGGAGAAGAAGAAAAAGAAAAAGAAGTAGTGGACATCTCGAACTCAGACGATATCTACAAGGTCTCTACCAACCTCTATCTCATGTGACCAAAGAAGCAATTACTTCACTAGACGAGATGGGCATTCAACGGAACCAGAGGTCGACCTTACAAGAGCTGCTGGAATCCCAACCTGGGGGAAAAACATTCGGGAAGTCCACCCAATCTCAGCTTCCCCCTCCTCTAGTTCAGACTCGTCTTCCTACTCCTCCCCCTACCCAACAGACCCAGGTCGACCCTGCCGACCACAAAAGAAAAAGGGATGACAAGGGTAAAGAGGTCATGGAGGCTGAGAGGACCCACCCCCCATAAGAAGTTGAACTCTAGAGGGGGTCAAAGCATCCTCGAGGCATGTAGACGAGGTCAGCTCATGAAGCTGACAGGAAGGGTGAGCACCAAGTCGCAACCCCAGCTTGGGCCCCATACTTGGAACTGGATGGGGTTCCACTAACAAGTGATGCCTCCATCCAGGACTTTCAAGGGGGGATGGCTAGGTACATGGCCCATGCTATGGAACAGACCTTGCTTCTCCCCAAGGATATGGCTGGCCTCAAGTCTCTGAGGTAGCATGAAGTTTTCCTCGTGCTAAAAAGGGACTTAGCCATGGTGATTGTTTCAATTTAACTTTTTTATTTTTTATTATATATACATATATCTTCTCGTTTAACCCTTTCTTTCTTTTCAGGCTGTCCAGGCCACCTTCAAGGCCGAGGAGATGATGAACTCCTCCCACTGAAAAATGAAAGAGGAAGAAGGGAGGAATATAGCTGCTGTGGATGCCTTCCACATAGTTGAGAAGAGCAACAAAGAACTGAAGGTTCAGCTAGCTAAGGAGCAAAAAGAAAGGAAATTTGCTGCAGCCACCTTGGAAAATGTCGAGAAGCAGGCTGAAAGCCAGCAGTTGCTTCTTCGAAGTATCGAGGAGCAATTGGCTACTTCCAAAGAGCAGGTAGCCGCTCTGAAGAAAAATTGGAGAAGGTTGAAATGGCCAAGGCTTTAGTCAAGAAGGCCAAGGATAAGGTAAAGAAGGCCAAAGACGAAGCAGAGCAGCACGGGTATGAGGTTGGGGTGGCTGAGACTGAGGACGCCCTTAGGGCCGAGGTCCCCGCAGTGTGTAGAACTTACTATGCCCTGACATGGGTTAAAGCCCTCAACCAAGCTGGAGTTGAGGCTTCTTCTGTGCTCAAGAAAGCAGAGAGTATCTATTATCCCCCTGCCATATGCCTTCAAAGTTCTGCAAACCCCAAGGCTAATCCTGTGTCCTCAAAGGTAAGTGAAATTCAAGGTAGCCCACCGTGCAGCCAATACTTCTTTAGAGGGGGCAAGGCAGGAGATGTTAGTAAAAAAGTAGAACAAGGTTCAGACCTAACTCCAATTGTTCCAAAGGATCCCTCTAAAGACAAAGAAGCCTCTCAGAACATGGAGTTGGTGTTGGCAACCCTCCCTTATAACCCCAAAAGAGGATCCACAAGACAAAGCCAAAGTTCCCCCCTCAGCAGCAAATACTCAACCTCCCAAGGACTCAAAAGAAAAACTTGTAATAAAAATGAAGAAATAGGTTGACCCCTTTTTTTTTTTAGTTTGTAACTGACTTGTCTTTCTGTATCTGATCTGCCCTATTTTAAGGCTTTTATTTAATGAAAGTTATGAGTATTTTCTTTCTCTTTGTGATTTATGTACTGAAATTGATATGATTTCCCTTTCGGATAATCACTTAATAAAAGTAACACTTCTCTCACCAACCTACCTAAATAACAAAGCAATTGTCCTGCTTCATATGATTGTTAGCAAAAACAAGCGAATTTAGCTAAGTTAATCATCTCGGCAAAGCATAATCTTAATTTCAAGAAAAATGCAGTGCTGCAACATGCACATAGGTTTAACATTGCTTTATGCCTTACCCACTATCAAGCTCATAGGATCAAGAAGGATAGTTAATTTTTACACAAATACAAGTATGCCCGTAAATGCTTTAAGTGCTAATGAGCATCCCTTTGGGACTCTTGTTATAATGAAAATCATTGCTATTTGGAGCAATCATACCTGGTACCAAAGTAGTTAATAAAGGATACTAATTTACGTTGAACATGTATCTCACAAAGTCTGCAATAACCAAAGTTTTTCCCTAACCATTTGCAATTTAAGGGAAAGTGTTAATTTGCACTAAGTATGTGGTCCGAGGAGCCAGGCATAGCTTAGGGTCTGTTTAACAACTAGAGTAATAATTGAAAGTTATCAACTTCCTCAGGGTATGTGATCCGAGAATCCAGGCATGACCAAGGTTCTGTTTGATACTTAGATAATTGTCATACTGTGTTAATTTTCCCAAAGTAGATGGTCTGAGAAACCAAACATAGCTAAGGTTTTTTTTAATACTTGGTTTTGTTTGATACTTAGATAATGTCATACTATGTTAATTTTCCCAAAGCAGATGGTCCGAGGAACCAGACATAGTTAAGGTTCTGTTTAACACTTAAAAAAATGATTGAAAGATATCAATTTTCCCAAGGTATGTGGTCCGAGGATCCAGGCATGACCAATGTTCTGTTTGATACTTAGATAGATACCAAGAAGTGTCCGAGGAACCAGGCATAGCTAAGGTTTTGTTTAATACTTAGAATATATAGTTAAAAACGTATGATACATAATATAACAAACCCAAATTGGGTGAAGGAAGCCTTTATTAATAATAATACCTCTTCAGGTTATTTACATTCCAGGGATGTGGTACAACCCTTTCCTTTAGATCTTCCAGATAATACGCACCTATTCTGGCCACCGATGTGATGCAATATGGTTCTTCCCAGTTGGGTCCCAATTTCCCCCATGCTGGGTTCTTTGCTGTTCCTAGAACTTTTCTTAGGACCAAGTCTCCAATTGCCAGTGGTCTTAGTTTTACATTGGCATCATATCCCTACCTAAGCTTGTGTTAATAATAGGCTAATTGTACCATGACACTTTCTCTTCTTTCTTCAATTAAGTCTAAGTTCTTCTCCAATAGTTCATTGTTGTTGTTCGAAGTGAAGGAACTTGTTCTCAGTGTAAGGAATTCGGTTTCTAATGGGATAACAGCCACGACCCCATAAGTCATGGAAAAGGGCGTCTCTCTCGTGGACCTACGAGGTGTAGTCTGGTAAGTCCATAGAACATGTGACAGCTCTTCTACCCATTTCCCTTTCGCATCATCTAGCCTCTTTTTGAGTCCACTTACTATGACCTTTTTGACGGCTTTAGCCTATCCATTTCCCTGTGGATAAGCCGGGGTGGAGTATTTATTCGTTATGCCCAAGTCGCAGCAATATTACCTGAAGGCTTTGCTATCAAACTGCAAACCATTATCCAAAATGAGGGTACGAGGGACTCCAAACCTAGTGATAATGTTTTTCCAAATAAATCGTTTGGCATCCACATCCCTTATGTTTGCCAGCGGTTCAGCTTCAACCCATTTAGTAAAATAATCTATGCCGACTAACAAATACCTTTTGTTTTTGGCTGCTTCAGGGAAAGGGTTGACAATATCCAAGCCCTATTGAGCAAAGGGCCAAGGACTGGATAAAGGATTAAGGACCCCTCCCCTAGGTTGGTGAATGTTTGGGGCAAACCTCTGACACTGGTCACACTTCTTTGCATAATCCTGAGCTTCTTTCTGCATATTCGGCCACTAATAGCCTTCTGTAAGGGCTCTGTGTGATAGGAATCTTCCTTCCGTGTGGCTCTCACAAATTCCTTCATGCAATTCCTCCGGGATTAGTTCAACTGCTTCAGGGTGTACACACAGTAGATATGGGCCAGAAAAAGACCTCTTATACCACTTCTAATCCTCGAACAGCCAAAACTAAGGAAATTTTCTTCGTATTTTATCGGCCTCAGACTTATCTTCAGGCAAGACATCTTCCTTGAGGAACGATAAAATAGAGTCCATCTAGCTAGGACCCGCCTTTATTTGATGGACATGAACCATATTTATTTTTGCCTCAATAGGGTTACATGGATCTTCAACAAGAATCACCCGAGGTAGGCTCTATGTCAAGGACATTGCCAATGTGGCAAGAGAGTCCGTATAAGTATTTCTACTTCTAGGAACTTGTGATAAATTAAAAAACTCAAACCCAGATTGTAAATGTCTAACCTGACTCGAGTATTCCTACATCTTGGATCTCTAGCTTCCAACTCTCCTTGAACCTGGCCTACCACCAGCCTTGAATCAGAGAAAACCTCCACAGCCTTTCCCCTTAGTTTCTGAACCATGATCATCCCTACTAGTAGAACTTCATATTCAGCTTTGTTGTTTGTAGCCGAGAAGCCTAACCTCAAGGATTTCTCAATTGTGATCCTCTCTAGGGATATCAGGACTAGCCCCACACCAGATCCCTTGTGGTTTGCTGCTCCATCAACATAGACCTTCCAGGATAAAGGCTCTTGAATGAAGATTACTCCAACCGATTTTTCATCCATGTTTTGCTCCTTTACCCTTTCTTCCACTGGGATTTCAGTAAACTCGGCTACTAGGTCAGAAGGACTTGACCCTTGACCGAGATGCGAGGTATATATTTGATATCAAAAGCCCTTAGAATTGTGCCCCACTTTGCAATTCTACCCGTGTAATCAGCACTCCAAAGTAGAGATCTGAGTGGGAGTTGGGTTAAGACAACCACTGTATGTGATTGAAAATAATGGGAAGCTTGCGCGTAGCATGCACTACGGCCAGAATGGCCCTTTCCAATGGTAAGTAACGAACCTAGGCTTCATGTAGGGATTTGCTCACATAATAAACCGGCCTCTATACACCATTATCATCCCATATTAGCACCAAAGTGACTGCATGGGATGCCACTGCAATATAGGCAAACAATACCTCATCCACCTCAGGCCTAGACATGATGGGTGGCCGGGACAAATACTCTTTCAACTGCTGGAAAGCTAGGATGCACTCCTCGGTCCATTCAAATCCCATCCATTTATTCAACAACTGAAAAAAGGGCCTGCATCTGTCTGCTGACCGAGAGATGAATCGGTTTAGAGCAGCGGTCATCCCTGTAAGCCTCTGAACTTCCTTGGGATTTCGAGGTGGTTACAGATTGTTAATTGCCTTAATTTGGTTAGGATTAACTTTGATTCCAAGGTGTATGACCATGTAGCCCAAGAACTTCCCTGATTTGACACAAAAAGAACACTTAGAAGTATTGAGCCGTAGCTTGTACCTCCTTAAGATATCAAAAATATTTTCGAGGTTATTAACATGATCGGACTCTACCTTGCTCTTCATCACCATATTGTCGATATGAATTTCGATGTTTTTCCCTAACTGAGGCTCAAACATCCTCGTCATCATCCTTTTATAGGTAGCCCCTACATTCTTCAAACCAAAAGGCATCACCTTATAATGATAATTTCCAGTAGGAATGACGAAAGTTGTCTTCTCTTAGTCGTCCAAAGCCAAAGGTATCTGATGGTATCCTTGAAAGGCATCCAAAAAGCTCATTCGAGGATGACCCACCATCGCGTCCACCAGCTAGTCAATTCGAGGCATGGGGAAAGGGTCCATTGGGTAGGCTTTATTCAAGTCCATAAAATCTACACATACACTCCATTTCCCACTCTTCTTTTTTACCACTACTGTATTAGCCAGCCATTCAGGGTAGAAGACCTCCTTAATAGCCCCAGCCTGCTTAAGTTTCATCACCTCGTCCTTGACGACATTAGAATGTTCCTTGGATGAACGCCGAGGAGGTTGCTTCCTAGGGGTGACAAATGGATTGACCTTCAGATGATGGCAGATGAATGTTAGATCCACCCTCAGAACCTCGTAGGCTTTCCAAGCGAATACATCAACCTTCTTCTTAAGAAATTCCACCAACTCCCCTTTTTCCTGAGGTGGTAGCTGAGCTTCGACCTGAAAAAACTTCTCCGAATCATCACCTACGGTAAATCTCTTAAGGTCCTCACATTTAGCCTCCTCGGCTAACCCCTTAGCAGGTAATTCCATAAACTTTGATTGCTATAAACCTTCCTTAACCGTGATCGAGGACTCAACTACTGGCTGATGTAAAATTGTAGACACAAGACACTGTATGGCCATGGATTGGTTCCCTACTAGCTTCTCAATCCGGTCTCCTGATGGGTACTTCACCTTTTGATGCAAAGTTGAAGAAATAGCCCCTAGGGCGTGAAGCCATGGCCTAGCAACTATGGCCGTGTAGGGAGAGAAGGCATCAACTATAATGAAGTCCACCTCAACCACTTCTGAGCCTGCTTGCACAGGTAACCTAATCTGCTCCTTTGGGATGTCAACTTTTCCATCAAAACTCACTAAGGGTGAATCATAGACTGTCAGATCCTCGGGCTTTAAGTTCAACCCTCTGTATAAATCAGTATACATAATCTTTGCACCGCTGCCTTGATCTACCATCACCATTTTTACATCATACCTTCCTATTTTGAGGGTTACCACCAAGGCATCATCATGTGACTGGATGGTTCCTGCCTTATCTTCATTTGAGAAACTCAAGATCGGTCGAATTTCCATTCTAGCCCTCTTTAACCCAAAATTAGTGTCCTCAGCAGGTAGCTGAGTTACAGACATCACCTTGGAGGGCTGTGATCTAGTCCTCTCAGGTGCAGCAAAGATGACATTGATTGTGTTTATTGGGGGCCTTGAAGAAGCATTCCACTAAGTCCTGGACCTCAACTGATCACCTTGTCCGTTGGGGCGGCATAAGAGATGCTGTAATTTTCCCTCATTGACCAGTTGCTCTAAGTGATTCCATAATGTTCGGTAGTCCTCAGTGGTATGTCCCTACTCTTGGTGGTATTGGCAATGAAGACTTGGTTGCGCCTCAAAGGATCTCCACTCATCTTGTTTGGCCATTTGAAATATGGTTCGTTCTTGATCTTCTCTAAAACTTGGTGCATTAGGTCTTTGAACACAGTGTTTACTACTTGAGAAGCCGCAGACTTAGAATGTCTAGCAAAATCTCTTCGGGGTTTGTTACTGTTGTAACGGTCCGACCTAAAATCCATCCTCTCCTGAGGGATAACCTTGCCCTTTCCCTTGTCTTGCTGTTGGTCCTCTTCGATCCTCTTGTATTTGTCAATTCGATTCATGAGTTGGTGTATGTTGGTAATAGGTTTCCCCATCAAAAACTTCCTCAAGCCATGATCAGGAGGTAGGTCGAGCTTGAAAGTGTTAATGGCAACATTATCAAAATCACCGTCTATCTTGTTGAATATCTCCCAATGTCTGTCTGAATATGTCTTCAGGGTTTCCCATTCCTTCATGGATAAAGATAATAAGGAGGCCAAAGGCCGAGTAACCCTGCTACACGTGATAAAGCAAGACCTAAACGCTTGAGGAAGTTCCTTAAAGGAATTAATGGAACCTGCCTTTAGATTGTTAAACCACCTCATCGCCACAAGCCCCAAGCTGAATGGGAATACCTTGCACATTAAAAGCTCGTTCTTAGAGTGTACGACCATCCTTTGATTGAAGTAGCTAACGTGCTCCATAGGGTTCGTTCTACCATTGTACATGGTGAATATGGGCTGTGAAAATCGCCGAGGAAGTCTCCCTCCCTCAATCTACCGCGTGAAAGGTGACCTAGAAATTTGGTTAAGTGCTTTACTCATGGCATCATTTCCTAGGCCAATTTAGGACGAATTCCTCCGTTTGCGCTTGTGATGGTAATCCTCTTCATACAAGAAAGACTTGCTAGGTGGAGTCCTCGATCTTCGCTTATAGCTGCCATCCTCTTCACCATCAGAAGAGAGGTTAAAACTGAATGGAGCTCGCTTTCACCATTCGATGCGTAAGCTCTTCTTTAGGTGGTCAATCTTCTTCTGCATGTTCCTAACATTCTCTTCACGAGAGACGTGGCTTTTACCCCGAGCTTGACTGTTACTGGTGTGGGTAGTATGTACACTTCCTTCTCGGTCTCTTTGTTGTTCGAGATCACGAAAATGATCTTGACGCTGAGACCCTATTAACTCTGCCTGATGTGGACCTGAACCTACCATCATTTTGTAATGGATTCACTATAACACTAGTAATTCCCACAGACGGTGCTAATTGTAAGGACCAAATTTGAACTCTTAGCCCACTATATGGATGGACTCAAGCCTAACAAGCCCAAAACAATGAATTTATAGAGAATGGGCTAGAAATCTGGGTTTTAATTAATTAGACAAACACTAAAAGAGGTTCAGATCATCAGATAGTCAAAAGAAACAGGGTTGTAATGTAGAAAAATCATCATCGGCAAAATCCGAGGAGGTTTGTTCTTATATATTGTACTTAAGTCCGTTTTACAAGTTTGGTTTTGGAAATCTACGGTCTTTTTCTTCTTCAATTTTCGATCCCTTGTCTTATTGTCCCTCATTTCTTTTTTACTGTCTCTCCCTTTCATCCTGACATTCCACGTGCATGTTGGATGATTGGTGTTGATACTTGTCCCATCAGATCTTACCACAAGTCTTCATGTAGTAGCTGTAAGGCTGGAATGCACTGTTCAGGTATCACTTCCACATTAATGCGGCCAGAAAGTTAGCTGCAGTGCATTTAATGCGGAGATAGCAGCTTTCTCCTTAGATATTTTAGTACACTTCCCAATCTGTTGTTCTTGCAATGCTTATCCGCACTAACAGAACCTCTCGGAATGTTACCTTAGGTGGTAGATTACCTCTTCGGACCTCAGCCTTGGTCCGCCGAGGATGCATTCATCCTCGGCTCATCCTGTTGAACCATTATGGCCAAAACCAACCTCTTTGTTGACTAGCACGGTCTCTTCCGACAAAGATTCCTCCTCCTCGGACTAAAACCTTGTCCTCGACTTGGGCCTATGGCCCAATATCCAAATGGATAATGAACTTCTGGGCCCAATATCCCTACACATATATTTTATATGCTTAAATTTTAGCCTATATAGGTATGTTAACGCAGTATATTAGCTTAAATAATATATTATATAATTTTTTAATTATTTATTTTTATTGTACTGTCTAAAACATCAATACCAACCTAAACACCTGAAAAATTTATAGTACAGCTTGATATTTTATTTGATACTTTTCATAAAAGTATTGATACTAGTTTAATGGTTGGTATAATATATATCACCTCACTATAGCAAAATAAGTCTATTACAACAAGTGTTAATTCAACAAAATTAGTGTGGTGGTATTAGACATAATATCACATCTACAAATTAAAAGTTGTTGCAATAGTAACTTAAAAGTGATAAATTATTGTATCAACAATCATTAGTTGCAATAACTTATAATTTTCAATTGAAATAGTGGCTTTAATACCTTACTGCACGAGAATAATTTGTTGAAATAACTTAAAATAAAGAGATCATTCCAATAACTTGATACAAATTATTTTTGTAATCTACCAGAACAAAAGTTTTAAAGCGATAGCTTATTGCAACGAATATATCATTATAATAACTTAATACCAGTTATTTTACAATCTACTATAATCATAAATATAAAGAGCTACGATGAAGATATCATTGTAATAGATTGATATTAATTATTTTACAATTTATTTTTGTAATGAAAAACATAAAGTTGCAATGAAGGTATCATTGCAATAACCTAATATTAATTATTTTGTAATCTATTTTAATGACAAATTTGAAACAAGTATCTATTGCAAAGAATGTATTGTTGCAATAATTTGCAATAAGATTCGTGAAATAATAATCTAGTTACAAGATATTAGAAGCAGTAAATTATTTATTGCAACAACTTGTATATTATTGTATCAAAGTTATCATTAAAATATATGAAGTTTATTGGAACTGAATTTTTTGTTGCATAAACTTATTGCCTCAAATTTTATTGCAAAACATCGCAAAAACTATTACGATGATTATGGTGTTATTGTAATTATTATTTTTTTTGTTCCAATAAACATTTCTTCTTGTAGTATTTCTCTAAGAGAAAGTCTATAGACACAAAAAAATTGACACTTGCTGATATGACAGATTATTAATGGTAGGTAAAAAAAAGTGATGTGAATAATGAGTTTAGATGAGAATCAATACTATACAAGCTTGCCATTGGTAAGGGTAAAAAATATTGTCAAATTTTTAATGTATGTTATTTCTTTCTCTAATATGTCCATTTTCACAAGGTTTGCCCACTTATATGATGTAATTATTTGATTCAAATAATTTTCATCAATTATTTACAATTTATTACAATAAGATTCGTGAAGTAATTAATAGCTTATTTTTATAAAACATTTGAAGTAATAAATTTTTTATTGCAAAGACATTAATATCATTGTATCAAAATTATCATTAAAATAACTAGAGTTTATTGCAAAGGAAGTTTTTGTTGTACAATTTTATTACCACAAATTTTATTCCACTCACTACCTTTAAAACATTCTAAAAATCTTATGAAGTGATAGTGTTGCAAATAGAACTTAGAACATTCAATTTTACAACACAACTTTCAAATCCATTAAACCCATCACTTGAATGTCTCCAAAGAAATTGTTTAAATGCTATTGAACCGTATCATTTAAATTTAATCTCTTAAATTTAGTACCAAAGCTACACCTACTTTGGGATAGTTAAACAACTAAAAATAGGTTGAATTCAAGCAAAGCAGGCCAACCATAGCTAACAGCCGTCTCTGAGCAATTCATAGCCCTCTTGTATTTTAGATTGATGAATCAAACCTCTGCCCAAGTGCCACGAGTTGACGCTTCACCCAATACCATTTTAGGCATAAATATTAAATACAACAGATTGCATATGATGCCATGCATGAGATAAGCAGTACACGCAACCATTGGTTGTGTACACACTGCGTTCATACCACTATTTTCAAGCTTCACCAACTTATTCTCGATTTCTTTGAAAACAGTTTGTCCGTCAATTTCATATTCTTTTGAAATTATATGTTATGAAATTATATGATTAATTTTCATCGATTCTTATTCCAATTTAACAAGTCATTCATGAGTTCTTTATTTGTAAGTGACGTTTTTTGTCTTTTTATACTTAAAAAAGGAAAATTTGGGGCAAAAACATTTTCAAAATATCAAATTCCAAAACATTTGAATTGCTTAAAACCTGTTGGTTATGAAATTATATGATTAATTTTCATCGATTCTTATTCCGATTTAACAAGTCATTCATGAGTTCTTTATTTGTAAGTGACGTTTTTTGTCTTTTTATACTTAAAAAAGGAAAATTTGGGGCAAAAACATTTTCAAAATATCAAATTCCAAAACATTTGAATTGCTTAAAACCTGTTGGGATAATACTCTAGCCGAAATCGGAACAGTACTAGCAATATATAATGGTGATCGTTTAAATTGTTTGAGAATTGCAAAGTCATCTCATTTTCTCAGCCATTTATTAAAAAGATGATGCAAAGTCTAGGAGTGGGAGCTGACTATAAGTACAGCTACTTACTACTCAGCAATCTACTCGCAATTTGACATCGTGAAAGGCACGACACACGTGTTACATTAATATCTAGATAAGTCATGTAAGCTTTCTAGTTTGACTTGACAAGTACTTTCTCGGATTTTTTTATATTTTATTTTGGGGGTGGGGATCACACGTTTTCTACTCGTCTTTGAATTATCGATTACTTTAGCAAATAAATATATATTAAACTTTCAAAACAAATTTTAAATGTCAGATTTTTATTGGAGAGTTATTAATAAGTTAGAAATTAATTTTAATGGTGAATTTAAATTAGAATTAATAATAATTTATTATATATAATTTGTTGTAAAAATATTTTAACGTTACGCTAAAATATTAAATAGAAAAATATTTATATATCATGAATTTAATTAATAAATATTAATAAGTTTGAATAAACTCAAATTATAAGAATATGTAAAAGAGAAAATACCTAAATTAATTAGAATTTATTTAGAGTTAGAGCAATAGAGTGTTTTATCTAAAAAGAAAATTACTTTTAAAAATTAGTTTAACATTATTTATGATTCTAAAAATCAAATAAAAAGTATCCATTAAAATGTAGGATTTTAACAATTTATGTGGTAATATTAGAAGACGTAAAAAAAAAAAAAAAAATGTTAAAGACCTTCATTCTATATTAAAAATTTAAATATATTTATAATGAGTTAAATGGCAAAAGCATGTCATTTGACAAATTACACTTAGAGGGCATTTGGATTGCGTAATATTACATTGAATTGTAATGTTTGGTTCATTAGTTACACTAGCATGTTACCCATGCAAATGCATGAATACATTTAAAATTAAACACAAATTTTATTATAAAAAAATAAATTATTAGTCAAATTATTATATATAAAAAAAAAAAAAAAACAGCATGCAACATATGCATTAATGCATACATATAGATATATTTAAAATTAAATATAATTTTTATCATAAAAATACAGATAATTAGCCAAACTAGATATATATATATATATATATATATATTAAAAGTAAACGTAAATAGTCACATATTAAAATTCTTACCTAAATTTAATACTATTTATGATCATTTTTTTCTTCTAATTTTTAATAAAATAGAACATGTGGTGATTTTTTTTGTGGTGAATTTTATTGAGTATATGTGATTTTTTTTTTTTCTATTTTTTTTATTTTATAGTTTATTAATTTTAGATTCTTAATATTTTGCACTCATTAACTTACTTGACACAGAGATTAAAAAACTTAAGTAGACACATGGTACAAATTTAAGTGGATAATTATGGTGTGGTCTTCACATAAATTTTGACACATAGTGCAAACTTAGATTCTAATTTCAAATTATAATTGAGCTTTCTCTAAGCTTTACCTATTTATATATACATGTGTATAATCCATGCATAAGCATGGTACAATTAAAAACAACACAATTACACATGTATGAATTAAAATTATACCTTGTTTAAATCATAGATATATACATTAGTTTTTTACTCTTTCTTTCTTCTTTATTATTTTATTTTATTTTATTTTTTGGATATAAACATGAGTTTACTCTTTTTTATTGGGTTTTTTTTAATATATATATATATATATATATTAGACTTTTCGTCTTTTGCACAACATTAACTTACCTAGAAGTTAAAAAAATATATAGATAGGACACGTGATGCAAAATTAGACTACAATTTTAATATAGAATTAATTTTCACAAATTTCCATTTGAAATAACTAAACAAAATTATATTTTTAATAAAAAAATAAAAAAAATTTATTTTACCTTATTCTATTTTCTACCAATCAACTCAGATCTATAAAAAATAAAATAAATTTCTTGCACTTTCTTACCACTCAAACAATTGTAACCCATCATATTCATGAGCAAATAACAACAAAAAAAACTAAACAAAATTTTATTTCACTTTCTCACCAACCGAATGTCTACATGGCAAGAGAGACCTCAATTTGATTTTGATGCTTGGTGGCTTGTTGATCTCTCTCCCAATTGATTCCAACTTATCGCATAAGAATGTGTTGTTGCATTACATTTAGCACAGTGTTTTTCAAGCCATTTGAGTTTGTTTGTTTGGTAGTGTGGTTAGGATTTGTTTTGTTGCTTAGAAAATGTGAGAGAAAAAGAGAGAGAGAGGGAGTGAGATAAGAAGAAATATACAACTGCAGTGGTTTTTGATGGAGTGGAGAGAGAGTTTGAGTGAGAAAGAGAATTATGAGAAAATTCTCTAGGGTTTGAATTTGGAGAGAGAGAGAGAGAGAGAGAGAGAGAGGAGAGAGAGAATTTTCTAGGGTTTGAATTTGGCAAAAGAGTGAGGGAGAGAGGGGACAACTAGATAAGGTTTGAAAAAAATATATGCAAGACAATTCACAATTGAAAAAGTTATCATATTTCCGTAAATATGTAATATAAGATTACTATTGTTTAATAAGGTAATCAAATTACTTTCTCTTAAAATTTATCGTGGCTTTTGAATGGAATTGGTGGTGTGCATTTTTGTTAGAAACTCTTCCCCTCTCTCTTGTTTGTGTCAGTGTGTGTGTGTGTTTGTTTCTAGAAAAAAAAATGATTACCATAATTTATGGTAATGTTAAAATGTTGGCAATATTACATTAGTGTAATGTTGTGTATAATAAACGAACCAAAAACTGTAATATTCACATTAAAGTATTGTGGTTGTAATGTTTATCGCATTATGACAAACCAAAAGCTCCATTACGTTATACCACATGAGACAACAATTGCATATACGACCTTATTTTTGGTATGTAATACAATATGTATTGGTATATCACCAATCTAGTTTTAATTTACTTGTAATTTTTTAAGATTAGTCAACACAAAACATAGAATATTTTTTTAAAAATATCAAAAATAAACTTTTATACATTTGGAAAATTTATTTTCATTAATCTATATATATATATATATATATATATATATATAATAATAATAATAATAATAGATGAGGCTGAGACAAACTCAAATTAGAATTCCAAATTAAAGTTTTAATTTTGCGCCATGTGTCCTAAATTGCTTATTCTTAAAGAGTTTTATTTTTTAATTTTAGAATCAAATGTGAGACCATATCATAAATATTCATCTAAGAGAGTTATTAAGTATAAAAACCGAAAAGTTTAAAATAAATGAAACATAAAAAAAGTGCTTCACAATAATTTAAAAAAAAAAATATCGACAATTTACATTTTATACCTAATAATATCTTTACAAAATTTTTTAAAGAGTTAACAAAATATAAAATTGACTATCAATAGTATTAAATTATATATATATATATATATGAATTATATTATGCATCTTATTGTATATTTTTAAGTGTATTCATGCATATGCATGAGGTTACAAGTTAGTTTCTATAATTGAAGATACATGTTTAAATTTGGATGATGTGGTAACCCATGGCAATTAGGTCATGGGCTGCATCACATAAGCATAAAAAGTCAAGTACCTAATCCAAAATTAAGTACAAGAAGACTATACTCTGGACCATCATGACCGACTTAATACCAGTAATATTGGTAATGTAGTCAGTCCAATGAACCCAAAAGAAAAATAGTCTAACCATGTTCACATTCATGAATGGGTTTTCATGTCCACGTCCAATTAATACCACGACCAGTTTTGGGAACTCGACTCTAAGAAAAGCATTAGAATTCAAATGCTGTGGTCTTACTTCTCAGCACACCTTTGACAAATGATCATGTTTGCTTATTGATTCAACCACAAGGTTGTTTGGGAAGTTATCATATATAGACTGCGAGACTTTTTATATCAGGCCGAACATGTATAGCCGGCCCTTTTCGTTTAATCCAAGTTGAGTGATACTGATTGGTCCAAAAATAGAATTGTATAAGCATAATGCCAAACAGATAGTCAAAGGAATAAACACGAGGTTTGACCTCTCGATAACCTTGGAGATTCTTTTTCAAAACCTCATGTTGGTCCAATGAACTTGAAATAATAACATGATTTTTAAGATGCTATTTATCTTCAACTTCTACAACTTTCACACGGAGCTTGAATAGTATTTTTACCATGTCCAATTACGTGATTGGATTGAAAAATGAAAAAGGTAAGAATAAGAGAAACAGAACTAAGACAAATAATTGTTTCTCCCAGGTCGTGCCCACATACCAATACCATCAACATGTTAGGAAGCTGTATGGTATACGATCAGATCAAGACGTTGACAAGTTTTTTTTTTTTATATATGCTCTTCTGGTCAAGGTTTCCTAGTAGCTCAAAAACTCAAAAATATTCACATACTGATGTCAATGTATAATAAGATAAAATTTGTAATATTAATATATATTAAGTACTCCAAAACATATTTATCTTCTTCTTCTTCTTCTTTTTATTTACCTTCAATTAATGTGTTTTTTTTTTTTTTTTTTAGTTTTTAATTTATGCATGCATTTACATTTAGGTCATGATCCATTATCAACAAAGTCTTGCTAGTCAAAATTCAAGATGAACCCTGAAGTTCTCTGGATTCCCTTGTACATGAGAGTGACATAAAGTGTACTAATTAGGCATTCTTCTTCGGAGTTGGTGAATCAATATGGAACTTGAACTCTCCTTGAAAGGGATATATGCGCACACAGAGAGTCTAAGAACAAATTTACTCTGGAGGTATGAAAGTGAACGAGGCAACTAGCTGATGTAATGGAACCAACATTGATTCCCCCCCACCCCCCAAAAATTGAAAAGTTTTTGTACTGAGAATACGTGATGACTGTACTCTGAAAGCGATTGGGGAACAAATATCCAGTGTACTACTGGAATTTTGGCAACTTTTCACTTTTGCCTTCGTAATGGATGTTCGTGATATTTCTCATATCAGTCTGTATTGAATGAATAGTCAGACATGTAACTTTTTTTTTTTTTTGGACAGTACACAACAAAATTAGTGGTAAAACTTAAGTATAATATATTAGGGGTAATACATAAATGTATTGAAATTTAATTATGCTAAAGAATAATATCAGTGTATTTGTATCTGTATTTTATTGGTCAATACTATTATACAATTACATCATCGAATTTAGTTGTATAGCAAATATACTGCACTGAGCTACTCTTCCTTAGTTTTATCCTAAAGTAGTGTAGTGCAGTTACACAAGTTTAGTTCTATACCAAGTATAAAAAGCTTTTTTACCTCAAAAGAGAAAAAAGAAAAAGAAAAGAGCTTCTTAAAAAAATATAAAATAATATATATTTATATATATAAAAAGAAGGCCAGAGCATAACCTACCATCCTTTTCAGAACCAGCCCAAGAAGGGAGAGGATATGCTGACAGGCCCAAATCTCTGACCAAGCACTGCTTGGCAAACAGGACCATACTCTTAGGGTTTTTTATTTTATTTTTTAATTTATTTTTATTGAACAACATAATCTTAGTTATGCTATGTTTGGAAGTTTGGAGAGGGAGGAAAGTAGAAGGGAGGAGAGCAGTGAAAAGGAGAGTAGAGGAGAATGGTTATCCTTCACATTGTTTGGATGTTTTTAAAATTAAATAAGGGGGAGGAGAATAATTAACCATTCATTTGTTTGGATGTTTTAAAAATTAGGATGAAAATGATTAAATATATTTAAAAAGACAAATTTACCCATTTTAGAAAATGGACTTGCAACATTGGCCTATGATTAATATGATTAATTTGTTAGATTAAATAATTATATGTCTATTATTACTATTTTTTTTTTCACTGCCACTCCTTACTGACCAAAAAAGGTTCAAGAAGTAGTTTATTAATTGTAGAATATATATTTCTTCAAAAAAAAAAAATATATATATATATATATAATAATAATGCAAACTGAAAACGGTAAATTTTTTGAAATATAATTTGTAACGTTAAAAGATTATTTTGTAACGTTAAAAATTGTTTTGTAAAAGGGTCATTAATTTGTAACGTTACAAATTTTAATTTTTAACGTTAAAAATTTTTAACATTACAAATTAATTTTTTTGGTGCATGTCATTGGTGCAGCATTAAAAAAACATTTTGGTGCATGTCATTAATTTTTTAATGTTTATTTATTTTTTGGTAAAAGTATAATTTGTAACGTTACAAACAATTTATACGTAGTGAAAAATTTTTTGGTGCATGTAATTGGTGCAGTATTAAAAAAACAATTACGTTACAAATTACTCTTCGCTAATTCTCCTTACAACCTTTTTACAAATTAGTTTAATATCAGTCTGTAATTTAATTAATATGACAAGGGTAAATTGGATAATTCATTTGGTCAAGAATTTTTGTATTCTACTCTTCCTCCAAATCTCTCCAATTTGGGGGAATTAAAAATGAGGGGTTAAAAGTAGTTAAAACCTCTCCAAGCCCCTTCAAACCTCTCCCCCTCATTCCTTAAAAAACTTCCAAATAAGGTAATTTAATTACTCTCCCACCCTTTACTCTACTCCCCCTCCTTTCCCTAACATCCAAACAGAGCATTAATGTTACCTTCAAAAGTAATTTATCTTATGTGAGGTCCACTTCCCTAGTTTGGGATGGGAGTGGAGTAGGAATGCAGAAAAATATTTGTCCCTTTAACCGTCTCATCCAATAATCCTTGTCCCTAACTCGTTAAGTTAATTTAAAAGAAAATTATAAATGGAAAAAGCTAGATAAAACTTGGAAAATATTCATATTATGGGAGTCTTTTACAATAGCTATTGTCGATATTGTATTTTATCCAGCTCTGATTAACGTGTCAAAACAAATATCAAAATCCAAAAAAAAAAAAAAATAAATAAATAAATTGCAAATCAAGAGTTTCAAAGCCAAAAAAAAGGGTAATAAATAAATGCAACATGATCGGATGGTAAATAAAAAATTTACAACAATTAAAACCCTTCTGATTAGAATTAAGACTAAAAACTTTAATTAAGGTGGTCAAAAAGTTGACTTTTTAATCCGATCGATTGATCAGGCTGAATTTTGGACCATCTTATAGGACATATTTTTCCCTTCAAAATGATAGTTCACGGGCCAAAATTGGAGTTGAAACGGATGAGATATCAATAAAACTTCAAAACCTTAATTAAATGTTTCACCTTTTTTTTTTTTTTTTTTTTTTTTTTTTTTTTTTTTTTTTTTTTTTTTTTTTTCAGGTCAAAAGGGCTATTGTTCGACCGCTATTGTTTAACCAATTTTGCGCAAAAAAATTGTACCAATTGAGTAAGAATTGGAGCAATCCATTTAATCCAACTTGAAGTATGAGGTCTTGACTACCTCCCACAAAAAGGGCTCGACGATATTTATTACGAAGTGGAATAAATGAATTCTTTAAGGAAAAATGTCATAGAATTTCATACACTGCGTCACCTTTCTTCCTGATGCTTGCAAAGTTACAGTTTATGGAAACTAGACATCCAGAGATTTTCATGGATATCAATTTTAAAGAAATCGGAGTTTGGAAAAGCCTTCAAATAATAGTGCGAATATCAAATCAGAAACTGAGAAAAAGACAAATAGCTAAAACTTTGAGGACAATTAGGAGGCTATGTGATGGTGTCCTGGAACACAATCACATAGCCTCCACCCCCCATTTGTTTCTCTATAAATACCCATCCCATTATGTATGAAAAAAAGTTTTAGTAAGTTTTTGGAGACTAGAAAATAGATTTTTAAGAGAAAACTACTAGAAAATCAAGAAACAAAATTCTCCCTCTTTTATTTAGGAAACCCCTCCCAAAATTTCAGCCCCTTTCCTTTTTTGTAATATTTTTGGTAAGTGGGTAAGTTGTATAGGGATGGGGTAGCTTCTATATAGCTACACCCATCCCTCATCTCCTCTTTTTCCTTTGTAATATCATACATTCCATATATGAAAGTACTCTTTTTACTTATTGTTTCCTTAGAATCTTGCTTTATATTTCTAGTTCTTTATTTTTGTTATTGTTTATATCTATGTCTCTATTTCCTTGCTCATATTCTATTTGTTGGTAAATGTTTATCTTGTTATATTATTGTGGGTTCCTAGATGGGTATTGAACATTCACTTAGACATTTTATCAGAAGTACCCTTAGGGTGAAGAGGTCCCATCTCTTCTAGGCATCTAGGAACATTTTTGTTGTTCCATTTACTTTATTGCTCATTTATTTACATTGTTATATATTTGTTACCCATTTACATTTATGTTCATCCTCATCCCCTTTATTTACTTGTCTTCCCATTTACATTTATGTTCATCTCCATACCCTTTATTTATTTGCTTCCCATTTACATTTATGTTCATCCTTATCCCCTTTATTTATTTGTCATCCCATTTATATTTATTATCATCTCCATCCCCTTTATTTATTTATCATCGCATTTACATTTATGCTCATCCCCATGCGCTTTATTTATTTGTCATCCCATTTACATTTTGCTCATCCTTACCCCTTTTATTTATTGCATTCTTTATCTCTATTGTTCTATATGTTGACGCCTTGTGGCTGCTCGACCACCCATCACAGTAACGCTTGCGCGCCTTTCTTGGTGTGAGAATATATGGATATGGAGGTGTGTCATACCTCGGGTGTGTGACTGGAATATGAGTCGCTTTTAAGGAAATTACCAAGGGTAAGTGAAGTCACTACCAATCATTGGGTTTTCTAAGGTGTGATTAGTCACCTGACTCTATTTGATTTTATCGATCCTAGGCTAAGAAAAAGGGCATTTTTCCAAATCTAATATGGATGGGTAAAAAAATCTTAAATCTTGAGTTCGGAAGTGTAGTTATGTGTGTGGAAGGTGTTAGGCACCCACAACACCTGTCTGTAGATCGTCCTTTGTTTTGGTAAAATCATAATTTTTGGATTTTGGCAGTTGAAAATGAGCTATTGGCATTAACTTTCGAGGCTTTAAATGCATTGGGCTTTGAGGTTTGGTTTCAGAATGGGTGTGGTCTCGATTGATGCTTTCCAAGTGTGTTTGGAATCATTGCCAAATTTCCACGGTGAAAATTCGGTAGCATTTTGCCTTATTTTCATGGTGGAAATCTTGTAGCGCTTCACTTTAGATGCGTCATAGCACACAAAATGCTATTCTCACCAAGATTTCAACATGAGAATACGGCAATGGAGATGCCCTATTTTCATGGCAAAAATCAGGTAGAGTTTCGCGTTTGATGCGCTATGGCACACTGGCAGGGTTTCGTGCCTGTGTATACGACGCATGTTGACGTGCTCATGCTAGGATGAGTCGGAGCCCCTCAAAGAGTTTAATGTCACTTGGTACATGGATTGGGACGATCACACTGTTGTGACTATGCACACAGTATGACATGAATATGCACCTATAGCAATCGCCTTGAGCGCATACTCATGCCACAAGGTCAAGAGCACTCATGGCCAGAAAGGGTCACTCATGTAACCATGAGAGTCCATCATACAAAGTGCACATCACCCAAACACATGTAGGCACACACACACACACACACACACACACACACACACACACACACACACACACACACACACACACATCATGCACAATGCTATCACACAGAGTAGGAAAGTAAAACAGACATTGCCATACCTAGGGAACGCAGCCTAAGCAAAGAGCAGGAAAAGATAAAGGGTACAAAGGGAAGGGGAGCCCTAATACATGCTCTAGAGAAGAGGCTTAAAGAGAGAGAGAAAGAGAAATCCACTCTGGAAGGGCTAGGCCCCCTAACCTACTAAACTTTGCCCTTTGTGGGCTTCCATTTTCTTTTTTGCATCCTCACCCTTTTTGCTTGCACCTAAGAGGTTGCATCCTTGCTCCAAGTGTCCATTCTCTACGCATGTATATGCAACAAACAAGGAAACAAGCTAGCAGACAAACAAAGAAAGAAACAAAGGAGATAGGGAGAGCATGCAAAGAACATACTAACAAAGAGAGCCAAACGGGGACAAACAAAGCATGCTAAGCATATGAAAGGGCAAACAAGCATATTATCAAACAAAAGAGGGTGTCCTAGGAGGACAAATATAGGTTTGGATTGAGTGTCCATTGATCCATTAGATTGGAGTATGGAAGACATAAGCAAGCAAAGATGCGAAGAAGCAAAGAAAGCCAAACGGGTGGCACAAAACAAGCAAGGCAATCATATCAACATTGCACGGAGTGGAGAAAGGTGTGTATCAGGCACACCAACACCATGGAGGTGTATCTCACAAGTGGTTACATCCAAACAAGCCCTAGGAGGGATAGATGTAACCACACAAGCAAATGGCCCCAAAGACTGACAAGCACAAGCCCACAGAGGACACAAAGTATGGTAAAGCCTAGATCTAGACATGCAAACATGGAGATAAAGCATAGAAGCAAGCAAGCAAACATACATAAAGGAAATGATCCAAACCCTTTGATATAGGCCTAGGTGTACAGGTGTAGGATTAGACCACGAGATCTAGATCTGTACCCCACCAACAAGGGCCAAAACATAAGAAAGAGAGACATCAGGAAGCAAAAGGGTTTTAGAAGCAATGATAGGTTCACTATCCTAGAACTTGTCTTGCCAATTGCAAGCAAAAGGCAAGTGACTCATTATCCTAGAGTCACTAAAAATAAGAACAAAAATAAAGGTGTTGTTATGAGCTTAAACAAACAAACAAGTGTGCTTTTTTGAGCTTAAAAGGGATATATATATATATATATATATTTGTGGTGTCCATCTAGGGCTCTTGCCTCAAACTTCTCCGGGTGGTACTTATCTTCCATCTCCATCTCTATCTCTTCCAGTTCTGGTGAGGCTCTTGCCTCGGGGTGACCTTGGTTTCCATTTCCATCTCTACTTCTTCTATCACACCTGCATATTCAATTCTGGTAGGATATGTGCACGAAATCTATATGATGTGCCTGCATGTTCAACTCCCGAAGGATATGTGCATGAATTCTATGTTGTATGGGATCTGTGCTTGCATATTCAATTCCATGAGGATATGTACACAAGTTTTGTGTTATGCCTTTTTGACATGTATGGGGTTTCATGCCTGCATATTCAATGAGGATATGTGCACAAGTCCTGTGTTCTGACATGCTTGACTATTTTTAGATGAAAGATCCAATGGGGATGCTGGCGGACTCACTAGGGAGTATAATTTTGTCGAAAAGTGTTTTGGTTGATGATTCCGACCTACCATAAAGTCTTGATGGTGTACGGCCCACTGAAGAAGGGGTAGCTTACTGGGGATTTTCTGATGGTGTGTTGTTCACTAGGGAACTTTCTTCCTTTGGGGAATAACTATCTTCTTCTTTCTGGTGACTTCTTGAGGATTGATGTTGACTCCACCCTTTAAGGGGTTTTACCAAATTCTATTGGGAAAATTTTGCTTTGCAACTCTTGAGGGAGCTGCTTCTGTGCCTTGGATTCACGGGGGAATCCGTCTATGATACTGGATTTACTTGGGATTTAGTTGATGTTCTTGACTCATAGATAAGTTTTCATGATGATTTCTAGTCTACTAAGGTATGTTTTGATGCTTTTGATCCATTGGGGATGCATTTTTAGGGTCTTTGTGCTCCTTGCCTATTGAGGGCATTTTTGTCACTTTTGGGTGTATTTTTAATTTTCCTTTACACTTTTGGCCTCCTGGAAACTCCATGGGGATATCTAAATTTTTTTTTTTTGTGCTAAACTACACGTAGTTTAGTGAGGAGGCCAAAACTACATATAGTTTAGCCACTAGGTGTGTTCCTGCCTCTTCATCTTTTTTTCCCAACGGTTACCAACCGTTTTTGTTTTCATTCTCTTCATCTTCCCTCATCTCTTCACATTCTCTAACTCTCTACAAAAACCTTTTGCCTTTCTCTCATTCCCTCACAATCTAACGCTCTCCTTCTCTTCAATCTCAACTTCTCTCTTAAACTCTTTCATCTCCTTTAATAGCACCCAAAAAAAGTGCCTACATTCTTTCCATCAATGCCTTCCATCTCACTTGTTGGAATGAGTAGTAAGGCTAACAATGGTTGCTCCCCTGACCTACAGATCACAACAACACCTTTCGGAGGGTGCAAGGGCCAGATTAGTAAGTTTTTTGAACTTTTCTCGTTTTTCAAGTTTTCCTTTGATCTTCCATTTTAATCCCTTTTTAGGCCTGTAAATGCTTGGGTTTTGTTGTGGGATGGGTTTATATAAAAAGCTGACACTTTAGGATGGGTAGGAACATGTTTAGGTTGAATTCTAGTTGAGAAAAGCTTGAGAATGTCGAAGAACACCCTTTTGTGTTTATTCCTACATGCTTAAATTCGGGCCTCTGTGTGCAGGCATGTTCTTGCGCATGTAGCCTATATTCATGTGTATGCAGGCTTGTTCTTATGCACGTGTATCTGTTCTTTAGTTTATGTGCACGTAGGTTTTATCTACGTACGTGTGCAAAATTCTGCGTACGCAGGATTTCTCCTGCACACACATGGTGCTAGGCAGAAACCCTAGTTTGGGCATTTTAGCTCTTTTTTCATTCGATTTTCATCTGTTTACAACTCTAACATCATCCGTCACCATTTTCTACACTCAATTGTATGCCCCATGTCATATTTCATCCTATTATGAATCCAATATTATTTTCGCACCATTCTTTTCTCTTAATCATGATTTTAATCCCATTCTCTTCTTGCATGTTTTAGCCCCATATTCTGGGGCAGTACCAGTTGGGTCTGTTAGGGTTTATACCCTAAAATCCAATTTATTGGCATGTCATAAATAATTGAAATTTTTAATTATATGAGACTATCTATTTATGAACTAATGGGACATTATCTTAGTCCACGAGATGCATAGTAGGTGATTTATGTGAAAAGTCACAGAAGATATAAATCACAAGTTCTTTGTAAACTCAGAATTTTAGTTCGTAGTCGGTGATGAAATTGGGCATTTCATTTGCGAAGACTATAACATATCAACTAAGATGATTTGTCTTAATCATGGAAGTGGAGACATTTAGTTGGTATGTTGATATGTTTTAAGAGTTAAGACATATTGAACTAGACCGCTATGAGATTTATTATTCTTTTAACGACTGTTAAATAAATAATAAATCTCACGACTTCTATTTACATCAACTCTAAATCCTGAGAGAATAATAGACCTGATCATGAGGTGTAGGTTACTTTAATATATCAGGAGTGAGATCTATAAGTTATAGTCAAAACCTCAGTATGTTGGGCAGCCATATTTAGTGTTGATGGAACATATATTCTCAAGATGGAATTCATAATCTCTTAACGGAGATATAAAATATTCCTTTGAGATAAGTTTAATGGGTTTGGTTATTCAGAGTGTTGGGCCTAGCCACTTTAGTAAGAAGTTACTAAAGTATATATTTATGAAATTGGATTTCATAAATATATAATGAATAACATAAAAGATTAAATTGGGTACTCAAGGATTAAGATATAGTAATCCTCAAAGTGGCAGTCTACATTCATGACTTTGTATTACTACGAATATTTTAATAAAATGGGTTGCATGTATAATAAAGTCTTGGGATATAATTTATTAATAAAACCTAGATTGCAATTATATTCTTATAGTGGTATTGAATATAATTAATGGTAATTTTGGACTTGTCAAGAGTTGACAGAAAAGCCGAAGGCCCTTTGGAGCTAGAGTTTTATTTATTCCCTTTGGTCCCATCTCAAGCCACAAATAAAAGCCCAATTGGAAAGGCCTAAAAGGCTAACCCAATTAGAAAACCAGTTTTTATTTAATAAGAGTTATTAAATAAAGAAACTACCAAGATAATTATTTTCACGTACATATGATGAAAAGAAAAGAATCGGTTTTTCTCTACAAGGAGAAGAAGAAGGATATTTTTTTAAGAATCTATGTATAAAAAGACTGATTGAGAGACCACACATCTTGGGCACCATGTGGAATTGAGATGAAGATTAAAGCTATTCTCAAGTTTTTTGTTTTGCTTTTCACTGCACCAAGGTACGCTCTCTGTTCTTTGTTCTATAATTCAAGGTTACATGTTATCTCTCATGAATTAAGTAGATTCGTGTTTGTTACTTCCGCTGTGTGTTTTGTATGAGATACAAAATTAGATTTTTCAACAATTGGTATCAGAGCAGTCTTCAATATCATGCTTGCATAACATGTTATTGAGTTTTAGAATTAAAGAAAAACTGTTTTCTTGGTGTTCAAGTTTTCTGCAGTAAATATTTTTTGCATATTTGTGTCTTAATCGTGGTTTATGATGTGTATATGTTTAGAGAGTCAGGGCATCAATTTTAAATGAAAGTGGTATATCGGTCAAGCATGTGCATTTCGTTTTACAATGCTTGGATATAGTTGGTAACTGAATTCTCTTTGATAACCGTTGCCAATGTCGTTTACGTATATGTTGAATTCAGTTTTATGAAGTGGTCACGATTATGTCTTTTAATATATGAGATATATATATATATATATATATATATATATATATTGGTTTAGTGTTATTAATGACCCATGTTTATGCATCAAGTTATAGTGCCGTATCATGATTAAGCATCTGATGTATTCATGGAGTTCACATGCATCAAGGATTCTATTGAATCCGTATATTATATATATATATATATATATATATATGGGTTGATATGCAAAACGTTTGTATAAAAAGTGGCCCATAGTATACCCTTTTATGAAGGTGTCAACTTTCATTGTTTAAGAAAGGATTCATCATATTGTTGCTTGCCTTGCATTATATATTTATTTTATAATCAAACAGTATGTTTATGCTAGGATTATGAAATTTATTCCTAATGAGATTAGGATTATGTTTTCAATGGTTTCTAGCATTATTATAGTTCTTGATTTTGATCTTGAAACCTTAATGTTTGATCTATAAATCTTCGTTGATAAAATCGAAAGGTGTTTTTGATGGAAGTTTAATGAAGATGTCAAAAACAGTAACCTGAAAATTTTGAAAATTCAAAAATTCATGAAGCTCGATTGATCAAGAAGCGATCGAGAATCAATCGAGCATCCAGAACTTTTCTCGATCGATCGAGATATATGTTCGATCGATTGAGACTGGAAATTTAGAGGCTCGATCGATCAAGAAGCAATCGAGAACCGGGAATTCAGAATTTTCTAAGTGTTTTTCACATGTATAAAAGTAAGGCTATGTGATTAATTTTATAGTCCTTAAAAGCTAAGGACATTTATTAATCATTATCTAACTAAAAGACCTAATGAGGTCAAAGATGTTAGTTAAATAGAACTCTTAGTCCTAAATTTTTTTTATGATTAAAAGTCCTTAATTTATTTTAATTAGAGGTTTTAATGAGATTAAAATTCTAATTAAAGTTATATAATTTCTAATGAGATTAGAATATTTTATCTAGCAAATTAAGGATAGAGTTCTATATAACTAATTTTTGATTCATTAGTATTTAAGGAATCCTAAATAGTTTAGGACTACCATTCTAGTTAGTGATTCTAATAAGATTAGAGTCTTTATCAAGTGCAAGGTTATTAGTTGTGATGGGATCACAATTACTTAAAGAAAAACCCAAATAATAAGTGGGAGTGCTGAAATAACCATTTTATTAAGTTTATTGTAATGTGAATAGATATCTTGTCTTGACTTCGAGTCTTGCATTTCATGCAGAGGGTATTTACTTCACGGATTATAAGGTTAAACTTCTTTGTGATTGCGCGAATGTTCGTTATGCTATTGTGACGTGAATTAGTTACATCACATTGAATTTAAACAATTAAACACATTTAATGTGTAGGGTTAAAATTGTGATTAGATCACGATGATTTCAAGACAATCCACTTGTTTTAAATTTATAGTGGGGGAGAGATACAAGGGTTGGATCTCACGGCCTCCATTGCCGGTTCATAGTGGTGTAGGGTAAACATCTTGTCTTGGCCTCGAGCCTTGCGTTCCATGCGGAGGATGTTTATTTCATGGTACTACAAGATTGAATTTCCTGGTTCATAGTGGTTTGGTCAAACACCTTGTCTTAGCTTCGAGCTTTGCATTCCACGCGGAGGGTGTTTTTATCATGGTACTACAAAATAAGCCTGTTAAAGGGATGAAATGTAGCTACACATGATTCTAGACAATGGTGTACACTAGACTAAGTTTAATAGTATCCTCTATGCTGAGTTCTTGCTATTATTACTTAGAGGCCAAAGGCAAAGCGGCAAATTATTTTTGTTTGGTAAGAGTTACCATGATAGCATTAATAATGAGAATAATTCTCGCCTGATCATAGTGGTTATATTCACTCTATGCTGAGGATTATTAATTGCGGGATTAGGTTGTCGTTGCACCTAATATAGTATGGTTTTTGGGTTTCATACTATATGATTATGGATGCAAAATATAATGTCCCTGTAATTATTTCATAGTCTCAAAATAAAATTGTCATAAATTTTGTACTCTAGCTACTATTTTAAGTGAATCACATTAACTAAGAAATAATTTTGGACATGGTGCTTAAAGGAGCTGAAGTACATATTTATGTTTTGATTCAGCATTGTCATAATTTCCTATACATGATGCATTTATGAAAGATAGCTTATGATATGATCATAGTCTCCATTGAAATGCTAATATGTTATATTGGCTTCTATCTCAATTGTGCTACTACATGAGATGCAAGAGTTAGTACTAGACTTAGACTTTATATTAAGTCTAAATGAGATGTTTGGTATGAATCATATTGAGTGCTAAGGAAAACTTAAGGAGTTCCAATTCTATATCATTTAATGAAAATGTTTTAATTTTAAAATGAATTGGAATTCTTGGATGTAGAGATTAAATGTTAATCTCATATGGATATGATCCACAAGTCCTTCTTAAAATCATTTGATCAATTCAAATTGTTTTGAAAATAAATTCTTTTTATGTTGTCTGAATTGATGAGTGAGTTCTACGCAATAGAAGACATCCTAAAAGCTAAGGCTAGGATCAATATGATTTAATTCAAATTCTTATCTTGAACTGAAAGGTAAGGGTGATAAGAAGAGGAATTAAAATACCAAATAGTTGGACAAGTTAGTTGCCCTAGTAATTGCCTAAAGGAAATTAGTCTCAAAAGCATGACCAAAAAGAAATTTTTCCTGTTTTGGTAAAGCTAAGCATTGTCCATGATTGTTTTCTAGATGGAATTTTACATGTTTTACTTTTTAAAGAGAAAGTTTCAATCCTTTGGTTTTGTTTGTTTTGGCACTTATGTCTAGATCTTATTAATCTAAATGGTATTCAAGATTAGTGAAAGATGGGCTTTTAGAACCATTATTTTGTTATATTCACAATCTATGAATTCTATTTAGAGGACAATATGATCTAGGGCTCCTTTTCGTAAAGGAATGAAGTTCCAATGACTTCTTTAAGTTAGTGCATACATAAAGGAGGAATAGGGCTCTTTTAAATGTAGATTGTTCTAGAAGAAAAATGTCAGAATTTGTTGTAGGACAACTACAAAATACATTTAGAAATGAGATGGTTGTATTAGATACACCACAAGACATTATTCTGTAGATACAATATCGTAGTGGGAGGATTATCAAATAAATTCATACTTTTGGAATAAACTTTTGAAGTCATTTCACAAGGATATGAATTTGATCATCGGTCCTACGTAAAGGCAATAGATGATATGAATATGGATTACTGGTTCAAGGTTATGTGAATAGAATTAGATTCTATTTAAAGTCTAGAACTTGTAGAGGCGCTTTATTGCATTAAGCCTATTGTTTTCAAATAGGTTTACAAGTAAATGAGATTGATAGATTTGAAGGTGAAAACCTTCAAAGTCAAGACTAATGGTGAAAAGATTTATTCAGAAAGAAATGGTTCGACTATGAAAAGATTTTTTCACCAATAGTCAAGTTTAACTCTATCTAGATTCTCTTATTCATTATATTTCATTTGGATGAAATATGGCAATGAATATCAAGAAAGCTTCTTTTAGTAGCCATCTTGAGGAAGACATCTATATGATGTAACTAGACTTGTTCATGGCAAAGAACCAGTAGTGTTTAGTATGCAAGTTGCTTAAAGTCTATTTATGGACTAAAGCAAGCATTTAAATCATAAAATATCATATTTGATCAAGCAATCAAATTGTTTGAATTTGATCAAGTATTTAAAAGCCTTATATGTGTAAAAGTAATATAGAATAATAAATTTCTTAATGTGTGTTGATGATATTCTAATAATTTAGAATGATGTAGAGTTATTGTCATCAATGGAATTTTTTGTTGTTTAGTCCAGTATGATATAAAGTACTTGGGAAAGACTGGTCACATCCTAAGAATTAAACTTTGTTAAAATTCAGGAATTAGGATGTTGGGTCCATCTCAAATAGCTTAAATACATAAGATTCTAGCCAAGTATAACATGTATTATTTCAAGAAAATGATTCTTTCCTTTTAAGTTTGAAGTTCCTTTATATAGGAATATAGTCCTAAGACATATAAAAGGAAGAGCATATTAAGACGGTTCCTTATACCATATCAAAAGGAAGTCTTTATGCTATGCTATATACTAAGCTAAATATCTATTTTGCGGTGGGCATAGTAAGCAAATATCAATTGAATCTAAGATCACTTAATTTAGTGGGAGTAAAGCATATACTCAAATATCTTAGGAGAATGAGGGATTATATGCTTGTCCACAAAAGTGAAGTTTTGATGTTTACTGGATGTACAAATACTGACTTGTAGTTTGATTGTGAATCATGAAGTTAGACTTCAAAATATGTGTTCATCCTAGATGGTGAAGATACACATTAAGCGTAAATATCATCTCATTAGAGAGATATGAGTAAGTGAAAAGTACCAATAGAAAAAAATAATTTATGCAATAAATCTGACTGAAACTTGTTTCCAAACCTTGCCTTAGAGTGACTATGAATTACTCTAAAGGGAGATAAGTGTCAGATATATGATAAATTGTCTTTAAGGGCAAGTGGGAGATTGTTGGGGTTTATGCCCTAAAATTCAATTTATTGGCATGTCATAAATAATTAAATTGTTTAATTATATAAGACTATCTATTTATGAACTAATGGGACATTATCTTAGTCCATGAGATGCATAGTATGTGATTTATGTGAAAAGTTACAGAAGATATAAATCACAAGTTCTTTGTAAATTTAGAATTTTAGTTCATAGCCGGTGATGAAATTGGGCATTTCATCTGCGAAGATTATAACATATTAACTAAGATGATTTGTCTTGATCATGGAAGTTGAGACTCTTGTTGGTATGTTGATATGTTTTAAGAGTTAAAACATATTGAACTAGACCGCTGTGAGATTTATTATTCTCCTAATGACTGTCAAATGAATAATAAATCTCACGACTTCTATTTACATTAACTCTAAATCCTGAGAGAATAATGGATCTGATCATTAGGTGTAGGTTGCTTTGATATATTAGAAGTAAGATCTATAAGTTACGGTCAAAACCTCAGTATGTTGGGCAGCCACATTTAGTGTTGATGGAACATATATTCTCAAGATGGAATTCATAATCTCTTAACGGAGATATAAAATATTCCCTTGAGATAAGTTTAATGGGTTTGGTTATTCAGAGTGTTGGGCCTAACCACTTTTGTAAGGAGTTACTAAAGTATATATTTATGAAATTGGATTTCATAAATATATAATGAATAACATAAAAGATTAAATTGGGTACTCAAGGATTAAGATGTAGTAATCATCAAAGTAGCAGTCTACATTCATGACTTTGTATTACTACGAATATTTTAATAAAATGGGTTGCATGTATAATAAAGTCTTGGGATATAATTTATTAATAAGACCTAAAGTGCAATTGTATTCTTATAGTGGTGTTGAATATAATTAATGATAACTTTGGACTTGTCAAGAGTTGACAGAAAAGCCCAAGGCCCATTGGAGCTAGAATCTTATTTATTCCCTTTGGTCCCATCTCTAGCCATAAACAAAAGCCCAATTGGGTGGGCCTAAAAGGCTAACCCAATTAGATAATCAGTTTTTATTTAATAAGTGTTATTAAATAAAGAAACTACCAAGGTAGTTATTTTCACTTACGTATGATGAAAAGAAAAGAAATCAATTTTCTCTACAAGGAGAAGAAGAAGGATTTTTCTTTGAGAATCTATGTACAAAAAGACTAATTGAGAGATCACACATCTTGGGCACCATGTGGAATTGAGATGAAGATTAAAGGTATTCTAAAGTTTTTTGTTTTGATATTCACTGCACCAAGGTACACTTTCTATTCTTTGTTCTATAATTCAATGTTACATATTATCTCTCATGAATGAAGTAGACCCGTGTTTGTTGGTTCCGCTGTATGTTTTGTATGAGATACAAAACCAAATTTTCCAACAGGGTCTTAGTGTGGTACAACATCCATACTGAGGAGACTCAAGGCCATATCCGTGCTGCGAGTTTTGAGCCCGTCATTCGTCTGATGCTTCAAAGGCCCACCAGTGCTGTCTTTAGCGCAGACCCTAGCTAGAGGTGGTGGGACACTACCCACACCTTCCACATTACTAGCCAGAAGATGACTATCACTCCCCACGGCTTCCACCACATGACTAGCTTGCAGTTTAATGGGGTCCTGATTAGTTTGGAGGACGAGTCAGGCATTCGGCTGGGTGTGGAATTGCTGGGGAGGTGGTATGCTACTGAGATGATCCGCTATACTTATCTTGAGGACGACTTCATGCATTGTCCATAGGGGACGGTTAAGGAGTGCCTTCGGATGGCTAGGGTTTTTCTACTGTACCTGTTGGGGGCGTACTTATTCACCAATGGTGGGCAGACGATGTCTTTGAGGTGGTTGGTCCTTTTTCGAGACTTTGAAAGGGCTTAGGTTGCTAACTGGGGGCTGGTGTGCTTGGCCTACTTCTACTCCTCCTTGGACATACTCAGTCAGGGGACACTGCTTCAACTAGTGGGGCCTTAAAAGCTACTTGAGGTTATTTTATCTCTCTCCTCTTTTGTAGTTCTTGGATTCTCATTCTTATAGTCATATATCCACGTGCCATATAGGTTAGGACTATGTACCATATTCTTGCTAACTGCATCCATACCCATATCTTGCAAACTGTTACCCTACCATATATGTGTCTTACAAACTATACCATATCTGAACCTCGCAAATTGTACCATAACCTCTTGCCAATTGTACCATAACCTCTTGCAAACTGTTATCTCTAAATCTTGCAAACTATCACATCTGAATCTTGCAAACTGTCATACCTAAATCTTGCAAACTATCATATTGCAAATTGCTATTTTTGAATCTTATACATTGTCATATTTTAGAGTTGGGCCATGGAGTATGGTCTCATTGCTTGGGGGGCTGCGTTGGACTTGAGGAGGGTCACCTCGATTTGGGTTCATCTTGATAGGCTTTCTCTCGATGATGTAAGTTAGAAACGTATACCGCTTTTCACTATTTGCATGCTTCTTAAGGTTCTCTTTCTAACCCCATGTGTTGTCACAAATCATTGGCGTCCTTGGGCCAGAGCTGCCCCTGTAGCGGACTTGACCTTTAGGTAGCCACTATAATTGCTTCTAATCTCTCATAGCCCCTTGAGGGATATGGATTGAGGGTGATTTACTTGGCAAAGAGGGTGTGTTGCTAGCTAGTGGGTGAGGGCATGCCTGAGGTCCTCATAGATCCTCTAGTGTTCATGCTTGCTCCTCATTCCATGATCAATGCGGAGTACAACCTGTGAGGGATAGACATCCCCTTTACTGATCAGGTCATAGATGAGCTAGACTAAGACAAGTTCAGTGGGACTAGCCTTATGCCTTCTCTTATCGTTCCGGTATGTTTTCTTACTCTTCTCATTTTCTTTAACCAGTCATATCACTTGCATTCTTGTACATTAGTGACCTTTAAATGAAACATTTGTGTTAGGAGGGCCTTATTGCCGATGCTTTTATTGATCCTCCCCGTTTGCCTTGGTCAGTCTATGCTTACGGACCTAATGGCTTTGCTTGGGAGCGCCCTATTAGCCGTAATACAAATGTGGCTACCCCTTTCCTGAAGGCACTCGGGCAGTGAGTTATCTTTCATCCTTGTTTTCTTTCCTCTCTACTCTTGCATCCCAACACTTGTTTTAACAACCTTTCCTTCAAAATTCAGTCTACTGTTTAGTAGCATGAGGAGCTCGTTTGGCTTGCGGGAAACCTCAAGCTGGAGTTAACTAAGTACTCCCGGCAGTTATATGGTGGGGGATGCCCGTGATGACGACGATGATGATGGCAATGATGGTGAGGGAGGTTCAGAGTCGACTTCAAGCCATCAGCTGAGGAAGAGGCGCTTTATGTGGCCCTGTAGATAGACAGATAGATTGACATGGACACAGCATAGCATACTTTATTTTTGTTGCTTTAACTATATTTTTTTTAACATACATGCTTGCATTTTATATTTGGTTTGAGACATTAGGTTGTATTTTCAGAATACTTTTTACATTTATGCTTTTATTTGGGATATGTACTTAAATTACAAATTTGTCAAAACTTTATGCTGTTCTGTTATTCTTAGAAATCTTGTGCTTGAATTGTGCCTTGAGTAGTCCCTTTAGTCTCTCCCTTGCACCTTCTGATATCATCAAGATAAAATGGATGAATATTTTCTCATCCTAGCGAGATTCCTCTAACTTTTTCATGGATTTCCATTTGGTTTTTAACCCATCGAGGCTCCTTATATCGTCTTTGAACTTATTATTATTTTATACTTTTCTCTCTTTCTTTTCCTTTCACTCATGCCTTCTCCCCTCTTCCCTTACTTCTTTCGAATATGGCCATATGAGAAGCTCTAATTGTTTCACCCAACTTTAGCACATAAGAAATGACTTAAAGGCTGTCATGTAGTGGGTTCACATAGTTGAGAAAGCTTACACAAAGCCCAATCAAAAGAAAGAAAGACTAACTGACCACCTTGATATACCCCAAATTTTACTTTTCTGCACTTTATGATTCTCATGTCTTTTCTTATGAATTTTATAAAGGATTGGAATGTTCCACATCCTCTATAAAAACTATTTATCATCTTTTAATTTGAGCAATGAGAGAACCACCCATTTATTATCTTTGCTTATTGTCATTATTTTTTCTTCTTCTTTTCTTTTCTTTTTTCCCATGCCACGTAATTCCTTTGAGGAATTTTCACCATGCCCATGGTCTTTGCCCCTATCTTTTAACTACATCACCCTTTCAGGTTTTCAACTTAGTGAGGTCCTTTTGCCTTAACTTTTGCCTAGGCCACCCTTGTGGGTTTTCAACCTAGCAGGCTCTTTTTTTTTTTTCCTTCAAATTTTGTATCTTCGGAGTCTATCTATGTTGTTTAGGCAAAGTATCTCTTCCCCATCCAAATCTATAATTCTAGTAGGACCTCCTAACATGATCTTCTTGATAATAAAAGGCCCAGACCATCTTGGCGTCATCTTTTCTCCCGAATCAAAAGTTTCATCTCTAAGCACTTTTAGAACCAAGTCCCCTTCTTTAAGGTTTCTAGGTCTCACCTTTTTGTTGAATGCTTTAGCAATCCTCTTTTGGTACCCTTGTGCATGGTATTGTGCCCTAGCTCTCTTCTCGTCTATCAAAGCCAATTGCTCATATCTTTGTTTCACCCAATCTTCCTCTAGGACTTTGGATTCCGCTATTACCCTCAAAGATTGTATCTCTATATCAATGGGAGTACTGCTTCACTACCGTAGACCAAAGAGTAAGGGGTTGCCCTAGTTGATACACGGATAGAAGTTTTGTAACCCCATTAGGCAAAGGGGAGCTTCTGAGCCCAATCTTTGTATGTCACTACTATCTTGGCTAGGATGTTCTTGATGTTTTTATTGACTACTTCTATGGCCCCATTGGTCTGTGGTCGATATGGTGAAGGTGATGCTCAATGTTGTACAGTTCCATGATTGTTCTAACCTTTCCCTTAAGGTGTGAACCATTATCGAAGATGATCTCTTAGGGTACCCCCATACCAACAAATGATGTTATTCTCTATGAATCAAGCCAGATGCTTGGCTTTTAACACGGAGTAAGAGGCTGCCTCCACCCCACTTGGTAAAGTAGTCTATTGCCACTAGGATGTATTCCTGTCCATTTGAGGCCTTAATAGCTATCCTTCCAATCACATCTATGCCCCAGTCTAAGAAAGGCCATGGAAAGGTCATGCTGCATAGCTCACTAGGTGGCACATGATTCAAATTTACTTGTGTTGGCAATCATGGCAACTCTTCACAAAGTCTACACAATCGGTCTCCATTGTGTTCCAATAATACCCTATTCTTAAGATCTTCTTGGATAACATTCTCCCATTCATGCGAGGACCACAAATCCCTGGATGAATTTCTTCCATGACTTTCTCGGGTTCTTCTTTCTTTAGACAACGAAGATGTATACCATTATAGGATCTCCTATAAAGCTGTTCTCAGCATAAGATGTATTGCATTGCCATCCTCCTAATCGAACGATGCTCTCTCTTGTCGGCACCATCCAGATATACCTCAAACTCCAAGAATTTCATGATGTCATAATACCAAGGATTCCCTTCCTCCTTTATAACCAAGACTGAAGCTTTGGCCCTCTCTTTGTGTACTATCCCATAACTTTGTTCAATTTCTAAGGGTTGTGTCCATACTCCTTTGGGTATTTCAACCATGGAAGCTAAGGTAGCCAAGGTGTCTGTAAACCGATTATGAGCTTTAGGGATGATTGTGTACTCAATTCTGTCAAAAGTTTTGGTCAAATCCTCTAGATACTGCTGATAAGGTTTTAAGTGCTCCTCCTTCACTTTCCATCACCTTTGCGCTTAAGCTGTTATCAAAGTCGAGTCTCTAATGTCCTCGGCCTCTTTTACCCCTAACTCTCGGAGAACTTCCTTTCTGGAGATACAAGCCTCATATTTTGCCATGTTATTGGTTGCCTTGAAGTTCAACTTAACGATTAAGGGTATATGAGATCCTTTGGGAGTGATCAAGAGTACTCCTATCCCATTTCCATATTGGTTCACGACTCTATCAAAATACATCATTCATACCCCTAGCTCAATATCCAAAATATCCTTATCCGAAAAATCTTCTCTATCATCCTATCCTTCCACGAGGTTCTTGGCACAAAAATCTAATACAATACTCCCTTTGATGGTTTTTCTCGCCACATACTTCAAATCAAATTCCGCTAGTAGGATCAACCTTCTCAACAGTCTTCCACTAAAAGCAGGATTTTCAAATAAGTACTTCAATGGACCCATCTGAGCTATTACCCATATATGGAAAGGTAGAATAATGTGTCTTAAATTTTGTACGGCCCACACGAGTGCAAAACATGAATTCTCTATGAGGGAGTATCTAGTCTCATAATCATGGAACCTTTTGCTCAAATAGTACACTGCCCTTTCATTCTTATCATCGTCCTCTTATGCAAGCATACTTCCAACTGTATCTCCTATGATAGAGAGGTATAGTAGTAATGGTTTTCCATGCATCGGAGGTACCAAGATTGGTGGATGGAGAAGATATTCCTTAATGAGCTCAAAAGCTTTCTAACATTCATCATTCCATGTTTGGGATTCATTCTTTCTTACGAGTTTGAAAATGTGCTCACAAGTAAAGATGAGTTGCAATGAATCGACTGATGTATTGTAGCCAACCTAGGAATCCTTTTATTTCCTTCTCATTCTTGGGTGGAGGCATTTCTAATATGTCTTTGATTTTTGAGGGGTCAACTTCTATCCCTCTATCACTTATCAAAAAGCCTAACAACTTCCCTGCAGTTACTCTAAAAGTACATTTCTACGGGTTCAATCTTAGCCTATACTTCTTGATCCTTTCAAAGAACTTCCTCAAGTTAACAATGTGACCCTCTCTTTTCTTGGATTTCACAATCATATCATCAACATGCACTTCTACCTCATTGTGCATCATATCATGTAACAAGGCTGTGACCATTCTTTGATAGGTCGTTCCCACATTCTTGAGCCTGAGTGGCATTATGGTGTAACAATAAATTCCCCATTCTGTGGTGAAGGTAGTCTTGGTCATATCCCTAGGAGCCATCTTGATTTGGTTGTATCCCGAGAAACGATCCACGAAAGACATTAAACTGACTATGTTATCCACTAAGACATCTATGTGAGGAAGAGGGAAGTCATCCTTAGGGCAAACTTTGTTTAAATTCCTAAAAGCCACACACATTCTTACCTTTCCACCTTTCTTGGGCACGGGCATAACATTGGCTATCCACTCGGCTTGGTGTACAGGTTTGATGAACCTTACCTTCAATTGCTTGGTGACCTCTTCTTTGATCTTTAAAAACCATTCAGTTCTCATACACCTCAACTTTTGCTTGATGGGCACCATGTGAGCATGAGTGTCAATGTGATGTTGAGTTATCTTGGGATCAATACCAGGCGTATCTTCATAGAACCATGCAAACACCTCTTGAAATTCGTTGAGCAACTCTTTGAGATATTTTCTTTCTTTTTCATTTAAGGTTGAGCCAATTTTAATAAAACGTGGAGTCTTACCATTGCCCAGATTAAGAGTTTCAAAAGTTGGTTAAATAGGTTCAATTTTCCTTTCCAATTGTTTATTAATTTCATTTTCAAATTCTTTCGAATCATTTAAGTGCAGAATTTCAATATTATGGGACACATCAAAATAAAGCAAATCAGAATTCATCTTATTAAAAATTTTGAAAAGTACATTGAGACTTGCATTACTCACTTTCTTTCCCACATTTTCAGAAAACCTAACCCAAGTCCAATTATTAAGTTGCCCCACGACATGCATTACACACTTGGATCCTCATTGGTGATGGCAAACACATCCCTCTCCATCTTTAGCATAGTCTCCATTGCTTCAACATCCATCTAATCCACTGTTGATATCGTATTTTGTTCGCCTTTGATTTGAGTGCCAGACCTCGAAAAATCCAAAAATATCATTTTCTCTCTATGGGGCCATGAGAACATCTAGAATGATGTGGCACAACCTGTTTGGGCATTAGAGCACCTGAAGTGCCTTTTTTAGTCAAAATGACCAAAACGCCCCTGATCCGCCCTAGGGTTGATCAAAGATCAAACGAGGTCCAAACTTCCACAAAAAAATGTTTTTCATAGCTTTACACCAAACCTGAGCTCTATGGAGATCTTAGCAACTTTGACCAAGTTTGACCCGAAGTCAATCCCGGGTGGGCCTAAAAACCCTAATTTGATTCAGCTGTCGGAACGGGTTGAAACCAATGCCATTGTGAAGATTATAGAATCCTAGTTTCAACGACTATTCATGGGTTGAAATCAGAGTTAGAACAGTTGAAATATCATGAAAACTGGGATGGCGCATTGATCGCTGCACCACAAACTTCCGAGAGCCATAACTTTTGATTCGACCTTTGGCTTTTTGAGTTCCATACCTTTTTAGAAATTGAAAATCAAGATCTATCCAAGGGTGTCAAGATTAGCGAGATCAGAGGAGGTTTGAGGCCGGCGGCCCTTGTAAGGCTGTCGTCTTGATTTTCGCACTCAGGGCTATAAATAGCCCTAGGTACCCATCAGACGGGGGAACGCATATTTTTTTTCTTTATAAAATTTGCTCTTTGCCTAGTTCCTCTCTAATTTTTTTTTCTCTTTTCCAAACACCCGAAAAAAAAAAAAAAAAAAAAAAAAAAAAAAAAAAAAAAAAAAGCCCAAAACCTCTTCGAAAAACACATTTAAGTCTCTTAATTCTTCCCTCTTAACCAAGAACACAAGGTATTGCTTTTGCACCCAATCTTCTTTTCCTTGGTTCTACGCTTGGGATTTGGGGTTTAGGGGTATGGATGTAGCTTTTTTAGCTATCATCCACACCCCTAACCTTCTAGATCTCTTTTCTAGCATTTATCATTCTTTTTACTAGAATAATATGTTTTATTGCTTTCTTTGACATGTTTCTTGCTTTATCATGTTTCTAGCATGTTTTTAGCTTCGATTCATGTTTTTTATATTCTTGTTCACATGTTTATTTGTCCCCATCTACATGCTCAGGGTTTTTATGCAAGTTTTATGCTTAGATCTACATCCATTCATGCTTATATGTTTAGATCTATATGCTTACGGTTTTATGCCATGTTTCCTTTGTTTCGTTCCTCTCTTTGCTTTGTGTTTATGTTAGGGTTATGTGCTCACATACTTGATATCATGTGTATGGTTATGCTTTGCTCAGATCTATGTGTTTGTATGCTTTTTGCCATGTTTTATGCTTAGATCTGCGTTCGTACATGTTTATATGCTTGGATTCATGTTCTTCCATGTCTATGCGCTAGCTTTCACGTGCCCACACACATGTTGCCATGCCTATGCCAAAATCTATGTTTATGTGCTTAGATCTATGTTTTCACATGCTTGTGTGCTCGGATCTATGCTTTGCTTGCTTCATGCCATCTTCCATATGCTTGTGCTCTCCATGCCATGTTTGTGTGCTTAGACCTAGGCTATGTTTGTCTTGCCATGTGTTATTGTAGCCCTTTTGTCGCTTTACCTCTCTTTCTTGTGTTTTGGCCTATTGGTTCGGACCTGATCTAGACCCTATAATCTTTGTCATTGTCCATACACCTTGGCCCATATCAAAGGCTTGGATCACCCCTATTTGCATGTTTGTTATTGCTTGCTCTATTCTTCATGCTTATGTTAGCCTCTCTTGTTCTAGGCTTTGCCACAATTGACGCCCTTAGCGGGTATGTGGTTGTGTGGTTACATCCAATGCCCAGGAGACCATGTCTAGATGTAACCACTTAGGAGGCATCTCCGGATGTCGGGTTGCTCCATGTGCACCCTTTCTTTTTTTGCTCTGCACTGTGATATGCTTGCTATGCTTGTTTGCACCACCCGTTGGCTTTCTACGCATCTTTACACACTTGCTTACATGTCCATGCATGAGTCTTGCTTGCTAGTGTGCTGTCCATGCTTTAACACAATGAAGCTATGGACATCCGATCCAAACCTACATTTGTCCCCCGTAGACAACACCCTTGTTTGTTTGCTATCTTGCCTTGTTTCCCTTTTTGCTGGCATGTCTATCATATTTATCTGCTTTATGCCTCTTTATTATGCTCTTTGCATCTTTTCCTTCCATGGCTTGTCTGCTGGTTTCTTGTCTTTGCCTTTGCATGTATGTACATGGAGTGAGGACTCATGGAGCTAGGGCACGGTCTCCTGGGCGCAAGCAAAAGGGGCAAGGATATGAGCACGTGGATATGAGCCGAGCAGTCAGTACATTTAGGAGTTTAGCTTTTCCCTTTGGTTATGTACTCTTTTGAATCCCCTTCTTCCTCCTCCCTTTCTCCCTTAGATGGTTTGTATTAGTATAGCATGCCTTGTACCATTCATCCTCATCTCTAGAGTATGGCGACCCCTGTTTACTTTCCCACACCTATATTTTGGGCCATGCTCTAGGGATGTAGGCATTTACTTTCCTGCTCTATGTGCTAGCATTGTGCGTGATGCATTTATATATATACTTGCTCGCCCCCCTCTGGTGTGATTGTCATAGTTCGTGTCACCTAAGGCAAGCAATGCCTAGTTTCTGCTGTGAAAGTAAGGGGACATGTCACCGGATTTTCACCGAGGTAATTTGGTACTTGGCTCGAATGCCATAGGAAAGCATAGACTGGGACCACGCCCTTTCAAAAGCCAAACCTCAAAGCCCCTCCATGCATGCAAAGCCCCAAAAGCCAATGCCAAAATCATGTTTTTACTGCCAATCTCCGAAAATTAAGGTTTTATCAAAACAAAGGACTGCCCTTGGACAGGCGTTGTGGGGTGCCTAACACCTTCTCCACACGTAACCAAACTTCTGAACCTAAGAATAAGATTTTTTTTGCCATCCATATTAGATTAGAAAAAATGACATTTTTCTTAGCTTAGGATTGGTAATAAAATCAACTAGAAACAAATGACCAATCACACCTTAGAAAAATCCAATTGGTGGCGACTCCACTTACCTTTGGTAATCCTTTAAAATTTGGCCCAGATTCCTGCCATAAAGCCAAAGGTAGACCTGCCTTCCTCCGTCGAGAGAGCGAGCACCTAAATCTCCGCACGAAACACGCACGCATACACATCGAGAGGGGCCCTCCAATGGGGCCCCACGTGCGTGTGAGTTGTCGGCACGACGGTAGAGATTTTTCCACTTAGTCAGTCGAGGCCGGGTGTCAACAGACTAGTGACCCCGCTAGGGACCGATGAGAGTTTATCCTTTAGAGATTTTGATAAAACCATAATCTTTAGACATTGGCTTTCAAAAACACAGAAATTGGCATGGACCTCCGGGACTTTCCGTTTGAAAAAGGCATCTACTATATCCTAGTAGACCATTTTCAAAAGAGAAAAAATCTTTTTCCAAAAAATCCTTTGCCAAAAAGGAGGTTCTGAGGTATTTCCGCATGGGGCTTTACCACTTTCCTTCACATGCAAACACAGGGTAGCAAAATTTAATTTTTGCTACATCTTTATCTGCTTTCCATATATATATATATATATATATATATATATATATATACGCTGTGCCTTGAAAAAGTCTTTCCCCTTCATTAAGAATTGCATGAAATATACACCCTTTTGAGCCGAACTCGGGCTCTGCACTGTTGGCAAGGTCTCACCTCTTTTGGGGATTTCATTACCCCATCTGTAGGTGTATGGACAAAACATCGGTAGTGTTACCCATAGTTAGATTTAGAGCTGATGTTGTAGGCACTTCTGGGTCCATAGGTGGATAGGAGTTGCTGAAAAGGCCCCCTCGATCCTTCCTAACCCATAATTTCCATAAAGGGAAGGGTATGGCGATTGAGTATCCTCGAACATGAACCACCTACCAGTTAAGCCTTTACATACAGTTAGCCTACTTATGTCAAACCCATGAGGACTAGATCAAGCTGGAGCCCATCAGGATTAGGAAAAGCCCAAAGAGTGAACTTCCAAGCCTAGGAAAGGACACCCTTCTAGGGCTAGAGGTCAGGGGGAGGTGTCTTGTAACAAGTGCGCCCTTTTTGCTTGTGCCAAAGAAATTGTGCTCTACTCCAGGTTCCTTCTATCCTGCTTGCACAACATTCATGTTTAAACCCTTAGGGAAAGCAACCCCGTTGCTTATACATGCTAGACCATATCCTATCCCTAAGGGTTTACAACCCTACAAGGGCACTCATGCATACACTAATTGGTTCCATCACCTAATTGTGCAATGATAAAATTTGTGGCAAGTAATCAAAACTTCGTTTAAAGCAAAGGTGTTGCCGAAAAAATGTCGGAGATCCAAAGGTCCAAGAGGTCCAAGTTGCCTAGATTGTCAAGATGTCAAAATTGCCAAGAAGACGTAGATGTCAAGAATCTAAGGGCTTCTGCAAGAGATCCAAATTACTAAGGGGCCCATGATGTCCAAATTGCTAGGGATCCGAATTGCCAAGATGTCTAAATAGCCAAAAGGTCTAGATGTCAAGAATCCAAGGGCTTCCCTAAGAGATTCAAAGGTCAGAAAGATCCATGTTGTCAAGAGATCCAAGTGTCCAAGAGCTCCCCCGAGAGGTCCACATCATCAGAACCCAAGCTTTTCCTTGCAGTTACATTTCTTGTATTGTAAAAGGCCTATTATTGGAGCCGATGAACCTAGTGTTGTAAAAGCAAATTTTGTACAAACCTATAATGAAAGGAAGGGTCCTTCTCGCATTATTAAGCATGTCATGAAAGTTTCGATTACTTGCCTACCTTTTGCATTAATCTTGCATCATAGTAGAAACTCACCATGATAAATACCCAAGCAAGGGTGCAAAGCCAATTTTTTTTGAAAATGGTAGGTGCGTGTTAAATACCAAGAGCATAAACTAACTTGATTTTGGTGTTATGTTTCCACCTTGTCAAATGCACCCTGTTTCCTACACTTCCCTTTCTCAAGGATCAAAAGATTGCTAAAAAGAAATAGTCTAAGCTACCACTACATCGTGATCCCATCATCACTAGGTCTCGTGCAAGAGAGATGTCTACCAGTGGGCTTTCAACTCCTGAAGTTGATCTTGCTGAGTTTGCTCAGATAAAAGAGCAAATGTCAGAACTGATGCATATGGTACAACAACTAGTTGTAGAAGGAGGATAAAACTCTTCCGGTCATAGCCAAGGAGGTCCCCAAGCTGAGAATGGAAATCAGCCTCTGCCATTACAGGAGCAGGGCCACCATGTACCACTCCAGGGCAGCGACCAAGAGACAGATGCTTCAAAGAATAAGAACCTCAAATTCGGGTATGGCCAAGTCAAGAGCCAAGTGGAAACTCCAGCTGAGAAGCTTCGTATCATAGAGGGCTCCAGCGTCTATGAAAGTGTTAATCTAGACAGTTTGACCAACTTCCTTTAGGTCATTATGCCTTCCAAGTATGATGGTACAGTAGACCTTTGCGCACACTTGCACATGTTCTGTAGGAAGATGGCTCCCTATGGGGATAATCACCCTCTACTTTGCCAAATTTTCCCTGATAATTTGACCAGCCCTGTGGCCACATGGTATGTGAGATTGGAAAAGACTTCTAGCTGGAGGGAAATGGCCAACTCTTTCTTAGAATACTTCTGGTTCAACATCGAGATAGATCTCAACCGCACAATTCTTTAAAGCACTAAAAAGAAGAGTGGGGAATCCTTCTGTGAGTATTCCCAGAGATGGCGTGAGCTAGCCACATAAATGCAACCTCCCATGATGGAAAATGAGAAGATCAAGTGGTTCATTGACAACCTCAAGCCTCCTTACTATGAGAAGATGATCAACACCCAAGTCACTCATTTCACTAGCCTCATCCTTGTTGGGGAGCGCATTGATGAGGGTATTAGGAGAAAGAAGATCATGGATGTCGAGTCTTTGAGTTCCATGGTTGAGTAATAAGTCAAGAGAATGACCAGTCGCAAGACCAAGGAAGCCGATGTTCATATGGTCTATAATGCATCAGAAAGGCCTAGGGGTGTTGCTTCTAGCTATGCTCCTTGGCTGCTAGGACTTATCAGCAACAAAATCAGTCTGCTCAAGTGCTTAACAGAGTCTTTAATTAGAGAGGAAGGCCAGAACCGCCTTTTCCTTTTAGGAGGGAAAACTGGAAGTACACTCCGTTACCTATGCCCATGTAAGATCTCTATGCTTACCTATTGGAAAGGAAGCTAGTGACCCCATTGTTTTTGAAACCAGAGAAAGTCCTCCTTCACTAGGATTTGATCTGTCCAAGAAGTGCGAATACCATTTTAGGGCTGAAGGGTATACCCTGGAGGAATGTTTCTAATTAAGAGACCATGTCTAGGACCTCATTGACAACAAGCTAATACAATTCAATAACGTAGCCGCTCCAAATATCATCACCAACCCCTTACCTCCCCAATAGGATGAGAATGTGAATGCCATCATCAAAGTGGAAGAAAGGGTTTCGAATTTCTCCTCACTGTCATTCTCATGGAAGGCTATACTTTGAGCCTTGGTCCAAGAGAGCCACCTTGATCTTAAAGGTATGGGAACCCTAGGATTTGATTGGGGAATTTGCTCGTTTTGTGTTAGTGAGGATAGTCATGCCCTATATGATTTTAAAGTGCTCCGAGCACAAGTGCAGAGTCTAGTCGAACGCAGTATCATCTGGATTGAAAGAGAAATTGTGTGAAGAGGTAACTATATGGCCGCCAGCTTATGTCCTCCAATTGTCCACTCAGGAGCCAGCTGCAATGCTATATCAGTTGGGTCAAAGAAGGAGTGGCACGAATATTTACTAAAACACCTTGGCCTGATTGCTCCAGCACCTCCTTCTTCAGTAGTCATTGAGGAGATTGTAGAATCACCTGCAGATCCAGGGCCATTAGATTCAAAGAAAGGGCAAACCCCGCTTGCCATTGGAGGATTTGCTCCTCTAGTTCTTGCATTACCTGTAGTTGCCAGACTAGCTTCATCGTCAGTACAAGAGAGGACTGCCATCATTCCTGCTATTTAAGGTTTCGATCCTCTTATTTTGCCAAAGCCTACCTCGAGAATCTCTGGGGTATTCGGCTCAAAAGCCCTTGAAACTATTCTGCTAAGTCCGATGGTCATTAATCTGAAGACGTTCTCTATAGCGCCCAATTTGCAAACTCAGGATGGCCCTCTGCTACTCTAATAGCCGCCAAAGAGATGCTCAAATTTAGCTATCAGTTAGGCCAAGGCCTCGGCGCCGTAGGACACGAGAAGGCTTCTTTGGTTAAACTCCTGGACAACAAAGAAGTTTTTGGTCTAGGCTAAGAACCCTCCGATGAAGGACTTTTTCAGGCTTCTAGAGGAAAGAAGAGGAAGTGCATTGGCCAAGAGATGTCTATTCCCCACATCAAGGTCACTTTTCTGGCTCCAGCCGAGGTCATCAGATCAGAAGTAGCATAGGAATCATATGAGGAGGAATTAGATTTGGCTTGCCTCATCCATCTTTTTCTAGAAGAATTCTCAGTGAATGCCATCATAAACCCTAGGGATGATCTGACTGCTAATATCAGGCCTTATGTGCCAGGTGAGACAGTAGGCCATTGGACCGCTGAGCCCGACTTTGTGGTTGCACCAGCTGAGTAAGGAGTATTCCATTATCGTGTGGTTGGGTCCTCTAATTGCCTGAAAGAGTTGGAATAACATATCTAGTTTGTTTTGCATGTTTATTTCCTGTTTCCCGCATTCCTTGTTTGCATTTTCCAGTTTATTTTCCAAAAAAATGTTTCCCCTTTTTATCATTATCAGGGGATTTGTGTGGGCAAATTATCTGTTGGGATTTGTGCCCTAGAATCCTATTGTATGATGCTATGTACTATATTATGTATGACATTATGTATGACATGATGTATGACTTAATACTGTTATTAATAAAGTTGTTTTATTATTATCTGAAATAATGGTAACATGAATATTTGGATATTATCATATAGTCCATGAGATGTATAGTATGTGATTTATGTGATTTAGTCACAGAAAAGATATAAGTCACAAGTTCTTTGTAAACTCAGAATTTGGTTCATAGTCGGTGATGAAATTGGGCATTTCATCTGCGAAGACTATAACATGTCAACTAAGATGATTTGTCTTGATCATGGAAGTGGTGACTTCTAGTTGATATGTTGATATGTTTTAAGAGTTAAGACATATTGAACTGGACCGCTGTGAGATTTATTATTCTCTTAATGACTGTCAATTGAATAATAAATCTCACGACTTATATTTGCATGAACTCTTAATCCTGAGAGAATAATGGACATGATCATGAAGTATAGGTTGCTTTGATATATCAGGAGTGAGATCTAAAGTAACGGTCAAAACCTCAGTATGTTGGGCAACTACATTTAGTGTTGATAGAACATATATTCTCAAGATGGAATTCATAGTCTCTTAACAAAGATACAAAATATTCCCTTGATATAAGTTTAATGGGTTTGTTATTCAGAATGTTCGGCCTAACTACTTTAGTAAATAGTTACTAAAGTATATATTTATGAAATTGAATTTCATAAATATATGATGAATAACTTAAAGGATTAAACCGGGCACTCAAGGATTAAGATGTAGTAATTTACAAAGTGACAGTCTACTTTCACAACTTTGTATTACTACGAATATTTTATAAAGGGGTTGCATGTACAATAAAATCTTGGGATATAATTTATTAATAAGGCCTAGAGTGCAATTATATTTATATAGTGGTATTAAATATAATTAATGGTAACTTTGGACTTGTCAAGAGTTAACAGAAAAGCCCAAGGCCCATTAGAGCTAATGTCTTATTTGTTCCCTTTTGGTCCCACTCCGAGCCACATATTAAAGCTCAATTGGAAAGGCCCAAAAGGCTAGCCCAATTAGATAACCAGTTATTAGAAGAGAAACATATACAATTTTCTGACAGACAACAAGTTTATGAAAATATAGGTATGTGAGTGTTGGACACTCTATCATTTTCTTTAAGAAATAACTGATTGAGAGACCACACATCTTGGTCGTTAGTGGAATTGGAGTGAAGATTGAAAGTGTTCTTGAGAACTTTTCATCTTTGGTTTTGAAATTCGCTGCACCAAGGTACATTCTCTTGTTCTATATTCTGAAACTTACATTATGCATGTTATCAATTTTGAATGAAGTAGATCCGTTTATTCTCCGTTGCGTATATGCATATTTCCTACAATTGGTATCAGAGCGGTCTTCATTTTCGAATATGTATAATATGTTAAGTGAGTTTTAGAATTAAAGAGAACTATTTTCATATTTGTGAAAATTCTGCAGTCATTTTTTTGCATACTATAGTTTTTGAAACTATTGTTTGATTAAAACTGATTTTGATGTTATGATGTTGTTTAAGTTTGATTTTAACTATGTAAAATTGAATTTTAACACTTTAAAATCAATGGAATTCAAGTTTTAATCTTAATCTAATCGTTTTTGATCATTAAGAATGTATTTTGTTCATTGGAAATGTCAAAAACGGTTGTTTCTGGGCTTTTTTCGCGACTGGCGAGTGAGTCGCGAGTGAGTTACGAAAGCTTCTGTATGAACTTTGCGACTGGACAACTAGCAAGTGAGTCGTGAGTGAGTTGCAAAAGCTTCTGTATGAACTTTGTGACTGGAGTCTCGCGACTGGACAAGTTGCCAACTCGCGACTAGAGTCTCACGACTGGGCAAGTCGCCAAAACCAGTCACCAAAAATTTTGACATCTGTTTTTTTACATGTATAAAGAGCAAGGCTATGTGTAATTAGTTCATGTATGTATTAAACAATTAAAAACCTTCAATTTAAAACATCTAGTGGGAGAGAGATACAAGGGTTGCATCTCATGGCCTCCATTATCGGTTCATAGTAGTGTGGAGAGGCACTTCGTCTTGGCGTATATGCCTCGCGATCCCAAATGAGGGTGTTTACTTCATAGTACTACAAGATTGAATTTACCTGTTTAAAGTAGTGTGGACAAGCACCTCGTCTTGGCGTATATGCCTTGCGATCCTAAAGGAGGGTATTTTGTTCCATGGTACTACAAGTTTAAACACTATAAAGGGAGATGAAATGTGGTTACACATGATTTTAGATAATGGTGTACACTAGACTAAGTGTAATGTTAACCTCCCAAAGGAGCTATGTCATTATTACTTAGAGGCTAAAGGTAATACGACATATTATTAGTGTTTGATAAGAGTTATCATGATAGTACTAATAATGAGAATAGTTCTCAATCAATTAATGTGTTTATAATAAACTTACTACCAAGGAATTATAGACATGGATTGAGTTGTCGTTGCATATATTATTTTATGGTTTTATTAAGGTTCCATATTGTATGTTTATATGCTAAATTGATAATGTCCAGTTTACTTTTTATATTCATGTTTATTGTTTTCAGATTTGAACATGGCATCATTTAGCCCACTTGTAACTATTCTTAATCAAAACAAACTGACTGGATCCAACTATGTTGACTGGAAAAGAAATTTGGACATAGTTGAAAGCCGGTTTCTTTACCGCAATAGCCTATTTAGATTGGGTTGCCAACATTGTTCCCGTGCCTAAGAAAGATGGGAAAGTATACACGTGAGTTGATTACAGGGATTTGAATAGGGCCAACCCCAAGGATAATTTTCCTTTGCCACACATTGACACCCTGGTCATTAATACCACTACTAATAGGTTCTTCTCCTTCCTGGATGGTTTCTAGGGCTATAACTAAATCAAAATGGCCGAGGAAGACAAAGCCAAGACAGCATTCACCACTCATTGGGGAACCTATGCATATGATGTCACGCCATTCGGTCTAAAGAATGTAGGTGCTACTTATCAGCAAGCCATAGCTTCTTGTTCCATGATATGATGGATAAAGAGATCGAAGTCTACATAGACGACATGATTGCCAAATCCTACACTACCAGGGATCATATAGTGGATTTGAGAAAGCTGTTCAAGCGCCTCGTTAAGTACAGATTAAGACTAAACCTTAAAAGTGCGTCTTTAGAGCTAGTTCAGGGAAATTACTTGGCTTTATAGTCAGCCAAAGAGGAATCGAGGTGGACCCAACAAAAGTTCAAGCCATCCGGGATATGTCGACACCACCAAACCGAGAAACAGATTTGCAGCTTCTTAGGCAAAGTCAATTACGTAGCTCACTTCATCATGTAGTTAACCGCCACATGTGATTTATTGTTTATGCTTTTGAAGAAAGATGCTAAGATAGAATGGATAGATGAGTACCAAGTGGCCTTTGACAAGATCAAGCAGTATTTGTTTTGGTTCCCCCGATGCTGGGATATCCGTTGATCCTCTATTTAGCGGTACAAGAAACCTCCATGGGTGTTAGGCTAAGCAGTTAAACCCAACCAGAAAGAAAAGATGATTTACTACTTAAGCAAGAAGTTCACCAGTTGTAAGATCAACTACATTGCCATTGAGAAGATGTGTTGCACCCTAGCCTCGACATTGTGTTTGTAACAAGAAATGCCATCAAGGGCCATGCCATAGCCGATTACCTAGTGGATCAGCCGCTGAACGGTCCAAAACTTTCAGAATCCCTCTTCCCTGATGAGGATGTCATGGCATTAGAGCCAGAACCAGATAGTGTAGAACCATGGTGTTGGAAGCTTTATTTTGATGGAGCTGCCAATTCCACTAGAAATGGAGTGGGAGTAGTCTTAGTTTCCCCTCAAGGCCAGCAAATCCCTATTTCAATCAAGCTGAATTTAGGTTACACCAACAACATCACAAAATATGAAGCATGCATAGTTAGCCTACAAGTGGCCCTAGAGTTCGACGCCTATGACTTGAGCGTCTTTGGAGATTCCCTGTTGATCATCTCCCAAATCGAAGGAAAGTGGCAAGCTCGAGACACTAAGTTGATTCCATATCAGAAATGTGTCAGCAGCTTGATTTCAAAGTTTTGAAACGTCACATTTGCCTATTTTCCCTGAGCTCACAACCAATTTGCAAATGCCCTGGCTACCCTGGCTAGCATGGTTAAGTTATTAGAAGGAGATTGTAAAGTTGTTATTTACAATTATGTTTTTTGTTGGCTTTTATTCCATGCCAAATTTGATTGTAATTCTATTCAATCTTTTGTACCTTGTATTTATTATGGGATTTGATTGTAAGGGTTGTGTGATAAAGAGAGAGTGTGAAGACTCAAGCAAATTGAAGACTAAAGAGTTTTCACGGGTAGCTCGCGACTAAGCATCCCGCGAAGTGACCATGTGCCTTGCACATGCGGGAATGTGAAGAGTCAGGCCAGGATGGAGATAGCTGTGTTTTGCAAGTACCTCGCGGGTAAGGCCTTCCCGCGAGACATTCTGTTCTGCCAGCCTGTCCATTCTAATACCCACTTTCTGTGCCTACACTATTTATACCCACATTACCCACAAATGTTGAGGAGTGCTTCTGAGAGAAAACCCTAGCCAAACACCTTGAGAATTAGAGATTGTCATACCCACAATTCTCTACACATTTTGCTTGTGGTATTTCCTCAACTCCTACCTCTCCATTTCTATACCATTGAGAGGTTGATAGCCCAAACACTTACCACACCCTTTCAGAGTGTTAAGTGACGTTTTGGTGCTGCTGAGAAGCATTGGAAGAAGCCAAGGATGGCAGATGCAACATGGAGCTTGTTGCGGGATCCGGAGAACTAGACAAGACACGGTTCTGAGAAGCCTTGTTGGAGTAGGAGCTTGGAGGGCTTAAGTACATCGGATAGATTAGGCTTGGAGGGTCTCTTGCTAACTCATGTATCCCAACTGATTGTCTAGTGGATCGATTTCTGCTTAGAGGGTGACGGAGAGGTTTTTCGCCAAGTTCTTCGGTTTCCTCTTCGATAACACATCAGCGTGTTATCTTATGTTTGCATCTTTCTTCCCTACTCTTTTACATTCCATTTTACTGCTGTGTTGCTTAGATTATGGATTAGAGTAACTTGTTTATTTATCCACTCGCATTTATACTATTCCGCACTTAGTATTAAGTTAGTGTAAAATCTATCAAGCCGTAATTTTTATTTGGGGGTCTAAACAGCTCTTGTGTTTTCAACATATTTTCGTGCATTCAGAGATGATATGTGGCAATTGCGCATAGAAGTTCGTGGCTTCCTAGCCTATTGCATGAACATCGAAGAATGTATAAGTGTCGAAGTCGAAGTCGACAAAAAGCCATGGTACCATGATATCAAGGCTTATATCAAGAATAGTAAATACCCACCCGGTGCAACAAACAGTGACAAGAAGTTCATCTGGTGTATGGCCTACCAATTTTTCCTGAGTGGGGAAGTCTTCTCCAAAAGGAACCACGATTCTACCTTTCTCCGATGCATAGATGCCTCTAAGGCTAATCATCTAATGGAAGAGATGCATGAAGGATTTCTTAGAGCTAATATCAGTGGACCCCTGTTGGCCCGCAAGATTATGAGAGCTTGTTATTACTGGCTCACCATGGAAAATGATTGCATTAAACATGTGAGGACATGCCATCGATACCAAGCCTATCAAGATAGGAAGAACGCTCCTTCTTAGCCATTGCACTTTCTAGCGACACCATGGCCCTTCTCAGCCTGGGGTATGGATGTCAACGGACCCGTGATTCCGAAAGCCATGAATGGTCACAAATACATCTTAGTGGCCATCGATTATTTCACAAAGTGGGTGGAAGCTGCTTCGTACAAGAGTGCCACTTAAGCCGTGGTAGCCCGGTTCCTGAATCACAACATTATTTGCTGCTAGGCATGCCAGGAGAGCTCATTACAAACAATGGGATGAACCTAAATGGAAAAATGATCTAGCAGCTCTGCCAACAATTCAAGATTGAGCACAAAAATTCGGTCCCCTATCGCCCTCAGATGAATGGTGCAGTGGAAGTCGCTAACAAGAACATAAAGAAGATCTTGGTGAAGATGACAGACACATACAAGGATTGGCACGAATACTTGCCATTTGCTCTATGTGCTTATCGCCATTCTATTCGCACCTCCACGGGTGCGACCCCATATTCACTGGTATATGGCATAGAGGTTGTCCTCCCTGCAGAGGTAGAGGTAGAGGTAGAGGTTGACCCCATGGTCAACCTCTATGCCATACATGTATAGTAAAAGAATTCGGCTAGGATTTTTCCTATCTAGCGGCACGCGCATGCATGGTTAATGCCTGCGTACGCACAAGTGCGCATGTTCATTAGGGTTTCAGATTCTTTTTCCTATTTGGAGTGTAATTTCCTTACCAAAGCTTCTCTCATGACTCCTATGGCCTAAAGGACTACTCAAGACAAATTCAAGCTCAAATTTTCATACATCAAAGAGGAAAAGGGAAATGAAAAATCAAGATGATATAAGGTGCATACATATCTATATATCCTATAAGTTGTAAAATAAGTACATGTCATAAAATAAAAGAAAAAAGAGAATGCTAAAAAAGAGGAAAAAGAAAAAGCTAGAAAGAAAGTGTTTGTCTATGTGTGTCAAAACTACAGGAGCATCATCGGTAGTGCCTCTTCCTCGGCTAGTAGCTCGGAGTCGTCCTAAGGTCATTGTCATCATCATCATCATCATCATCACTATCTTCACCCTAGCAGGCATACCCTCCAGGCCCGTAAATCTGCCTAGAATACTCGGTCACCTCCAACTTAATCTTCCCAGCAAGCCAAACAAGCTCCTCGTGCTTCGCCATAATGGGCTAAATTTGAAAATAAGACAGTATTAAGACATGTCTAAGAAATGCAAAGAAAGAAAGAGAATGATAAGGAGAACTCACTGCTCATGTACTTGAAGGGAAAGGATAACCTATGACATTTGGGTTACGTCCTACAGGACGCTCCCAAGCAAAGCCATCAGGACCATAAGTATAGACCGACCAAGGTAAGTGGGGAGGGTCAATAGGGCCACCAGGGTAGGACTAGCCACATTCTAACATGATCATTACATTTTAATATCATCACATGCAACATAAACAAGATAAAGAGAAAGGAAAGAGGAAAGAGGAAATAGAGAAGATACATACTCCAATGGGAAAGGAGGGCATGAGACGAGTCTCACTAAACTCATCATAGTCAAGGTCACCCAAGAGCTACTAGGCGTAGGGTATGCCATTCCTCCACAACTGGTACTCAGCATCCGTCATAGAGAGTGGGGCTAGCATGAAGGGGGAGTTTCCATCAAAACCTATCGTGTATCCTCACCCACCAACTGACAAGAAACCCTTTCAGCTAAGTAGAGGACCCTCAGACCGACACCTTCCATGGGTTTGGTGATCCCTGAAGAGATGATAGCAGCTACCTCCAAGTCTAGATCCACAGTAAGAGGAGCACCTACCTAAGGACTCCAAGCAATTTGCGGAAGCATACATGGTTAGAAGAAAAACCTTGTGGAACATACAAAGACAAGAAAAGGAAGAGGATTTTTCTACTTACATCCTCAGAAGAAAGGCTGTTGAGATAAGCTCGAGTTAAAGAGAAGCTCCTCTAATCCACCTCTGCTCAATAGGTAATAAGGCCATAGTTCATTGCCCACCGCTGCAAGATAAAAGAAGAGACAGTTTGCAAGATAAGAGAAGAGACAATTTGCAAAATGATAGTTTTCAAGATAGGAGAAGAGACAGTTTGCAAGATAGAGACAGTTTGCAAGATGATAGAAGAAACAGGTTGCAAGATGATAGTTTGTAAGATAAGAGAAGTGGTAGTTTGTAAGATGACAGTTTGCAAGGTAAAAGATAGACACAGTTTGCAAAAGCATGGAATGTAGTTTGTAAATCTAGATGACATGAGAATAAATACAGTTTACAAGAGTAGGAAATACATACTTGTAAAGCAACATAAGAAAAGGAAGAGGGTCTAACCTCAAGGAGCATCCAAGGCCCCACCAACTGGCGTGAAGTCCCCCGACTAAGTGTGTCCAAGGATAAGTACAAGTAGGAAAGAAAAGCCTAACCCTAGTTCGCCTCATGAGTTTGCCCAAAGTCACAAAAGAGAGCCAACCACCTCAACAACACCATTTGCCTTTCATTGGTGAAGAGATACACCCTTAATATATACAGCAAGAATGCCCTAGCCATCTGAGCACAATCATCAGGCGTTGCTTAAGTATAAGGCCTGTAGTTTGCCTCCAGATCAAAATAGCAAGTGCTACTCGAGTATCTACGCCCCAGTAGGTCTATGCTTAGTTAAGTATCTAACTTGCCCTCTATAGACACTCGATTTTGCACCCATGATTTAATCAGGGAAGATGACGGGAGTGACCATCCATATACCCCAAAAATCATGATTGCATTAATTCATTCCTTGCACATCATACAAATGATCTTAAGATTCTAATAGTCACAACGGTGTGTCTGGTTTCCAAATCAGACCGGTAAATCGAAAGGTATCACATGATCAAGTTTGCAGGTCAGCATGCATTGTGTCTAGGTAGAGTTGACCACACATGATTGATTTAAATTAATTCTGATTGGTTAAACAATTAAAATTAATTAAATAATTTTGTGATTGGTTGACAATTAATGTCTAAAATAGGATTGCTTGCATAGGAATAAAAGGGATAATTGGATAACAATAAAATTGTGGATAATCTAAATTTTATCAAAGTTTATTTTAGGATATTTATCTACAAGATAATTGCTCCTGAAAAGACCTGAATTATCTAGAAAAGAGATAAAAATTGTAGAATACGGATTGAAAACACGTCTAACTACAAGGACTGGCTCAAGGAAACCTAAAAAAGGAGTCCAAAATGCACCCGAACACGAAAGTGCGATCAGCACCCAAGAGTACCATTCGGCACTTTTGGAGTGCTGATCGGCACTTTAAAAGTGCCAAATTGCACTCTTTTGGGCTTTGACCAAATTCTTTTCAGCACCCCCTTTTCGACTTTTTCACAGAAAGACGCGTCCCGATTCGCATTCGACCTGTGGTTGCTTATTTTTTAAGCATTCCGATCTCTATAAATAGGGACTATATCCCAAAATTTAGCACATTCTTTTATGCTTAAGTAGAGACACCCTTTCACACTCTCAAATTTCTCACTCCCCTTTTCTAGAATTCTCTCTTAAACTAGGGTTTTTAGGTTTCAAAGATAATTGCATAAATTTCTTTGAATCCTAAAATATCATCTCAAGAAGAAGAAGTGCTTCATGTAAGAGGTTGTTTCTGATAACCCTTTTTCTTTATGCTTCTCTTTTGTGATGATGCATGTATGTTTTTTTTTTAGTTTAGTTGTTTCGAATATCCATAACATGAATTGTTAATTATTGTTTTGTTTAAAGCATGATCTTGAATCTTTTATAATTATTATGATCCCTTTCTTAATTTCAAAGATCTGCATGTAATTAATTCTTTTTCTTAAAACTAAAAATAGATCTACATCTTCATTAGATGTAGATCTAAATTTTTCTTCAAAATAAAATGAATCTGCATCTTCCTTAGATGTAGATCTGAATTTTTCTTCAAAACTAAAAACAGATCTGCATCTTCATTAGATGTTGTTGATACCGTATTTTATCCGCCCTCAATTTACGTGTTGGGCCCCAAGAAATCCAAAAATATCATTTTCTCTCTACAGGGTCGTGAGAACATCTAGAACAACGTGGCGCCATCCGTTTGAGCACAGGAGCACCCAAAGTGTCTTTTTTAGCTAAAATGACCAAAATGCCCCTAGTCAGCCCTAGGTTTAACTGAAGGTCAAACATGGTCTGGACTCTTACAAAATGACATTTTTCACAGTTTACTTCAAACTCGAGCTTTTCTGAGATTTTTAACAAGTTTAACTCGAAGTCGATCTTGGGTGGGCCCAAAAACCCTAATTTTGATCTAGCTATCGGAACATGTCAAAACCAACACCATTGCAAAGACTATCCAATTATCATTCCAACGAACTATTCATGGGTCGAAACCAGAGTTAAAACAACTGAGATATCATGAAAACCGAGATAACGTACCGATCACTGCACCGCAAACTTCCAGGAGCCATAACTTTTGATTGGACCGTTGATTTTTTAGTTCCACACCTTTTTAGAAACTGAAAATCAAGATCTATCCAAAGGATTCAAGATCTTCCCAGCTGTGCTCTATGTTTTTTCTCTCTTCTAAACACCTAAAAACACTCCAAAAAAACACATTACAGTCTCTTGATTCTTCTCTTCACTAAGAACAGAAGGTATTGCCTTTTTACCTAATCTTCCTTTCCTTGGTTCTACACTTTGGATTTGGGGTTTAGGGGTATGGATGTAGCTCTTTTTCCTAGTATGTTTTGGCTCTTTTTGCCATAATAACATGATTTATTGCTTTCTTTAGCATGTTGCTTGCTTTATGTGGGTTTCTACCTTAAATTCCATGTGTTTGTTTGCTCTTTGCCATGTTTTATGCTTAGATCTATGTTTCTACATGCTTATATGTTTAGATCTACATGCTTAAGGTTTTATGCCATGTTTCCTTTGTTTTATTCCTCTCTTTGCTTTGCGTTGATGTTAGGGTTGTGTGCTCACACACTTGATGTCATGTCTAAGGTTATGCTTTGCTAAGATCTATGTGTTCGTACGCTTTTTGCCATGTTTTTTGTTTAGATCCGCATCCATATATGCTTATATGCCTAGATCTATGTGTTCACATATTTGCGTGCTTGGATCTATGTTCTATATGCTTTATGCCATCTCCCATGTGCTTGTGTGCTCTATGCCATGCTTGTGTGCCTAGGCCTAGGCTATGCTTGTCGCTTTATCTTTCTTTCTTGCGTTTTGGCCTAATGGTTCGGACCCGATCTAGACCCCATGGTCTTTGTCATCTTCCATAGACCTTGGCCCATATCAAAGGGTTTGGATCACCCATTTTTCATGTCTATGCTTGCTTGCTTCTATGCTTTATGCTTGAGTTAACCTCTCTTGTTGTAGGCTTTGCCACGTTTGACACCTTTAGCAGGGTGGTTGTGTGGGCACATTCAATGCCCATGAGGCCTTGTTTAGATGTAACCACTTGGGATGCATCATTGTGATGCTTATTGTTTTATGCATACCCTTCCCCTTTCTCGCTCCGTGCAATGCTATGCTTATCATGCTTCTTTGCATCTTTGCACGCTTGCTTACATGTCCATGCATGAGTCTTGCTTGCTAGTGTGTCATCCATACTTCAACATAATAAAGCTATGGACATCTGATCCAAACCTACATTTGTCCCTAGCGGATACCACCTTTTGTTTGTTTGTTTGTTTTTTGCTTACTTTCTCATTCATTTGTGCATTTCACTTGCCCTATCTCCTATCACATTCTATGCTTGCCATGTCTATCATGTTTATCTGTTTTATGCCTTTTCATATGCTCTTTGCATCCTTTCCTTCCCTTGCTTGTCCGCTAGTTTCTTGTCTTTGCCTTTGAATGTACACACATGGAGCGAGGACGCATAGAGCTAGGGCACAGTCTCCTAGTCGTAAGCAAAGGGGGCGCGGGCGCAAGCATGTCGATATAAGCCGAGCAGCTGTAGTTAGTAGGTTTAGGAGTTTAGCTTCTTCCTCATTGGTTATGTACTCTTTTAAAAACCCACCTCCTTCATCTTCCCTTTCTCCCTTAGATGGTCTGTATTAGGTATATCATGTTGTGTAACATTCATCCTCATCTCTAGAGTATGGCAACCCCTGTTTACTTTCCTGCTCCTATATTTTGGTTCATGCTCTAGGGATGTAGGCATTTATTTTCCTGTTTTGTGTGCTTGCATTAGGCATGATGTATATATATATACCTGCTCCCCCCTTCTGGTGTGATCTCCACAGTCCATGTCACCTAAGACAAAGCGATGCCTAATTTCCACTGCAAAAGTAAGGTGATGTGTCTCCGGATTTTCGCTGTGGAAATCTGGTACTCGGCTCGAATGCTATAGGAAAGCATAGATTGGGACCATGCCCTTTCAAATGCCAAACCTCAAAGCCCTCATGTATGCAAAGCCCCGAAAGCCAATGCCAAAATCATGTTTTTACTACAAATCTCCAAAAATTAAGGTTTTATCAAAACAAAAGGCTGTCATTGGACAGGTGTTGTAGGGTGCCTAACACCTTCCCCACATGTAACCAAACTTCCAGACCTAAGAATCAAGATTTTTTTGCCATCCACATTCTATTAGAAAAAAATGACTTTTTTCTTAGCCTAAGATTGATAATAAAATTAACTAGAAACAGGTGACCAATCACACCTTAAAAAAACCCACTAATTGGTGGTGACTCCACTTACCTTTGGTAATCCCTTAAAATTTCACCCAGATTCCTGCCATAACACCAAAGGTAGACCTACCTTCCTCCACTGAGAGAGAGAGCACCCGAAGCTCCACGCAAAACGCACACACTTACACATTTGAGAGGGGCCCTTCAACGGGGCCCCGCGTGCGTGGGAGCTGTCACCATGGCGGGTGGTCAAACGAAGGCATGGCGGCGGTAGTTTTTCTGCTCAGCCGATCGAGGCTGGGCGTTGATAAACTGGCGACTTCGCTGGGGAACGATGAGAGTTTAGCCTTTAGAGCTTTTGATAAAACTGTAATCATTGGACATTGGCTTTCTAAAACACAAAAATTGGCATTATCCTCTAGGGCTTTCCTTTTGGAAAAGGACTTCTGCTATATCCTAGTAGACCATTTTTCAAAAGAGCAAAAATATTTTTTTCCAAAAATCCTTTTCCAAAAAGGTATTTTCACATAGGGCTTTCCTTTGAGGTATTTTCACATGGGGCTTTACCACTTTCCTCACATACTTTACCACTTTCCTCACATGCTTTACAACTTTCCTCACATGCAAACATAGGTTAGCAAAATTTAATTTCCGCTACACCTTTATCTGCTTTCCATATATATATGTTGTGCTTTGAAAAAGTCTTTCCCCTTCATTAAGGATTGCATGACACAAACACCCTTTTGACCCAAACTCAGGCTCTGCACAGCTAGCGAGGTCTCACCTCTTTTGGGGATTTCATCTCCCCATCTGTAGGTGTGTGGACAGAACATCAGCAGTGTTACCCATAGTTAGTTTCGGGGCTGATGTTGTAGGCTCTTTTGGGTTTATGACAGGAGTAGCTAAAAAGGCCCCCCTCGATCCTTCCTACCCCATAACTTCCATGAAGGGAGGGGTATGGCAATTGAGTACCCTAGGATAGGAACCATCTACTGGTTAAGCCTTCACATATAGTTGGCCTAGTTATGTCAAACTTATGAGGACTAGATCAAGCTAGAGCCCATCAGGACTAGGAAAAGCCTAAAGAGTGAACATCCAAGCCTAGGAAAGGATACCCTTATAGGGCTAGAGGTAACGAGTGCACCCTTTTTGCTTGCACCAAGGAAATTGTGCTCTACTCTAGGTTCTTTCTATCCTGTTTGCATAGCATTCATGTTTAAACCCCTAGGAAAAGCAATCCTATTGCCTATACATGCTAGACCATACCTATCCCTAAGGGTTTACAACCCTACAAGGGCACTCATGCATACACCAATTGGTTCCATCACTTAACTGTGCAAAGATAAAATTTTTGGCAAGTAATTGAAACTTTGTTTAAAGGGGAGGTGCTACCAAAAAACTGTCAAAGATCCAGAAGCCCATGACGTCCAAATTGTCAAAAGATCTAAATTGCCAAGATATCAAAATTGCTAAAGGTCCTAGACATCAAGAATACAAGGGCTCCCCCAAGAAATCACAAGGTCCAAGAAATCCACGCTGTTTAAAGGTCCAAGAGGTCCAAGTGTCCAAGAGCTTCCCTTAAGAAGTCCACATTATCAGAAGCCGAGCTTTTCCTTGCAGTTACGTTTCTTGTATTGTAAAAGGCCCATTGTTGGAGAAGATTAACCCATTATTGTAAAAGAAAATTTTGTACAAGCATGTAATCAAAGGATGAGTCCTTCCTGCATTGTTAAAGATGTCATGAAAGTTTCGGTTACTTGCCAGTCTTGTGCATTAATCTAGCATCATAGTAGAAACTCACCACGATAAATACCCGATCAAGGGTGCAAAGCCAATTTTTTTTTGAAAATGGCAGGTGCATGTTAAATAGCAAGAGCATAAACTAACTTGATTTTAGTGTTATGTTTCCACTTTGTCAAACGCACCCGTTTCTTTCACCTCCCACTATTTCTTAGATCAAAAGACTACTAAAAAGAAACAGAAATAGTCTAAGCCACCACGACATCATGATCCCATCATCACTAGGTCTCCCGCAAGAGAGATGTCTACCAGTGGTACTTCTCCCTATAAGGAAACTATTCAGTAAGTCGCTCTTTTGAAAGAGCAAGTGTCGAATTGATGCGCATGGTGCAATAACTAGTTGTAGGAGGAGGACAAAACTCTTTCGGTCATAGCCAAGGAGGTCCCCAGACTGAGAATGAAAATTGGCCTCTGCCAGTACAGGAACAGGGCCACCATGTACTGCCCCAGGGCAATGACCAGGAAACAGACCCTTCTAAGGACAAGAACCCCAAATCTGGGTATAGCCAAGTCAAAAGCCAAGTGGAAACTCTAGCTAAGAAGCTTCATATCATAAAGGGCTTCAGTGTCCATGGAAGTATTGATCTAGATAGTTTGACCAACTTTCCTCAGGTTATTATGCCTCCCATATTCAAGGCACTAGAGTTCGTTAAGCATGATGGTACAGGAGACCCTTGCACGCACTTGCGCATGTTCTGTAGGAAGACGGCTCCCAACAGAGATAATCACCCTCTGCTCTGCCAGATTTTCCCTGATAGCTTGACCGGCCCTGCGGCCACATGGTATGTGAGATTGGAAAAGACCTCTAACTAGAGGGAAATGGCCAACTCTTTCCTAGAATATTACCAGTTCAACACTTAGATAGTTCCCGACAGCACCGTTCTTCAGATGACAAAAAAGAAGAGTGGGGAATCCTTCCATGAGCATGCCCAGAGGTGGCATGAGCTAGTTGTACAAGTGCAACCTCCCATGATGGAGAATGAAATGATCAAGTGGTTCATTGATAACCTTAAGCCTCCTTATTACGAGAAGATTATCAGCACCCAAGTCACTTATTTCGCTAGCCTCATCCCTATTGGGGAGTGCATTGATGAGGATATTAGGAGCAAGAAGATCATCGATGCTGAGTCCCTAAGTTCCATGGTTGAACAACAAGTCAAGAGAATGACTGGTCGTAAGACCAAGGAAGCCGATGTTCATACGGTCGATAGTGCATCAGAAAGCCCTAGGGGTGTTGCTTCTACCTATACTCCCCCGGCTGCTAGGCCTTATCAGCAACATAATCAGTCTGCTCAAGCACCTAATAGAGCCTTTAATCAAAGAGGAAGGCCAAATCTACCACGTCCCCCCAGAAGGGAAAACTGGAAGTACCCTCTGTTACCTATGCTTATGGCAAATCTCTATGCTTACCTACTGGAAAGGAAGTTAGTAACCCCACTGTTTCAGAGGCCTAGAGAAGGCGCTCTCCCACTGGGATCGATCCATCTAGGAAGTGCGAACATCATTTTGGGGCCGAGGGGCATACTCTAGAAGAATGTTTCTAGTTGAAAGACCGTGTCCAAGATCTCATAGACAACAAGCTCATATAGTTCGATAATGCAGCTGCTCCGAACATCATAACTAACCCTTTACCCCCCCCCCCCCATCAGGAAGGGAATGTGAATGCCATTATCACGGTGGAAGAAAGGGTTTTGGATTTCTCCTTACCGTCATTCCCATGGAAGGCTATGTTTCGAGCCTTGGTCCAAGAAAGCCACCTCAATCTCAAGGGTATGGGAACCCCAGGATTTGATTGGGGAATCTGCTCATTCTGTGATGATGAAGACAACCATGCCTTATTTGATTATAAAGTGCTTTGAGCACAAGTGCAAAGTTTAGTCGAACGCTATATCATTTAGGTTGAAAGGGAAATTATGCGAAGAGGTAACTGTATGGAAGCCAACTTATGTCCTTTAGCTACCAATTACAATGCTATATTAGTTGGGTCCAAAAAAGAGTGGGATGAATATTTACTAAAACACCTTGACTCGATTGCTCCAACACCGTCCTCTTCAGTGATCATTGAGGAAATCATAGAATCACCTGGGGATTTGGGTTCATCAGGTTTAGGGAAAGGGCAAGTCTCCCCAGCCATCAAGGGATTCACTCCTTTAGTTCTTGCATTGCCTGTAGTTGTAGGGCCAGCTTCATCATCATTTTTGGAGGGAACTGCCATCGTTCCCACTATTCGAGGTTTTGATCCTTTTATTTTGCCAAAGCCTGCCTCAAGAGTTTCTGGGTATCTGACTCAAAAGCCCTCAAAGCTATTCTGCCAAGTCTGGTGGTCATTAATCCGAAAACGTGCTCTATAGCGCCCAATTTGCAAACTCGGGAGGGTGTTATCATTCGCATGCTGAAGTCGTTCCCCTATAAAGATAGTCACCATGTTCCCTAGAAATATGATGTGTCCTTGATCTCCACTTGAATTGGAAAGGAGGAGGTCTGCTTCAATATCTCCTCAGGTCTATCTAGGCTTACTAGGAGTGGTTGCTGCCATACTCCTGAGGAGCTAGAAAAGAGAAGGAAAGACATGAATAAGGGTATTGTTGAACCCATTAAGAATGGAGTCACAACCAAAGAAGCAGGGGAATTCTTGAAAGTTATCAAAAACTCAGAGTACAGTGTGATTCAACAGTTAAACAAGTCGCCAACTCAGATCTCCATCTTGGCATTACTACTATCCTCTGAGGTCCACCTTAATGCTATCACGAAAGTCTTGAAAAAGATACATGTTCCTAAAAGTGCTATAGAATTCGCCTTTGAAGGCATGGTCTCAACCGCCAACTAGATCTCCTTTACGGATGATGAACTACCGCCAGAAGGTAGAGACCACACTTTGCCCATGCACATTATAGTAAGGTGTGAGAATATGATTGTCGCCAGAGTACTGATTGACAATGGGTCGTCCCTAAATGTTTGTCCAATGTCCACTTTAGAGTGATGGATATATACATGTACGCAGTGGAAAAATAATGGATCTACTTGATTCATAATTGATAACATGTACTATGTAAGTTTCAGATATAGAACAAGAGAGTGTACCTTGGTGTAGTGAATTTCAAAACCAAAGAGGAATTCTCAGTGAATGCCATCATATCCCTAGGGGATGATCTGACTACTACTATCAGGCCCTATGTGCCAGGTGATACAGTAGGTCATTGGATCGCCGAGCCCTACTTTGTGGTTGCATCGACTGAGTAAGGAGTATTCCATTATCGTGTAGTTGGGTTCCTTAATTTCTTGAAAGAGTTGGAATAGCATATCTAGTTTGTTTTGCATGTTTATTTCCTATTTCCTGCATTCCTTGCTTGCATTTTCCAATTTATTTTCCAAAAAAATATGTTTCCTCTTTATCATTATCAGGCATGAACTTTGTTATCCCCCCTATTTATAATCCACTAATGAAATTATCCAGCATATTATTTAGGAAATCCTTGCATTTATCTCTTTATTTGCTTCCTTATGAATATGTGTGCGCAAATTGCCTTATGTTTCCTTGTAAATGTTCCACTCTATAGGATCTATTCTTATTCCCAAGCGGGTACATCGTCCTGTTGCTATAATAAGGATATTGATGACATGAAAGAGACAATAGAGTTGGAACAAGACATCGAAGGATTAGAGGAAATTTTGAGTCTGCCACGTGATATTTTAGATGCTTTAAACAGAGAGAGTGAAGGGTACAAGCCTAGCATAGAAGAGATAGAAATGGTTAACCTTACCGATGAAGGCGAGAATGAAAAACCCATCAAGATTGGGGTAAACTTTCCTAAAGACTTAAAGCCTAAGCTTATAGCGCTACTCAAAGAATTTAGAGAGATCTTTGCTTAATCCTACCAAGATATGCCATGGTTAGATACTGAGATTGTCATGCATAAAATTCGTGTTAAACTTGAATGCCCTCCAGTGCGACAAGCCCTTCGAAGAATGAAATCTGAGATCATTTTGAAGATCAAAGAAGAGGTAGAAAGCAGTTGAAACACGGTTTCCTTACCGCAATAGCCTACTCAGATTGGGTCGCCAATGTTGTTCCTGTGCCTAAGAAAGATGGAAAAGTGCGCATGTGTGTTGATTACAGGGATTTGAACCAGGCTAGCCCCAAAGATAATTTTCCGTTGCCACACATCGATACGATATTCAATAATACTGCTACCAATAAGTTCTTCTCCTTCATGGATGGTTTCTCAGGCTATAACCAAATCAAAATGGATGAGGAGGACAAAGTCAAGACAGCATTCACCACTTATTTGGGAACCTATGCATATGATGTCATGCCATTCGATCTAAAGAATGTAGGTGCTACTTATTAGCGAGCCATGGTAACCTTGTTCCATGATATGATGCACAAAGAGTTAAAGTCTACATAGACAACATGATTGCCAAATCCCACGCAACCAAGAATCATTTAGTGGATTTGAGAAAGCTGCTTAGGCGCCTTATCAAGTATAGGTTGAGACTAAACCCTAACAAGTGCGTCTTCGGAGCTAGTTTAGGGAAATTACTCGGCTTCATAATCAATCAAAGAGGAATCAAAATGGACCCAGTAAAAGTCCAAGCCATTCGAGATATGCCGACACCATAGATCGAAAAACAGATTCGCAACTTCTTAGGCAAAGTCAATTACATAGCTCGCTTCATAGCACAGTTGACCGCCACTTGTGATCCGTTGTTCAAGCTCTTAAAGAAAGACGCCAAGATAGAATGGACAAACAAGTGCCAAGCAGCCTTTGACAAGATTAAGTAGTATTTGTTGAACCCTCCTGTTCTGATTTCCCCGGCGCCGGGATATCCATTGATCCTTTACCTAGTGGTACAAGAAACCTCCATAGGTTGTATGTTAGGCCAAGCAGCTAAACTTGACCATAAAGAAAAGGTGATTTACTACTTAAGCAAGAAGTTCCCCAGTTGTGGGATTAACTACATTGCCATTGAGAAGACGTGTTATGCCCTAACCTGGGCATCACGCAAGTTGCGACAATATACGCTCTACTTTACCACGCAGCTCATTTCTGATGTGGATCCCATTAAGTACATCTTTGAAAAGCCAGCTCTCACAGGGAAGATCTCCTATTGGCAAATGTTACTCTCTAAGTTCGACATTGTGTTTGTAACAAGAAAGGCCATCAAGGGCCAAGCCATAGCCAATTACCTAGTGGACCAGCCACTAAATGATCCAGAACTTTCAGAATCTCTCTTCCCGGATGAGGATGTCATGGCACTAGAGCCAGAACCAGACAGTGTGGAATCGTGGCATTGGAAGCTTTATTTTGATAAAGCCGCCAATTCTACTAGAAATGGAGTATGAGCAGTCTTAGTTTCCCCTAAGGGGCAACAAATCCCTGTTTCAGTCAAGCTGAATTTTAGTTGCACCAACAACGTCACCAAATATGAAGCATGCATAATCAGCCTGCAAGTGACCCTATAGTTTAGAGCCTATGACTTGAGCGTCTTTTAGGATTCCCCGTTAATCATCTCCCAAATCGAAGGAAAGTGGCAAGCCCGAGACACTAAGTTGATTTCGTATCAGAAATGTGTCAGTTGCTTGATTTCGAAGTTCTGAAACATTACATTCGCCTATTGGCCCGAGCTCACAACCAGTTTGCAGACGCCTTGGCTACCCTAGCTAGCATGGTCAAGTTATCAAAAGGAGATGATAAGCGGTAACTACTCATAGAAGTCCGCAGCATTCTAGCCTATTGCATGAACATCGAAGAATGCATGAGTGTCGAAGTTGAAGCCGATGAAAAGCCACGGTACCATGATATCAAGGCTTATATCAAGAACAGTGAATACCCGCCTGGTGCAACGAACAATGAAAAGAAGTTCACTTGGCCAGCCAATTTTTCCTAAGTGGGGAAGTCCTGTACCAAAGGAACCACGATTTTACCTTGCTTCGATGCGTAGATGCCTCTAAGGCTAATCACCTGATGGAAGAGATGCATGAGGGTTTACTTGGGGCTCATGCCAGTGGACCCCTGTTGGCCTGCAAGATTATGAGAGTCGGTTATTACTAGCTCACCATGTAAAATGATTGCATTAAACACGTGAGGACATGCCACTGATGCCAAGCCTATCAAGACAGGAAGAACTCTCTTCCTCAGCCATTACACTTTTTAGCAGCACTATGGCCCTTCTCAGCCTGGGATATGGATGTCATCAGACTCGTGATTCCCAAAGCCTTAAATGGTCACGAATACATCTTAGTGGCCATCTATTATTTCACAAAATGGGTGGAAACTGCCTTGTACAAGAGCATCACTCAAGTCGTGGTAGCCTGGTTCTTGAAACACAACATTATTTGCCGCTACGGTGTGCCAAGAAAGCTCATTACAAATAATGGGATGAACCTAAATGGAAAAATGATCCAACAACTATGCCAATAGTTCAAGATCAAACATAGAAATTTAGTTCCCTATCGCCCTCAGATGAATGGTGTAGTGAAAGCCACTAACAAAAACATAAAGAAAATCTTGGTAAAGATGATAGACACATACAAGGATTGGCATGAATACTTACCCTTTGTTCTGTGCGCATATCGCACTTCTGTTCGCACCTCCACAGGTGCGACCCCATATTCACTAGTATATGGTATGGAGGTTATCCTCCCTGCAGAGGTAGAGATTCTGTCTCTCAGGATTTTGTCTCAGACAAAGCTATCAGAAGCTGAGTGGGCCCGCTTCCAATATGAACAATTAAACATGATAGATGAGAAGCACATGACCACAATGTGCCATGGACAGTTGTACCAATGCCGTGCCGAGCAAGCATTCAACAAGAAAGTTAGACCCAAAGTCTTTAAAGGAGGCAATCTAGTATTGAAGAAGCGCAACCAGCCCCTGCCTGATCACTGAGGAAAGTTTGCCCTGATTTACGAGGGCCTATACGTGGTAAAAAAGGCCTTTTTTGGAGGAGCCTTGATTCTAGCTGACATGGGCGAGCATGACTTCAATAGGCCCACTAATTCTGATGCCGTTATATGGTACTTTGCATGAAAGGGCCTTGCAGTGCACCTTGTTTTTATTTCTATGTCAAAAAGAGGTAAAAAAACAATATATATATATATATATATATATATGTAAAAAGGTAGATGGAAAACCCAAAAGGGTGGTCTGCGCAAAAGGAGTGCCAAAAGAAAGAATGCGTGAGAAAATATGTAAAAGAAGTAGATTGAAAACCCGGAAAGGCGGTCTATGCAAAAGAAGAGAAAAAGAAAGAGTGTGAGAGAGCCTACTAGACTGAAAACCTAAAAAAGCGGTCTAGGAAAAATTTAAGGCAATCAAAAAGTCAGCTGAACTACGTGATGACCTAATCCTTCCTAGTGGAGGTACGTAGTCAGCCATCTTGGTTCAGTCACATCTTAAAAGAAAAATTAGTCACTTGCGCTTGCTTGAATTTCTACTAAAGATCAGAAGATTAAAGGGATCCAACATCCAAGTCAAGATATGAAGACGCCTTCAAGATTGCTCTCTATCTACAATAATGCCACAACTTGTGGTCTACTCGAGATGTTCTAGCTTATGCTGATGGCAAATGTACTTCAATGGGAAAAGGGAAAGATCCATTTATAATATGATGTATCCTTGGAAAAATAAGATATTGATATGCATGGATTTTACATTTATAACTTATTTGTATAGTCTTGCATTTTCAAAGCATTTTCCTGCATATTCATTAACAATCCTGTATTGTGTCATTCTGTTTCTTTCATACATTCTGGTATCAAAACAAAAATCTCATCTCATATATATCTTTTGAATATCCTCATAAAAATCTCTCTACACCATATCTCAGTTTCTAAGCATGCCTAACAAACTAGAATATGCTTTAAGAACTCAAAACAAAAGCGGAAGGCCTTACACAATTGCCTAGCAATTTATGAAGGACCTTTCCATACATGGTGTAATACTAACTACATAGCTAATGTTCAGAAATAAAGTAAACAGAAAAAGATATCAGCAGATCAAACATGGACCAGACGATCAGATAAGGCCTAGCACAGCCTCCCAAAACCAGTGCGAAGAATCGGGTCATCCTAAGCATGAGTGTGAAGTAGTCTCAAAGCCCAGATCTCTAGCTACCTTTTTAAGTCTATCGTGCGAATGCCGAAGACAAACCAACTCCCTCTCTATCGTGGGATCAGAAGTAGAGCTCTACCTCTCTGTCTCTAGCAAAGCCTACAAGGTACCCACCTCTGTAGTAGCAACTATCAAGGCTTCCTCTCTCTTGGCCAGCACAGTCTGAAGGCAATGAAAAGCCCACTATGGCTCGCTAGGCATGTCGCCCTCTTTCCCGTGCTCCATGTCCAATGTAGAATGAATATAAGACCTCGCCTGTAGTAGCTTCAATGCTAAATCATCAGCTCGGCTGCTAGCCGCTACCCTGCCAGCCTCCAAAGCAACTCTTTCCTTATCCTAAGTGTGATCCAGAATGGCAAATCTTCGAGTAAGAGCCGCAAGCTCGTCCTCCAAACCCGTGACCCGGGATCTCAACTAGACACACTTTGCCTCTGTGCTTAGAAGCTCTAGTTTCAAGGTAAGGAAGCCCTTTGGTTGCCTTTCATCAAGATCAAGGTAGAGAAGCCCTTAGGTCGCAGACAGCTCCAGTTTCAAGGTAGAGAAGCCCTTTGGGTGCCTTTCATCAAGATCGAGGTAGAGAACCCTTAAGTTGCAGATAGCTCCAGTTTCAAGGTATAAAAGCCCTTTGGTTACCTTTCGTCAAGATCAAGGTAGAGAAGCCCTTTGGTCGCAGACAACTCCATGTTCAAGATTAGGATTGAATAGCCTCTTGGTCACCCCACTTGTCAAGAATCATTTCCAGAGTCATCAACTACTAGCTAAGTCAAGTATTTTCATTTTTTTTGTCAAAAGATAAGGCACTAGGTCTATGTTCCAAAGTTTTAGGTTCGAGGGCTAGGTAATCTCTGAAAATTCAACCGCAATTAAATCATGCTTGCTAAACTCAGTTTCTTTTTTTTACATTGACATTCGCTTCCCAAGCTCTGTCAATGAGGGGCATTCTGTAGACACTCGATTTTGCACCCATGATTTAATCAAGGAGAATGACTTGAATGATCATTCATGTACCCCATAAATCATTATTGCATTACGTGAATGAATTTGTTCTTGCATTACACACATCAATTTATTCATTGCATGTCATAAAAATGATCTTGAGATTCTAACGGTCGCGATGGTGTGTCCAGTATCCAAATCAGACCGTCAGATTAAAAGATATCGCATGATCAAGTTTGCACGGTCAGCATGCATTGTATGGGGTGAAGCCGATCACGTGTGATTAATTGAAATTAATTTTGATTGGTTGATGATTAAAATTAATTAAATGAATTTATGTGATTGGTGGAGAATTTTTCTTAAAATGAGATTTGTTGCATGGGATTAATACAAATAAGTTGATAATATTTAAAGACTGTAGATAATTAGGATTTTGGGATAATTATATTCAAAATAATTATTTTAAAAGTCATAATTATCACTTTGGAATGAGGTTTATCATGAAAATAACTCTGAAATTTGTCCAAATACAGTCTTAGAGTTGGAAAACACCTCAAAAACGTGCTAATCAAGTAACAGATTTCAAATTCACATTCTGAAGCACTTTTGGCATAGTAGAACTCAAAATTTGAACTAGGCTATTTCTCGAAAAGTTGTAGAGAATCGAATTTCCCTTTAGTTGTCAAATTGTAGCTTAATCCAAATTTTGAGCAAAGATACGATTAAAATACGAAACTGGTTCTAATTTGAAAAATTAGCTTACTCTTATCCAAATCTCTTTTTTTTAGGATTTTTCCCTATACATCTTTTGCTTATTTTTTTAAGCATTCCAACCTCTATAAATAGAGGATGCATCTCATAATTCAGCACACTTTTCACCCCCTAGGGAGAGACCTTTTTTACGCTCTAAGAGGCATACATTTTGGGGCTCTCAAATTGCTGATATTTGCTGATCCTCTCTGATATTTGCTGCTAAAATTAGAGTTTTTAGGTTTCAAAGATAATTGAATAAGTTTCTTTAAACCCTAAAACATCCTATCAAGAACAAGGAGTGATCATGCAAAAGGTTGTTTTCAATCACCTTGTTCTTTTTTTGTTTATGATGATGCATTTTTTTTTATCCATAACATGATTTATTAACTGTGCTTTTGTTTAAAGCATGATCTTGAATTTCTTATATATAATTGTTACAATCTCTTTCTTAATTTCAATCTGCATATAACCAATTATTTTTCTTGAAATTAAAAACAGATCTACATCCTTCTTAGATGTAGATCATAATTTTTCTTAATAAAAAACGGATATGCATCGTTTTTAGATGTAGATCTAAATTTTTCTTAAAACAAAAATAGATCTACATCTTTCTTAGATGTAGACCTGAATTTTTCTTAATAAAAAATGGATCTGCATCTTTCTTAGATGTAAATCTGAATTTTTCTTAAAAAAAAAAAAAAAAACAAATCTACATCTTTCTTAGATGTAGATCTAAATTCTTCTTAATCAAAAATGGATATGCATCTTCATTAGATACAAACCTGAATTTTTCTTAAATAAAAAAATGATTGTATCTTTCATAGATACAAATCTAATTTTTTAACATATGCAGATTTTGAAACAAAGGAAAAGATTATGCACGATTGTGTTTATGGTTGTTTGTTTTGTTTAATTCATAATGTATAAATATAACTTATGAATGAAATTCTCTTCTCAAAAGAATCTTTTTTCATTTTTTTAAAACATATAAAAACAGATCTAGTTTTTTCTATCATCAAACAACCATTTTTTTTAGTTTTTAAAATAGATCTAATCTTTTATAAATCAAAAGCCATTTTTATAAGTTCTTAAAAATAGAAATGATATGTTTTAAATCAAAAGCCTTAGTTATGTAATAAAAAAACTTAACTAAATTTTTATCTCCAAAAATCTTCTTTTTTTTTTTTTTTTTTTTTTTTTTTACATATTACAAAACAGATCTGGTATTTTTTAATGAATAAAATAAATTTTTTTATCGCCCAAAACAAATCTGGATTTTGTTTTAAAAAAATAAAGAAGAGGATTCATTCATAAATAAATTTGTGTGATTTAGTTTTGTTTCACATATACAACATATCATTCATCTCATGCATAAAAGGGGTACATAGGTCACAAGAGCCTAGAAAACCAGACTCTATCTTGGTGGAATGGGTACCTAATACCTTCCCATTTTGTAACCTAGCCCTCGAATTTAGGTCTTTGGATAAGTAAATCTAAGCCTTGTCTTTATTTTTATTTTGGGTAGAACGTAACTAGGACAAAAAGCCATGTAATTATTTTGGTAGATTGTAATTAGGACCCAAAGTCGTGTAATTTTCAATTTTTCAAACATGTATTTTTATTCAATAAATGAGAATGGAACAATTCAGTCATGTATTTATATATATATATATATATATATATATATTTTCTTATTTTTTTGTGTAAAAAAAATAAATGGCGACTCCACACCACTTATCCAAAAAGAGAGGCGCCCTAAAAAGTACCCAAATTTCCTTTTTTTGAGAGGCACTTTCAAGGTCTCTCACAAAATGAAAACAGTGCTCATAGGAGTAGAAAGAGAGAGGAAGCGATCTTACTCCTCCAAAGTGGGCACCAAATCAACGTCCCTAATAGTAACACACCTAAAAACAGGATCCCAACAGGAAGTGATGACCTCTAATAAGTGCCAATCAAGTGTAGTGTGGAGCAGAGTGGCGGTGTCTCCAATAAACTGCCAGAGGAGTGCCCGGTCACCACAAGAAAAAAAGCCCCACCACTTCCTGAGCTTCCTCTCATGATACTTCTCCCTCTCAAGCTCAACCAAGGTATCATAAGAATGAGTGCCAAGAACCTCTATGAGCAAGCTATACTCAATCTGACAATCTGATGAAGATCCGTGCAAAAAACGATGAAGAATGGGGTTTTCTAAGTGTTTTGAGTGAAGAAACGGCAAGAGAAGACCTAGAAAAAATCGCGGTATCAAATGAGCTGGGGTGAGCAAAGCCTAGCTTTTATACACAAGTCCCGAGGCAACGGCCATTGAAAGGCCTCAAGAAATGTGCTAGGGCTTTTCAACCCCCTAGGCACAAACCTAGACATATGTTGATACTCCCCCTCCTATTTAACATGTTTTTGAGCACTTTGGAGTGAAGATTCCCTCATTTTAGTGTTCACCATAATGCATTATCGACCCAATAGTGACCTGGACTATCGAAAACTTGCATTCATGCATTCGAGGCCACACAAATCCTACACTGAGGCAATTTATATTTGTGCGTCTCATTCAGCACCTTCAGACATCTTGAACCTCATTTTCAAAACCTAGTCCGCCTGATTCAGGGGTTAGTTTAGCCCTGGTAATCAGAGTTTTTAACAAAAAAATGCTAAAGCCCTATCTTAGCCGTCTGGTGGCCTTTATAGCTTATTGAAGGACGGAGGGAGTCATTTATCATGAGGGTACCTCAAGAATCCCATTCTTAGATTTCTAGCCTACTTGGATAATAACAGGAGCAATCAGTGCATACTGCCTCATGGCACATCTAAAGTTACCACGTTTATAGTGTCCACACTCGTCATTAGCATTATGGCATGGCCAGCGAAGCTGAGGCCACCTACAGCCATTCTATAGGCTTAGAACCCTACAGAATCCTAAACTGGGGTAGTTTATTTTGCGTGGTTCTCTCCCCCCTTTGTCTAATATACAAAAACAGGTTCGTCCCACTGAGGATGTACCTTTCATGCTGAGAATCGCATGAGACCCCTAAACTGAGGCAGTTTATTTCATACGATCTCTCCTTTCTTTTCCCTCAACAGGACGATCATTGTCCAGTAGCCGCCGACAAACCTATGAAACGGCAATACAAATCGGTTCAAAACCACTATCCATGGTCAAAATGCTATAGTGCATGCACACCAACAGCCCTTTCAAAGGCAATTTACAAAGCTATACATGTAAGCCCTAATCAGAGGCATTATCTTACACTTACATCAACAGCCCTTCTAAAGGCGATTTTTCAGAGTTATACATGTAAGTCCTAATCAGAGGCATTGTGTTACACATACATCAGCCACCCTTCTAAAGGCGTTTTATCCAGATCATACATATAAGTCTTAATCAGAGGCATTTTTCCATACATACATCATGCTACAGAGAGATAATATAATACATCAAAGCCCAATGTAGGGCAATACAATACATACAAGTCCAGGCCTACCAAGAGGCAATACATAGTATACATACATATTTGGCCCATCAAGGGGCAATGTCTACAGAATACATGAAAAAGATAAATGCCCACGTAGGGACTACATCATGCTGCAAAAAAAAGCTAAATCTACTAAGAATCATGACCATTGACGAATTGGTCCGTATCTGTGTCGACACCATCACCATCATTGCCACCTACAAAAAGGCCGGTGGAAGGACCCGCACCACTTGAAGTGTTAGAAGCATACCCAGGACCTTGGGAAAGCCTCAGAGCCTGAGCAAAAGAACCCCAACCACCCAGCGGGTCTGGAGGAACTGGCATATACCTTTGCTCAAACGGAGGAATGATCGACCCTCGGCCTGGAATCTCAAGGGCAGCTGGGATAGGAAGACAAACTGCTCGTAACTCTCCCGCCAAAAGCATGGAATAGCCCCGATGCAAGGCTAGCTTAGTCTGGAACTGGCTCCGTTCTCTGTCTATCGCAACAACTAGCCTCTCTCTATCTCTTTACCAAATCTCCCTCTCCTAAGCTAGCGTCCGAGCTATCTCCTCCTACATGTGTGCCTCTCTAGTAGTAGATAAGGCCTCAAACTCTACCACCTTGGCCTCTGCGGTCTTTACACGTGCTCTCTACTTAGCCCCTGTGGCCACCTGAATGCAAACGGTGCCTCCTAGCACTCTACCCCCACTCATGGGAACATCTTCAATGATAGACCCTGTATAAGACTCTGTAAACCAGGTGAAGTAGTCTCTGCTCAGGTGGAGTAGTCTCTACTCTAGATCATCCAGGACTATAGCCTCAAATGACAAACCATGAGGAGGCGAATCCCTAGGCACTCCATAGACTGGCATAAACTAATGAATGGTCCTCTTCACCAGAAAGAACTCCCAGCTCTTCAAGGCCCAAAACCAACATCAGATCCTTGACTAGCCCATAGCTATAGTGAGCTCTAGTCTCCTTAGTAATGTGCCATCATATGGACGAACCATAATCTCATCCCAAATGATGCAATCCAGAGCTGTAGAAATAGTGACTGGCTGCACTACTACTACCCTCGTGATCCTACAATAAGCCCATGCATATGCTCGAAGGTATGCTATCAATGACAATCCTGTATAATAAGGCCACAAGGCTAGTATGTGCTCATACGCCCACCATGTCAATATCTACCAACATCCCTCCAAGCTCTTGAAGTCTCACTGGAAGGTCCACCTCAATAAGGAAATAAAGAAGATGTAGGTCACTAACCCCTAGTCGTACACCCTAATACCAGAGACTACTCCCATAGCCCACAGTAGCTGATAAGTCAACATAGATTGGTTATTGCCTAAAAAGCAACTACTAAGGAATAACAGGAAGCACCAACAAAGATGTGCGTCTGTAGGGGCCTCGCCCTAGGGAATACTACGCTACAGCCACACAGTACGGATCTGTGGCGACGCAGTAGGCCCAAAATATCCTATTGTCTTTGCAGTCAATAAGAGAGGCATCCCCAAAAGGTTGCAGGCCATATTAAAGGTCATCTCCTCAGTCAGAATCGAGTAGCCACCAAATCTGATACCCAGAATGGTGGTCCAATCAATAGGGAGGACCGCATACTCCCTGCAACTCAAATGGAAGGTGCCTATCTCAGCGTGAAACCGTCACACCAAAGCCTTTGCAATCCCGTGCCTTATGGTGAACGAGGGGATCCGCAAGAAGTCCTCAAATCCTTGCTCTCTCAGGAACGCAGCATACTGTGGATGGGTCCTAGGAGCTAACAACGTCTGGAAGAAAATGGACCAGACACCCTGGCCACGAAGCCTCTCGCTCCCCTACATTTGAAATCGGAAGCTATTCATTAGCACATGCATATAATCGGAATCTGAATGATCAAGAAGGAAATGCAACATACCTCTCCCTTCCACGCCAGTGCAGAAGGGTGATCCTTCAACCCATGCTAAAGGTGAGTGTCCTAGATGCCTCTATCTATGGTCTGAGTACAAGCGTCAATCCTGGCCTGGTGCGGTGGAAACCTCGGTCTCAAACTATACCTCCAAGCGCCAAACTCCGATAGGACTTCGAGGCTAGCAAATACCTCATCTACGTCTATGAGGATGTCATCAACTTGCACCTCTCCTCCAAAAGCCCCCCTCCCTTTGGCCGGCTTGCGCCGTGAAGTCGTCCCGCTAGAAATAGTATGGGACTAAGACAAAGCATTGGCCGTCTCAACAAAATGTCGTCTCCTAGACTTGGTCTCTATGGGTATACCACCAGTAGACCTAGGGTTGTCACCCCCGCAATCAAAATGGCTCTGCAAAACCCGAGCCACCTGCTCACCAACTGAAGCGGTCTCGTCATCAAAAGAACTGTCCCATTGGGACGTGGCATACATGAAGGCCTTCCCTCGATCTCTCCTGGAACTCGCTCTCCGAGACATAATCTACAAAACAGCAAGAAATTTAGACATCAATGGTAACCCCATAAATAAATGGTAATGCAAATGAACTAACACTTTTCCTGAACATATCATGTAAGTTTATGTCAAGCACATGTTCTCGCAAAGAAAGAAGATTCTTATACATATTCTATAGTGGGTGATAATAGCCATGCCTTATGCTCACATTTCTGCAATTGGTGGTAACGGCCGTGCCGTGTGCTTACATTTTTGTAGTGGGTGATAGCGGCCGTGTCGTATGCTTGCATTCTACAGTGGGTGATAGCGGTCGTGCCGTATGCTCCCATCCCTTTTTGAGGTAACAGTGACCATGTCGTACGCCTCGCATCATCACTGTTATCAAGCTCCCAGAGAAATCTCATAGGCTCGCATTCTACAGTGGGTGATAGCGGTCATGCCGTATGCTCGTATCCCTTTTTGATGTAATAGTGACCGTGTCGTACGCGTCACAGCATCACAATTATCAAATTCCCAAAAATCATGTATGCTCACATTCTACAGTGGGTGATAGTAGTCGTGTCGTATGCTCACATCCCTTTTTGAGGTAATAGCGACCGTGTCGTACGCCTTGCATCATCACAGTTGTCAAGTTCCTAGAGAAGTCCCGTATGCTCGCATTCTACAGTGGGTGATAGCGGTCATGTCCTATGCTCACATCCCTTTTTAAGGTAATAATGACCGTGTCGTATGCCTCGCAGCCTCACAATTATCAAGTTCCTAGAAAAGTCCCAAGTTCGCATTTATAGTGGGTGATAGCAGCCATGTCGTATGCTCACATCCCTTCTTAAGGAAATAGCGACCATGTTGTACACCTTGCATTATCGCAATTATCAAGTTCCTAGAGAAATCCCAAGTTCACATTTTTACAGTGCGTGATAGTGGTCGTGCCATATGCTCACATCCCATCTTAAGGTAATAGGGACTGTGTCGTACCCTCACATCATCACAGTTATCAAGCTCCCAAAGAAATACCGTATGTTCACATTTGAAGTGGGTGATCGCGGCTGTGCCGTACGCTCACATCCCATCTTGAGGTAATAGCGACCATGTCGTACGCCTTATAGCATCACAATTATCAAGTTCCCAAAAAGTTCCGAGTTCGCATTTGCAGTGGGTGATAGCGGTCGTGCTGTATGCTTACATCCTATCTTGAGGTAATAGCGACCATGTCATACGCCTCACATCACACAGTTTTCGAGTTTCTAAAAAGTTTCCATGTTCCTAGTCTATCGTGGGTGATAATGGCCATGCCATATGCTCACACTTTACATCAGGTAAGTCCCCTCCCCTATGTCTCGCTTTATTTTTAGCATATAAGTTTCCGCATATTTGCACTCATATGGCAAAGACGAAAAAAATATACATACATTTTTCCTAAGATAACATGGCATAAATCATGGTAAAATATATGCTTATAAAAATTCCAAAAAAAATAAAAGTAAATACTAGCATACATCTCTAGTAGTATTGCTACTAACATTTTGCAGAAAAATAAGAGAAGAGGAAAAAAGGGACACTAGCCTCAAGTACAGAATAGACTGGAGCAATGGACTAAAATGGCAGACTGAAGCTGAAAACGCGGACCCGCTGAGCTCTAAGCGCTCTGAGAAAGTTTGTGGAGAGTGAGAAGGGAGAGAAAGAGTTGAAATGAGTAAGAAGATGGGGGCCAAAGGCCTTTTATAGGCCTTGGCTACCCAACAGCCCTTCTATAACCGCCAAGTAGCGTTGACCCGGTCAACATTGACCAGTCAACGCTGGCCCGGTTAAGCCCTAAAAAATAAACCTCTCCCTTCTTCTCTCTTAAAGCTCAGAGGTGCATCCAGAAAATATTCCAATAGCAGCTGCAGCAAATCGGGCCAAGCGAGTAAGATCTGGTCTCGGTCCATGAACAGTCGCCACACACAAACTTAGGGGCAACAAAATTCGAAATCACATTCTTTATCCGACACCTCTCATGGCACTCGAGATATTAAACAAAGAAGGGGTAGTTGTTAATACTGTATTTTGTCTGCTCTTGATTTGCTTGCCAGACCCTCGGAAATCCAAAAATATCGTTTTCTCTTTACGGGACCATAAGAACATCTAGAACAATGTAGCGCCACTCATTCAAGCACCAAAGCACCCAAAGTGCCTTTTTTAGCTAAAATGACCAAAATGCCCCTAGTAACCCTAGGTTTAACCAAAGGTTAAACATGGTATGGAGTCCCACAAAACGAAATTTTTCACAGTTTTACTTCAAACCCGAGCTTTCTAGAGATTTTTAACAACTTTGACCAAGTTTGACTCGAAACTGATCCTAAGTGGGCCCAAAAACTCTAATTTTGATCTGGCTGCCAGAACAGGTTGAAATTAATGCCATTGCAAAGATTATCCAATTCTCATTACAATGATTGTTCATGGGTCGAAATCAAAGTTAAAATGGTCGAGATATCACGAAAACTGGGATGACGTACCAATCGCTGCACCAAAAACTTCCGAGAGCCATAACTTTTGATCCGACCGTTGGATTTTTAAGTTCCATACCTTTTCAGAAACTAAAAATCAAGATTTATCAAAAGGAGTCAAGATTAGCCAGATTAGGAACTATTTGAGGCCGGAAGCCTTTCAAGGGCCACCTCATTGAAAAGTGTGCCCAAGGCTATAAATAGCCCTAAGCACACCCCAAAACGAGAAAGTGGGACATTTTTCTGAAATTTTCCTTCTACCCAATTGCTCTCTACATTTTTTCTCTCTTCCAAACACCCAAAACACTTAAAAAAACACATCAAAGTCTCTTGATTCTTCTCTCTTCACCAAGAACACAAGGTATTGCTTTTTTTCCTAATCTTCCTTTCCTTGGTTCTACACTTTGGGTTTGGGGTTTAGGGGTGTGGATGTAGCTTTTTTTTAGCTATCATCCACACCCTTAACCTTCTAAATCTTTTTCCTAGCATGTTCTTGCTCTTTTTTCCATAATAACATGATTTATTACTTTCTTCGGCATATTGCTTGCTCTATGTGGGTTTCTACCTTAGATTCCATGTGTTTGTGTGCTCTTTGCCATGTTTTATTCTTAAATCTATGTTTCTACATGCTTATATGTTTAGATCTACATGCTTATGGTTTTATGCCATGTTTCCTTTGTTTTGTTCCTCTCTTTGCTTTGCGTTGATGTTAGGGTTATGTGCTCACATGCTCGATGTCATGTCTATGGATATGCTTTTCTCGGATCTATGTGTTCGTATGCTTTTTGCCATGTTTTATGTTTAGATCTGCATCCTTATATGCTTATATGCCTAGATCTATGTGTTCACATGTTTGTGTGCTTGGATCTATGTTCTATATGCTTTATGCCATCTCCCATGTGCTTGTGCACTCTATGCCATGTTTGTGTGCATGGGCCTAGGTTATGTTTGTCATGCCATATGCTATTGCAGCCCTTTTGTCGCTTTATCTTTCTTTCTTAAGTTTTGGCCTAATGGTTCGAACCCGATCTAGACCTCATGGTCTTTGTCATCATCCATACACCTTAGCAAAAGGTTTGGATCACCCATTTTGCATGTCTATTCTTGCTTGCTTCTATGTTTTATGCTTGTGTTAGCCTATCTTGTTCTAGGCTTTGACACATCTGACACCCTTAGCGGGTTCGTGGTTGTGTGGTTACATTCGACGCCCATGAGGTCTTGTTTGGATGTAACCACTTGGGATACATTGCCATGATGCTGGTTGCTTCGTGCATACCCTTCCCCTTTCCTACTCCGTACGATGCTATGCTTATCATGCTTGTTTGCGGCACCCGTTGGCTTTCTTTGCATCTTTACACGCTTGCTTACATGTCCATGCATGAGTCTTGCTTGCTAGTGTGTCACCTATACTTCAACACAATGAAGCTATGGACATTTATCCAAACCTACATTTGTCCTTATTGGACACCACCTTTTGTTTGTTTGTTTATTTGTTTGCTTGCTTTCTCGTTCTTTTGTGTATCTCGCTTGCCCTATCTCCTATCACATTATATGCTTGCCATGTTTATCATGTTTATCCGCTTTATGCCTTTTCATGGAGCGAGGACGCGTGGAGCTAGGGCACGGTCTCCCACGCACAAGCAAAGAGGGCATGGGCGCAAGTATGTCGATATAAGCCGAGCAGCTACAATCAGTAGGTTTAGGAGTTTAGCTATTTCCCCTTTGGTTATGTACTCTTTTAAAAACCCCCTCATTCCTCTTCCTTTTCTCCCTTAAATGGTCTATATTAGGTATATCATGCTGTGTACCATCCGTCCTCATCTCTAGAGTATGGCATCCCCTGTTTACTTTCCTGTACCTATATTTTGGGCCATGCTCTAAAGATGTAGGCATTTACTTTCCTACTCTGTGTGCTTGCATTGTACATGATGTATGTATATATACCTGCCCCTCCCTTCTGGTGTGATCGTCACAATCCATGTCACCTAAGGCAAAGCGATGCCTAATTTTTGCTGCGAAAGTAAGGTGATGTATTGCCGGATTTTCACCGTGAAAATCTGGTGCTCGGCTCAAATGCCATAGGAAAGCATAGATTGGGACCACGCCTTTTTAAAAGCAAGCCTCAAAGCCCCCATGTGTGCAAAGCCCCAAAAGCTAATGCCAAAATCATGATTTTACTGCCAATCTCTAAAAATTAAGGTTTTATAAAACAAAGGATTGTCCTTGGACAGGCGTTGTGGGGTGCCTAACACCTTCCCCACGCATAACCAAACTTCCAGACCTAAGAATCAAGATTTTTTTGCCATCCACTTTATATTAGGAAAAATGACCTTTTTCTTAGCCTAGGATTGGTAATAAAATCAACTAGAAACAGGTGACCAATCACACCTTAGAAAAACCCAATGATTGGTGGAGACTCCACTTACCTTTGGTAATCCCTTAAAACTTGGTCCAGATTCCTACCATAACGCCGAAGGTAGAACTACCTTCCTCCACCAAGAGAGAGAGCACCCGAAGCTCCGCGCGAAATGCACACACTTACACATTCGAGAGGGACCCTCCAACAGGGACCTGTGCGCGCGAGAGTTGTCACCACAGAAGGTGGTCAAACGAAGGCACGACGGCGGTGGTTTTTCCGCTCAGCCAATCGAGGTCGAGTGTCGACAGATGTAAATCTGAATTTTTCTTAAATCAAAAACTAGTTTGCATCTTCATTAGATGAAAATATGATTTTCTTTTTTCATCAAAAAACTGATTTGCATCTTCCTTAGATGCAATATGAATTTTTCTTAAAACAAAAATCTGATTTGTATCTTCCTTAGATACATATATGATTTTTTTAACATATGCAGGTTTTGAAATAAAGAAAAAGATGCATGATTGTGTTTATTGTGTTTGTTTTGTTCAATATATGTAGCATAAATTTATTTCATGAATGAAACCCTCTTCTCAAAAATCTTTTTCATATTTTTTTGGAACATATAAAAACAAATCTGATTTTTTCTGTTATCAAAAATCATTTTTTATAGTTCTTAAAAACAAATCTGATCTTTTATAAACCAAAACCATTTTTTCTAAGTTCTTAAAAATAGATCTAATTTTTTTTTAAAACCAAAAGACTTTGTTTTATTTAATAAACATAGATCTCAATTTTCTTTCCAAAAATCACTTGTTTTTACACAACAAAAGCAGGTCTAATTTTTTTTATAAACTAAAATCAAATTTTTTTTACTCACAACAATAGATTTGATTTTTTTAAACAAAGAAGAGAATGCATTCACAAATAAATTTGTGTGATTTAGTTTTGTTCACATGTATCACATATCATTCATAGCATGCATAAAAGGAGTACATTGGTCACAATAGTCTAGAAGACCAGACTCTATCTGAGCAGAATAGGTGCCTAATACATTCCCATTACGTAACCTAGCCTCCAAATTTAGATCTTTTGGATAGGTAGATCTAGCCTTATATTGGTTTTATTTTGGGTAGTTTGCAACTAGGACAAAAAGCCATGTAATTATTTGGTAGTTTGTAACTAGGACCCAAAGCCATGTAATTTTCAATTTTTCAAACATATATTTTTTTATTTATTATTCAATTAATGAAAGGAAACAATTCAATCATTTATTTTTGTATTTAGTTTTTTTTTCTAAAAAATAAGTGGCAACTCCACACCACTTACCCAAAAAGAAAGGTGCCCTAAAAAGTACCCAAATCTCTCTTTTTTTAGAGCACCCAGGTTTACAGCCTCTTACACCCTCCAGATCAATGAGAGGCCCATCACATCGAAAACATATCATCTAGTGGTAGTTGTGGGGAATCACTGTCATCTCCCGATCAGTAATGTGAAAAGTGTAAGTAGTGTCACACCACCTCTCAGCTAGTGTCTACACCAAGATGCCACAACGAAACTCTCTAGAAGCAGGAAAATAATAAGCTCGAAGCCAACTGTGCATACTATTGCGTTTATGTCATTCATCAATGCCTTATACCAAGGAAAGATGCGACTAATATTGCACCTACCCATGAAAGGGGGTAAGACCTGTAAAAAGATGAAAAAGAGAGCATGGGAATCATATTTGGACAAGGAAATAGGTGAAAAAAAGGTCATGATAAACAAAAAATTGGTTTCTAAGTACTAACATGCATATACAGGGTCTTTGCATGCGTGCCCATGCTAGGGCATGTGTCTGTATGAACTGATGAACACAGACGCATACGCATGAAGAGAGCATGCGCATGCATAAACACTAGCCACGCACGCATGCACAACGTATGCGCACGCATGAACACAAACAAAAAGAGTTCTTTGATAGTTTTAGTCTACCATTGATCAAAACTCACCCTAAGCATGTTCCTACGCCTCCTAAAACACCAAGTTTTCATCTAGACCCATCCCACAACAAAACCCAAGCATTTATAGGTCTAAAAATATATTAAAATGGAAGATCAGAGCAAAACTTGAAAATGAGAAAATTTTGGAAAACTTACCAATTTGGCTCATGCACCCTCTTAAAGATGGTTTTGTGGCCTGTAAATCAGTGAAGGAGACTTCGTCAGCCTTATGGCTCCATCCCAACGTGTGAGGTTGAAAACTTCGTTGGAAATCATGTAAGTGGTTTTCTTGGTTTCTAGCTTGGGTACCATTGGAGAGAATCAAAGGGTTTGAGAAAGAAAGAGAGTGTCATAACATGCTTTATTGCTTTCCTTAGTATATCTCTTGCTTTATCCTACTTCCTAGCATGTTTTATAGGTTTTCTAGCATGTCTGCTTGCTTTCTATCATGTTTTGTCACTTTGATGATGTTGGCCTAGCTTTCTTGGGCTAAGATATGTCTAAATACTATGTTTGTGCTTAGATCTACATGTTTATGTGCTCCTTGCCATGCTTATTCTTAGATCTATATGTTTATGTGCTCCTTGACATGTTTATGTGTCTAGATCTACATGTTGGCTGCTAAGCCATGTGCTTTTATAGCCTTTTTGTCTCTTGATATGTCTCTTTCTTGCATTTTGGCTCTTTAGGTAGGGTGTAGATCTAGATCTTGTGGTCTAGGCCTACCTCCATACACATAGGCCTATATCAAAGGGTTGAATTATTTCCTTTATGCATGTGTATGCTTGCTTGTATCTATGCTTTATATCCATGCATGAGTCCTTGCTTACTTATGTCATCAAGCCTAATTCCTACTGTCTCGTGTGGGTTCACACTCGTCTTTGATACACAAGACCCCGAGTCCCTTATAGGAATTTATTTTGATGGCACGTGTGTCGTCCATACTCCAATCCAATGGAACTATGGACACCCAATCCAAACTTACATTTGTCCTCCTAGGACACCCCCTCTTGTTTGATAACATGCTTGTTTGCCCCCATTTGGCTCCCCTTGCTAGTTCATCCCTTTACATGCTTTCTTTCTAGTTGTTTCTTTGCTTGCGTGCTGGCTTGTTTCCTTTATCATTGCTTGTACATGCATGGAGCGAGGACACTTGGAACGAGTGCACGACCTCCTAGGCACAAACAATAAAGGCAAGGGCGCAAGCAATAAGACGCAAGCCCAAAAAGGGCAATGTTCAGTAGATTAGGAGGCCTAGCCTCCCCGAGTGGTTACATCTTTCCCTCTCTCTCTTAGTCACTTCTCAAAAGCATTGTGTTAGGGTTTCCTCTCCATGTACCCTTTATCTTTCCTACACTTTGCTTAGGCCACATTCCTTGGGTATGGCAATTTTTATTTTACATTTCTTGTACCTTGCTGGGTCATACCCTTGGGACATAGGTAATGTCTGCTTTACTTTCCCACTCTGTGTGATAGCATTGTGCATGTTGTATGTATATCTATATATACTTATGTGTGGGTGATCGCACACTTTGTATGATGGACTCTCGTGGCTACGTGAGCAACCTTCTCTAGTCATGAGTGCTTTTGACCTTGTAGAGTGGATATGTGCCTAAGGCTATTACTATAGGTGCATATTAGTGCTATATTATGTGCATGATCATTGCGAAGTGATCATCCCAATCCATGTCACCAAGTGATATCGGTTTCCTCGTGTATACGATGCGCATCAATATGTTTGACACTTTGAGGGGCTTCGGCTTGTCCCAGCACGAGCACGTTGGTACGCACCGTATACACAGGCCTGAAACCCTACCGATGCGCCATACTGCACCAAATGCTAAACTCTGCCAGATTTTCGCCTTGAAAATGGGGCACCTTTGTTGCTGTATTCTCATGGTGAAAGCTTGATGAGAATTGCATTTTGTGTGCTATGACACACCTGAGTCGAAGCACTGTTAGATTTTCGCCATGAAAATAAGGTAAAATGCTATCAGATTTTCGTTGTGGAAATTTGGCACCAATTCCAAACACACTAGGGAAGCATCGATCGAGATCATACCCTTTCTGAGACCAAACCTTAAAGCACAATTCATTTAAAACCCTGAAAGCTAATGCCAATAACTCATTTTTAATTGCCAATATCTTTAAATTAAGATTTTAACAAAACAAAGGACTGTCCTTAGACAGGTGTTGTGGGGTGCCTAACACCTTCCCCACACATAACCAGTCTTCCGAACTCAAGAATCAAGATTTTTTATCCATCCATGTTAGATTAGGAAAAACGACCATTTTCTTATCTTAGGATCGGTAATAATAATAAAATAAAATAAAAAAAATAAAAAAAGTCAGGTGACCATTCACACCTTAGAGAAAACCCCATGATTGGTGGCAACTTCACTTACCTTTGGTAACTTGATTAAAATTGACTCATTTTCCAGTCACATACCAGAGGTGTTCCTTGGTCTTCGGCATGGAAGCTATCCTCCCTGTAGAGGTAGAGATCCCATCTCTCAGTATCTTATCACAGACAGAGCTGTTAAATGCTGAATGGGCCCATTTCCTATATGAGCAATTGAACATGATAGACAAGAAGTGCATGACTACAATGTGTCATGGACAGTTGTACCAACGCCATGTCAAGCAAGCATTTAACAAGAAGGTTAGACCTAGAGTCTTTAAAGAAGGCGACCTAGTCTTGAAAAAGCATAACCAGGCCATGCTTGATCATAGAGGAAAGTTTGCCCCGACCAACGAGGGCCCATATATGGTGAGAAGGCCTTCTCCAAAGGAGCCTTAATCCTAGCCAACATGGATGGGCACGATTTCAATATGCCCACTAATTCTGATGCTGTCATTTAGTACTTTGCATAAGGGAGCCTCCAAATGCAACCACTTTTTCTACATTCCTATACGAACAAAAAATAAATAAATAAAAAGGCAAAAAAATACAAAAATATAAAAAGGTAGACCCGAAAGGGCGGTTTACGCAAAAAGAGATCAAAAGAAAAAGTGTGAAGGAGCCTACTAGATTAAAAACCCGAAATGGCAGTCTAGACAAAAATTAAGGCAATCAAAAATGTCAGTTGAATTACATGATGACCTAATCCTTCCCAGTGGAGATACGTAGGTGGCCAACTCTGGCCCAGTCACAATTTAAAAGAAAAACCAGTCAGCTGAATCTACTTAGGTTTATGAACAAGATCGAGAAAAGAAGGATGGGCCCTTTCCAAGGCGGAGATATAAGGGTGCCTTCAGATTTCCGAAGAGTTACTCTATGTTTGCAATGCGCATGACCTTCTACAGTTTGTTCAAAGATTTTATGGCACACAAAAGTGGAAGGTGTACCCTAATGGGAATGGAAAAGATCCATCTAGAATAGGATGTATCCTTTGGAACCTAGGATATTGATATGCATAGACTTACATTTACCATCCTTATTTGTACGATCTTGCATTTTCAAAGCATTTTCGCACATATTCATTAAACATGCCTGTTTTGTGCCTTTGTAATCCTTTCATGCATTCATCATTATGTTTCCAAACACAAATCTCACAAACATAAATATCTCCTGATGATCAATATATGCATAAACATCTTTGTTTCCACCTCTTCCCATTTTTAAGCATGCCTTACAAACTAGCCTATGCTTTAAAAACAACAAAAGTGGAAGGCTGTACGTAATCACCTAGCAATTTATGACAGACCTTTCCATACATGGTGGAATACTAACTACATAGCTCATGTGTAGAAAGGAAAAGAAACAGAAAAGACTCCAACAAGTTAAACATGGCCTAAACGGTCTGACACTACCTTGCATAGCACCCCAAAGCCGGTAAGAAGAATCGGATCATCCAAGGAATGGGTACGAAGCAACCCTACAGCATCAAAGCCCAGATCTCTAGTAATCTAGCTAAGCCTTCTATATGAATGTCAAAGACGAACCAGCTCCCTCTCTAGATTGGGACTTGTAGTGTAACCCTGCCTCTCTGTATTAAGCAGAATAGTGTGCTAATCTCAATAATAGCAAATCTCAATGCCTCCTCCTTCTTGGCTACCTCAGCATAGAGACAACAAAATGCCAATTGTGGCTCACTGGGCTCATCAGCCGACCTATACTTAAGACTCAAAGTAGAGTGAATGTAGGATGTAGCCTACACTAGTCTCATGGCTAAATCATCAACCTTGCTACTCGCCGTGGCACGACTAGCCTCCATCGTGGCTCTTGTTGGGATTTGTGCCCTAGAATCCTATTGTATGATGCTATGTATTATATTATGTATGACATGATGTATGACTTAATATTGTAATTAATAAAGTTGTTTTATTATTATCTAAAATAATGGTAATATAAATATTTGGACATTATCATATAGTCCATGAGATGCATAGTATGTGATTTATGTGATTTAGTCACAAAAGATATAAGTCACAAATTCTTTGTAAACTCAGAATTTGGTTCGTAGTCGATGATGAAATTGGGCATTTCATCTGCGAAGACTATAACATATTAACTAAGATGATTTGTCTTGATCATGGAAGTGGTGACTTCTAGTTGATATGTTGATATGTTTTAAGAGGTAAGACATATTGATCTGGACCGCTGTGAGATTTATTATTCTCCTAACGATTGTCCATTGAATAATAAATATCACGACTTATATTTGCATGAACTCTTAATTCTAAGAAAATAATGGACCTGATCATGAAATGTAGGTTGCTTTGATATATCAGGAGTGAGATCTAAAATAACGGTTAAAACATCAGTATGTTAGGCAGCCACATTTAGTATTGATGGAACATATATTTTCAAGATGGAATTCATAGTCTCTTAACGGAGATACAAAATATTCCCTTGAGATAAGTTTAATAGGTTTGTTATTCAGAGAGTTAGGCCTAACCACTTTGGTAAGAAATTACTAAAGTATATATTTATGAAATTGGATTTCATAAATATATGATGAATAATTTCAAATGATTAAACTGGGTACTCAAGGATTAAGATGTAGTAATCTACAAAGCGGCAGTCTACATTCATAACTTTGTGTTACTACGAATATTTTATAAAGGGGTTGCATGTATAATAAAGTCTTGGGATATAATTTATTAATTAGACCTAGAGTGCAATTATATTTATATAGTGGTATTAAATATAATTAATGGTAACTTTGGACTTGTCAAGAGTTGACAGAAATGATGGAATTAAAGATGAACGCAGCGGAAAAGTAAGTTTTGAAACAGATCTACTTCATTCGATATTGATAACATGCATAAAGTAAATTTCAGAATTTGAGAACAAGAGATCATACCTTGAAGCGGTGAATTCCAAAACCGAAGATTGAAGCACTTGGAATACTTTTAATCTTCCCTCCAATTCCACTAAACGCCTAAGATGTGTGGTCTCTCAATTGGTAACAAAGGGATTATTAGAGAGTGACTTTCACTCACTTCCACACCATTACAATGATGTTTTTCTTACCAATATAATTTTGTACATTTTTCCCTTTGTATCTAACCAATATATCTAATTGGGCTGGCCTTTTGGGCCTTACCAATTGGACTTAAGTGTGTGGCTTGGAGTGGGACCAAAAGGGACTAATAAGACACTAGCTCCAATGGGCCTTGGGCTTTTCTGTCAACTCTTGGCAAGTCCAAAGTTACCATTAACTATATTTAATACCACTATATAAATATAGTTGCACTCTAGGTCCTATCTATATATTATATCCCAAGACTTTATTATATATGCAACCCCTTCATAAAATATTCGTAGTAATACAAAGTCATTGTAATAGACTGCCACTTTGTAAATTACTACATCTTGATCCTTGAGTACCCGGTTTAATCCTTTAATGTTATTCATTATATATTTATGAAACCCAATTCCATAAATATATACTTTAGTCTTACTAAAGTAGTTAGGCCTAACTCTCTGAATAACAAACTCATTAAACTTATCTCAAGGGAATACTTTATATCTCCGTTAAGAGACTATGAATTCCATTTTGAGAATACATGTTCCATCAACACTTAATGTGGCTGCCCAACATACTGAGGTTTTGACCATTACTTTAGATCTCACTCCTAATATATCAAAGCAACCTACACCTCATGATCAGGTTCATTATTCTCTTAGGATTAAGAGTTCATGCAAATACAAGTCATGAGATTTATTATTCATTTGACAGTCCTTAGGCAAATAATAAATCTCATGGCGGTCCAGTTCAATATGTCTTAACTCTTAAAACATATTAACACATCAACCAGAAGTCTCCACTTCCATGATCAAGACAAATCATTGTAGTTGATATGTTATAGTCTTCGCAGATGAAATGCCCAATTTCATCACCGACTACGAACTATAATTCTGAGTTTACAAAGAACTTGTGATTTATATCTTCTGTGACTCTTCACATAAATCGCATACTATTACATCTCATGGACTATATGATAATATCCGAATATTCATGTTACCATTATTTCAGATAATAATAAAACAAATTTATTAAACATAATATTAAGTCATACATAATATCTAACACAATGTCACACTTAATATCATACATAGCATCATTCAATAGGATTTAAGGGCACTAATCCTAACAATCTCCCACTTGCCCTAAAGACTATTGTGCACTAATCTAACTCCTATTCCCTCCAAATGTGACTCAAAAGCCCTTTGAGGCAAGGTTTTGGTAAATGGATCTGCTAGATTGTTTGCACTTTCAATCTTTGCTACCACCACATCTCCACGAGCAACGATATCTCGAATGATATGGTACTTCCTCTCAATGTGCTTGCTTTTCTTGTGATTCCTTGGATCTTTAGATTGTGCAACTGCTCCACTGTTATCACAAAACAATGTGATTGGAACTTGCTCCATTCTTATTACACCAAGGTTAGAAAGGAATTTCTTGAGCCATACAGCTTCCTTTGCTGCTTCACAAGCAGCAACATATTCTGCTTCCATGGTAAAGTATGCAATACAAGATTGCTTAATACTCCGCCAACTTATGGCTCCACCTCCCAAGGTGAAAACATATCCTGAAGTGGATTTTCTGAAATTTAGATCCAATTGAAAATCTGAATCTGTATAGCCAATTGGAATCAAATCCTCACAATGGTATACAAGCATATAATCTCTCGTTCTCCATAGATACTTGAGAATATGCTTTAGAGCTTGCCAATATTTTTGTCCTAGATTTGATTGATATCGGCTGACCATACCAACTGAATAGCAGATATCTGGTCTAGTACAAAGCATGGCATACATGAGACTTCCTACTGCAGAAGTATAAGGAACTTGTCTCATCATATCTGCTTCCTCTTGAGTCTTAGGCCCTTGGTCATCAGACAGAGGAACTCCATGTCTGAAAGGAAGCAATCCTTTCTTGGAGTTTTGCATGCTAAACCGTTCCAGAACCTTATCTATATATCCAGCTTGTGATAAGCCTAACATCTTATTCTTGCAATCTCGCCAAAACTTGATCCCTAGAATAAAGTTAGCCTCACCCAAGTCCTTCATATCAAATTGGCTTGACAACCAAACCTTTACAGATGACGTTACCCCTACATCATTTCCAATGAGTAGAATATCATCAACATAAAGCACTAGGAACATTACTACTTTATCTTGATGTCTTTTGTACACACATGGTTCATCAAGATTTTGTTCAAAACCAAATGTCTTGATTGCTTGATCAAATCTGATGTTCCATGACCTAGATGCTTGCTTAAGTCCATAAATGGACCTTTGCAATTTGCATACCATATGCTCTTGGTTCTTTGCTATGAAACCTTCCGGTTGCATCATATAGATTTCCTCTTTAAGATTGCCATTAAGAAATGCAATCTTGACATCCATTTGCCAAATCTCATAATCAAAATGAGCAGCAATGGATAAGAGAATTCTGATAGATTTAAGCATTGCTACTGGAGAAAAGGTTTCATCATAATCAATACCTTCTTTTTTAGTATACCCTTTCGCCATTAACCTTGCTTTAAAGGTTTCAACCTTTCCATCTATCCCTCTCTTTCTCTTGTAAACCCATTTGCAACCAATAGGTTTAATGCCGTTAAGCGCCTTTACAAGATCCCAAACTTGATTGGAATACATGGAATCTAATTCAGATTTCATAGCTTGGATCCAATGATGTGCATCTATATCATTTATTGCTTCACCATATGTGTAGGGATCCGATTCAACCTCTTCTGAGATAGCTTCATAAGTTTCTACCAAACCTATGAATCTTATAGGAGGTCGAACAATTCTCCCACTACAACGAGGCACTTGAGTACTAGACATGTCATGAGTAGTATCTTGTGGTGTATCTAATACAGCCACATCATCCCTAGTTTTATCTATTGGTTGTTCATTTACAGATTCATTCATTTCAGCCAAAACAACTCTACTTTTAGCAGTGTAATCATTCATATAGTCATTTTCCAAGAATTTGGCATTTGTGCTAACAAACACTTTATTATCTTTATGACTATAGAATAAACCTCCAACAGTTCCTTTTGGATACCCAACAAAGAAAACCACTTCTGTTTTATACTGTAACTTGTCAGACTTCCCTTTTAACACATGTGCTGGACAACCCCAAATATGGAGATGTCTCATACTAAGCTTACGCCCATTCCACAATTCCACAGGTGTTTTAGGAACAGACTTCGAAGGTACTAAATTCAGAAGATACATTGCTGTGTTTAATGCATATCCCCAAAAGGAAATAGGTAGAGTTGAATAACTCATCATGGACCTAACCATATCTAAAAGAGTCCTATTCCTTCTTTCTGCTACACCATTTTTTTGTGGAGTTCCAAGTGCAGTCAATTGGGATACAATCCCATTCTTAGTTAAATAATCCTTGAAATCCCCAAGAAGGTATTTGCCACCTCGATCAGATCGAATGGCCTTTATGTGTTTACCTAATTAATTCTCAACTTCAGCCCTAAACTCTTTGAACTTTTTAAAGGCTTTGGACTTCCGTTTCATTAGGTACACATAACCATATCTAGAGTAATCATCAGTGAAAGTAATGAAATACTCATGGCCACCTTTTGCCTGGATTGACATAGGACCACAAACATCAGAATGCACTAGCTCTAGCAAATCTTGGGCTCTTCTACCTTTTGCATTAAAAGGTCGTTTGGTCATTTTATCTTCCAAACAAGATTCACAAACTGGAAATTCATCAAAGTCCATAGGCCCTAAGAGTCCATCTTTGATCAGTCTTTGAATTCTGTTTGAATTAATATGACCTAAACGCAAGTACCAAAGATATGCATCATTAGTAGAAGGAAACTTTCTCTTTAATGATTTTACATGAGAGTTAGCATCTAATTCAGAATTATATAATTCATGCTTATCAGGAGTTAAAATATAAAGACCATCCACAATATTGCCATAACAGATAAACACTTTATCCTTCTTTATTACAACATTGTCTTTTAGGATAACACAATATCCTTGTTTACCTAAGTAAGTAGCAGAAATTAAATTTCTACGAACATTAGGTACATACAAACAGTCTTCTAATATTAGAACTCTAGATTGAAAACATAAATTATAAACACCAACAGCTACAACTGGAATCCTGCTCCCATCAGCCAAAGTAAGAAACAACTCCCCTTCTTTAAGCTTTCTAGTCTCCTGAAACCCCTGCAAAGAATTGCAGATATGATTAGTACAACCTGAATCCACACACCAGGAATCCGTGGGATTCTGTACCAAACATGTTTCAAGAAGGAATGTATTATTCATACCTTTATTCTTCGCAGCCTTAAATACTGAACAATTCCTCTTCCAATGTCCTTTCTCACCACAATGGAAACACTTTCCTTTGATCTTCTTTCCTTTATCAGCAACTTCTAAGGCAATTTGTTTACCCTCTTGTTTTGTGAAGTCCTTCTTCTTCTTCTTCTTACCCTTGCCTTTCGACTTAGGTTGAAAAGTAGAAGCTTCACCAACATTGGCTTTAACATTGGAAATACCAAGAATGCCTTCTGCCGCTACCAATTCATTCATTAATTCAGACAAGGTATAAATATTTTTATTCATATTATAGTTTAGTTTGAATTCCTTGAATGATTCTGGTAGCGACTGGAGTATCATATCAACTTGGGATTCTCCATCTATATCGGCACCTAAAACTTCTAATGTATTCAAATTAGAGATCATTGTAAGACAATGCTCTCTCACTGAACTTCCTTCAGCCATTCTGGTATTATAAATTTGCCTCATGGTCTCTTGCCTTGCAGAACGGCCTTGCTCACCAAACATCTCCTTCAGACTTAGCATGATGTCTGAAGCTAGTTCTACATCCTGCATTTGAAACTGTAGAACATTTGAAATAGATGTTAGGATGTAGCACTTGGCCATCTCATTAGATTTCTGCCAACGATCATATCGTTGTTTTTCCTCAAGAGGAGCATCTAATGAAGGAAAGCTAGGACATGGTTTAGTAAGAACATACTTATGCTCTTCAGCAGTAAGAACAATGTCCAGATTTCTTTTCCAGTCAACATAGTTGGATCCAGTCAGTTTGTTTTGATTAAGAATAGCTACAAGTGGACTAAATGATGCCATATTCTAAATCTGAAAACAATAAACATAAATATAATCAATAAACTGGACATTATCAATTTAGCATATAAACATATAGTATGGAACCTTAATAAAATCATAATATAATATATGCAACGACAACCCAATCCCATATTCAATATCCCTCAGCATAGAGTGAATATAAAATATTATGATTGATTGAGAACTATTCTCATCATTAGTGCTATCATGATAACTCTTATCAAACACTAATAATATGTCGTTATATATTTGGCCTCTAAATAATGATAGTAAGAACTCAGTATAGAGGATACTATAATATTTAGTCTAGTGTATACCACTGTCTAGAATCATGTGTAGCCACATTTCATCCCCTTAACAAGCTTATTTTGTAGTAGCATGATACAAAACACCCTCCGCATGGAATACAAAGCTTGAGGCTAAGACAAGGTGTTTGATCAAACCACTATAAACCAAGAAATTCAATATTATAGGACCATGAAATAAATACTCTCCGCATGGAATGCTAAGCTCAAGGCAAAGACAAAGTATTTATTCCATACTACTATGAATTGACAATGGAAGCCGTGAGATCCAACCCTTGTATCTCTCTCCCACTAGATGTTTTAAAAGAAAGGTTTTTAGTATTAAAACATGCATAATTTAATTACACATAGTCTTACTCTTTTAACATGTGAAAACACTTAGAAAAATTTCTGCTTTTCTTTCTTTCGATCGGGCGAAAGTGCCCCTCGATCGATCGAAAAAATTAAGAAATTCGAACTTGATCATCTGACTCTTTCGATTGATACTCGATCGCCTCTTGATCGATCGAAAAATAGATTCGATCGATCGACTAGCAATCGAAAATCAATTGATCTAAAAAATCTGATCACTGTCTCATTCGATCGATCGAAAGTGATTTTCGATCGATCGAAAATCACGAATTTCAAATCTCCAGAATTTTTCTAAGGCAGTTTTCTCCGTTTTTCATGAACGAACATTCAACATATGAACATTACACACAGAATTTGATGTCAAAACTGAAATTCATTGATGCTAATGCCTTAAGATTCAATTTAACATACTTAAATTTAAATTTAAACAACATCATCACATCAATTTCAGTCTTCATCAAATCATAATTTCAACAACATGCAGAAAATTTAGAAACTTAATCTTCTAACAATATGAAACTATCATCTCTAATTCTAAAACTCACAAAACATGTTATACAATACGAAATTGAAGACCGCTCTGATACCATTTGATGGAATTAAAGATGAACGCAGCAGAAAAGTAAGTTTTGAAACGGATCTACTTCATTCGATATTGATAACATGCATAAAGTAAATTTCAGAATTTGAGAACAAGATATCGTACCTTGAAGCGGTGAATTCCAAAACCGAAGATTGAAGCACTTGGAATACTTTTAATCTTCACTCCAATTCCACTAAACGCCTAAGATGTGTGGTCTCTCAATTGGTAACAAAGGGATTATTAGAGAGTGACTTTCACTCACTTCCACACCATTACAATGATGTTTTTCTTACCAATATAATTCTGTACGTTTTTTCCTTTGTATCTAACCAATATATCTAATTGGGCTGGCCTTTTGGCCCTTACCAATTGGACTTAAGTGTGTGGCTTGGAGTGGGACCAAAAGGGACCAATAAGACACTAGCTCTAATGGGCCTTGGGCTTTTCTGTCAACTCTTGACAAGTTCAAAGTTACTATTAACTATATTTAATACTACTATATAAATATAGTTGCACTCTAGGTCCTATCTATATATTATATCCCAATACTTTATTATACATGCAACCCCTTCATAAAATATTCGTAGTAATACAAAGTCATTGTAATAGACTGCCACTTTGTAAATTACTACATCTTGATCCTTGAGTACCCGGTTTAATCCTTTAATGTTATTCATTATATATTTATGAAATCCAATTCCATAAATATATACTTTAGTCTTACTAAAGTGGTTAGACCTAACTCTCTGAATAACAAACTCATTAAACTTATCTCAAGGGAATACTTTATATCTCCGTTAAGAGACTATGAATTCCATCTTGAGAATACATGTTCCATCAACACTTAATGTGGCTGCCCAACATACTGAGGTTTTGACCATTATTTTAGATCTCACTCCTAATATATCAAAGCAACCTACACCTCATGATCAGATTCATTATTCTCTTAGGATTAAGAGTTCATGCAAATACAAGTCATGAGATTTATTATTCATTTGACAGTCCTTAGGCAAATAATAAATCTCATGGCGGTCCAGTTCAATATGTCTTAACTCTTAAAACATATTAACATATCAACCAGAAGTCTCTACTTCCATGATCAAGACAAATCATTGTAGTTGATATGTTATAGTCTTCGCAGATGAAATGCCTAATTTCATCACCGACTACGAACTATAATTCTAAGTTTACAAAGAACTTGTGATTTATATCTTATGTGACTCTTCACATAAATCACATACTATTGCATCTCATGGACTATATGATAATGTCCGAATATTCATGTTATCATTATTTCAGATAATAATAAAACAAATTTATTAAACATAATATTAAGTCATACATAATGTCTAATACAATGTCACACTTAATATCATACATAGTATCATTCAATAGGATTTAAGGACACTAATCCTAACAAGAAAAGCCCAAGACCCATTGGAGCTATTGTCTTATTGATCCCTTTTGGTCTCATTCCAAGCCACACACTAAATCCCAATTGAAAATGTCTAATAGGCCAGCCTAATTAGATAACCAGTTAGTTATAAAGGGAGAAACATACAGAATTTTTTCATTAGAAAAAAGAGAGACACCATTGTGAAATGGTGTGTATGTGTGAGTGAAGCCACTCATTATTCTCCCTTAGAAACTGATTGAGAAACCACACTTCTTGGGCGTAAAGTGGAATTGGAGTGAAGATTAAAAGTGTTCCCAAGTTCTTTTAATCTTTTGTTTTGAATTTCACTACACCAAGATACGCTATCTTGTTCTTAAATTTTGAAATTTACATAGTGCATGTTATCAATCATGAATGAAATAGATCCATGTTTATTGCTTCCACTATGTGTTTTGTATGAGATACAAAACCAGATTTTCCAATAATTGGTATCAAAGCCAGGTTTTCATCTCATGCTTATATAACATGTGATTGAGTTTTTGATTCAAAGAAAATCATTTTCTTGGTGTTATGGGATTCTTGAATCTGCAGTGATTGTTCTATATAATCATGTTTAGGATTTTGATTTCATAATTTGTTTTAAGAGAAGGTGATTGACTTTGCGTTGATGTGAAGAGAATTTCTATTAATATGGAATTCCATCTCAAAAGAAATTCTCTTGGCCACACAATTAAGATATAGATCCATTCAAAGAAAGTAGTTATTGTCTAAGAGAAATTCTTTTTAAAGAATTTCATTGCCAAGGATAACCGTTCATGATGATAACCATTGTATTGCATTGGTTTGTTCGAAATGGACATCTTGGCCTAATATTTACTTATTGGATGGTGTCGTGTCTTAGTAATTGCCACGGATATAGTTATTGAATGTAATTCAAATAACTGTCATGTGCATGAACCAATTGATTGCATTGGTTGGACTTTCTTGCACCGCTTGGCTATAATAGACAATTTAATAGTTATTGCCTTGATTGCCATCTTGAAATCATATAGGTTTTAATGTAAGTTATATATAATGTAATAATCCGTTTGTTATATTACTTCATGAATTGATTATTACATTATATATTTATACATATTAATGCTAGGATTAAAATTATTCATTTAATGAAATTTATTCCTAATGAGATTAGGATTATGTTTTCAAGGGTTTCTAGCATTATTATCGTTCTTGATCTTAAAACCCTTTAATTTAAAATATCTAGTGGGAGAGAGATACAAGGATTGGATCTCACAGCCTCCATTATCGGTTCATAGTAGTGTGGGTAAGCACCTCGTCTTGGCGTATATACCTTGCAATCCCAAAGGAGGGTGTTTTGTTCCATGGTACTACAAGTTTAAATATTATAAGGGAGATGAAATGTGGCTACACATGATTCTAGATAATGGTGTACACTAGACTAAGTGTAATGTTAACCTCCCAAAGGAGCTATGTCATTATTACTTAGAGGCTAAAGCTAATACGGCATATTATTAGTGTATGATAAGAGTTATCATGATAGCACTAATAATGAGAATAGTTCTCAATCAATTAATGTGTTTATAATAAACTTGCTACCAAGGAATTATAGACATGGATTGGCTTATCGTTGCATATATTATTTTATGGTTTTATAAGATTCCATATTATATGTTTGTATGCTAAATTGATAATGTCTAGTTTACTTATTATATTCATGTTTGTTATTTTCAGATTTAAAATCATGGTATCATTTAGCCAACTTGTTGCTATTCTTAATCAAAACAAACTGACTGGATCCAACTATGTTGATTGGAAAAGAAATTTGGATATTGTTCTTACTGCTAAAGAGCATAAATATGTGCTTACTCAACCATGTCCTAACTTTCCATCATTAGATGCTCCTCTTGAGGAAAAACAGCGATATAATCGTTGGCAGAAATCTAATGAGATGGCTAAGTGCTATGTCCTAGCATCTATTTCAAATGTTCTACAGCATCAAATGCAGGATGTAGAACTAGGTTCGGACATTATGCTAAGTCTGAAGAAGATGTTTGGTGAGCAAGGTTGTTCTGCAAGGCAAGAAACTATGAGGTAGATTTATAATACCAAAATGGCTGAAGGTACTTCAATAAGGGAGCATTGTCTTAGGATGATCTCTAATCTGAATACATTGGAAGTTTTAGGTGCCAATATTGATGGAGAATCCCAAGTGGATATGATACTCCAGTCACTACCAGAATCTTTCAAGGAATTCAGACTTAACTATAATATGAACAAAAAGATTTATACATTTTCTGAATTAATGAATGAGTTGGTAGCAGCGAAAGGCATCCTTGGTACTTCTAGTGTTGATGCTAATATGGATGAAGCTTCTACTTCTCAACTTAAGTCGAAAGGCAAGGGTAAGAAGAAGAAGAAGAAAGACTTCTCTAAGAAAGATGGTAAACAAGTTGCCTTAGGAGTTGCCAACAAAGGAAAGAAAACCAAAGGAAAGTGTTTCCATTGTAATGAGAAAGGACATTGGAAGAGGAATTGTCCAATATTTAAGGCTGCCAAGAATAAAGGTATGAAAAGTACATTCCTTCTTGAAACATGTTTGGTACAGAATCCTACAGATTCCTGGTGTGTAGATTCAGGTTGTACTAATCATATCCGCAAATCCTTGCAGGGGTTTCAGGAGACTAGAAAGCTGAATGAAGGGGAAATGTTTCTTACCTTGGCTGATGGGAGAAGGATTCCAGTTGTAGCTATTGGAGTGTTTAATTTATATTTTGAATCTAGAGTTTTAATATTAGAAGACTGTTTGTATGTACCTAATGTTCGTAGGAATTTAATTTTTACAACTTATTTAGGTAAACATGGATATTATGTTATCCTAAAAGACAATGTTGTAATAAAGAAGGATAAAGTGTTTATCTGTTCTGGCAATATTGTGAATGGTCTTTATATTTTTAACTCCTGATAAGCATGAATTATATAATTCTGAATTAGATTATAACTCTCATATAAAATCATTAAAGAGAAAGTTTCCTTCTACTAATGAAGCATATCTTTGGCACTTGCGTTTGGGTCATATTAATCCAAACAGAATTAAAAGACTGATCAAAGATGGACTCTTAGAGCTATTGGACTTTGGTGAATTTCCAGTTTGTGAATCTTGTTTGGAAGGTAAAATGACCAAACAACTTTTTAATGTAAAAGGTAGAAAAGCCCAAGAGTTGCTTGAATTAGTTCATACAGATGTATGTGGTCCTATGTCAACCCAAGCAAAAGGAGTTTATGAGTACTTCATCACTTTTACCGATGATTGCTCATGATATGGTTATGTATACCTAATGAGACAGAAGTCCAAAGCCTTTGAAAAGTTCAAAGAGTTTAGGGTTGAAGTTGAGAATCAATTAGGTAAACGTATAATGGTCATTCGATCTGATCTTGGTGGTGAACACCTTCTTGGGGATTTCAAGGATTACTTAACTGAAAATGGGATTGTATCTCAATTGACTGCACTTGAAACTCTCCAACAAAATGGTTTAGCAGAAAGAAGGAATAGGACTCTTTTGGAAATTGTTAGGTCCATGATGAGTTACTCAACTTTACCAGTTTCTTTTTGGGGATATACACTAAAAACTGTTATGCATATTTTGAATTTAGTTCCATCAAAATATGTTCCCAACACACCTAAGGAATTGTGGAGTGGGCATAAGCCTAGTATGAAATATCTCCACATTTGGGGATGTCCAGTACATGTGTTGAAAAGGAAGTCTGATAAGTTAGAAGCTAAAACCGAAGTATGCATGTTTTTAGGGTATTCAAAGGAAACAAAGGGTTATTTATTCTATAATCATAAAGATAACAAAGTGTTTGTTAGCACACATGCCAAATTTTTGGAAGATGATTATATGAATAATTTTGATCCCAGAAATAAAGTTGTTTTGGCTGAAATGAATGAACCTGTAACTGAACAACCAATGGATGAAATTAGAGATGATATGGCTGTATTAGATACACCGCAAGATATTACTCATGAGATGATTAGTACACAGGTGCCTCATCGTAGTGGGAGAATTATTCAGCCTCCTATAAGATTTATAGGTTTAGAAGAAACTTATGAAGCTATCTCAGAAGAGGCTGAATTGGATCCCTACACTTATGAAGAGGCAATGAATGATATAGATGCACATCATTGGGTCAAAGCTATGAAATTTGAATTAGATTCTATGTATTCCAATCAAGTTTGGGATCTTGTAAAGGTGCCTAACGGCATTAAACCTATTGGTTGCAAATGGGTTTACAAGAGAAAGAGAGGGATAGATGGAAAGATTGAAACCTTTAAAGCAAGACTAATGGCGAAAGGGTATACACAAAAAGAAGGTATTGACTATGATGAAACTTTTTCGCCAGTAGCCATGCTTAAATCTATCATAATTCTCTTATCCATTGCTGCTCATTATGATTATGAGATTTGGCAAATGGATGTCAAGACTGCATTTCTTAATGGCAATCTTGAAGAAGAAATCTATATGATGCAACCGGAAGGTTTCATAGCAATGAACCAAGAGTATATGGTATGCAAGTTGAAAAGGTTCATTTATGGACTTAAGCAAGCATCTAGGTCATGGAACATCAGATTTGATCAAGCAATCAAGTCATTTGGTTTTGAACAAAATCTTGATGAACCATGTGTGTACAAAAGACATAGAGATAAAGTAGTAATGTTCCTAGTGCTTTATGTTGATGACATTCTACTCATTAAAAATGATATAGGGGTAATGTCATCAGTAAAATTTTGGTTGTCAAGCCAATTTGATATGAAGGACTTAGGTGAAGCTAACTTTATTCTAGGGATCAAGCTTTTTGGCGAGATCGCAAGAATAAGATGTTAGGTTTATCACAAACTAGAAATATAGATAAGGTTCTAGAAAGGTTTAGCATGCAAAATTCCAAGAAAGGATTACTTCCTTTCAGACATGGAGTTCCTTTGTCTGATGACCAAAGGCCTAAGACTCAAGAGGAAGAAAATATGATGAGACAAATTCCTTATGCTTTTGCAATAGGAAGTCTCATGTATGCCATGCTTTGTACTAGACCAAATATCTGTTATTCAGTTGGCATGGTCAACCGATATCAATCAAGTCCAGGACCAAAACATTGGCAAGCTGTAAAGCATATTCTCAAGTATCTACGGAGAATGAGAGATTATATGGCTGTTTACGGAAGTGAGGATTTGATACCCATTGGCTATACAGATTCAGACTTTCAATCGGATCTAGGTTTCAGAAAATTCACATCAGGATGTGTTTTCACCTTAGGAGGTAGAGCCATAACTTAGAGGAGTGTTAAGCAATCTTGTATTGCAGACTCCACCATGGAAGCTGAGTACGTTGCTGATGTATGACTTAATATTGTAATTAATAAAGTTGTTTTATTATTATCTGAAATAATGGTAACATGAATATTTGGACATTATCATATAGTCCATGAAATGCATAGTATGTGATTTAGTCACAGAAGATATAAGTCACAAGTTTTTTTGTAAACTTAGAATTTGGTTCGTAGTCGGTGATGAAATTGGGCATTTCATCTGCGAAGACTATAACATATTAACTAAGATGATTTGTCTTGATCATGGAAGTGGTGACTTCTAGTTGATATGTTGATATGTTTTAAGAGTTAAGACATATTGAATTGGACCGTTGTGAGATTTATTATTCTCCTAACGACTGTCAATTGAATAATAAATCTCACGACTTATATTTGCATGAACTCTTAATCTTGAGAGAATAATGGACCTGATCATGAAATGTAGGTTACTTTGATATATCAGAAGTGAGATCTAAAATAACGGTCAAAACCTCAGTATGTTGGGCAGCCACATTTAGTGTTGATAGAACATATATTTTCAAGATGGAATTCATAATCTCTTAACAGAGATACAAAATATAATTATGTTTATATAGTGGTATTAAATATAATTAATGGTAACTTTGGACTTGTCAATAATTGACAGAAAAACCCAAGGCCCATTGGAGTTAGTGTCTTATTGGTCCCTTTTGATCCCATTCCAAGCTACACACTAAAACCTAATTGGAAAGACCCAATAGGCCAGCCCAATTAGATAATCAATTAGTTATAAAGTGAGAAACATACAGAATTTTTTTATTAGAAAAAAGAGAGACACCATTGTGAAATGGTGTGCATGTGTGAGTGAAGCCACACGTTATTCTCCCTTAAAAACTGATTGAGAGATCACACTTCTTAGGCGTAAAGTGGAATTAGAGTGAAGATTAAAAGTGTTCCCAAGTTCTTCTAATCTTTTGTTTTGAATTTCACTACACCAAGGTACGCTATCTTGTTCTTAAATTCTGAAATTTATATAGTGCATGTTATCAATCATGAATGAAATAGATCCATATTTGTTGCTTCTACTATGTGTTTTGTATGTGATACAAAACCAGATTTTCCAACAGCTCTCTCCTCATCCCTCGTCTACTTAAGATAGTGACACCGAGTAAAATCTTCCAGCTCACTCTCCATGCCTTATGGCCATACTCGGATAGTACCCTATACAACCCCAGATGCCCACCAAAGGGATGCCAAATAAACCAACACATTGGGTCTAACCCTGCCATCTAGTAACTCCCCACTTAACTCTCTGTACCCAGTCAATGGGAACCAAGCCAAACAAATACCTCAACCAAGTAGTGGTATCCCTAGTAAAAGGAATATCAAGGGCTACAATGATCTTAACTCTATTTCTCCTTCAGAACCCCACAGGTTGCGCCCTAAATATCACACTCAGATGACTATGAAACCAAAGCTGCAACATATGCACATAATAGCCAAGCCTACCACTTCCTGTCTCACAGCACAGAGAAAGAGATCGAATAGTCTTAAAGAGAAAATAGGGGATAAAGGAAGTGCTAGGAGGTAGAGTACTCCCTAGGGGTAGGACTGCAAAGCTTATGGAACCCGGCTAAAAAGGGAATAACACTGAGCCAAAGAAGGCCACCATGAAAGCCTAACACCTGTAGAAGATCCAATGCTCCTCCAAATCCACAAAGTCTTCTCGGTAAGTAGTAGGGACTCAGCTAGGCCAAACCGACAAATCAGAAAATCCAAGGGGATGCTACCTCCTAACCCACTCCTATACCGGATCAGCACATCCACTACAAGCGTCTTCAGGCCTAGCAGTTCCGCCAATCGCTTGCGATAGTGAGGCTGAGCTAGTGGCCTATAGACCCAACTCACAGGGGTTATTAGAGAAAGAAAGCAATCATACTCCTCCAAAGTAGGGGCCAAATCCATATCCCCGATGGTGATGCACCTCAAAGAAGGATCCCAACAAGTGACTATGGCCTCCAATAAGTGCCAATCTAAATGAGTGTGAAATAGTGAAGTGGCATATCTGAGAAACCGCTTAATGTAAGCTCGATCCTTGGAAAAGAATGAAGCCCACCATCTCTTAAGCTCCCTCTCATGGAAAGTCTGCCTCTCAAGCTCCACAACTGTGTCATAAGACTTGAACCCAAGAGCATCCATGCTCAGATCTGAAAGAATGCAGTGTTCTGATGCCGATCCATTCAAAAAAATTGGAAGAAAATGGTGTTTCTAATAGTTTTCAATGAATAAAATGGGTAGGAGAAGACCTAGAAAAATGTAAATCAGAATATGGGAGGACTGGGGGGCGCCTAGACCTTTATGCATGAATTTTGAGGCCAGGGCACCTTTATTGGCCACTGGCCCTAACCAGCACAGACTAAGTGGCCATTAGGCCTCAAGACACATGTTAGGGATTTTCAAGCCCCCTCCCCCCCCCCCCCTCCCCCCCGGCATAGTCCCACATGCTTTTGACCACCAGATTTGAAAAACGAAAAGTTTTGGTCAGCTTCGGAATAAAGATTCTCTCGATTTTCACACTAACAGTGGTACACGAGCAGTTTAGCAGTAAACCAGTCCATTTGGGTTTTTTTGCACAAACCGAGACTGCACAAAACCTACGTTGGGGTAGTTTATTTTTACGCATCTCATCCGTCATCCTGGAACATCTTGAACCTCATTGTTGAAAATTGGTTCACTTGGTTCAAGGGTCAGTTCAGCCCCCGTCGTCGAGACATATGATGGGATAGCACCAAAACCATTCCCAGTTGTGATAGCAATCCATCCAACATGGTATGAAGATCGAGAAATCAATTCCTGCATGTTATTCCTTTAAGGAGCCTTTTCAAAGCATCGATCGGTTTAATGGATACCCAGGTTAGTCAATACATTTCGCCACATGGCGAGTCTGAGAAAGTCCCTCTAAGGGGAGTCCATGTTCATAATCAGGGTTGTCAACAAGCCCATCATCATATAATCATCCAGTACTGTAAGGTTAAATTTAATCAACCACCTTGTTGGCTTTATTCCGTGCCAACTTGCTTGTAATTCAGCAATTAGTAACCCTGTATTTAGGTGGGATTATTGTAAGGGTAGTGTGTGAAAAGATGTGAAGAAATGTTCCTCAATGTGCAAAGATGCAGGGACTCGCAACTGGAACTTGCGGGTGGCTCGCGGGTGCAAGTCGCCAGATGAGAGTCACGTGCCAAGCATGCGGGAAGCTGAAGTGTTTTACCAGCTAGTGCACTATAGGACAAAATACCCAAGCTGGCTAGGCCGTTACCTCCCAGCTGGAACTCGCGACTTAGACCAGTCGCGAGGCCAAGCCGCCAACCAGCCCTGTTTGGGAAAAACTGACTCTTCGTATTCCTTTCTCACCCCATTATATATAGACCCTTATACCCACTAAATGTAGAGAGCTTCTAGAGAGAATTTTGTGAGAGAAACCCTAGAGAAAAACAAGATTGATTCATCCACAATCTTTACCTTAGAGACTCTTCAATTCCTCTACTCTCTTCCTCTCCATTGTAAAATTTTTTAGAGGTCTTTAGCCAAATCCTTTCCTCACCATACCCATATCAGTGAGAAGGTACATTTGGTGATTTTGGGAAGCAGTTAGGAAGGAACCAATATCCATTGGTTGATGCTATGGTTGATAGCGAAATCCAGTAAGCTAAAGAAGAAATAGGTTCGGCGCAACCTCGTTGGAGTAAGAAGCTTGAGGGCTTAGGTACATTGGGTAGATTAGGCTTGGAGGGTCTTCTGTTGTTCATGTATCCCAACTACATTCTTTAGGGGATTATTTACCACTTGGAGGGCGGCGGAGAGGTTTTACGCCAAGGGCTTCAGTTTCCTCTTCGATACACATCATGTGTTGTCCGTGTGTTTGCATCTTCCTTCCCTTTATCTTTGCCTTATATTTACTGCTGTGGATGTGTTTATATTTGGCTTAGATTATTTATCAATTTTGTGTTTGGCTTATGTTCATATTCTGCACATTAATTATTTGATAATAAACTTGAATTGATAATTTGTAATTTGGGGTCTAAACGTTCAAGGGTGTTTCATACCCATATTAAACATTCAATTGGTATCAGAGCGGGTGCACTCGTTGTGGTTTGATTACCTGAGTGCGATCCTAGACCCTTTGGATATGGATACAGCTATGAAAAAGGCCATGCTGAATTGTGGTTCTAATGCTTGTGAGAATGACTCTATGAGCATGTTTGAAGGGTATCCTAACAATGAACTCTTAGAGTTATTAAAATCAAAGAAATATGCTAGGATGTTTGTTCACATGCTGAAATATTTTGAAAATAAGAGTCATATCTTACATATTAGTCTATGTGAGTTTAATTCTTTGATTAAAAAATACAAAAGAAGAAATAAAATGTTGTGTGAAAAGGTTGATAAGATGAAAAAGAAAATTCAATCTGGCAGAAGCATGGAAAATGAAGATAAATTTATGTTTGATGGTCAAGAGTGTTTGTCTCATGCGTGTCTATTTGTGCACACCTCATTGAAGGTTTTTAACTCATGCTTGTGGTATCTTGATAGTAGATGTTCTCGCCATATGACAGGAGATAAATCTCTGTTTAAGACTTTTAAAGAGAAAGTCTGTGACTATGTGACATTTGGTGATGGAAGTCATGCCCAAGTTCTCGGCAAAGGGATTGTTGAAATACCTGGATTTCCTCTGTTGAAAGGTGTGTTATACATTAAAGGTTTGAAGGCAAATCTCTTGAGCATTACTCAAATATGTGATGAGGATTTTCTTGTCCAATTTTCAAAGAAAGGGTGCATAATCATCGATGAAAAAGGGATTCAAGTCTTTGAGGGAAATAGGACTACCGACAATTGCTATGGAGTAGTACCTACAGCACCTATTTCGTATAGAAGTGCTCGTGTAAATGTGCTGGAACTTTGGCATCACAAATTTGGGCATGCAAATTTCAAACAAGTAGCAAAAGTGTCCAAACTTGAAGCTGTTGAGGGTCTTTCAAAGTTTGGAAAGGTGGAGAAGACTATATGTGGAGCATGCCAAATGGGAAAGCAAACGAAGGCAAGTCATCACAAAGGGAATGTAATTGCTACACCACGGTGTTTGGAACTTCTTCACGTTGATTTAATGGGGCCTACAAGAACCGAAAGTTTAGGAGGAAAGAAATATATTATGGTGGTAGTTAATGATTTCTCAAGGTACTCGGGTGGAATTCCTTAAGGAAAAGTCAGAAGCTTGTGAGAAAATGGAAAGGCTATGCAAGAGATTGAAAAAATGAAAAAGGAGTTCCCATAGTTAAAATCAGAAGTGATCATTAGAAAGGAATTTGAGAATGCTAAATTTGAAGCCTTTTGTGAGGAGCATGGCATTAAGAAGGAATTTTCAGCTCCAAAGACTCCACAATAAAATGGGGTGGTTGAAAGAAAGAACCGGGTGATCCAAGAGATGGCAAGAGTCATGCTACTCAACAAAAACATTCCACAAAAATTTTAGGCTGAAGCTGTGAATACTGCATGTCACATTGGCAATAGAATCTATTTCCGAGCAGGGACAAAGAAGACATCGTATGAGATATGGAGAGAAAAGAAACCCAAGGTGAAGTATTTTAGAATATTTGGAAGCAAGTGTTACATTCTAAATGACAGGGAAAATCCAGAAAAATTTGATACTAAAAGTGACGAAGGGATATTCATAGGATACTCCACAAGTAGCCGAGCTTATAGAGTGTACAACAAATGCACTAAGACGGTGATGGAGTCAATTAATGTGGTCATAGACGACACTATATCAGAAAAGGAGATTGACGATGATGGAAAGGGGTTAAGTCTTAAGAAGAATGAGAATGATGATATGTCCCCAAGTGATGATGCTGAGAAAGAATCACCAGGAAAGGAGTTCACACCCCCTATATCGAGAAGAGAGACTAGATCAACACAAGAAGTCTCAAGTCCACTCACACCACCAGAGGTTCAACCCCCAATTTCTCGTGATGAGGAACCATCAACTTCCAAGAAACCTTCATCTAGAGTAACTCTCAATCACCCTTCAAGTAATATCATTGGGGATGTAAACGAGGGACTTTGATTGAGAAAAGGACCAAAGTATACTGCTAACCATGTGACATACAACTGTTATCTTGCTCAATTTGAACCCAAAAAGGTAGAAGAAGCACTTAAAGATGAGAATTGGATAGAGTCTATGCACCAGGAGCTACATCAATTTGTGAGAAATGATGTATGGGAATTGGTCCCAAGACCTAAAGATTCACATGTGATCAGCACCAAGTGGATTTTTAAGAACAAAACGGATGAAGATGGTGAAGTTGTCCGAAATAAGTCTAGATTTGTGGCACAGGGGTATACTCAAGTTGAAGGCATAGATTTCGATGAATCGTTTGCTCTAGTAGCAAGACTAGAGTCCATTCGAATTCTCTTGTCCATAGCATGCATTATGGATTTCAAGCTGTACCAAATGGATGTGAAAAGCGCCTTCTTAAATGGTTTCCTAAACGAAGAAGTCTTTGTTGAACAACCAAAGGGGTTTCAAGATCCTCAATTTTCGGATCATGTGCTGAGATTGAAGAAAGCCTTGTATGGGCTGAAAAAAGCACCAAGAGCATGGAATGACCGCCTCACTAATTACTTATTGGATCGTGGGTTCAAAAGAGGCCAAGCAGATCAAACTTTTTTTGTTAAAAGAGATGAAAAATCTCTCATTGTCGCTCAAGTGTACGTGGATGATATTGTTTTTGGATCTACAATCGATCAACTAGCTCATGAGTTTTCGGAAGAAATGAAACGGGAATTTGAAATGAGCATGGTAGGAGAGTTGAACTATTTCCTAGGGTTTTAAGTAAAACAACGGGGAGATGGAATATTTATCTCTCAAGAGAAATATGCCAAAAATCTTGTCAAAAGATTTGGCTTGAACTCTAAGAAACACACTTCTACTCCCATGAGTTCCTCATCGAAACTGAGCATAGATGCAACTGGTACTAACGTTGATCTAACACTTTATCGAAGCATGATTGGCAGTCTTCTCTATCTCACAGCAAGTAGGCCAGATATTGCATTCAATGTCGGGGTATGTGCTCGATTTCAAGCTGCACCTAAAGAGTCCCACTTAACAGCAGTCAAGCGAATCATTCGTTATGTTAATGGCACGTCTGAATATGGGATTTGGTATTCAAAAGATTTGAATGAGTGTTTGGCGGGATATTCAGATGCAGACTGGGCTGGGTGCATTGATGATAGGAAAAGCACTTCTGGTGGTTGCTTCTATCTTGGAAATAACTTGGTCTCATGGATGAGCAAAAAACAAAATTTAATCTCCCTTTCAACAGCTGAAGCTGAATATATTGCAGCAGGAAGTTGTTGTGTACAATTGTTATGGATGAGAAAGTTACTACATGACTATGGAATTTCTCAAGACACCATGTGTGTGTTTTGTGATAACACCAGTGCAATAAATCTGTCAAAGAATCCAGTTCAGCACTCCAAATCAAAGCATATTGAGATCCGGTATCACTTCATTCGAGACTTGGTAGATAACAAGATAGTATGTCTGGAATTCATCAATATAGAAAATCAAAAAGCTGACATATGATTTCTTTTGTTATGTTTGATTTTTTTTTTTTTTTTGTCAAAAATCAAAAAACACATAAAAAGTAGAAAATCCAAAAAGTTTGATCGACTTTGTTGAGTCTTGTCTCAAAGCATGTTTTGCCTTGTACCTTTGTACTAATGGCTTTGTGCATCTACAAGCTTAGCTTGTTCCCTATACACTCATATCATTATGGGAGACATTTTGAAATCTATGTAACTGTTGTAAATAGATCTTCAACCTTGTCATAAATGATTAGTGAATGGTTTTGTTGATCTTGACACATGCATAAACTCATGCCTATATATCTTCCCACTCTTTATTTATTTATTTATTTTTGTTTAAAAAGAGCTCTCTAATTGTAAATCTCCAAATGAAAAGAGATATAGAGCTGCAAAAACCTGTCACACATACCAGTATTTAACTAGGAAAAAGGGAAAGCAACCAAAATAAAATGTATGATGCCCAAAAAGCCAAAGGCTAACTCATCAATTGAAATATCAAAAATTTCAGGCATCTATCTCACAATGAGATGTTTTTTATTCAAAAAGTGCAAATGATATGATATATATGGAGCCAAATGAAAAGTTTCAAAGAATTTTGATCAAGTTTATGTGAGAGGTCATATATACATGTTTCTATAATTGAGATAGGTCACATTATCTAATGCTAGTTGTGTATGCCTTGATTGAATTGATCATTGAAGTTTCACATTGGACTAAGGACTATCTCATGTATGATATCCACACACAACACACAAGTCTATGTTCAATAAATGCCATATTCATTTGTGTGATTGTACTTGATTAAATATGTTTCCACATACTCAATCTTTGTTTAATCAAACACAAAAAGATTTTTAAGTGTTTTAGCTGTTTTTGGAAAGTATTTTATTTTTACAAAAATGTCAAAAATTTCAAAAACAATTTTGCCTTGTTTTGGCGACTCAGTCGCGAGTCAATCCAGTCGCATGCCTCAGTCGCATGCTCATGGGTCTGCCTTGGCGACTTGTTCGCGGGTGGAAGGTCTAGTCGCGAGGGGTACACAAAGATTTTCGCGACTCCCTCGCGGGTAACCCTTCCAGTCGCGAAAAACACTTAGAAAATTTTTCAAAACTTTTAGTTTCAAAGTGTTTCGCAGCTTACCTTGGCGGCTTACTGGCGACTTATTCTAGTCACGAAAAACGCGTGTTTTGCGTTTCAATGTCAGTTTTAAAACTTTTTCAGTTTTCCCTTGTACTTGTGTGACTGTTCACTGTCTTCCCTATTTCTCTCTCTGAAACTCACCTTGAAAAACCTCTATTTCTGCACTATTTTCCCTTAAATCTTCAAGAAAAAGGTATGGGTTTTCCTACTTTCACTTCATTATTCATGATTTGAACATTATTTTTTATCTGTGAGCTGAGTTGTTGTTTTGAAGTTTTTAAGTGGATCTGTGCAGTTGGTATATCTTCTTTTCGAATTTGAGTTTCTATTTGTATGGTGATATTAATATTTGGGCTTATTCTGTTGTACTCCTTTTTGTGAGTTCATTGTGTTACTATTGACACCCACACACACCCATTGTCATATTTGGACCCAAAATCCCAAATTCTTAGGGTTTCTCCAAATGCTCATCTTTTGATTCTAACCCTATACTAATATTGTTTTGGTATTTTTCTGTTGGGTGTTTCCTTTTCTTTGATAATCCATGATGCAGAGTGGATATGTCTCCATTCAAGAGAGCAGCTGTGAAAGGGAGCAACAGCAAAGGGAAGGAACCTGTCATTGATGTCAATGATCCCTCACCTCGCACAAAGAGGACCCGTTCACCATCAGGTGCTTTCAACCCAAACAAGTTCAGATCCTATGCTGCCTTTCAAACTCATGAAAATTATTTCAGAGATACTACACCATTAATTGAAAGGGCTGTTGATCAACCTTCTTTGTTTACCACTAATATTCCAAAATGGTTTGCTTACAAATATTGGAATTACCTTCTCTCTGACCTTGATGATGCTTATGAGAATTTGGTCAAAGAATTTTATGCAAATGCAATTGTTGAAGGTGATGAACTTAAGTGCTGGGTTAGGAGAAAAAGTTTCTCTGTCTCTCCTACATACCTGGCTGAGATTTTACATATTAATCGGCCGATACTTGGTAATCCACCAGTGTATGACGATCTATGTCCAGACAAGGAATTACTTCGGGATGCCCTTGGCAAAGACTTGGAATTCTCACAAAACGGGAACTAAGTCAGTGTTTCCTCTCTTCCTCCAAAATTGAGAGTGCTCACAATCATCATGTTTAACAACTTGTACCCCCTATCCAGCACCGGGTACATGAACCTCGGCTGCACTTTGTTTCTTCATGATCTAATCTCTGATGTTGAGATTGACATCTGTGCACATATCTTTCATGTTCTGTACAAAATGGTTCAGCGAACTGAGTCCCAGATATATATTCCATTCTGCTGTCTCATCTTTCAGATTTTGAAGGTCAAAGGGATCCATCCATCTAAAGATGAAACTCCCTACACAAAACCCAGCCCAATCAACATGTGTACGTTCAACGCGAGCATTGGCCATAGTAAGAAGGGAGTCAAAACTGAAGCTTTAGCATCTCACAGTGGTTTGCGCTCCAGCTTATCCTCCCTCGGCAAGAAGCTAGACAACATTATGGCATCTGTCCATGAATTGAGCACCAAAGTGTCCGAACTCACATCCATTTTGCACCATAACAACATTCGGTGGGACATGAAGTTCACCTCTCTCCAAACTCAATTGGATTAGATTCAACGACAGCTAGAAGAAGATGAGAACTAGCTATTGATGGAATTAAATGAGTGCGCAGCGGAAAAGTAAGTTTTGAACGGATCTACTTCATTCAATATTGATAACATGTGTAAAGTAAATTTCAGAATTATGAGAACAAGAGATCGTACCTTGAAGCGATGAGTTTCAAAACCGAAGATTGAAGCACTTGGGAATACTCTTAATCTTCACTCCAATTCCACTAATCGCCCAAGATGTGTGGTCTCTCAAATTGGTAACAAAGGGATATCTAGTGAGTACCAAAAAACCCCACTTCCACACCACTACAATGGTGTTTTTCTTTTACCAAAAATTTTCTGTACGTTTTTCCCTTTGTTTCTAACCAATATATCTAATTGGGCTAGCCTTTTGGGCTTTACCAATTGGGCTTAAGTGTGTGGCTTGGAGTGGGACCAAAAGGGACCAATAAGACACTAGCTCCAATGGGCCTTGGGCTTTTCTGTCAACTCTTGACAAGTCCAAAGTTACCATTAACTATATTTAATACCACTATATAAATATAGTTGCACTCTAGGTCTTATCTATATATTATATCCCAAGACTTTATTATACATGCAACCCCTTCATAAAATATTCGTAGTAATACAAAGTTATTAATATAGACTGCCACTTTGTAAATTACTACATCTTGATCCTTGAGTACCCGGTTTAATCCTTAATGTTATTCATTATATATTTATGAAATCCAATTCCATAAATATATACTTTAGTCTTACTAAAGTGGTTAGGCCTAACTCTCTGAATAACAAACTCATTAAACTTATCTCAAGGGAATATTTTATATCTCCAGTAAGAGACTATGAATTCCATCTTGAGAATACATGTTCCATCAACACTTAATGTGGCTGCCCAACATACTGAGGTTTTGACCATTAATATAGATCTCACTCCTGATATATCAAAGCAACCTACATCTTATGATCAGGTCCATTATTCTCTCAGGATTAAGAGTTCATGCAAATACAAGTCATGAGATTTATTATTCATTTGACAGTCCTTAGGCAAATAATAAATCTCATGGCAGTCCAGTTCAATATGTCTTAACTCTTAAAACATATTAACACATCAACTAGAAGTCTCCACTTCCATGATCAAGACAAATCATCGTAGTTGATATGTTATAGTCTTCGCAGATGAAATGCCCAATTTCATCACCGACTACGAACTATACTTCTGAGTTTACAAAGAACTTGTGATTTATATCTTCTGTGACTATTCACATAAATCACATAATATGCATCTCATGGACTATATGATAATGTCCGAATATTCATGTTACCATTATTTCAGATAATAATAAAACAAATTTATTAAACATAATATTAAGTCATACATAATGTCAAACACAATGTCACACTTAATATTATACATAGCATCTAACAATAGGATTTAAGGGCACCAATCCTAACATTCTCCCACTTGCCCTAAAGACTATTGTGCACTAATCTAACTCCCATTCCCTCCAAATGTGACTCGAAAGTCCTTTGAGGCAAGGCTTTGGTAAATGGATCTGCTAGATTGTTTGCACTTTCAATCTTTGCTACCACCACATCTCCACGAGCAACAATATCTCGAATGATATGGTACTTCCTCTCAATGTGCTTTCCTTTCTTGTGATTCCTTGGATCTTTAGATTGTGCAACTGCTCCACTGTTATCACAAAACAATGTGATTGGAACTTGCTCCATTCTTATTACACCAAGGTCAGAGAGGAATTTCTTGAGCCATACAGCTTCCTTTGCTGCTTCACAAGCAGCAACATATTCTGCTTCCATGGTGGAGTCTGCAATACATGATTGCTTAATACTCCGCCAACTAATGGCTCCACCTCCCAAGGTGAAAACACATCCTGAAGTGGATTTTCTGAAATCTAGATCCGATTGAAAATCTGAATCTGTATAGCCAATGGGAATCAAATCCTCACAACGGTAAACAAGCATATAATCTCTCGTTCTCCGTAGATACTTGAGAATATGCTTTACAGCTTGCCAATGTTTTGGTCCTGGATTTGATTGATATCGACTGACCATGCCCACTGAATAGCAGATATCTGGTCTAGTACAAAGCATGGCATACATGAGACTTCCTACTGCAGAAGCATAAGGAACTTGTCTCATTATATCTACTTCCTCTTGAGTCTTAGGCCTTTGGTCATCAGAAAGAGGAACTCCATGTCTGAAAGGAAGTAATCCTTTCTTGGAGTTTTGCATGCTAAACCGTTCTAGAACCTTATCTATATATCCAGCTTGTGATAAGCCTAACATCTTATTCTTGCGATCTCGCCATAGCTTGATCCCTAGAATAAAGTTAGCCTCACCCAAGTCCTTCATATCAAATTGGCTTGACAACCAAACCTTTACGGATGACATTACCCCTACATCATTTCCAATGAGTAGAATATCATCAACATAAAGCACTAGGAACATTACTACTTTATCTTGATGTCTTTTGTACACACATGGTTCATCAAGATTTTGTTCAAAACCAAATGTCTTGATTGCTTGATCAAACCTGATGTTCCATGACCTAGATGCTTGCTTAAGTCCATAAATGGACCTTTGCAACTTGCATACCAAATGCTCTTGGTTCTTTGCTATGAAACCTTCCGGTTGCATCATATAGATTTCCTCTTCAAGATTGCCATTAAGAAATGCAGTCTTGACATCCATTTGCCAAATCTCATAATCAAAATGAGCAGCAATGGATAAGAGAATTCTGATAGATTTAAGCATTGCTACTGGAGAAAAGGTTTCATCATAATCAATACCTTCTTTTTGAGTATACCCTTTCGCCACTAGCCTTGCTTTAAAGGTTTCAACCTTCCCATCTATCCCTCTCTTTCTCTTGTAAACCCATTTGCAACCAACAGGTTTAATGCCATTAGGCGCCTCTACAAGATTCCAAACTTGATTGGAATACATGGAATCTAATTCAGATTTCATAGCTTGGACCCAATGATGTGCATCTATATCATTCATTGCTTCATCATATGTGTAGGGATCCGATTCAACCTCTTCTGAGATAGCTTCATAGGTTTCTCCCAAACCTATGAATCTTATAGGAGGTCGAACAATTCTCCCACTACGACGAGGCACTTGTGTACTAGACATCTCATTAGTAGTATCTTGTGGTGTATCTAATACAACCACATCATCCCTAGTTTCATCTATTGGTTGTTCATTTACAGGTTCATTCATTTCAGCCAATACAACTCTACTTCTAGGAGTAAAATTATTCATATAGTCATTTTCTAAGAATTTGGCATTTGTGCTAACAAACACTTTATTATCTTTATGACTATAGAATAAATAACCCCTAGTTTCTTTTGGATAACCTACAAGCAAACACACTTCTGATTTTGGTTCCAACTTATCAGGCTTCCCTTTTAACACATGTGCAGGACAACCCCAAATGTGAAGATATTTCATGCTAGGCTTACGCCCACTCCACAATTCCATGGGTGTTTTGGGAACAGATTTTGACGGAACTAAATTCAAAAGATGTATTGCTGTTTCTAAGGCATAACCCCAAAACGAAATAGGTAGAGTTGAATAACTCATCATGGACCTAACCATTTCTAAAAGAGTCCTATTCCTTCTTTCTGCTACACCATTCTGTTGTGGAGTTCCAGGTGCAGTCAATTGGGATACAATCCCATTCTTAGTTAAGTAATCCTTGAAATCCCCAAAGAGGTATTCACCACCTCGATCAGATCGAATGGCTTTTATGTGTTTACCTAGCTGATTCTCAACTTCAGCCCTAAACTCTTTGAACTTTTCAAAAGCTTCAGACTTCCGTCTCATTAGGTACACATAACCATATCTTGAGTAATCATCAGTAAAAGTGATGAAGTACTCAAAACCACCTCTTGCTTGGATTGACATAGGACCACAAACATCAGAATGCACTAACTCTAGCAAATCTTGGGCTCTTCTACCTTTTGCAGTAAAAGGTCGTTTGGTCATTTTACCTTCCAAACAAGATTCACAAACTGGAAATTCATCAAAGTCCATGGGCCCTAAGAGTCCATCTTTGATCAGTCTTTGAATTCTATTTGAATTAATATGACCTAAACGCAAGTGCCAAAGATATGCATCATTAGTAGAAGGAAACTTTCTCTTTAATGATTTTACATGAGAGTTAGCATCTAATTCAGAATTATATAATTCATGTTTATCAGGAGTTAAAATATAAAGACCATCCACAATATTGCCATAACAGATAAACACTTTATCCTTCTTTATTACAACATTGTCTTTTAGGATAACACAATATCCTTGTTTACCTAAGTAAGTAGCAGAAATTAAATTCCTACGTACATTAGGTACATACAAACAGTCTTCCAATATCAAAACTCTAGATACAAAACATAAACTATAAACACCAACAGCTACAACTGGAATCTTGCTCCCATCAGCCAAAGTAAGAAACAACTCCCCTTCTTTAAGCTTTCTGGTCTCCTGAAACCCCTGCAAAGAATTGCAGATATGATTAGTACAACCTGAATCCACACACCAGGAATCCGTGGGATTCTGTACCAAACATATTTCAAGAAGGAACGTATCATTCATACCTTTATTCTTGGCAGCCTTGAATACTGGACAATTTCTCTTCCAATGTCCTTTCTCACCACAATGGAAACATTTTCCTTTGATCTTCTTTCCTTTATCAGCAACCCCTAAGGCAATTTGTTTACCCTCTTGTTTGGTGAAGTCCTTCTTCTTCTTCTTCTTACCCTTGCCTTTCGACTTAGGTTGAGAAGTAGAAGCTTCACCAACATTGGCTTCAACATTGGAAGTACCAAGAATGCCTTCTGCCGCTACCAATTCATTCATTAATTCAGACAAGGTATAAATCTTTTTATTCATATTATAATTCAGTTTGAATTCCTTGAATGATTCTGGTAGCGACTGGAGTATCATATCCACTTGGGATTCTCCATCTATATCGGCACCTAAAACTTCCAATGTGTTCAGATTAGAGATCATTGTAAGACAATGCTCTCTAACTGAACTTCCTTCAGCCATTCTAGTATTATAAATTTGCCTCATGGTCTCTTGCCTTGCAGAACGGCCTTGCTCACCAAACATCTCCTTCAGACTTAGCATGATGTCTGAAGCTAGTTCTACATCCTGCATTTGATGCTGTAGAACATTTGAGATAGATGCTAGGATGTAGCACTTGGCCATTCCATTAGATTTCTGCCAACGATCATATCGTTGTTTTTCCTCAAGAGGAGCATCTAATGAAGGAAAGTTAGGACATGGTTTAGTAAGAACATACTTATGTTCTTCAGCTGTGAGAACTATGTCCAAGTTTCTTTTCCAGTCAACATAGTTGGATCCAGTCAGTTTGTTTTGATTAAGAATAGCTACAAGTGGGCTAAAAGATGCCATGTTCTAAATCTGAAAACAATAAACATGAATATAATCAATAAACTGGACATTATCTTTTAAGCATATAAACATATAGTATGGAACCTTAATAAAACCATAATATAATATATGCAACGACAACCCAATCCCGCAATTAATATTCCTCGGAAGCGAGGTCATACCAATCACTATGATTAGGTGAGAAACTTTCTCATTATTAATGCTATCATGGTAACTCTTACCAAACAAAAATAATTTGTCGTTTTCCCTTTAGCCTCTAAGTAATAATGACATAGCTCCGAAGGGAGGTTAACATTATACTTAGTCTAGTGTACACCATTGCCTAGAATCAATGTGAATAACCAAGTAACTCCACGGAAGCGTGGTCGTTCTCAGTTTAAAACACATTTCATCTATCCCTAAGAAGTTTAACCTGTAGTACCATGAATCAAACACCCTCCGAAGGGAGCAAGGCATATACGCCAAGGCGAGGTGCTTAATCACACTACTTTAAACCAACAATGGAGGCCGTGAGATACAACCCTTGCATCTCTCTCCCACTAGATATTTTAAAATAAAGGTTTTTAGTTTTAAAACATGCATAATCTCATTACACATAGTCTTACTCTTTTATCATGTGAAAACACTTAGAAAAAATTTCTGTTTTTCTTTCTTTCGATCGATCGAAAGTGCCCCTCGATCGATCGAAAAAACTAAAAAATTCGAACTTGATCCTCTGACACTTTCGATTGATACTCGATTGCCTTTCGATCGATCGAAAAACAGATTCGATCGATCGACTAGCAATCGAAAAACTATCGTTCTAAAGCGTCTAATCACTGTCTCTTTCGATCGATCGAAAGTGATTTTCGATCGATCGAAAATCGCGAAACTCAAATTCCCAGAAATTTTCTAAGGCAGTTTTCTACGGATTTTCATGAACAAACATCTTGAAAACGAACATGATAGATAGAGATCAATGTCAAAACTGAATTCCATTGATGTTATAGCCTTAAGATTGAATTTAACATACTTAAATTTAAAATTAAACAACATCATAACACCAATTTCAGTTTTCATCAAATCATAGTTTCAACAACATGCAGAAAATTAAAAAAAACTTAATCTTCTAACAACTTGAAACTATCTTCTCCAATTCTAAAACTCACAAACATGTTAAACAATACGAAATTGAAGACCGCTCTGATACCATTTGATGGAATTAAATGAGTGCGCAGCGGAAAAGTAAGTTTTGAACGGATCTACTTCATTCAATATTGATAACATGTGTAAAGTAAATTTCAGAATTATGAGAACAAGAGATCGTACCTTGAAGCGATGAGTTTCAAAACCGAAGATTGAAGCACTTGGGAATACTCTTAATCTTCACTCCAATTCCACTAATCGCCCAAGATGTGTGGTCTCTCAAATTGGTAACAAAGGGATATCTAGTGAGTACCAAAAAACCCCACTTCCACACCACTACAATGGTGTTTTTCTTTTACCAAAAATTTTCTGTACGTTTTTCCCTTTGTTTCTAACCAATATATCTAATTGGGCTAGCCTTTTGGGCTTTACCAATTGGGCTTAAGTGTGTGGCTTGGAGTGGGACCAAAAGGGACCAATAAGACACTAGCTCCAATGGGCCTTGGGCTTTTCTGTCAACTCTTGACAAGTCCAAAGTTACCATTAACTATATTTAATACCACTATATAAATATAGTTGCACTCTAGGTCTTATCTATATATTATATCCCAAGACTTTATTATACATGCAACCCCTTCATAAAATATTCGTAGTAATACAAAGTTATTAATATAGACTGCCACTTTGTAAATTACTACATCTTGATCCTTGAGTACCCGGTTTAATCCTTAATGTTATTCATTATATATTTATGAAATCCAATTCCATAAATATATACTTTAGTCTTACTAAAGTGGTTAGGCCTAACTCTCTGAATAACAAACTCATTAAACTTATCTCAAGGGAATATTTTATATCTCCAGTAAGAGACTATGAATTCCATCTTGAGAATACATGTTCCATCAACACTTAATGTGGCTGCCCAACATACTGAGGTTTTGACCATTAATATAGATCTCACTCCTGATATATCAAAGCAACCTACATCTTATGATCAGGTCCATTATTCTCTCAGGATTAAGAGTTCATGCAAATACAAGTCATGAGATTTATTATTCATTTGACAGTCCTTAGGCAAATAATAAATCTCATGGCAGTCCAGTTCAATATGTCTTAACTCTTAAAACATATTAACACATCAACTAGAAGTCTCCACTTCCATGATCAAGACAAATCATCGTAGTTGATATGTTATAGTCTTCGCAGATGAAATGCCCAATTTCATCACCGACTACGAACTATACTTCTGAGTTTACAAAGAACTTGTGATTTATATCTTCTGTGACTATTCACATAAATCACATAATATGCATCTCATGGACTATATGATAATGTCCGAATATTCATGTTACCATTATTTCAGATAATAATAAAACAAATTTATTAAACATAATATTAAGTCATACATAATGTCAAACACAATGTCACACTTAATATTATACATAGCATCTAACAATAGGATTTAAGGGCACCAATCCTAACAGCTATTCCATGACAAATAGGGGGAGAAGATCTGAGTACTGAGTAAAATGATAGGGGGAGAAAGAGCAAAATCAAAGGGGGAGCTTTATATTTTGTGCCTTATATTTTGCTATGTTTTATGTTATATTAAGTCTAAGTCTGCCTCAAAACTTTTGATGTTTATTCAGTTAATTGTGTTTGTTTGTTTTTAGTTTGTACCCATGTTACTTATGTAAGCTTTAAGGGTTTGTTTCCAAGCACTTATGCAATTTGTAGGCTTTTATGGTTTGTACCATGCTGTTGCAGCCTTTTTGCTTTGTGGCTTATGTACTTGTTAATGTTATGCATTTTCTTAAGTACATCACTCTTGTGCCCTTGTAGGATTGTTCCTAAATGCATATATGTTTGTATGCATTGGTTGAGTGTTGGACATGCAAATGATACTTTGTATATAAGCTTATTAGCTTGCATGTCCGGATGTTCATTCCTTGTGTGAATGAGCATCGTGATCACTATTGTATAATGATTGCTTGCTTTGGTCAAGCCATGGTCTATTACTTTATTCCATTTTTGCTTGATCATTTTATGCTTGCTCCATATGCATTCCAAGTTTTCTGCATACAATGATATTATTGTGTTGTTGTGTTTTAGGAGATACTTGTTCATATGTTTCAAGAGCTTTTCAGAATCTAGAATTAGGTGTGAGTGAATTTTGTTCAACTGTTCCCAACTCACGCGTTAAGTCTAGAGTTTGTTGTAGGGTTTTGTCACGGAATAACCAAAGGGGGAGATTGTAAGGTTGAATTTAATCAACCATCTTGTTGGCTTTATTCCGTGTCAATTTGCTTGTAATTCAGCAATTAGTAACCCTGTATTTAGGTGGGATTATTGTAAGGGTAGTGTGTGAGAAGATGTGAAGAAATGTTCCTCAATGTGCAAAGATGCAGGGACTCGCGACTGGAACTCGTGGGTGGCTCGCGGGTGCAAGTCGCCAGATGAGCGTCACGTGCAAAGCATACGGGAAGCTGAAGCATTTTGCCAGCTGGTGCACTATAGGACAAAATACCCAGGCTGGCCAGGCCATTATCTCGCGGCTGGAACTCACAACTCAGACTAGTCGCGAGGCCAAGCCTCCAACCAGCCATGTTTGGGAAAAACCGACACTTCGCATTCCTTTCTCACCCCACTATATATAAACCCTTATACCCACCAAATGTAGAGAGCTTCTAGAGAGAATTTTGTGAGAGAAACCCTAGAGAAAAACAAGATTGATTCATCCACAATCTTTACCTTAGAGACTCTTCAAATTCCTCTACTCTCTTCCTCTCAATTGTAAAATCTTTGAGAGGTCTTTAGCCAAATCCTTTTCTCACCATACCCATATCAATGAGAAGGTACATTTGGTGATTTTGGAAGCAGTTAGGAAGGAACCAATATCCATTGGTTGATGCTATGGTTGATAGCGGAATCCGGTAAGCTAAAGAAGAAATAGGTTCGGCGCAACCTCGTTGGAGTAAGAAGCTTGGAGGACTTAGGTACATTAGGTAGATTAGGCTTGGAGTGTCTTCTACTGTTTATGTATGCCAACTACATTCTTTAGTGGATTATTTACCGCTTGGAGGGCGGCGGAGAGGTTTTACACCGAGAGCTTCAGTTTTCTCTTCGATAACACATAGTGTGTTGTCCGTGTGTTTGCATCTTCCTTCCCTTTATTTTTACCTTATATTTACTGCTGTAGATGTGTTTATATTTGGCTTAGATTGTTTATCAATTCTGTGTTTGGTTTATGTTCATATTCCGCATATTAATTGTTTGATAATAAGCTTGAATTGATAATTGGTAATTTGGGGTCTAAACGTTCAAGGGTATTTCATACTCATATTAAACATTCAAGTACAATTCTAATCTTGCTTCAAATCAATTTATTAGTTTAAAACCACACAAAATCCACACTGGGGCAGTTTATTTTGTGCAGCTTAGTCCATTTCCATGCATAAATATGATCAAAATCAAAATTTCAGGTACAATGATAGGTCTGTCCAGCCGAGAACATTTCCTCTCATGTTAAGAACCGTATAAAACCTACACTGGGGTAGTTTTATTTTATGCGGTCTCTCCCTTTTCCGTCTCCCCTTGTGGGTCAATCAATATTAGATTTTATCGGTAAACCCGTGAAAGTACGGTACGGTGCAAATGAATATGGAATATAAGCTAGCGCAAGAATGTCGTTGTTCTAGAAACGCAACAATGCATGAATAACAACAGTGGTATAATAGGCTCATAAATGCTAAAGTGCTACTGCCATACATACATCTAGGCCTACCAAGAGGCAATGCCCATAATACATTTAATCCTACCAAGAGGCGATAACATCAAGGTCATACATCTGAGTCTACCAAGAGGTGATAATATCAAGGTAATACATATAAGCCTACCAAGAGACAATAATATATATCCAAGGCCCATTATGGGGCGACAATACATACATGTCCAAAGGCCTACCAAGAGGCAATATCAAAATACAATCCAGACCCACTATGGGGCAATAATACATATATATCTAGCCCACAAAGGGGCAATGTCTGAAAGAGTACATGGAAATATATAAATGCCCGAGCAGGGGCTATTGTTGGGGTTTATGCCCTAAAATCCAATTTATTGGCATGTCATAAATAATTAAATTATTTAATTATATGAGATTATTTATTAATGAACTAATGAGATATTATCTTAATCCATGAGATGCATAGTATGTGATTTATGTGATTTAGTCACAAAAGATATAAATCGTAAATTCTTTGTAAACTCAAAATTTTAGTTCGTAGTTAGTGATGAAATTGAACATTTCATCTGCAAAGACTATAACATATCAACTAAGATAATTTGTCTTAATCATGGAAGTGGAGACTTCTAGTTGATATGTTGATATGTTTTAAGAGTTAAGACATATTAAACTGGACCGGTATGAGATTTGTTATTCTCCTAACAACTGTCAAATGAATAATAAATCTCGCGATTTCTATTTACATCAACTCTAAATCCTGAGAAAATAATGAACCTGATCATGAGATGTAGGTTGCTTTGATATATCAAGAGTGAGACCTATAAGTTACGGTCAAAACCTCAGTATGTTGGGCAGCCGCATTTAATGTTGATGGAACATATATTTTCAAGATGGAATTCATAATCTTCTAACGGAGACATAAAATATTCTCTTAAGATAAGTTTAATGGGTTTGGTTATTCAAAATGTTAGGCCTAACCACTTTAGTAAGGAATTACTAAAGTATATATTTATGAAATTGAATTTTATAAATATATGATGAATAACATAAAGAATTAAACCAGGTACTCAAGGATTAAGATGTATTAATCTTCAAAGTGGCAATCTATATTCATGACTTTGTATTACTACGAATATTTTAATGAAGGGGTTGTATGTATAATAAAGTCTTGGGATATGTTGGGAAATTTAGACCCCGGTTGATAGAATTTACAAGTTTTAAACCCAAATTGTTAATTAGATTTATTGTAAATAAAACTTATTAAAACAAACAAACATTAATATCATGTCAAAATAATATGCAACGGAAAAGTAAATAAGATAAGATATGATGACCCAGGAAAACCAATAAAATCAACCAGTTTCACAGTAAAAAACCTGGGGGGAAACCTTCCCGAAAAGTAATCCACTATAGTAAAGAGAAGTTTCAGATCTAATATAAAACCTTTATCTCTAGACTCTACAATCCCTATAAATGAACTCATAGCAGAAACCTTCTACCGCTTTAGAACCTTTAAACTCTTCAATATATGAACGCCACCCTTTTTGTTGATGCACGAATCCTAGTACATAACTAACCAATTGCGCGGATCCCAGTACGCAACTTCAATGACCAACTAGAAGAAGATGTTGGCTGCAAAATTTTTCACTTCATCAAGAATGAAGATCAAGAACACTTGGTTACAAAACCCTAAGGGACAAAAGATGCAGTAACTTCTTTTAGAGAGAATAAGGCATCGGTCACCTTTTGCATATGTTCTCCTTGTATACTCTTATGAGACGGCATCTAAAATAAGCCTTATATAGGTCTAGGGTTGTGAGAAAAGAAATTATACACAAATACATAAACCTGGCCCAAAAATCATATCTGGAAATCTGAATTCCCGTAACCTCGATAGATACCTCGATCGATCGGGAGGTGTCGAGTTTTATTAAACCTCGATAGATAGTTAGGTGTCGAGGAGGTGTCGAAAAGTTGTCGAGCTATCTGTCCACAGGTGTCGAGCTATCTGTCTAGCTTTATTGAACACATTTTCTTCACTTGTTTCTTGGTTCAATCTTCATGACTTTAATACTAGACTTGAACAACATGTTCTTGAAGTATTAAACACATCCTAGATCTACCAAAATACAAGTAAAGTGCATTTTGTCAAAAGATTAGCCAACTACATAAAATATGTCCTTAACAGGATATAATTTATTAATAAGGCCTAAAGTGCAATTATATTCTTATAGTGGTATTGAATATAATTAATAGTAACTTCGGGCTTATCAAAAGTTGACAGAAAATCCCAAGGCCTATTGGAGTTAGAGTCTTATTTGTTCCCTTTGGTCCTATTTCAGGCCACAAACTTAAGCCCAATTGGGTAGGCCCAAATGGCTTACCCAATTAGATAATCAGTCATTATTTAATAAGAGTTATTAAATAAAGAAACTATGAGAATAGTTTAAAACGTACGTATGATGAAAAGAAAAGAAATCAGTTTTTCTCCATAAGGACAAGAAGAAGAATTTTTTTTGAGAATCTATGTACAAAAAGACTGATTGTGAGACCACACATCTTGGGCACTATGTGGAATTAAGAAGAAGATTAAAAGTATTCTCAAGTCATGGTTTTGAAATTCACTGCATCAAGGTACGCTTCCTATTCTTTATTCTAGAATTCAAGGTTATATGTTATCTTTCATGATTGAAGCAGATTCGTGTTTGTTGCTTCCGTTGTGTATTTTGTATGAGATACAAAACCAGATTTTCCAACAGTATGTACATGTGAAAGCATGCAAGTATGGTCATGTCTACATAATTGCCTAAACATGTGAGCAAAAAATATTTTCCAACATCATCATGGCATAAATGATATAAACAAAAAAAAAATACATATATAAAAAAATACAAAAAATAAAATAAACACTAGCATGCTTTTCTAGTTGCTTTGCTATTAACATATTTGCAGGAAAAATAAAGAGAAAGAGAAGATAGACACTGACATCAAATGCAAAACAGAAGGCTGAAGCAACAAATTGAAGCTGAAAGCTGGACCTGCCAAACCACGACTCACTCTAGAGAATTTTTCAGAAGTGAGAATTCAAAGAAATGGAGTGCAAATGGTTAGAATGAGGCTTCGGGGTCCATTTATAGCCCATTGTGCGGCCTAGACAACCTGGCGCACCTTTAATGGCCGCCAAGTCCGCGTTGACCCGTTAACTATTGACCCAAAAAAAAAAAAATTTATGCCCAATACCAAGGAGCCAAGATAGAAGAAATTTTTTCTCAGACCAGCAGCAACAACTTGACATTCACCAAGGTAAGACCGGTCTTGGCCCATGAATAGGAGTTACCACTTGCAATTTTAAGGCAATAAAATGCAAAATTATGTTTTTTTATCCAACACCACTCATTGCAATCGAGATGTCAGATAAAGAAGGGGCAGTTGTAGATATCATATTTTATTCGCCCTCGATTTGTGTGTTGAACCCTAAAAATTCTAAAAATGTTAACTTTCTTCTATGGGGCTGCGGAAACATCTAGATTGACGTTGTGTAACCCATTCGGGCATCGAAGCACTCAAAGTGCCATTTTATGTCAAATTGACCAAAATGCCCCTATTTAACCCTTGGTTGACCGAAAGTCAAAGCTGGTCAAAATCATCCCAAAATGACATTTTTCATGTTTCTACATCAAACTCGTACTCGATGATTTTTGTCAACTTTGACCAAGTTTGACTAAGTTTAACCCGAGGTTGACTCCTAGGGCCCCAAAAATCCTAATTTTGATATAACCGTTAGAACGGGTTGAGACCAGTGTCACTGCGAAGATTACTAAACTCCTTTTCCAACAATTATTCATGGGTCAAAATCGGAGTTAAAATGGTTGAGATATCTTGAAAACCGTGCAAAGCATGTCAGCTCGCTTCCTGAGGTCGTAACTTTTGATCCGACCGTTGGAATTTCATTTTTAGTGCTCTAGAAACTAGACATCCAAATCTTTCCAAGGACACCAAGATCAGCTCAACTAAAGTTCGAATAGGCCTTCAAATATGCATCCAAAGTGGAAGCAAGGAAGAAGCCGGGATTGTTGATGTTAGCATTGGACCCAGCGGCCATTAAAGGGCTGCCGGTCCCAACCAGTGGCCACCGAAAGTTGAATAGTCACAAAATGTCTATAAATACCCCTAGACCCCCTTCATATAAAAAAAATATTCTGGGCATTTTGGAGCACTTTTCTGGGCAGATCCTTTCTCTTTTCCTCTCTAAATTCTCTCCTAAACACATTAAAAAACTTTTGATTTCTCTCTTTTCTCAACAATCAATAGATAGTATTCTTACACTCTTTTCCCCTCTCCTTGGTTTTAGGACTTTGGATTTGAGGTTTTAAGGGTGTAGATGTAGTTTTTTTGCTACAATTTACACCCTTTGCTGTATCTTGCTCCATAACATGCTTCATTACTTTCCTTAGTATATCTTTTACTTTATTTTGCTTCCTAACATGTTTTATAGCTTTTCTAGCATGTCTCTTTCCTTTCTATCATGTTTTATTGTTTTGATGATGTTGGCCTAGCTTTTGGGCTAGGATATGTCTAAATACTATGTTTGTGCTTAGATCTACATGTTTATATGTTCCTTGCCATGCTTATGCTTAGATCTACATGTTTATGTGCTCCTTACCATGCTTATGCTTAGATCTATATGTTTATGTGTTCATTGCCATGTTTATGTGTCTAGATCTACATGTTGGTTGCTATGCCATGTGCTTCTATAGCTTTTTTGTCTCTTGATATATTTCTTTCTTGCATTTTGACCCTTTAGGTAGGGTGTATATCTAAATCTTGTGGTCTAGGCCTACATCCATACACCTAGGCTTATATTAAAGGGTTTGGATAATTTCCTTTATGCATGTGTATGCTTGCTTTCTTCTATACTTTATATCCATATTCGCTTGTTTAGATCTAGGCTTTGCCATGCTTTTTGCCCTCCGTGAGATTGTGCTTATCGGTCATTGGGGCCACTTGCTTGTGTGGTTGCATTTGTCCCTCTTGTGACTCGTTTGGATGTGACCGCTTGTGAGACACATCTCCGTGATGTTGGTGTGCTTAATACACACCTTTCTCTGCTCCGTGCGATGATGTTATGCTTACCTTGCTTGCTTTGTGCCACTCGTTTGGCTTTTTTGGCTTCTTTGCATCTTTGCACACTTTCCTACATATTCATGCAAGAGTCCTTGCTTACTTGTGTCATCAAGCCTAATTCCTACTATCTCGTACAGATTCACTCCCATCTTCAATACACGAAACCCCAAGTCCCTTATAGGAATTTTGTTTAATGGCACATGTGTCGTCCATACTCCAATCTAATGGAACTTTGGACACCCAATCCAAACCTACATTTGTCCTTCTAGGACACCCCCTTTTGTTTGATAACATGCTTGTTTACCCCCGTTTGGCTCTCCTTACTAGTTCATCCCTCTGCATGCTTTCTTTCTAATTGTTTCTTTGCTTGCTTGTTGGCTTGTTTCATTTGTCATTGCATGTACATGCATGGAGTGAGGACATTTAGAGTGAGGGCACGACCTTTTAAGCGCAAGTAATAAGGGCAAGGATGCAAGCAAAAAGATTGAAGCCTAAAAAGGGCAATGTTCAATAAATTAGTAGGCCTAGCCTCCTCGAGTGGTTACATCTTTCCCTCTCTCTTAGCCTCTTCTCAGGAGCATTGTATTAGGGTTTCCTCTCTATGTACCCTTTATCATTCCTGCACTTTGCTTGGACCACGTTCCTTGGGTATGGCAATGTTTGTTTTACATTTCCTGTACCTTGCTAGGCCATACCCTTGGGACGTAGGCAATGTCTACTTTACTTTCCTGCTTTGTGTGATAGCATTATGCATGATGTATATATATTTGTATATGCTTGTGTGTGGGTGATCATAAACTTTGTATGATGGACTCTCATGGCAACGTGATTGACCCTCTCTAGTCACAAGTGCTCGTGACCTTGTAGAGTGGGTATGTGCCCAAGGCTATTGCTGTAGGTGCATATTTGCGCTATGTTGTGTACATGATCATCGTGATTTGATCATCCCGATCCATGTCAGCAAGTGACATCGGTTTCTACGTGTATGCGACGTGCATCAATATGGTTGAAGTTGTGAGGGGCTTCAGCTCATCCCAACACAAGCATGTTGGCACGTGCCAGATGCACAGGCATGAAACCTTGTTAGTGCATCATAGCGCACCAATTGTGAAACTCTGCAAGATTTTTGCCATGAAAATGGGGCACCCCCATTTCCGTATTCTTAAGGCGAAAGCTTGGTGAGAACAACATTTTGTGTGCTATAATGCATTTGGGGCGAAGAGCTGTCGGATTTTTTCCATGAAAATAAGGCGAAATATTGTCGTGGAAATTTGGAGTCAATTCCAAACACATGAGGGAAGCATCAATCGAAACCACACCCTTTCTGAAACCAAACCTTAAAGCCCAATTCGTTTAAAGCCCAGAAAGCTAATGCCAATAGCTCGTTTTTAATTTTCAATGTCCTTGAATTAAGATTTTACCAAAACAAAGGATTGTACTTGGACAGACATTGTGGGGTGCCTAACACCTTTCCCACATGTAACCAGATTTTCAAACTCAAGAATCAAGATTTTTTATACATCCGTATTAGATTAGAAAAAATAACATTTTTCTTAGCGTAAGATTGGTAACAAAATCAAATAAAGTCAGGTGACCAATTACATATTAGAAAAAACCCAATGATTGGTGGCGACTTACTTACCTTTGGTAACTCAATTAAAATTGACTCATTTTTTGGTCACACACCAAAGGTATACCCTTCTTTACAACACCCGAGCTTCGGGCTTGTACATTTCAAGCGTGCGAGTGTCACTGTGATGGGTGGTCAAATCGCTGCGAGGTATCAACCCTAGGTTTTAGTGTTCTGGGTGTGTATGCGTACACATGCTTCATGCATGCGCATGCATACTCGTAATATGCGTACGCATACAATTGAGTTGCGTACGCATGCTCTATGTATGCGCATGCATATCCCTGCCTAGAACACCCTAATCCTTTCTACCTGCTTTCCTTTTGTTTTATTCACATTTCCTAACCTCTGTTTAACTTGTTTTATCCATCCTTGTGTCTCTGTTTCTTTGTTTTGTCTTATTTGGTTTGTTTTATCTCTTTTATATTCAATAAGGTTTTGATTTGTTTGAATACCATGAACATGCACATGAATATGAACATGCATTGACGCATAGGTGCTGTGATACAGTGAAGTAAATCATGCACTCATATGAATATGCATTAGTTGGAATATGAGCTTGATATGTCTAAATAACATGAATATGTTTGGTTGAATGCTATGCCCTTGATGGCTTGATGTTTTAACATGTTTGTTTGATTCTACCTTGTGATGTTTTTGCCTTTGGAGATTTGTGTTTAAATGCCATGATAGATGATTGATTAGGTTTGAGATGATTGTGCCATGCATGCTAGCATGTGTGTGGGTTAGAATAACATATTAAACTTGCTTCTAATAAAATTAAGATTTAGAACACAATGAGTGGAAGCCAACCCAAGGGTCGGGTGGGGTTGGGTGCCTAACACCTTCCCATCTCCATACTTAAACTCCGAACACATGCTTTGATAAAAGATTAGTCATTCTATGAAGGACGCTATATTTATGGTTTCTAGACTTAAACTAGGTGTTGATTTCATTTACATCCTCTGCCATAGTTCATCCTAGGTTAAGGTGTACTTTCCAATTGTGAGGTTGACATCACTTTGCAGGCGCGTATGCCCACACTAAATCTTGTTTTCCTTTATTAGTTTTAATGGAGTCTATTTGTCCAAACATTTTATATTTGATCTAAAAGCCAATGTGATGTAATGTTTCTCAAAAAAGGAAAAAAAAAAAAAAAAAGGAAGGATTAGGGTCACATCTGATCTAAAAGCCGATGAGAATAACTTCAGACCACTTATTAGAAGCCCATGGAATGGTTCTACATAAAAAGTTAGAGCACGTGCATAGCGCGTGACCATGCCGCTGGTATGATAACAGTCGAAAGCGAAACAAATAAATTAACAACCATTTTGTTTGGTTTTGGGTATAAAACAAAAGAAACGCAAGCAAAACCAAATGGTCGATCATTTTTATAGTCCTTTCCTCTAGTCTCTTCAGTCTCTACAGATACAAATAATCTCTCTCTCTCTCTATCGGTCTCGCTAAGCCTGGTAAGCCAAGTATGTATCTCAAAGACTCAAACCCTAATTTTTTTTTCTCATTTTTTTATCGGATCATTTTGCTTATTCATCATCCGCAATCCGCACTAGTTTTTTTTTTTTTTTTTTTTTTTTTTTTTTTTTTTTTTTCTTTTCAATTGTTTATTGTTAGTTATACTGTCTGTTTGTTTGCCGAGAAAGCGTTGGAAAATTGAACACGAGTCATGACTTTTTCAGAATTTTTTAAACTCAATCATTTCACTTCACTCGCTGAGATTTGGATTCCTTTTCTTTTCTGTTGCTGATGTGAATTAGAATTACTCATGTCAATTTGTATATGTAATATTCATATATATATATATATATATATATATATATATAATATCCATTTATGTATGTATGTATTCATACTTAGTGTTCATGTAATTCCTAGTGTCATAAAAATGGACTATTCCACAGGAAAATATTGCATAATGTAATCTATGTGCTCATGTATGTATGTATGTTAATACTGATGGGAATTGGTATTGTCAAAGGTAGAAATGGGGATATATCTAAGTGCTCCAAAAACTGAGAAGGTATCAGAAGATGGTGAGAATGACCGACTTAGGTATGGGTTGTCGTCAATGCAGGGGTGGCGTGCTACCATGGAAGATGCTGTGAGTAGTAGTCTTTCTCTTCTTTTTATTTGTTTTTAATTTTTTATAATCATTTTTTTGCCTTCTGCTTTGGTTTATAGCATTAGCTGATAGATATGAATGCTTGAGCAGATTGGATGACTTAAGTATGGAACTGAAATGAAATGTGTTCGTTCATGTACCAAAATTGCTTTAGGTTTTTATTATGATTAAAAGCTTCCCTAAATCACTGAACAAAGTATTAGTGCCTTTGTACAATAAAGTCTAATTTCTAAACATTGTGTTTATGTTGAAAAAACTATCTATAATGTTAAATGTTCAGACATCCATATCCAAACTTAGTACAATTAGCAGCATTATCCTAGGGGTACTTTCAAATTAAGATAGACATGGAGTTATTCTATTTTGGAGTCACTTACATAAATTTGCTTGTCATTCTATGTTGTGGTTCGAACCTCTCTTCCCAACTATCTACCTATCAAAAAATCATTATCATTTTAAGTGTATGCATCTCAACCTTTGCTCAAGAGGCCCGACTACCTCAAATTAGCTAGATATTTAGTTCTTTTCTTCTTTTCGATCTATCTATTATGGGTGGTTCTCATAGTTTTTTTATTGAATCCAAATTTTTTTAATTGGTGGTAGAGGAAGGGGGACAGTATTTTTCTTTAAGGATTTTGATGGTGGCTCTAGTCACTGGAAATTTGTTGCTCACCCTCATAAGGATAACTCATGTATTCAAACATCTAAAACTTTTGCTGCGACAGTGGGTGGCTATTAATTTGGAATCCTACCTGGCTGGGTAGAATAAGTTGTATTTTTCAGAAGGTGAAAGATTGACTTTGCTTAAGATTACGTTATCTAGCCTTCCTACTTACTTTTTCTCTCTTTTTACCGTCCCTATGCATATGACCAATAAAATTAAGAAGTTGTAAAGGGATTTCTTGTGGGGGGATTCTAAGACACATTTGGTGGGGTGGGATATGGTGTGTGCACCTATGGAAAATGGTGGGTTAGGAGTAAGGAAATTAACTACTTTTAATAAAGCCTTACAAGGGAAATGGTTATGGCGGTTTGGGGTTGAGGAGACAAGGCTCTAGAGAAGGGTTATAGCTTCGAAGTTTGGGGAAGAGTGGGGGGATGGACTTCTAAGCTAGGTAGAGGTGTACATGGGTGTGGTTTGTGGAGAAGTTTTTGGATGGGTTGAGAGGTTTTTAGCAAAAATGTTCAATTTGAGGTGGGAGTGGGGGATAGAGTGAAGTTTTGGACAGATCGGTGGTGTGGGGATTCATCACTTCAATTGACCTTCCTAGTTGTGTTTGGGATTGCTTCCAATAGAGAAGCCTCTATGGCCTCTTCTCTTGAAAAGTTGGGGATAGGGAAATGGAGAAGTTGGGATGTTTGTTTCATTCGGAGACCAAACGACTTGGAGATGGGTGTTGTGGATGAATTTCTTCGTACTTTGGGTTCTAATTTGCCTCCAACTGAGAATGGAGACCCTATGAGATGGAAGTTGATGAAGAATGAAGATTTTGATATCCACTTGTTTTATAATAAGTTACATAGTCCCTTGCACATTATTTTTCCTTGGAAAGGTATTTGGAAGGTCAAGGCTCCTCGGCATGTTTCTTTCTTTGAGTGGACCATAGCTTGAGATAAGATTCTTACAGGCGACAATCTACGGGGTAGAGGGTCTGATTTTGTCGATTGGTGCATAATGTGTCGCTATAATCGGGAGACGGTGGATCATTTGCTACTTCATTGTGGAAAGGCTTATCGGTTATGGAGTTTGGTTTTTAGATCTTTTGGGATTTCATGGGTCTTGCCAAGGTTGGTTGTAAATACTCTTTTTGGTTGGTAAAATTGGTTTGCAAAGCACTCGTCTAGCATTTGGAATTTAATTCCGTTGTACTTAATGTGGTGTATTTGGAGGGAGTGAAATTGGTAGACGTTTGAGGACATGGAAAGTTCCAACGATCAGCTGCTTTCTTCTTTCAGTAGCTCCCTTTCTGACTTGTCTAGAGCTTTTTTTTTTTTTTTTTTTTGATAAGTAATAAAAATATATTAAAAAAAAGAGGGGTGTCACTTGAGTATACAGGAAGTATACATCAAGGACAAAAACAAATCAAGTGCATAAAGTACAAAGGTCCATGAAACCATGGACTGAAGAAAAAGAACGAAAGCCTAACACTGTAACCCAATCCAGAAGGGTCTTAAGGAAGAAGAGTTTAAGATCTGAAACCGATCTCTCTAAATCCTCAAAATGCTGGTTATTCCTCTCCTGCCAAATGCACCACATCAAACAATGGGGCACACCCATCCAAATAGCGGAATTCCGATGCCTCCCAAACTTTCCTTGCCAACAAACCAACAGCTCCACCATTGTTTTTGACATAACCTATTGAATGCTAAACAAAGTAAACACCATAGACCACAAATCAAAAGCAATAGGGCAATGTATAAGGAGGTGGTCTACTGATTCCCCATTTCTTTTACACATACAACACCAATCCAAAATCAAAATCTTCCGTTTTCGAAGATTATCAATAGTCAAAATATTCCCTAAAACTGCAATCCAAACAAAAAAAGCAACTCTAGAAGGGACCTTAGACTTCCAAACAGTCTTCTAAGGGAAAGACTGATCGAAACTTTTTGTTAGCACCTGGTAATAAGAACGAATAGTAAAACCTCTTCCCATAGTAGGTTTCCAACACATCTCATCATCCCCAACTCCTCTCAAAGAAGCTCCATAAATTCTAGACATTAAACTGTAAAAAGATTCTGATTCCCAATCTTTACTATATCTTCTAAAATTTAGATCCTAGAAAAGAACAACATTTGGGAGTTTCATCAAATCAGCCATATAGGCCTCCTTATTTCGACTTAAAGAGAAAAGTCTCAGATAGAGCACACACAAAAAAGTGTCCCCACACCAAATGTCCTGCCAAAATCTAAGAGTAAACCCGGTCCCAACCTCAAATTGGATGTGACAAACAAAGGATGGCCAACCACAACTAATAGACTTCCACAAACTCACTCCATAAGGGCCAGTAACGGGAAGAGAGCACCAACCTCCCCCTTCACAACCATATTTTGCCCCTATCACTCTCTTCTACAAGGCCTGTAGCTCATTCCTAAATCTCCATAACCATTTTCCAAATAAAGCTTTATTAAAACTTCTCAAATTTCTAATAGCTAAACATCCAGAATGAAGAGGAGCGCAAATCGTAACCCATATCACTAGGTGAGTTTTTTTAACATCTTTCTTACTACTCCAGAGAAAATTTCGTTGAAGTTGCTCAATACGGTTTGCAATCTCCACCGGGATAGGAAAAAGAGAGAGAAAATAAGTTGGAAGATTGGACAAAGTACTCTTAATAAGAGTAACTTTACCTCCTTTTGAGAGATACAATCGTTTCCAACTTGTTAACCTCCTTTCCATCTTCTCAATAATTGGATTTCAAATAGAACTATCTCTGACATTAGCACTCAACGGAAGGCTTCAATATTTCATCGGGAAGGAGCTTTGCTTGCACCCTAGCACATCCACCATATTTGCTATATTTGGAACCACACCCACAGGGACCAATTCAGACTTACCCATATTAATTTTCAGCCCAAAAACTTATCAAAAAAAAATTTTCAGCCCAAAAACTACTTCAAACCAAAACAGCACCAGATGGAGAAACAGAATTTGACCAAGATCAGCATCACATAAGACCAAGGTATCATTAGCAAAGAGAAGATGAGTCACCTGCAAAGAATTACTTGTGGGACCCACCCTAATACCAGACATGAGCTCATCCCTCACCGCCTTATCCAACATTTTACTAAAAACATTCATAACAATGACAAACAATAAAGGGGATAATGGATCACTTTGTCTTATACCTTTAGAGCTTTCAAAGAACCCACACAGAGTTCTATTAATGAGAATGGAGAATTTAATAGTAGAGATGCAGAAGAAAACCCATCTTCTCCATTTTTCATGAAAACCACAACAATCCAACATATAAATGAGGAAGTCCTAATTCACATGATCATATGCCTTCTCTACATCCAGCTTACACAACACCCTAGGAACTCCTGATTTCAACCTACCATCCAAGCATTCATTGCCAATAAGAACAGAATCTAAAATTTGTCTTTCTTTGACAAAAGCATTTTGAGATTCATAAACAATATCCCTAAGCACGATTTTCAACTTGTTAGCTAAAACTTTAGCAATAATTTTGTAAACCCCACCCCCCCAAAACAAACCCATATCCACCCACATTAAACTAATAGGCTGAAGATCCCTTACCTACATTGCATCAAATTTTTTAGGAATTAAGGAGATGAAAGTAGCATTCAAACTTCTCTCAAACTAAGCATTATCAAAAAAATACTAAAAAAACCTCCAAAAGATCTGTTTTGATAATGGCCTAACAAGTCTGAAAAAATGCCATAGGGAATCCATCTGGTCTAGGAGCTTTGTCACCATCAAAATCCATTACCACTCCAAAAATCTCAGCTTCCTCAAAAGGTCTTTCCAACTAGTTAGCCTTATCCTTAGAAATCCTAGAAAAATTTAGCACATTCGAATGAGGATGAATGTGCTTATCTTTCGAGTAAAGACTTCTATAGATCCGAACAATACCCTTTTCAATAACTTCCTGATCTGATGTCAACACTCCATCAATATTTAAACTGCCAATATTGTTACTCCTATTAGAATTAGCCATTTGGTGAAGGAATTTCATATTGCTGTCCCCCTCTCTTAACCGTAGCACCCTCGATTTTTGTCTCTAGCTAATCTCCTCCAACAAAGCAATCCTCTTAATCTCCAAGCGAATTATCTCTTTATCACGCTTCTCATCAATAGAAAGAGACACCCTCTCCTGTTTAGAATCCAAGGCATTCAAATCATTCCATGGTTTAATTCTCTTAATGGTTACATTTCCAAACTCGGTTTCATTCTACCTTTTTAAGTCTCCCTTTAAAGCTTTCAATTTCATGGCTAACCTATAACTTGGAGTTCCATAAAAATGATAAGAGTCCCACCAATTTTTCACCTTCTTCGCAAAATCATCCACTTGAAGCCACATGTTCTCAAAACAAAAAGGTCTACGTCCCTTACGAATATCCCTGCCCTCAAAAGAAATGGAGAAGTGGTCTGATAGAACTCTAACCAACCTTTTTTGATGAATGTTTGGATAATGTTCCTCCCATTCTGAAGAAAAGAGGAAGCGATCTATCCTAGAGCCAGACAAAGAGTTTAACCAAGTGTAACTACCACCCTCCAAAGGGATTTCCATTAACCCATTAATAGAGATGAAATCAGAAAAGTTATACATACCCTGAGTGAAGTTCTCTACCCCCAAATGTTCGGAAGGAAAACGAATTGCATTAAAATCGCCACCCACACACCATGGAAAATTCCACCAACTATAAAGACTTGCCAACTCCTCCCACATCAGCCTCTTCTCCCTATCCACATTAGGACCATACACACCAGTGAATGCCCATTCAAAACTATCTCCCACATCCCTAAATCTATAAGACACTGAAAAATCACCCACAGCTTCTTCCAACTTCTCCACCACCCTCCTATCCCACATTACCAAAATCTCACCTGATGCGCCTATTGAACTCAAGTATACCCAATCAACGTGTTGACAACCCCAAAGACTTTTAATAAATCTCCCAGTGATAAGCTCCATCTTAGTCTCTTGCAAGCAAATGACATCAACTCTCCAAATTCTAATAAGGTTCCTAATTTGGAGTCTTTTATCCTTCTCATTTAGCCCTGTCACATTCTAAGAGATTATCTTCAAATTCATTGGGACACAATCACAGCCCTTTCCCTATTGGAACTTCTTGCTTTACTAGATTCAGAATCATAATTAATAGAGCTCACCAAGGTCTTCAACTCCCTTAAACCCTTACCTCCCCCCCCCCCCCCCCCCCCTCTCTCAAAGCATTCTCTGAAGCCCTTTGTCTAATTTTCTCCTCAGTAGCCAAGAGGAAATTAGATGCAAGTTCTTCCAAACCTTTAACCGGAGTCTTCAAAAATGATCCAAAATCCTGAAACTTGCTCTGAAACGATGGTGACATACTAGATTGATTTCTAGACTGACCATCTTCCAAAAAGGCAGATAGGTTATCGACTTCTTGTGTCTCAATAGACTTTGATATAGCTAATAGAGTCACATTAAAGGGTTTTGAAATATCTGAACCTCATCGATCAAATTCAACCATCTCGGACCAAATCTTAGAATCTACATCCTCCACCACCACCACCCTATCCCACTTGGATTGTACCTCTAAAGGCCTCAAAGAATTTCCTGAATAATACATGGCATTAAGCTCGTCCAAAATAGAGCCCTTAAAAAAGCCTGAAGGCTGTCTCTTGCTCTCCATCGGCACCACCACTTTGTTCCCATCACTGAGTTCTAAAACCCACTTGTCCAAGAAGCCCCTCAATTTATTCAAGTCCACAGCATTATCAAATAAAAATTGCTTGATCTGTTGCTGTACCAGCGCACTATCAACTTCAGAATTAGACTCTGAAACCACCATATCGGTGCAAGTGGGAACCGATATTTGTGGAGTGGAGACTAAATCAGCATGTGTGTTCTCAAGTTTCTCGTAGTTACGCACCTCATTGACCAGAATTGGTTTTGAAAGAGGGGGTGGGAGCTGGATTCAAAACTTGTGGTCCTAGAAAATCAAAACTAACCTTTGGGTTTTGGATTGTAGACTCAAATTTGCCAATATCGGAGCATGCAACATCATCGGCAACGGAGGAAATCACCATGATGTTCACCAGCACCACCTCGATAGGGATATGAGACTTGGGGTCAGCCTAGGAAAGAGATGAGATGCTCGGCACATTTGGGAGCACTACTGAAGGACTTCTCACGTGATTGTGAAAAAAGAAGAGGCTGGCTGCTGGGCTTTGGGCTTTTGAATAGACCCAATATGGCCCACGAAGCTGCCATGAGGCTTCCAAGCAGGTTTTAATATGGGCCTGTTCTCTCTAGCAGGAGCTGGCTGGCCACTGGGCTTTAAGCTCACTCCCTTGACCTTTGAAAAAATAACACCCCACTTCCCCTCAGACCCAGGTTCCGCACGGAAACAAATATCCAAGGTCAACTTACCTTTAATACCATTAGTAACGATTCCATTTATCACCAATGTAACTTCCACCCCAAACCCAGCTGTTTCTTTTCCAGGAAGATCATTGCTGAAATCACATTGATTTCCAGTAGAATTTGGGATTTTCAAATTTTGAAACTCCGAAATTTTCTCCTTCCCTTTATTCACAAAACCATAGTATCTCTACCACCCCTCCGGCACCACCATAGCAGGACGCTTGTGTTCAAAAATAAAAATTCCATAGTTTTTCCGCCGCCCCTCCTGTACCACCACAACAGGATGCTTGGGTTCACCGTTTCTAATCCTGAAATGTCGCTGTTGGAGAAGAGAATCTTCTAATGTCTTCCTTATGTGAAGACCAAATCTGCCCCATCCTCTTCCCAATTTTCCTTCAGGTATCACTATGGACCTTTACGTCGTCCATGAATGAGTTTAGAAATAAGCAAAAAATTTCCACGAGCATTGGACCCCAACTGAATAATAAAAATCTTATCTCCTTCCCTAAACGTTCTAGAAAACTGCGCAGGTGATTGTTTGGATGCCAACTCTTCCATGTTAAACAACAACCTCTTGGCACTTTCCTTCCCCAAAGTGACAAAGCGTGAGGAACCTCGACCTTTTTCAAGAATACGTAATAGATAAAAAGTAGCACCTTCTTCGACAGAAAATTCAAAAGTTTTGGACTTGACCAAGAAAAACGTGGACCCTCCCATAATAATATAATAAAAAACAACAACAATCGGACAGAGAACAAAAATCTGTGACTAATCCAAGGTAACCAGGCCTCCTCCCCACAATTCTAACATACCATAAGCTTCAGTTTTTTGGAGATCTTTTTCTTGATTCATAAGCTAGTTTGTACCAGTCACATTGTAATCAATCATGACCAGTTCACATACACTTCTTTTTTATTTATTTATTTATTTATGAATATACATCTTTCTTACTTATCAAAAAAAAAATAAAGTGTATGCATCTCAACAGACAAAAAAATTAGATGTAATTATTGAAGAAACTAATAAACAGAATTGGAATCAGAATTGTATTCCTACTTCTATGTGACTTGATATGCCTATTTGTAATATATCCTCTGCCCCTGCTTGTAAGAAGGTGGATGGTGTTGGTACAGGTCTTAAGTTTAAATCGTATCATGCCAGGAAAGAATAAAACAATAAAATAAGAGCTGTGTTTTGAATGACATTATATCATTTTGAACTGGACTAGTTAAAGCACATTGAGTTACTTTTGCCAAAGTATCATTATTTTATTCGGATTCTTTGGAACTTAGTAAACATACCAAAACAAACTGTATAATTGGCTGAAACAGAGAAAAAAAAAGGTTAATTTTGGAATTTCTATTTGATTTGAAATAACAAAAATTGGTTCCTGTTTGCTAACATGTCCGAATGTAATGGAAACAGGCAAGTATTTGACACAGATATTGGTTTCTCTTCAAAAGGTTTCCATGCCACATTGATTAGAGATGATATGGTATGCTGACTTTACCGTATTTTTGTTGTAGCATGCAGCTTATCCAGATTTGGACAGGTCCACCTCTTTCTTTGGTGTATATGATGGTCATGGAGGTTAGCATTGAGTTATAAATAATTTTTTTGTTTTTCCATATTTTCTTCCTAGCTCATTACAAACGTCTTCCAATTCAAGTTGGTTTTCAAATTGAAGTTTCTGTTCCTTTTTGGATTCTGTTGGCATTGTTTTAAAATTAAATCTCATTACCACTTGGTTTTAAAGACTTCATCAGTTAGTTGATCCTTTCATACTATTTCACATGACATGCACATCCCCACCTACGTTACATCAAAATAGTACGTTACACATCAATGTGAATGTCATCTTAAGAGTGTAAAATTGTTCATTACAAGCGATGGATGCATTTTTTTTTTGAGTTACCTTGGTGTTCTACTCATCTCCAAGAAATCCACATGTCAGAATTGGGTGGGTTTTATTACATTGTTTACCCCTTATGTGCCTCCTCTTCTGCCATCATTACAATAAAATTCCATGGAAGTCATGAGAGATATCATGATATAAATCGTGGGACTTCTGATTTACCATGTAAGTAGATGGAAAAAAGTATATGCTACTACGGGCATTCTACTATTGGCATAATATAATATGTGTGGTATGGGGAGTTGGTGTGAAGGATTTATTTTCTGATATATATATATATATATATATTTTAAATAGCTGATGATAATAATGCTTCTATAGTCCCTTATATATATATATATATATATATGTATATAGGGAGAAGAGGGAGCAAAAATTCAAGTCATAGTTTTGTGAGAGATATACAAGATTGGAGTCAAGAGTCACTGGATTCCTTGTTTGAGTCGTTATGCCCTAATAATCCTTGTTTGATAGTGGCATGATTCTTGTGGCATGCTTCTGTTTTTTTGAAAAAAAAGCATTTTCTTAGTGCCAGAGGTCATGTTCAATTGAGTTTTTAAGAGATGCACCAGTGTTTGCTGAGGAACATCTTTCCCTAGTATTTTTTCTTAATAACTTAGTGCTTCAAAGCCTTAATGCAGCCATGGAACACTAATTTGTTGGTACTTTAATATTTTGTCCATTAAAGATTTATTTAATTGGGTCAATGTGTGAAGTCCAACTAAAGCCAATGTCATATGGTTTTAAATGTTTAGTTATAGGTATTCTAGGGTTAAAAAATTTTTAATGTGGTTTTTATTTTACAAGTGGTGGTATTGTAACTCCTACGAATTAAGGTTATTTTGGTAATTTTACTAAACTAGGTATTTTGGTAATTTAGTATATTCTAGAATTATCTAGGAGATTCTGATTCTTAAGTATCTTAGTTATGACTTAAATTTCCTCTATTCTTCTTAAATATCTTTCTGTCTGTCTGTCACTCACTGTTTTCTCTCTTGGTGGACAAAGTGGAGAGGGATGGTTGCAAACTAGTTCTGGTCTTGTGTTGTTCTCAATGTAGTCCATTTATTTTTTCAGGTAAAGTAGTTGCTAAGTTCTGTGCCAAGTATCTTCACCAACAAGTGCTTAAGCATGAAGCATATTTAGCTGGAGATTTAGGTACTTCTGTACAGAATTCTTTTCTCAGGTAAATTCATTTCTAAATTAAATTTCAATTGTTAATTATTGGCAGATGCCTCTATTGTAATTGTAGACCACAAGTAGTAGGGAAGGTTTCTTATACCCGTAAGATGTTAAGAACATCTCAGGAATCTAAATGCAGGCTGTCAATCTGCCAACAGCCTTTATTGCCAAAATCTTTTCAATGACTTAAATACCCATAAATATGATCATTAGCCATTGTTCTATGATATACTAACTTTATTGTTATATTTAGTGCGGTGGCATTTTTCTATATATATAATCTGTTAATCTATTTTTGAGATTAGAAAGTATTTAAGTATCATCCTTAATATTAGATAATTAGAAATAATAAAATTAAATAGGGGGAAGGAAAGTACATAGATTTCTGG